>OU342737.1:277487795-278087795 GCA_910589765.1 Avena atlantica | reverse complement strand
CTTGGCGATAGTGCTCGGGGACAAATCTTGCATACATCACATTCTTCATCTCAGTCCAAGTGGTGACCGGTGGCTCTTCTTGCTTCTCACGATTGCTTTGGTAGTCTTCCCACCAAACATTGGCGTAATCCTCAAACTCAAGGGATGCCATTGCCACTTTCTTCTCTTCGGAAAAGTTGTGGACTCGGAAGATCTTGTCGACTTTGAGCTCCCATTCCAGGTATGCATCGGCATTTTCTTCTCCTTTGAACTTGGGCATAACGAATTTGAGCTTCCCAAACTTGCCATCATCACGCTCATGGTGGTTGTTGCGACGTTCTTGGTGCATACTTGCGTCACTTGGAGGGCGTGGAGGCGGGGGAGGAGGCTCTTGATTTCCTTGAGGTTGTTGTGGAGGGTGAGCTTGATGATGCTCGAAGTCTCTTCTTCGCCGTTGGTCGGCATCATTGACGTTCATAGCTTGACGGTGTCGGTGGTGGTGTTGTGCATGTCGGTTATTGCGTCGAGCTTGGTGTGCATCCTCATCATCAGCACTTGTGTCCCATACCGGTTGTTGATTTTGTTGATGTTGCTCGTGGTGGTCATGAGGAGGATGGCGACGCCGATCATTATGGTTAGCTTCATCTTGGCGTTCTTGAGGTTGTTGCACATTGATGATTGCTTGGTGTGGTGGTGGACCATGCTCTTGTCGTTGTTGTTGAGGTTGGGGAGCATTTGGGTCCACCGCTTGAGGGTGACGATGACGAGCTTGTGGGTCCCCATTATGGTGGTGGGGTTCTCCGCGGCGGGAGTGTGACCTTGAAGACTCGCCTTGTCGACTTGAGGAGCGCCTGCGGGAGGAACTTGACGAGCTTGAGCGATGACCGTGTCGGTTGCCAAGGTTGGCAATAGCTTGGTGAAGAGCTTGGAATTGAGCATGGTGCTCCTCTTGACGTTGCCGCTCACGGTACTCAAATTCTCGAAAAGTATCATCAAGACGGTGCTCAAGTTGCTCAAATTGGTTGTTGAATTCTTGGCGTTGCGCCCATAAGTTGTGGCGCGTGGCAAAGCCATCTTGGTTGTTGAAATTGCTATCTCCACTAGCTCCACTTGCCCTAGACATGGTGCACAAACACACTTGATAGATATGGTGAGATTGGTGGAATGGTAATTGCTATCTTGCCTCACCGGAGTCAACGATTGGAAAGATTGTTGTTGCCGAGAGCAAAGCGAATAGCGGGTACACAAGACACACACACACACACACACAAAGGCCTATGGTGGTAGGTTATAAAGGTGGATAGCAAATGGAACAACCAAAAGAAAAGGATATTGTCAAAAGTGGGTAAAATCCAACAAAAACAAAGTCAAAGGAAAAGGTCAAAAAGGATGACGAGAACCTACGACTATACATGATATGGGCTGGCCCGATCTTCTCAGCAAGCACTTGTCGATGATGATGGTGGATGATAGATAACTAGCATGTAGCTATGAACTCTCCCGCTCGAACCCTGATGCCAATGCAACAGCTCTCGAACCCTATGGGATATTCACAACACCACGCTCTTGCGCAGCAGCCGTCAACCACGAACGGTAGTTTGCAATCTACTAATTCCCAATGGAACAACAGATCACACTCAATTGCATTAGTATAACTCGATCACAGGGTAATTCCAGAGGTTCTTGATAAGAAACAACTCCAAAATAGTTTTAACGTGGTCTAACCCTAACTATGGGGACGTCCCAGGGCTTATAAGGGCGGCTGGGGCGGCCAAAATCGCGAAACAAAACGTGTCCGATACAGTCAGATCCGTCCAGATCTGATGGTAACTTTCAGGGCCGGACTTTCCGCCCTAAGTAGGGGCGGATTATCCGCCCCCCGGATTATCCTCCCCTGGGGCAGATTATTCGCCCCCCTTACTAAGCCTTGCGCCTGAAGTCCTTAGCAGAATTCCTGGAGCAGGGCCGGATTATCCGCCCTTGTGGGGGACGGATTATCCGCCCCCTAGGGACGTGTAAGTACTCGTTGGAAAGCTCTCGGAGTGATGTTTCCAACAAGTACTTATTTGCTTGATTTGGAGTTCATATGAAGAATCCACGTCTGTTTCAATTTCAGGGCTTCTGTTTGTCCGAACTGAACCTTCCTTCTTGATGATATTCTCTTGCGCCTTCCTCCCGCTCCTCCCTCGCGCATCCTTGGCGATCATCACGTCGGACTCCTTGCCTTCCTCCCTCTCCCTCCCGCTTACGTTAGTCCGATGGATATTGAATCTAGTCAAACAATAACACTATGATTTAGGTAGTATAAAGTTCTTATAAATCAACGTATCTTGTCCAACTAGGAATGAAGTCACCTTGTGATATTTTTCAATAAGGTTCAATATTTCATTCCAGCTGAGACAACTAGAATCAGCATGATCCATGATTGTATCCTCATCATCCTCCCTTTCTTCAAGAAAAGCCGTCCTCGACTTTGGGTAAGCTGAAAGTGGAATAAACAAAAAGAACAACGTGTACGCAGAGTATATGTATACATAACATGTTGTATTATTTGTGTTCACGTGAATAATATGTTTAATATAGATCAAGCAACTTAAATTGCAGGTATAAGTGAAGTACAAAGAATCATGATCATGTTGAAAAACAAATAGATATATAGTCTTGTTGTTCATTATTAAATTCAGTTTTCTCAAAGAAGATCTATGATCAAATTTGTGATGAACAAGATCAAACCAATTCCAAATATGTGAAAACCGAACTGATTCTAGCCATGCTTCAACTGCGCTACTCTGATTATTATGAACATAAACATTTTGTTCAGTATGTAACATGCAACTCAATTTGCAAATATGACTGAAGTATATAGAAGTAACACACTTATGCAACACATTGTGGGACAAACACAAGGGGTATGAAAAATCTGATTCAAATCTAGAAAGATTGGAACAATCCAACATAGGTAAAGTTACTTTTGTTGGGTGGACTATATCAACTAGATGTGAATGTACTTTCATATTATCAAAAATTGTAGTATCTATCCCACCATAAAGATATCTTGACAGATAGCATATATGGCTAAACACAGCAAGTTTCAATTCAGCAATTCTATCACATGTAATGCATATGTGATCCACAAGAAAATTTTCATCCATGCTATATTCACCAATTAGATTAAAGATGAAATATGGAGAATATTTGCTTGAATTTAGACATGAAATTTCAGAAATCTTATCCACAGCACAACTTATATTCATAGGTTCATTTAGCATTATGGAATATACAATATCAGTAGGTGGTATTCGAGCAAGTATTTCTTTATGTGTAATCAGTACCACATGATCAAAATGCGAATTTGGCAAACTATCACATGGTGATGTAACATTATTGCACGACAAGTCACAAGGAGGTAGCAACAAAGGAATAGACTCACAAAATGTTGTGCTTGTTGGCTGTAGCTCCAAATCAATACCGATATCTTCAGTATGCTCCTCACATGTAGTAGGCACTGGAACATCCTCCTCAAGTGACAATGCACAGTCTAGCGATGCAGGTTGTAAAATAGATGGCTCCCTTTCTTCAAAAGCAACCTGAATATCACAAGAAACAACACTAGGAGTAGAGATAATTACATTAGTAGAAACCTCATGTGTCTCACCAACTTTCACTCTCGGTTCTTCTACGATAAGATCAACATGTGGGTTTATGTTGGTGGTTACAGGTGGACAGAGGTTTTGACGCCTAATCTCCTGAAATTGCTTAATATGTGTACATGATAACCAAGTGTGCTTATCATTCCAAAAGATGGAAGGATCAGAATAATCATTACCAAACACAACCTGGAATGTATTACACCAGTTTATTCCGAACATGATATAGCAGGAGTTAAATGCTCTAGGAACGACTAAACAAGAAACATATCTGTGAGGGCCATAAATGGTGAGTGGAACACATGCGATCTGAGTAACTGGTAGTGCATGACCAGAAGTTGCTAACATAAATGGGATTGTTAATGCACGTGTGTATAATTGTAACTTTTCAACAACCTCAACACTAACCAAATTTATGGAAGAACAAGTATCAATGGTAGTAGCAGCATGTCTACCACAACTTTCCGTCGTGAAGTGAAACAAACCCGGATTAGGCACTACTCCTGACTCCTCCTCCCAAAATGTATGACTGCATTGGTATCGTAATGGAAAGGGATAATCATCTCCATCCTTTTTCTGCATCACATCAACACTACTAGAAGACATGATTAGTATGTTAGTGCATAAAACAAAATCTGGTGGTGGAACTCTCACAACTCACTCAAAACTAACAAGAAAGCAGATCTTACCGTTCCAAAGTGAATAGTGATGCTTACCAATTCGAATCAACAACTTATGCACGGATGTGATGAAGTGAATATCAAGGGTATAGAGAACGATCACAGGGCACACAGGTTATTTATGGTGGAGCTGTAGGTATGGAATCCTAACTACACCGCAAACAAGTCCTAGTGCTGATCGTTATGATAACCCAAGAAACACACACGGTGGGGATAAACGTGGCAAAGCAATTTATGAATAGGAATATTGCAATGCATAAGAGAGACGCTAGTAATAGCTCAAAATAAACAGGTACAAGATTGCTCAATCTACAATGCTATGATCAACTAGGCCTCCAATAATGCACACTTTGATATCTCTTTTTGTCACGCTTGTACTCTTTTCTCTTCTTTTTTTATACTGAATCTCTTTTCCTTTTCTGTTTTTGTTTATTTTTTCAACTATATGACTCAATGCAAAACGAATGCAAACTAGGAGGGGGCCGGATAATCCGGTCTGGCGAGGCAAAAATTTTGCACTTTCAAAACCCTAATGAGCAGCCTGTCAGAACAAAGCAACTAGTCTCGTGGGTACATTCCTAGGAACGGTTGCAGTAGATAGGCTGTAGCTAGGTTTGAAACACAAAAGTACGCTATGTGGACTCGGAAAAGTAGATGGAAACTTGTGGAAAACGGTGATGGTAGACTCGGCGGAAAACAAGAGCAAAGCCCTAAACTTAAACACAAACGAAAACTAGACTCCTACGCGAAAAACATGCAGATCGGATCAACGAGAAGACACGACCAGCAATTAAAACTTGAAAAACGATGCAATCTAGGCTAGGGAAAATCTTTTTGCATGGATTTTTCTGTATAGGACGAAAACAAGAACTAATCTATGGATGGATTTGTGGATGCTCACCGAGTAAACGAGGAAATCTGATACCAAGATGATATGGGGTGGCCCGATCTTCTCAGCAAGCACTTGTCGATGATGATGGTGGATGATAGATAACTAGCATGTAGCTATGAACTCTCCCGCTCGAACCCTGATGCCAATGCAACAGCTCTCGAACCCTATGGGATATTCACAACACCACACTCTTGCGCACGCAGCCGTCGACCAAGAACGGTAGTTTGCAATCTACTAATTCCCAATGGAACAACAGATCACACTCAATTTCATTAGTATAACTCGACCACAGGGTAATTCCAGAGGTTCTTGATAAGAAACAACTCCAAAATAGTTTTAACGTGGTCTAACCCTAACTATGGGGACGTCCCAGGGCTTATAAGGGCGGCTGGGGCAGCCAAAATCGCGAAACAAAACGTGTCCGATACAGTCATATCTGTCCAGATCTGATGGTAACTTTCAGGGCCAGACTTTCCGCCCTAAGTAGGGGCGGATTATCCGCCCCCCCCCCGGATTATCCTCCCCTGGGGCGGATTATCCGCCCCCCTTACTGAGCCTTGCGCCTGAAGTCCTTAGCAGAATTCCTGGAGCAGGGCCGGATTATCCGCCCTTGTGGGGGCCGGATTATCCGCACCCTAGGGACGTGTAAGTACTCGTTGGAAAGCTCTCGGAGTGATGTTTCCAACAAGTACTTATTTGCTTGATTTGGAGTTCGTATGAAGAATCCACGTCCGTTTCAATTTCAGGGCTTCTGTCTGTCCGAACTGAACCTTCCTTCTTGATGATATTCTCTTGCGCCTTCCTCCCGCTCCTCCCTCGCGCATCCTTGGCGATCATCACGTCGGACTCCTTGCCTTCCTCCCTCTCCTCCCCGCTTACGTTAGTCCGATGGATATTGAATCTAGTCAAACAATAACACCATGATTTAGGTAGTATAAAGTTCTTATAAATCAACGTATCTTGTCCAACTAGGAATGAAGTCACCTTGTGATATTTTTCAATAAGGTTCAATATTTCATTCCAGCTGAGACAACTAGAATCAGCATGATCCATGATTGTATCCTCATCAATACACACACGGTGGAGATTAATGTGGCTAGCACGACTATGAAAAATGAGCAAAGAACAAAATTGGACCTAACGAAGACTAATGCTCGGTGTCGTGCCAACACTAGGAGAGACCGTAGCCCGTTCGCACAAGGTTGAGAAGCAACGGATTTGTACGCTTGCCTTGCTCTTGCTCGCACTCTTCCTTAGAAGCTTTTGACTCTCTTTAGCTATTGGTATCTTTTCTTTGTTTCTTTTTTTTTGTACAATATGGAGTCAATTTTGTTATTACCTCTATATCATGACTATGCAAGAGCAAGCGCACGATGCTTCGGAAAACATAGGAGGGCTACTCTCGATAGGTTAGGTAACACACACATGAAGAAGGGGGTTAACAATGGCTGTGCAGGTTATACCTTTTGGTGATGTTGAACTTGCAAACGTTGGTGAAGGGATGGTTCGAGTTCCGCGGTGTCGATGTCGAGCACGAGGTGTTGTTGGCGTTGCGGAAGCTTGTTAGTTGATAGACACTCAGGCGAAACACAAACACACAAAGGAAATTAGTCGAAAAAGGAAAAGGGGTCAAAATTTGATTAGGGCCGGAGACTCCGGTGTGTTGGGGCCGGAGATTCCGGTGTGGTCCGGAGACTCCGGTGTGATGACTGGAGACTCCGGTCTGGTTCCAACACGACGAACAGCTCGAGTTCGTGAGCGGAAATTCGGCCCTTTACCCCTCAAATCCAGAAAATTTCGACCAAATTGGGCTAGGAAACGCAGGGCAAAGGTACACCAAATCCAAGGAAAAGTTTCTAATGGATCAAAACCACAATCAACTCACCAAATCAAGAGATCGATCCAAAAGCAAATTGGGGCTAAATTTTTTTGGTATTTTCGAATTTATGGTGGATATGGGGGAATGAAGTCAAATCCGTGGCAACCAAAAGCTGCTGATACCAGTTGATATGGGATCCCTTTTTGGATTGACCCTAGGGTGGCCCAATCTTCACGGATTTGATGCGGGGAGTGAGGGGATAACCGATGAACACGATGAACGCAACACAAACGCAAGGTAAAGATACAAACACACGCAAACACAACCCGATTCGATTTGCTCCCGTTAGCTCGAACAACCAATCCAATAGAATCCTCGGCGAGAGACCGTTAGGTAGAATCACCAAAGGAGAGATCGGCAAGCGGATGATAGAATCCAAATCAAAAGGAGAGAGTATCAACCAAGTAGAATCCCAAGGGGAGAGACCTAGCACTACTAGAATCCTTGATGAGGAGAGACCAAACACTTGAGGAGGGTCTTGACGACTTGGAGACAAACAACCGAACTCCAAGGACTTGTACAACTCATAGATTAACTATAGAGAGGGGTTCCCATCTAGGGTTAGGCACAAGCCTTCATTCATCATCAACTCCAGGGTTTCAAGGAGGGGGTGGGGGGCTTATATATAGGCCAGCCACGAGCTAGGGGTAAATTAGGCATAAATAGGAAGTTCAAGGCGTTACATGGGCCAGGCCCAACCCGAGGCGCACAGGCCCGATACACGCGGTCCGGAGACTCCGGTGTGATGGCCGGAGACTCCGGTCTGGACCGGAGACTCTGGTCAATCTCTGGTGTCGTCTCCGGAGGGGCCTTCTGACAGTCCTGGGCGCTGGTTTTGGGGTCGGTCCGGAGATGGACCGGAGACTCCGGTGTGGTAGACCGGAGACTCTAGTCTGGACCGGAGACTCCGGTCTAGCTTCAGCAGCTTCTTGCGTCTTCTCTTCCAGGCCTCTTTCTTGGGGGTCTTGATCTCTGGGGTCCTCTTGTCATCTCCTCTTGGTGTCACGGTCATGGTCCTGGTCATAGCATTGGCACGTGTCTCAAGTAGGATTCCATTCACATGATGACCAAAGGAGGGTGGGATATGGAAAGAGTTCACCTTTGAGGGTGTGGTTGAAGTAGCATGGTGTGGACCAATGGTGAATGCCATGTGTTGGGCTGCAACAGGGCTTATATATAGGCCAGCCACGAGCTAAGGGTAAAATAGGCATAAATGGGAAGTTATGGGCGTTACATGGGCCAGGCCCAACCCGAGGCGCGCAGGCCCGATACACTTGGTCCGGAGACTCCGGTGTGCTGGCCGGAGACTCCGGTCTGGACCGGAGACTCCGGTCAATCTCCAGTGTCGTCTCCGGAGGGGCATTCTGACTGTCCTGGGCGCTGGTTTGGGGGTCGGTCTGGAGATGGACCTGAGACTCCGGTGTGGTAGACCGGAGACTCCGGTCAAGCTTCAGCAGCTTCTTGCGTCTTCTCTTCCAGGCCTCTTGCTTGGGGGTCTTGATCTCTGGGGTCCTCTTGTCATCTCCTCTCGGTGTCATGGTCATGGTCCTGGTCATAACATTGGCACGTGTCTCAAGTAGGATTCCATTCACATGATAGCCAAAGGAGGGTGGGGTATGGAATGAGTTCACCTTTGAGGGTGTGGTTGATGTAGCATGGTGTGGACGAATGGTTAATGCCATGTGTGGGGCTGCAACATCTCCCCCCACTTCAAAACGAGTCGTCCTCGACGAAGTTCCATCATCATATAGGGAGGAAGGTGTGCGCAAGGTCTTGAGTTTGTATGTAGTGGGATCTCCGGTGTCGTAGCCTTGTTCAAATTGGTCGAAGATCTTGAAGTTGAGCTTGTCATCAAGGTGTGTTTGGAGATCTTGTAGCGTGTTGCTTGTAGGTGGTAGGTGAGGTTGTGTATCCTGCAAAACCGACAACAAGGAGAAAGAGTTGTATGAAGGATTGTTAGTATTGGGTACACTCAAATCACTCTTCTCACGTGTGGTGGCTTGCGACGTGGCACTCATGATTTTTCCACTCATTTGGGGCTTGTAGCACTCACTCACTTGTTGGTGGATCACTCTCTCACCACTCATCTTACAAGGGTCCTTAGCTTGCTTTATCTTGGACAGCGACGTCATGTTGGAAGTGATAATTTGGCTTGGCGTCATAGGTTGTAGCACCAATGTCTTGTCATTCCACTTAAAGGAGTATTGGTTGGAGGTACCATCATGTATTGCACTCTTGTCGTATTGCCATGGTCTTCCAAGGAGCATGTGACACACGGTCATAGGCACGACATCACACTCGACGGTGTCTTGATATGGACCAATCTTGAAGGAGACGTTGACCTTGTGTTTGATTTGAATGGTGCCATTGTCATCAAGCCACTTGACATGATAGGGCTGAGGGTGCTCCATGTACGGTAACTTGAGTTTCTCACAATGGTCGATGCTCGCAAGGTTGTGACAACTTCCTCCATCAATGATAACTTTTATGGACTTGCCATCAATTCCGGCTTGGGTTTGGAAGATGTTGAGGCGTTGATCCTCTCTAGGGATGGAGTTGGTCGTCAACACTTGGGCGATGACGAGTGAGGGGCTTGAATCATGTTCACATAGAAGCGTGTCCTCATCTTGCATTGCGGCATCCTTTGTGATAGCGGCTTGGGTCATAGCTTCAAATTCATCTTCGCTCACGGAGTATGTTGCGCCGTTCTCATCCGTTAGCATGACTCTTGTGTTGATGCACTCATATGACTTGTGGCCCTTTCCTCCACACTTGTAGCAAACTACTTGACTTTCCGTTGTTGTGTTGGAGGAGGAGGCCATAGGTGTCTTGGCTTGCTTAGAAGAGCTTGTTGCTTGGTTTGTTGGCTTGGAGGGGTTACTCGAGTTGAGTGAAGCGAAGTACGCCCTTTGCTTCTCATAAGCATGTTCCTTTTGCAAGTGGCGCTCGGCCTTTGTTTCTTGGTGAAGAAGTTTCACGAGAGTCTTGTAAGGTTGGAAATCGACTATCTTGCGTATTGGGCGGCTCAAACCATTGAGGAACCATGCGATCGTTTGCTCCTCAAGTTCCTTCACATCAGCTCTCATCATAGTCATCTCCATCTCCTTATAGAACTCTTCAATTGTTTTTGTGCCTTGCTTCAAGTTTTGTAGCTTGTCGAAGAGGTCTTGGCGATAGTGCTCGGGGACAAATCTTGCATACATCACATTCTTCATCTCGGTCCAAGTGGTGACCGGTGGTTCTTCTTGCTTCTCACGATTGCTTTGGTAGTCTTCCCACCAAACATTGGCGTAGTCCTCAAACTCAAGAGATGCCATTACCACTTTCTTCTCTTCGGAAAAGTTGTGTACTCGGAAGATCTTGTCGACTTTGAGCTCCCATTCAAGGTATGCATCGGCATTTTCTTCTCCTTTAAACTTGGGCATAACGAACTTGAGCTTCCCAAACTTTCCATCATCATGCTCATGGTGGTTGTTGCGACGTTCTTGGTGCATACTTGCGTCACTTGGAGGGCGTGGAGGCGGGGGAGGAGGCTCTTGATTGCCTTGAGGTTGTTGTGGAGGGTGAGCTTGATGATGCTCGAAGTCTCTTCTTCGCCGTTGGTCGGCATCATTGACGTTCATAGCTTGACGGTGTCGGTGGTGCTGTTGTGCATGTCGGTTATTGCGTCGAGCTTGGCGTACATCCTCATCATCATCACTTGTGTCCCATACCGGTTCTTGATTTTGTTGACGTTGCTCGTGGTGGTCATGAGGAGGATGACGACGCCGATCATTATGGTTAGCTTCATCTTGGCGTTCTTGAGGTTGGTGCACGTCGATGATTGCTTGGTGTGGTGGTGGACCATGCACTTGTCGTTGTTGTTGAGGTTGGGGAGCATTTGGGTCCACCGCTTGAGGGCGACGATGACGAGCTTGTGGGTCCCCATTATGGTGGTGGAGTTCTCCGCGGCGGGAGTGTGACCTTGAAGACTCGCCATGTCGACTTGAGGAGCGCGTGCGGGATGAACTTGACGAGCTTGAGCGATGACCGTGTCGGTTGCCAAGGTTGGCAATAGCTTGGTGAAGAGCTTGGAATTGAGCATGGTTCTCCTCTTGACGTTGCCGCTCACGGTACTCAAATTCTTGAAAAGTATCATCAAGACGGTGCTCAAGTCACTCAAATTGATTGTTGAATTCTTGGCGTTGCACCCATAAGTTGTGGCGCGTGGCAAATCAATCTTGGTTGTTGAAATTGCTATCTCCACTAGCTCCACTTTCCCTAGACATGGTGCCAAAACACACTTGATAGATATGGTGAGATTGGTGGAATGGTAATTTCTACCTTGCCTCACCGGAGTCAACGATTGGAAAGATTGTTGTTGCCGAGAGCAAAGCGAATAGCGGGTACACAAGACACACACACACACACACAAAGGCCTATGGTGGTAGGTTAGAAAGGTGTAGCAAATGGAACAACCAAAAGAAAAGGATATTGTCAAAAGTGGGTAAAATCCAACAAAAACAAAGTCAAAGGAAAAGGTCAAAAAGGGTGACGAGAACCTACGACTATACACACACGGTGGAGATTAATGTGGCTAGCACGACTATGAAAAATGAGCAAAGAACAAAATTGGACCTAACGAAGACTAATGCTCGGTGTCGTGCCAACACTAGGAGAGACCGTAGCCCGTTCGCACCAGGTTGAGAAGCAACGGATTTGTACGCTTGCCTTGCTCTTGCTCGCACTCTTCCTTAGAAGCTTTGGACTATCTTTAGCTATTGGTATCTTTTCTTTGTTTCTTTTTTTTTGTACAATATGGAGTCAATTTTTTTATTACCTCTATATCATGACTATGCAAGAGCAAGCGCACGATGCTTCGGCAAACATAGGAGGGCTACTCTCGATAGGTTAGGTAACACACACATGAAGAAGGGGGTTAACAATGGTTGTGCAAGTTATACCTTTTGGTGATGTTGAACTTGCAATCGTTGGTGAAGAGATGGTTCGAGTTCCGCGGTGTCGATGTCGAGCACGAGGTGTTGTTGGCGTTGCGGAAGCTTGTTAGTTGATCGACACTCAGGCGAAACACAAACACACAAAGGAAATTAGTCGAAAATGGAAAAGGGGTCAAATTTTTGTTTAGGGCCAGAGACTCCGGTGTGTTGGGGCCGGAGATTCCGGTGTGGTCCGGAGACTCCGGTGTGATGACCGGAGACTCCGGTCTGGTTCCAGCACGACGAAGAGCTCGAGTTCGTGAGTGGAAATTCGGCCCTTCAACCCTCAAATCCAGAAAATTTCGACCAAATTGGGCTAGGAAACGCAGGGCAAAGGTAGACCAAATCCAAGGACAAGTTTCTAATGGATCAAAACCACAATCAACTCACCAAATCAAGAGATCGATCCAAAAGCAAATTGGGGCTAAATTTTTTGGTATTTTCGAATTTATGGTGGATATGGGGGAACGAAGTCAAGTCCGTCTGGAACCGCCTCCGAAAAAATTTTCTGGCTATACTGGTTTTCGGCTTTGGGGATCACTTTTCTCCATCGGCCGTTATAGCGATATTTTTTTTGGCACCTGCGCGCTTTCCGGAACAAAATAAAAAATTTCGAAAAAATTTTTGGGGGCTAACCTCTTTTTAGACCCCGTAGATCAGTTCTAGACACTCGCCATCCTAGTAATTTTCTGCATCTCGGATCACTTTTCAGGGTGCTATATCATCATACAGTGCTTGTTGTGTCGCGTCGTGACATCGTTGGTGATCTAGGCTCGCGTCTCTAGTACGGTCTAGCCTAGGACCAGCACAGTACCGTCGTTGAGCATTCTTTCAACTTTTGCATTGCTGTTTTGATAATTGCTAACCCCTTTGCTAAGCCTTCCCAGAGCTCCACAGATACTCTCCACGTGCGGTGTTTCGACTCCTGGTAATCGCTTGGTTCAATCTCTGGACCCACTGATCCTCGTGGTTGCACATCGCCTTTTCCTGCTGTTTGGTAAGAACTTGTAAGAGCTTCGTATATTGCTTGACGGATTACGCGTGACTTCCACCATATTCCTGTAGTATATACCTGTGCTTTTTAAGGACTAACCATGACAGATACTTCGCGAAACCCTGCCACCATGACGAACGAAGAGCTACATGCCCACTTCTCCGCGCTCCTGGTCAGTCGCGCTGAAGACGTGGATACACGCCTAGGGGAGTTTGACACCAAGCTCACCAACGCCGTGGACAAGATCGATGGACTCGAGAAATCCTTCAACGCCAAGCTTGACGTTCGGTTCAAGGAGCTTCTGAACCGATTGCCCGCACCCGCACCGGCACCCACACATGGCGCACGGCGCATTCCGATCACGGGTCGGACTGCTGGTTCGGCTCCCGCCGCACCCCCGGCGGCTCCTGCTGCGACTGACGTTCCTCAGTCTTCCGCCGCGGCTGCTGCTGCGACATTGGGGACAGACGACGGGTACTACTACGACCCCGACGACGACGATCTGTTTGACGAGGAGGTTGAACAACCTCCACAGGTACCTGCTGGTCGCCCCCGACATTACTACCGCAACGCTCGCCCACCGGTACGTAATGATGATGATCATGTTGCAAAGCTTAAATTAAATATTCCATCTTTTGAGGGTAAATATAATCCTGATGCATATCTTACATGGGAGATGGAAGTAGAACAACGTTTTGCATGCTTAAAATATCCTGAGAATATGCGTGTTAGTGCTGCTACATGTGAATTTACTAAATTTGCTTCCCTTTGGTGGTCTGAGTATTGTCGTTTAAATCCTACTACTATTCCTAGTACTTGGACTGCTTTAAAAACTGCTATGCGTGTACGTTTTGTACCTCCCACTTATCAACGTGATTTACTAAAGAATCTGACACGCTTAGAGCAAGGGAAAAATTCTGTAGAAGAGTATTATCAGGAATTGCAAACGGGGATGGTTAGGTGTGGTCTTGTTGAATCTAATGAACAAATGCTTGCACGTTTCTTTGGTGGATTAAACAAGGACATTCAGCACATATTAGATTATAAGGAATATAATTCTATCACTCGTTTGTTTCATCTTGCTTGCAAAGCTGAACGTGAAGTGCAGGATCGCCAAACACCATGGAGGAGGACTAATAATTCTGCAGGTCGCACATCCACTTGGACATCCCGACAATCAGCGCCTCCTCGTGATTCGCCTCCAGCTACTACCACATCCAAGGCCACCACAAGATTTCCAGCTGCTCCTCCACCATCATCCAATGCTCCTGCTCGTAGTGCATCTTCTATGGCTTCCACGGGTAAGACAAAGGATATACAATGCCGCAAGTGCTGGGGTTTTGGTCATATTGAGAGACAGTGCACAACACAACGTGTGATGATGGTGCGAGAAGATGGTGAATACGATTCAGCGAGTGACTTCGATGAAGATACACTAGCCCTTATTTCTGCTCGAGATGGAGACAATTCTGATGATGATGAAGAGCCACAGGTAATGGGAGCTGAAGCTGCTGATCAATACAAGAGTTTAATTACACAACGTGTGTTGAGTGTGCAATTGAGCAAATCTGAGCAAGATCAACGCCACAACCTGTTCCAAACACGTGGTGTTGTCAAGGAACGAGCTATACGGATCATCATTGATGGAGGGAGTTGTAATAATCTGGCCAGTGTTGACATGGTAGAGAAGCTTGCGCTTCCAACAAGACAACGCCCACATTCATACTACATCCAATGGTTTGAGAGTTCTCGCAAGATCAAGGTAACAAGAACGGTACGCGTGCATTTTACTATTGGTACATATTCTGATTTTGTTGATTGTGATGTTGTACCTATGCAAGCTTGTTCTTTATTACTTGGTCGACCATGGCAATTTGATAGAGAATCTGTTCATAATGGCAAAACTAATCACTATTCTCTTATGCATGATGGAAAGAAAATTGGTTTAAAACCTATGACTCCCGAACAGATTTTAAAAGATGATCTTGCTAGAGCTAGTAGAGCTAAAACCGAGGAGAAAAATAAAAGTGAGAATCAGATTGTTGCTGCAGATTTTATACCACCAAAGAACACTAAATCTGATTCTACACATGCTACTGAAATTCGTTTGAAGAGTCCATGTATGCTTGCAAATAAACTTGATATTGCTGAACTAGATGTAACCAATACTCAATGTTATGCAATTGTCTGCAAAGAGGTTTTGTTTTCATTTGAGGATATGCCTCCTTCTTTGCCACCCGCTGTTGCTAACCTTTTGCAGGAATATGAGGACGTCTTTCCCGCTGAGTTGCCACCAGGACTACCTCCTATTAGAGGAATTGAGCATCAAATTGATCTAATTCCTGGTGCCACGTTGCCCAACCGCGCGCCATATAGAACCAATCCAGAGGAGACAAAGGAGATACAACGCCAAATTCAGGAACTACTCGACAGAGATCATATTCGTGAGTCCCTTAGCCCTTGTGCTGTTCCTATTATTTTGGTACCTAAGAAAGATGGTTCTTCGCGCATGTGTACTGATTGTAGAGCTATCAATAATATTACTATTCGATATCGTCATCCTATTCCACGTTTAGATGACATGCTTGATGAATTGAGTGGCTCTACCATGTTTTCTAAAGTTGATTTGCGTAGTGGTTACCACCAGATTCGTATGAAATTGGGAGATGAATGGAAAACAGCATTTAAAACTAAGTTCGGTTTATATGAGTGGTTAGTAATGCCTTTTGGTTTAACTAATGCACCTAGCACTTTCATGAGATTAATGAACGAAGTTTTACGTGCTTTCATTGGACGTTTTGTGGTAGTCTACTTTGATGATATTCTGATTTATAGCAAATCTTTAGAGGAACATTTGGACCATTTACGTGCTGTTTTCAATGCTTTACGTGATGCACGTTTGTTTGGTAACCTTGAGAAGTGCACCTTTTGCACCAATCGAGTTGCGTTTCTTGGCTATGTTGTTACATCACAGGGTATTGAAGTGGATCCCGCCAAGATTGAAGCTATTGAGAATTGGCCGCAGCCCAAGACGGTCACACAAGTGAGGAGTTTTCTTGGCCTCGCTGGTTTTTATAGGCGCTTTGTTAAAGACTTTGGATCAATTGCCGCGCCGCTGAATGAGCTTACCAAGAAGGATGTGCCCTTTGTTTGGGGCGATGCACAACAACAGGCCTTCGTCATATTGAAAGATAAGCTAACACATGCTCCCTTACTCCAACTTCCTGATTTTACTAAGACTTTTGAGCTTGAATGTGATGCTAGTGGAATTGGTTTGGGAGGGGTGTTATTACAAGAGGGAAAACCTGTTGCATATTTTAGTGAGAAATTGAGTGGGGCTAGTCTGAACTATTCTACTTATGATAAAGAATTATATGCGTTGGTTCGGACATTAGAAACTTGGCAACATTATCTATGGCCCAAGGAATTTGTTATTCATTCTGATCATGAATCTTTGAAGCATATTCGTAGTCAAGCTAAGTTGAATCGTCGTCATGCAAAGTGGGTTGAATTTATTGAGTCTTTTCCTTATGTTATCAAACACAAAACGGGTAAAGATAATATTATTGCTGATGCTTTGTCACGCCGTTATGCTTTGTTATCTCAACTTGACTTCAAAATATTTGGATTGGAAACTATTAAGGAACAATATGTGCATGATGCTGAATTTAAAGATGTGTTGCAGAATTGTAGAGATGGTAGAACTTGGAACAAGTTCGTCTTCAATGATGGATTTGTGTTCCGTGCTAACAAACTATGCATTCCAGATAGCTCTGTTCGTCTTTTGTTGTTACAGGAGGCGCATGGAGGAGGATTGATGGGACACTTTGGTGTCAAGAAGACGGAGGATGTTCTTGCTGCACACTTCTTTTGGCCACGTATGCGTCGAGATGTTGAGAGATTTGTGGCACGCTGCACTACTTGTCAAAAAGCTAAGTCTCGCCTTAATCCACATGGTTTATATATGCCTCTTCCTGTTCCTAGTGTTCCTTGGGAGGATATTTCTATGGACTTTGTTTTGGGATTGCCACGAACACAGAAGGGGAGGGATAGTATTTTTGTTGTTGTGGATCGGTTTTCTAAGATGGCACACTTTATTCCTTGTCATAAAACGGATGATGCTGCGCATATTGCTGATTTGTTCTTTCGTGAAATTGTTCGTTTGCGTGGTGTGCCAAATACTATTGTCTCTGATCGTGATACTAAATTTCTTAGCCACTTTTGGAGATGTTTATGGGCTAAGTTGGGGACTAAATTGCTGTTTAGTACTACATGTCATCCCCAAACTGATGGTCAAACTGAAGTAGTAAATAGAACTTTGTCTACTATGTTACGGGCTGTTTTAAAGAAGAACTTAAAATTGTGGGAAGAGTGTTTACCTCATATAGAATTTGCTTATAATCGTTCATTGCATTCTACCACAAAGATGTGCCCATTTGAGATTGTGTATGGTTTTGTTCCTCGTGCACCTATTGATTTATTGCCTTTACCTTCTTCGGTGCAACATAATTTGGATGCTACACAACGCGCTGAAATGATATTAAACTTGCATAAGACTACTAAAGATAACATTGAACACATGAATGCTAAGTATAAACTTGCTGGGGATAAAGGGAGAAAGCATGTTGTT
The DNA here is from genome assembly GCA_910589765.1 of Avena atlantica. Lineage (NCBI taxonomy): Eukaryota > Viridiplantae > Streptophyta > Magnoliopsida > Poales > Poaceae > Avena > Avena atlantica. The sequence goes on along the minus strand of OU342737.1, from coordinate 278,070,118 downwards.
TTGATGTTGGCGATCTTGTTTGGTTACATTTGCGTAAAGATCGTTTTCCTGATTTACGCAAGTCTAAGTTAATGCCACGTGCTGCTGGTCCCTTTAAGGTGTTAGAGAGAATCAATGATAATGCATATAAACTTGAGTTGCCTGCAGACTTTGGTACGGTTAGTCCTACATTTAACATTGCAGATTTGAAGCCTTACTTTGGTGAGGAAGATGAGATTGCGTCGAGGACGACTTCAATTCAAGAAGGGGAGCATGATGTGGACATCCCTACTATTGATACAACCGTTGTACCTACAGCAACACACATACAAGGACCCATCACAAGATCCCGTGCCAAACAACTTAACTATCAGGTACTTTCGTTTCTTGGAACTATTCCTTACATACATGAGAATATGATGCTGCCTAAATCAGATACATTTCTTACTCTTAGGAATGATGGACCAAGCATGGATGAGAGGGACAAGCATTGGAGCATGGCCATGCATGGAGATGGCAGCAAGCATGTGATGATCCAAGAGAAGGCCACGCATGAAGATTTCAGAACTTTGAGGCCACCATAATGAAGAAAGAAGGCTTGGACGAAATATTCAAGATCAATACTTTACGAATTCGTCCATAGCATAATATGGTGCTGCGACACCTTTATTTTGGGCCAGGCCCATGTAATTTTCGCAGGATTTTAATTAGCCACTTTTTAGAGTCCGTATTTGAGGGGAAAAGGACTTTTAGGGTTGGATTCGGCCACCACTTCCTTGGCTGGCCGAAACCCCACCTTTTCGCCCTTAAATACACCCCATAGCCGAACCTCTAGACTCGGATTTTGTTTAGACATTAAGTTAGCCATAGTCGCAACTTCGCCAAGGCTCGAGCGTCGCAGAGGCCTCTTGTACTTCGCACCTATTCAGGATCCCACCTTTTTCAATAAAGCTTTCCTCTTAATCCGCAATATCTTGATTGCAATATTGGTTCTTACTTGTTCTCGATTTCAGGTAGGAATTAAGACCCTCACTGGTCAGGCTGATCGTGTTCACGCAGGATCGGTAACCTCCAGGAGATTGGCCTAGCGATTGCATTGGCGCTCGTGCTCGCACGTGTAGTCGGATCGTCAAGCCCGAACTCCACCAAATCGATTATCGCCATCTCATCGAAAGATCGGACACCTTTTCCCTATCAGAAACCGAGAACCCAAGGCCTTGTACAACTTGAACGCACTAGGCAAGATCCAAGAGGGGGTGGATAATCCGGTGCTCCTTGGTAGGAGCATGAGACCAATAGATATATGATAGGGCAAAGGTGTCTGATCTTTCGATGAGATGGCGATAATCGATTTGGTGGAGTTCGAGCTTGACGATCCGACTACACGTGCGAGCACGAGCGCCAATGCAATCGCTAGGCCAATCTCCTGGAGGTTACCGATCCTGCGGGAACACGATCAGCCTGACCAGCGAGGGTCTTAATTCCTACCTGAAATCGAGAACAAGTAAGAACCAATATTGCAATCAAGATATTGCGGATTAAGAGGAAAGCTTTATTGAAAGAGGTGGGATCCTGAATAGGTGCGAAGTACAAGAGGCCTCTGCGACGCTCGAGCCTTGGCGAAGTTGCGACTATGGCTAACTTAATGTCTAAACAAAATCCGAGTCTAGAGGTTCGGCTATGGGGTGTATTTAAGGGCGAAAAGGTGGGGTTTCGGCCAGCCAAGGAAGTGGTGGCCGAATCCAACCCTAAAAGTCCTTTTCCCCTCAAATACGGACTCTAAAAAGTGGCTAATTAAAATCCTGCGAAAATTACATGGGCCTGGCCCAAAATAAAGGTGTCGCAGCACCATATTATGCTATGGACGAATTCGTAAAGTATTGATCTTGAATATTTCGTCCAAGCCCTCTTTCTTCATTATGGTGGCCTCAAAATTCTGAAATCTTCATGCGTGGCCTTCTCTTGGATCATCACATGCTTGCTGCCATCTCCATGCATGGCCATGCTCCAATGCTTGTCCCTCTCATCCATGCTTGGTCCTTCATTCCTAAGAGTAAGAAATGTATCTGATTTAGGCAGCATCATATTCTCATGTATGTAAGGAATAGTTCCAAGAAACGAAAGTACCTGATAGTTAAGTTGTTTGGCACGGGATCTTGTGATGGGTCCTTGTATGTGTGTTGCTGTAGGTACAACGGTTGTATCAATAGTAGGGATGTCCACATCATGCTCCCCTTCTTGAATTGAAGTCGTCCTCGACGCAATCTCATCTTCCTCACCAAAGTAAGGCTTCAAATCTGCAATGTTAAATGTAGGACTAACCGTACCAAAGTCTGCAGGCAACTCAAGTTTATATGCATTATCATTGATTCTCTCTAACACCTTAAAGGGACCAGCAGCACGTGGCATTAACTTAGACTTGCGTAAATCAGGAAAACGATCTTTACGCAAATGTAACCAAACAAGATCGCCAACATCAAACACAACATGCTTTCTCCCTTTATCCCCAGCAAGTTTATACTTAGCATTCATGTGTTCAATGTTATCTTTAGTAGTCTTATGCAAGGTTAATATCATTTCAGCGCGTTGTGTAGCATCCAAATTATGTTGCACCGAAGAAGGTAAAGGCAATAAATCAATAGGTGCACGAGGAACAAAACCATACACAATCTCAAATGGGCACATCTTTGTGGTAGAATGCAATGAACGATTATAAGCAAATTCTATATGAGGTAAACACTCTTCCCACAATTTTAAGTTCTTCTTTAAAACAGCCCGTAACATAGTAGACAAAGTTCTATTTACTACTTCAGTTTGACCATCAGTTTGGGGATGACATGTAGTACTAAACAGCAATTTAGTCCCCAACTTAGCCCATAAACATCTCCAAAAGTGGCTAAGAAATTTAGTATCACGATCAGAGACAATAGTATTTGGCACACCATGCAAACGAACAATTTCACGAAAGAACAAATCAGCAATATGCGCAGCATCATCCGTTTTATGACAAGGAATAAAGTGTGCCATCTTAGAAAACCGATCCACAACAACAAAAATACTATCCCTCCCCTTCTGTGTTCGTGGCAATCCCAAAACAAAGTCCATAGAAATATCCTCCCAAGGAACACTAGGAACAGGAAGAGGCATATATAAACCATGTGGATTAAGGCGAGACTTAGCTTTTTGACAAGTAGTGCAGCGTGCCACAAATCTCTCAACATCTCGATGCATACGTGGCCAAAAGAAGTGCGCAGCAAGAACATCCTCCGTCTTCTTGACACCAAAGTGTCCCATCAATCCTCCTCCATGCGCCTCCTGTAACAACAAAAGACGAACAGAGCTATCTGGAATGCATAGTTTGTTAGCACGGAACACAAATCCATCATTGAAGACGAACTTGTTCCAAGTTCTACCATCTCTACAATTCTGCAACACATCTTTAAATTCAGCATCATGCACATATTGTTCCTTAATAGTTTCCAATCCAAATATTTTGAAGTCAAGTTGAGATAACAAAGCATAACGGCGTGACAAAGCATCAGCAATAATATTATCTTTACCCTTTTTGTGTTTGATAACATAAGGAAAAGACTCAATAAATTCAACCCACTTTGCATGACGACGATTCAACTTAGCTTGACTACGAATATGCTTCAAAGATTCATGATCAGAATGAATAACAAATTCCTTGGGCCATAGATAATGTTGCCAAGTTTCTAATGTCCGAACCAACGCATATAATTCTTTATCATAAGTAGAATAGTTCAGACTAGCCCCACTCAATTTCTCACTAAAATATGCAACAGGTTTGCCCTCTTGTAATAACACCCCTCCCAAACCAATTCCACTAGCATCACATTCAAGCTCAAAAGTCTTAGTAAAATCAGGAAGTTGGAGTAAGGGAGCATGTGTTAGCTTATCTTTTAATATGACGAAGGCCTGTTGTTGTGCATCGCCCCAAACAAAGGGCACATCCTTCTTGGTAAGCTCATTCAGCGGCGCGGCAATTGATCCAAAGTCTTTAACAAAGCGCCTATAAAAACCAGCGAGGCCAAGAAAACTCCTCACTTGTGTGACCGTCTTGGGCTGCGGCCAATGCTCAATAGCTTCAATCTTGGCTGGATCCACTTCAATACCCTGTGATGTAACAACATAGCCAAGAAACGCAACTCGATTGGTGCAAAAGGTGCACTTCTCAAGGTTACCAAACAAACGTGCATCACGTAAAGCATTGAAAACAGCACGTAAATGGTCCAAATGTTCCTCTAAAGATTTGCTATAAATCAGAATATCATCAAAGTAGACTACCACAAAACGTCCAATGAAAGCACGTAAAACTTCGTTCATTAATCTCATGAAAGTGCTAGGTGCATTAGTTAAACCAAAAGGCATTACTAACCACTCATATAAACCGAACTTAGTTTTAAATGCTGTTTTCCATTCATCTCCTAATTTCATACGAATCTGGTGGTAACCACTACGCAAATCAACTTTAGAAAACATGGTAGAGCCACTCAATTCATCAAGCATGTCATCTAAACGTGGAATAGGATGACGATATCGAATAGTAATATTATTGATAGCTCTACAATCAGTACACATGCGCGAAGAACCATCTTTCTTAGGTACCAAAATAATAGGAACAGCACAAGGGCTAAGGGACTCACGAATATGATCTCTGTCGAGTAGTTCCTGAATTTGGCGTTGTATCTCCTTTGTCTCCTCTGGATTGGTTCTATATGGCGCGCGGTTGGGCAACGTGGCACCAGGAATTAGATCAATTTGATGCTCAATTCCTCTAATAGGAGGTAGTCCTGGTGGCAACTCAGCGGGAAAGACGTCCTCATATTCCTGCAAAAGGTTAGCAACAGCGGGTGGCAAAGAAGGAGGCATATCCTCAAATGAAAACAAAACCTCTTTGCAGACAATTGCATAACATTGAGTATTGGTTACATCTAGTTCAGCAATATCAATTTTATTTGCAAGCATACATGGACTCTTCAAACGAATTTCAGTAGCATGTGTAGAATCAGATTTAGTGTTCTTTGGTGGTATAAAATCTGCAGCAACAATCTGATTCTCACTTTTATTTTTCTCCTCGGTTTTAGCTCTACTAGCTCTAGCAAGATCATCTTTTAAAATCTGTTCGGGAGTCATAGGTTTTAAACCAATTTTCTTTCCATCATGTATAAGAGAATAGTGATTAGTTTTGCCATTATGAACAGATTCTCTATCAAATTGCCATGGTCGACCAAGTAATAAAGAACAAGCTTGCATAGGTACAACATCACAATCAACAAAATCAGAATATGTACCAATAGTAAAATGCACGCGTACCGTTCTTGTTACCTTGATCTTGCGAGAACTCTCAAACCATTGGATGTAGTATGAATGTGGGCGTTGTCTTGTTGGAAGCGCAAGCTTCTCTACCATGTCAACACTGGCCAGATTATTACAACTCCCTCCATCAATGATGATCCGTATAGCTCGTTCCTTGACAACACCACGTGTTTGGAACAGGTTGTGGCGTTGATCTTGCTCAGATTTGCTCAATTGCACACTCAACACACGTTGTGTAATTAAACTCTTGTATTGATCAGCAGCTTCAGCTCCCATTACCTGTGGCTCTTCATCATCATCAGAATTGTCTCCATCTCGAGCAGAAATAAGGGCTAGTGTATCTTCATCGAAGTCACTCGCTGAATCGTATTCACCATCTTCTCGCACCATCATCACACGTTGTGTTGTGCACTGTCTCTCAATATGACCAAAACCCCAGCACTTGCGGCATTGTATATCCTTTGTCTTACCCGTGGAAGCCATAGAAGATGCACTACGAGCAGGAGCATTGGATGATGGTGGAGGAGCAGCTGGAAATCTTGTGGTGGCCTTGGATGTAGTAGTAGCTGGAGGCGAATCACGAGGAGGCGCTGATTGTCGGGATGTCCAAGTGGATGTGCGACCTGCAGAATTATTAGTCCTCCTCCATGGTGTTTGGCGATCCTGCACTTCACGTTCAGCTTTGCAAGCAAGATGAAACAAACGAGTGATAGAATTATATTCCTTATAATCTAATATGTGCTGAATGTCCTTGTTTAATCCACCAAAGAAACGTGCAAGCATTTGTTCATTAGATTCAACAAGACCACACCTAACCATCCCCGTTTGCAATTCCTGATAATACTCTTCTACAGAATTTTTCCCTTGCTCTAAGCGTGTCAGATTCTTTAGTAAATCACGTTGATAAGTGGGAGGTACAAAACGTACACGCATAGCAGTTTTTAAAGCAGTCCAAGTACTAGGAATAGTAGTAGGATTTAAACGACAATACTCAGACCACCAAAGGGAAGCAAATTTAGTAAATTCACATGTAGCAGCACTAACACGCATATTCTCAGGATATTTTAAGCATGCAAAACGTTGTTCTACTTCCATCTCCCATGTAAGATATGCATCAGGATTATATTTACCCTCAAAAGATGGAATATTTAATTTAAGCTTTGCAACATGATCATCATCATTACGTACCGGTGGGCGAGCGTTGCGGTAGTAATGTCGGGGGCGACCAGCAGGTACCTGTGGAGGTTGTTCAACCTCCTCGTCAAACAGATCGTCGTCGTCGGGGTCGTAGTAGTACCCGTCGTCTGTCCCCAATGTCGCAGCAGCAGCCGCGGAAGACTGAGGAACGTCAGTCGCAGCAGGAGCCGCCGGGGGTGCGGCGGGAGCCGAACCAGCAGTCCGACCCGTGATCGGAACGCGCCGTGCGCCATGTGTGGGTGCCGGTGCGGGTGCGGGCAATCGGTTCAGAAGCTCCTTGAACCGAACGTCAAGCTTGGCGCTGAAGGATTTCTCGAGTCCATCGATCTTGTCCACGGCGTTGGTGAGCTTGGTGTCAAACTCCCCTAGGCGCGTATCCACGTCTTCAGCGCGACTGACCAGGAGCGCGGAGAAGTGGGCATGTAGCTCTTCGTTCGTCATCGTGGCAGGGTTTCGCGAAGTATCTGTCATGGTTAGTCCTTAAAAAGCACAGGTATATACGACAGGAATATGGTGGAAGTCACGCGTAATCCGTCAAGCAATATACGAAGCTCTTACAAGTTCTTACCAAACAGCAGGAAAAGGCGATGTGCAACCACGAGGATCAGTGGGTCCAGAGATTGAACCAAGCGATTACCAGGAGTCGAAACACCGCACGTGGAGAGTATCTGTGGAGCTCTGGGAAGGCTTAGCAAAGGGGTTAGCAATTATCAAAACAGCAATGCAAAAGTTGAAAGAATGCTCAACGACGGTACTGTGCTGGTCCTAGGCTAGACCGTACTAGAGACGCGAGCCTAGATCACCAACGATGTCACGACGCGACACAACAAGCACTGTATGATGATATAGCACCCTGAAAAGCGATCCGAGATGCAGAAAATTACTAGGATGGCGAGTGTCTAGAACTGATCTACGGGGTCTAAAAAGAGGTTAGCCCCCAAAAATTTTTTCGAAATTTTTTTATTTTGTTCCGGAAAGCGCGCAGGCGCCAAAAAAATATCGCTATAACGGCCGATGGAGAAAAGTGATCCCCAAAGCCGAAAACCAGTATAGCCACAAATTTTTTTTTTTTTTTTTTTTTTTTTTTTTTTGCTCTCCTTCTGGACTTACGACCGGACTCTTAGCTCGACACGGACTTTAGCGGAACACGGAAACAACAAAGAAGGAAAGTCAAAAGAAATAACTAGGAAATAAGGACTCAACTCGGACTCGTGCCGCGGCAGGGAAGGTGATCGGATCCGTGTCGCGGTAGGGAGGCGGTGGCGGAGTGTTAGGGTTTATGGTGGCAGGGTATATGGCGGCGGAATATGGTGGCGGTGATCGGCGAGTGTGGCGGTGACTAGTATGATTAGAACTCGAAACTCTAAGGGACGAGACACTAAGACCAGCAACTCGACGCGACGATGTAGACACAAATTCAACAATGCAAAAACTGAAAAGATAATGCGAGGCGTAGATTGGTTATAGGATGGATCTAAACTCTAACTGTGTTTTTGGCTTTTTCGTGGGTTATAGGTAAAAACAGATCTAATCTATGAAAAACAGTAAAATCTCACCGAGCAACCTGAAATCTGATACCACTTGATAGGGCAAAGGTGTCTGATCTTTCGATGAGATGGCGATAATCGATTTGGTGGAGTTCGAGCTTGACGATCCGACTACACGTGCGAGCACGAGCGCCAATGCAATCGCTAGGCCAATCTCCTGGAGGTTACCGATCCTGCGGGAACACGATCAGCCTGACCAGCGAGGGTCTTAATTCCTACCTGAAATCGAGAATAAGTAAGAACCAATATTGCAATCAAGATATTGCGGATTAAGAGGAAAGCTTTATTGAAAGAGGTGGGATCCTGAATAGGTGCGAAGTACAAGAGGCCTCTGCGACGCTCGAGCCTTGGCGAAGTTGCGACTATGGCTAACTTAATGTCTAAACAAAATCCGAGTCTAGAGGTTCGGCTATGGGGTGTATTTAAGGGCGAAAAGGTGGGGTTTCGGCCAGCCAAGGAAGTGGTGGCCGAATCCAACCCTAAAAGTCTTTTCCCCTCAAATACGGACTCTAAAAAGTGGCTAATTAAAATCCTGCGAAAATTACATGGGCCTGGCCCAAAATAAAGGTGTCGCAGCACCATATTATGCTATGGACGAATTCGTAAAGTATTGATCTTGAATATTTCGTCCAAGCCCTCTTTCTTCATTATGGTGGCCTCAAAATTCTGAAATCTTCATGCGTGGCCTTCTCTTGGATCATCACATGCTTGCTGCCATCTCCATGCATGGCCATGCTCCAATGCTTGTCCCTCTCATCCATGCTTGGTCCTTCATTCCTAAGAGTAAGAAATGTATCTGATTTAGGCAGCATCATATTCTCATGTATGTAAGGAATAGTTCCAAGAAACGAAAGTACCTGATAGTTAAGTTGTTTGGCACGGGATCTTGTGATGGGTCCTTGTATGTGTGTTGCTGTAGGTACAACAGTTGTATCAATAGTAGGGATGTCCACATCAATATAAGTCCTCAAAGGGTTTCCTTAATATCTATTATTATCCAAGTCTAGCGTTTACAATAGAGGGTGGGGGCTATATATAGTCCAGCCACAAAACAGGGGTAGTTTCGGAATGAATTAGGAAAATATAGAAAGGGATACAGGGCGCTGGGCCGAACTCAGGCGCTCAGATTCAGTCAGGACCGGTAGTACCGGTCGGGCAACCGGTAGTACCGGTCGCAACAGGTAGTACCGCTCCGGGCGCGGTAGTACCACTGGCGGGCCTGGAGCTTCCGTCGGAGGCGCCAGTGTCGAGCGGTAGGAGGGGGCGGTAGTACCGCTGTCTGGTAGTACCGGTTGCTGGACCGGTAGTACCGCTGGCGTCTGGGGCGTGAAGTGGTTCTTCCTAGAGCGTCCGGTAGCTGGGGCCGGTAGGACCGCTTGAACCGGTAGTACCGGTCGGCTCGACCGTTAGTACCGCTGGCGTCTGGCAGCGACTGTTGGCTTCCGCTCCATTTCCTCCGTTCCTTGGGTCCTTCTCTTCGTACCTGATGATGCACAATGTATGCTTATGAAGTAGCAAACCATCCAAGGGTGTGTCGAAGTCACACAAGGAAAGGAGCGAGTTTACCTTGGCTTGGAGGAGCTTAGCTCGTGCGCGAGTCATGGGTCCACTTGGGGAGCTCGAGGGAGTAGATGTAGTAGCGGTCGTAGGACAGGCTGCATCAGCTCCCCCCCCTTGGGAAAGAGTCGTCCTCGACTCTTCAACCTTCTCAACTTCATCTTCTCCATGGTAGGGTGAGAGGTCCTTGACATTGAATGTCGAGCTCACAAGGTACTTCGATGTTGGTATGTCGATGATATAGGCATTGTTGTTGATCCTCTTTAGCACCTTGAATGGTCCATCACCTCTTGGCTTTAGCTTGGAGTCGCATTCCTTGGGGAAGCGGTCTTTACTCAAGTGGATCCACACAAGGTCGCCCTCTTTGAAGATTATCTCTTTCTTGTTCTTGTTTAGCCTTGATGCTTGGCGAAGGACTTGTTGCTCGATAGTAGCTCGAGTGTCTTCATGGAGTTTCTTCATTGTTTGGGCACGCTTGACAACGTCCATATTGGCACGTTCATGAAGTGGTAGTGGAAGGATATCGAGTGCGGTGAGGGGCTCGAATCCGTAGACGATCATGAACGGGCTCCTCATAGTGGTGGAGTGCTTGGCGCGGTTGTAGGCGAACTCGGCATGTGCAATACATTCCTCCCAGTCTTTAAGGTTCTTCTTTATCAACACCCGGAGGAGTGTGCCAAGACTTCGATTGACGACCTCGGTTTGTCCATCTGTTTGAGGATGCGAGGCGGACGAGAAGAGGAGCTTGATGCCGAGCTTGGCCATGAGAGTCTTCCAGAATTAGCTCATGAATTTTACGTCGCGGTCGGAGACGATTGTTCTTGGCACACCGTGTAGCCAAATTATTTCCCTGAAAAACAAATTTGCTACATGTGAAGCATCATCGGTCTTATGGCACGGAATGAAATGTGCCATTTTAGAAAAGCGATCCACTACTACAAATATGGAATCATGACCATGTTTAGATCTAGGCAAGCCTAACACAAAGTCCATGCTAATGTCCGACCAAGGTGCATGAGGAATAGGCAATGGCATATAAAGACCAAAGGGGTTGGACTTAGACTTAGCTTGGATACATGTAGTGCATCATTGGACGTGGCGCTCCACGTCGCGCTTCATCTTTGGCCAAAAGTAGTGAGTGGAGAGCATGTCATATGTCTTGTCACGGCCAAAGTGACCCAAAGGCCTCCCCCATGGGACTCTTGAAGAAGCAAAAGTTGGAGAGACGATTTCGGAATGCAAAGCTTGTTTTGTTTGAAAAGAAAACCCTTATGCAAATAGAAATCATCAATCCCTTTGTCTATTGAACATTGTGCAAATATTGGTCCAAAGAAAGGGTCGGACGCGTACAAAGATTTGATGTCATCAAGACCCAAGACATTTACTTCAAGCCGTGTAAGAAGGCTTGTGTTTTTGCGAGACAAGGCGTCCGCTACCACATTTTCTTTGCCCTTCTTGTATTTGACAATGTAAGGAAAAGACTCCATGAACTCAACCCATTTTGCGTGCCTTTTACTCAAATCGGCTTGGCCCTTAAGATATTTCAACGACTCATGGTGGGAATGGATGATAAATTCTTTGGGCCAAAGATAGTGTTGCCACACTTGAAGGACACGAACCAAGGCAAAAAGTTCTTTGTCATAAATAGGATAATTGAGGCGTGCGCCATCAAGTTTCTCACTATGGTAAGCAATAGGACGCCCATTTTACATAAGGACGCCACCAATGCCAATACCACTAGCGTCACATTCAATCTCAAAGGTTTTTGTGAAATCCGGTAATGCAAGAAGTGGTGCTTCGGTGAGCCTCTTTTTGAGATCATCAAAAGCCTTTTGTTGTGCTTTTCCCCAAACGAACGTGACATTTTTCTTGGTCAATTCGTTGAGTTGGCAGCAATGGTAGAAAAATCTTTCACAAAGCGACAGTAAAATCCAGCCAACCCATGAAAACTACGAAGTTCACTAACATTTGTGGGGGTGGGCCAATCTCGTATGTCCTTGACTTTTGAGACATCAACTTCAATGCCATTAGAAGAAACAACAAAACCAAGGAAAATCAGCTTGTCTTTTGCGAAAGTGCACTTTGGGAGATTAGCATAAAGCTTTTCATGCCGAAGGATTTGAAGGACCTCCTTAACATGAGTAACATGCTCCTCTAGTGACTTGCTATAGACAAGGATGTCATCAAAGTAAACAAATACACTCTTCCCAATGAGAGATCTCAAAATATGGTTCATGACGCGCATGAAGGTAGATGGGGAGTTAGATAAGCCAAAAGGCATAACCAACCATTCATAGAGGCCAAGCTTGGTCTTGAAGGCGGTTTTCCACTCATCACCTTTGGCCATGCGAATTTGATGGTAACCACTACGAAGATCAATTTTCGAAAATATAGTGGCTCCACATAACTCATCAAGCATGTCATCAAGACGCGGTATAGGATGTCGATAACGCACGGTGATAGCATTGATTGGACGGCAGTCCATGCATAACCGCAACGTATCATCCGTTTTTGGAACGAGAATCACGGGGACCGCGCTTGGGCTAGTGCTTACTTGGATCAAACCTTTGGAGACGAGTTGGTTTATTTGACGTTCGATCTCCTTCGTCTCTTCCGCGTTCGTGTGATATGTGGCGCGGGTTGGGAGTGGGGCGCCGGGTATGAGTTCGATGCGGTGCTCGATTCCACGAAGAGAAGGAAGGCCATGAGGAAGCTCTTCGGGGAATACATCTTGGAATTCCTGCAAAATAGCCATCAAAGAAGGAGGAACATTTGTCAAGTCGTTAGTTCCTTGCGCTAGTCCCTTGCATACAAGGACATAGTGCAAGATGGATGGGTTGTTCCGCACTTCTCTCATCTCACTTTTGGTGGCAAGAAGAACACTCTTAGTTTTTCCACTCGAGTTTGGCTTGTAGCTCTCACTCACTATGGTGTGGTTCTCTCGCTCACCACTCTTCTCACAAGGTGTTTTTGTGTATTGCGCCCTCGCTAAAGCCTTTGCATTGTCCGCAATTATTTGGCTAGGAGTCATTGGTTGCAACACACAAGTTTTATCAAGCCATTTGAAGGTGTAAGTGTTTGAGTGACCATTATGCAAAGCACGATTGTCATATTGCCACGGCCTTCCAAGCAACATATGGCAAACCGTCATTGGGACCACGTCACATTCCACCGTGTCCTTGTAGTGCCTAATGGAGAACGTTACCGAGACGGTGTGCTTGATCTTGACGGATCCTTGGTCACTTAGCCATTGGATATGGTAGGGGTGTTTATGTGGATGGAGGGTGAGGTTCAGTTTCTCACACAATTCCGTGCTTGCAAGATATGGCAACTCCCTCCATCGATGACAACTTTGATGGACTTCCCAGTGATGCCGGCACGGGTTTAGAAGATGTTCGAGCGTTGGTCTTCCTTCTCATTGACTTGGGTTGTCAAGACCCTTGTGACTACAAGCGATGGACTTGCATCATGCTCACACACAAGAAGTTCTTGGTCCTCTTCCAAATGTTGCCTTGCCATGGCTTCCTTGACCCTTGCATCAAACTCTTCCTCACTCAAGTATTCTTCATCGCCGTTGTCATGAATGAACAAAACTTTCTTGTTCCCACATGCGTTCGACTTGTGCCCTTTGCCTCCACACTTGTAGCATTCACCATTGAATGGTTGATCATCCCTTGTGTGTTTGCCAATTGGGGGCTGTTTTCCTTGAGGGAGAGTTGGCTTGAAGGGAAGCTTGGTGGTACTTGAGGAGCTTCCACTTGGTGTTGTTGGAGTAGTGGTTGGTGCTTGCTTGAAGGTGAAGTATGTCTTTGGCTTGTTGTACTTGATGTCCTCTTGCACTTGACGCTCGGCCTTCGATGCGATGTGCACAAGCTCAACCATGTTGTTGTACTTTGGGAACTCGGTGATGCGCTTGATGGGATAGTTCAAGCCATTGAGGAAACGTGCCATTGTTTGTTCATCTCGCTCTTCAATGTTGTCACGGATCATGTTGAGCTCCATTTGCTTGAAGTACTCTTCCACGGTCTTTGTCCCTTGACTAAGCGTTTGAAGCTTGTTGAAAAGGTCACGCGTGTAGTGTGAAGGAACAAAGCGGGATCTCATATGAGCCTTCATATCTTGCCAAGTTGTGATTGGAGGCTCTTCTTTTGCTTCACGAGCGAGTTGGACTTGTTCCCACCAAAGGTTGGCATACTCATCAAACTCGAGGTATGCCATGGCCATCATCTTCTCATTTCTATAGTTGTGCATGCGGAAGATCTTGTCGACCTTGAGTTCCCAAGAGAGATATTCCTCGGGTTCATTGGAATCTGTGAACTTGGGCATGGTGAATTTGAGCTTGCCGAAAGTTTCTTCTCCATTGCGGTTCCGGTTGCGTCGGTTGCCATGATTTGGGCGGTCATCATCATCATCCGAGCTCTCATGTCTTGCTTGGTGATGGTTGCGTTGCTCTTGCGGTTGTTGAGGTGTCGCGTTTGGTGGTGGAACTTCGTTTTGCCGACGAGCTTGGGGAGCTTGCTCGTTTTGTTGGCGCGGTTGAGGACGAGGAGGAGGTTGATGGTCCTCACGACGAGCTTGGGGAGCGTGCTCTTGTTCTTGGCGTGGGTGGTGCCGAGGAGCATTGTCTTGCGCCCTGTGGCGAGGAGGACGTCGAGCTGCATGCGCAAAGGATTGCTCTTCTTCTTCTTCTTCTTGATATGGAGGAGGCTCGTCATGACCATCATGGTGCCGACGTGGACGATCATGTCGATGATGACGCCTAGGAGGATCTTCGAGTGCTTCACGTCGACGGTGATCTTGTTCGTCCTCTTCGGATGCTTCACTTGTTGTTGAAGGGACATGTCGACGGCGATGGGCTTGGTGGTCCATGTGAGGTCGCTCTTGTTGAATCACAAGTGCCCTTGGTTGTTGCCGGTTCGCTTCACGTCGTGGAAGTCTTGCGGAGAGGTCACCATCATAGCTTGACGTTGCGGCGTGACGCAGAGATGGTACCGCTTGCGAAGAGCTCATGGATTGAAGAACGGGTCCATCCCGGTGCCTTGAAGCGTGACGGCGAGGTGCACTTGATTCACTTGAGGAGTGCTGAGATGAGCTTGATTCGCGCGAACGTGGCCTTGCTAGTCCATCAATGAGGCGTTGAAGCTTCTCATCCGTTGAGGCGAGTGCACGACCAAGAGCTTCATTTTGATGACCGAGGTTGTGTTGCATGGCATGGATTTGGCCACGGACTTCTTCGAAGCGGTTGTCGATGTTCTTGAATTCCACACGGGCCTCACTAAATTGTTCATCTTGGCGCCGCTCGAGAGCTTCACAACGGTCGTCTTTCCCGCTGAGTTGCCACCAGGACTACCTCCTATTAGAGGAATTGAGCATCAAATTGATCTAATTCCTGGTGCCACGTTGCCCAACCGCGCACCATATAGAACCAATCCAGAGGAGACAAAGGAGATACAACGCCAAATTCAGGAACTACTCGACAGAGATCATATTCGTGAGTCCCTTAGCCCTTGTGCTGTTCCTATTATTTTGGTACCTAAGAAAGATGGTTCTTCGCGCATGTGTACTGATTGTAGAGCTATCAATAATATTACTATTCGATATCGTCATCCTATTCCACGTTTAGATGACATGCTTGATGAATTGAGTGGCTCTACCATGTTTTCTAAAGTTGATTTGCGTAGTGGTTACCACCAGATTCGTGTGAAATTAGGAGATGAATGGAAAACAGCATTTAAAACTAAGTTCGGTTTATATGAGTGGTTAGTAATGCCGTTTGGTTTAACTAATGCACCTAGCACTTTCATGAGATTAATGAACGAAGTTTTACGTGCTTTCATTGGACGTTTTGTGGTAGTCTACTTTGATGATATTCTGATTTATAGCAAATCTTTAGAGGAACATTTGGACCATTTACGTGTTATTTTCAATGCTTTACGTGATGCACGTTTGTTTGGTAACCTTGCGAAGTGCACCTTCTGCACCAATTGAGTTGCGTTTCTTGGCTATGTTGTTACATCACAGGGTATTGAAGTGGATCCAGCCAAGATTGAAGCTATTGAGAATTGGCCGCAACCCAAGACGGTCACACAAGTGAGGAGTTTTCTTGGCCTCGCTGGTTTTTATAGGCGCTTTGTCAAAGACTTTGGATCAATTGCCGCGCCGCTGAATGAGCTTACCAAGAAGGATGTGCCCTTTGTTTGGGGCGATGCACAACAACAGGCCTTCGTTATATTGAAAGATAAGCTAACACATGCTCCCTTACTCCAACTTCCTGATTTTACTAAGACTTTTGAGCTTGAATGTGATGCTAGTGGAATTGGTTTGGGAGGGGTGTTATTACAAGAGGGAAAACCTGTTGCATATTTTAGTGAGAAATTGAGTGGGGCTAGTCTGAATTATTCTACTTATGATAAAGAATTATATGCGTTGGTTCGGACATTAGAAACTTGGCAACATTATCTATGGCCTAAGGAATTTGTTATTCATTCTGATCATGAATCTTTGAAGCATATTCGTAGTCAAGCTAAGTTGAATCGTCGTCATGCAAAGTGGGTTGAATTTATTGAGTCTTTTCCTTATGTTATCAAACATAAAAAGGGTAAAGATAATATTATTGCTGATGCTTTGTCACGCCGTTATGCTTTGTTATCTCAACTTGACTTCAAAATATTTGGATTGGAAACTATTAAGGAACAATATGTGCATGATGCTGAATTTAAAGATGTGTTGCAGAATTGTAGAGATGGTAGAACTTGGAACAAGTTCGTCTTCAATGATGGATTTGTGTTCCGTGCTAACAAACTATGCATTCCAGATAGCTCTGTTCGTCTTTTGTTGTTACAGGAGGCGCATGGAGGAGGATTGATGGGACACTTTGGTGTCAAGAAGACGGAGGATGTTCTTGCTGCACACTTCTTTTGGCCACGTATGCGTCGAGATGTTGAGAGATTTGTGGCACGCTGCACTACTTGTCAAAAAGCTAAGTCTCGCCTTAATCCACATGGTTTATATATGCCTCTTCCTGTTCCTAGTGTTCCTTGGGAGGATATTTCTATGGACTTTGTTTTGGGATTGCCACGAACACAGAAGGGGAGGGATAGTATTTTTGTTGTTGTGGATCGGTTTTCTAAGATGGCACACTTTATTCCTTGTCATAAAACGGATGATGCTGCGCATATTGCTGATTTGTTCTTTCGTGAAATTGTTCGTTTGCATGGTGTGCCAAATACTATTGTCTCTGATCGTGATACTAAATTTCTTAGCCACTTTTGGAGATGTTTATGGGCTAAGTTGGGGACTAAATTGCTCTTTAGTACTACATGTCATCCCCAAACTGATGGTCAAACTGAAGTAGTAAATAGAACTTTGTCTACTATGTTACGGGCTGTTTTAAAGAAGAACTTAAAATTGTGGGAAGAGTGTTTACCTCATATAGAATTTGCTTATAATCGTTCATTGCATTCTACCACAAAGATGTGCCCATTTGAGATTGTGTATGGTTTTGTTCCTCGTGCACCTATTGATTTATTGCCTTTACCTTCTTCGGTGCAACATAATTTGGATGCTACACAACGCGCTGAAATGATATTAAACTTGCATAAGACTACTAAAGATAACATTGAACACATGAATGCTAAGTATAAACTTGTTGGGGATAAAGGGAGAAAGCATGTTGTGTTTGATGTTGGCGATCTTGTTTGGTTACATTTGCGTAAAGATCATTTTCCTGATTTACGCAAGTCTAAGTTAATGCCACGTGCTGCTGGTCCCTTTAAGGTGTTAGAGAAAATCAATGATAATGCATATAAACTTGAGTTGCCTGCAGATTTTGGTACGGTTAGTCCTACATTTAACATTGCAGATTTGAAGCCTTACTTTGGTGAGGAAGATGAGATTGCGTCGAGGACGACTTCAATTCAAGAAGGGGAGCATGATGTGGACATCCCTACTATTGATACAACCGTTGTACCTACAGCAACACACATACAAGGACCCATCACAAGATCTCGTGCCAAACAACTTAACTATCAGGTACTTTCGTTTCTTGGAACTATTCCTTACATACATGAGAATATGATGCTGCCTAAATCAGATACATTTCTTACTCTTAGGAATGATGGACCAAGCATGGATGAGAGGGACAAGCATTGGAGCATGGCCATGCATGGAGATGGCAGCAAGCATGTGATGATCCAAGAGAAGGCCACGGATGAAGATTTCAGAACTTTGAGGCCACCATAATGAAGAAAGAAGGCTTGGACGAAATATTCAAGATCAATACTTTACGAATTCGTCCATAGCATAATATGGTGCTGAGACACCTTTATTTTGGGCCAGGCCCATGTAATTTTTCGCAGGATTTTAATTAGCCACTTTTTAGAGTCCGTATTTGAGGGGAAAAGGACTTTTAGGGTTGGATTCGGCCACCACTTCCATGGCTGGCCGAAACCCCACCTTTTCGCCCTTAAATATGCCCCATAGCCGAACCTCTAGACTCGGATTTTGTTTAGACATTAAGTTAGCCATAGTCGCAACTTCGCCAAGGCTTGAGCGTCGCAGAGGCCTCTTGTACTTCGCACCTATTCAGGATCCCACCTCTTTCAATAAAGCTTTCCTCTTAATCCGCAATATCTTGATTGCAATATTGGTTCTTACTTGTTCTCGATTTCAGGTAGGAATTAAGACCCTCGCTGGTCAGGCTGATCGTGTTCACGCAGGATCGGTAACCTCCAGGAGATTGGCCTAGCGATTGCATTGGCGCTCGTGCTCGCACGTGTAGTCGGATCGTCAAGCCCGAACTCCACCAAATCGATTATCGCCATCTCATCGAAAGATTGGACACCTTTGCCCTATCACACTTGGTCTTGTGAAGCATGTCTAGGGACTCCGGGACCGAGGATAATTTCTATGAAGAATCCACGATGAGCCACCATGCCTATGTCTCCACAAGCATGGATAACATGATGGAGCACTACACCAACAATGGCTCCACATGCTTGGGTGACATGGAGTACTACAACAACAACGACTCCCCAAGCATGGGCGACTTCAAGAACGACAACGCCAAGCTCCTCACGTCGCACCGACCAAGACGGATCCTCCAACTCGAGTGCGCCAAGGTCCATCATCAAATGGACAAGTTCCAAAGCGACCTCCACAACTTCAAGAAGGACATGGACAACGACTTCGACAAAAACATGAGGATGGTCGCCAAGACTAATGATGCTTTGCGCTCATTAGAAAAACTTACAAGGAAGAGTGCCAAGGACAAGGGTCATCATCGCGAGCGTCATGTGGATGACCAAGTGCGCCACCTACACCAACCATCGGCAAGGCACGCCAATGACCTCCGTCGACACCGTCATAAGGCACCTTCAACTTCTTGTGCCACCACCAAAATGGCACCAAGAGCAAGCCTTCGTCCATGCCATCAAGCTTCAACGACTACGCTTGCATTTGAAGACCTCATGAACGAGGAAACTGAAGACCTCTACTTCGCCAAGTTGGATAGCATGAGCCTACCTCCACCAATACTACGAGATGGCCACAAGACGGTCGAGCATGGGATTTTCCCTTTGACCATGGAGGAGAGTGATGATGCCCACCTTATGGCATCCAACCTTGAAGGCGACAAGGTCAAGAATGGTGAGCATGGGATTTTCCCTTCACCAAAGGAGGCGCATGGAGTGGAGGAAACCAAGCCTACCCCCATATGCTTGAGTGATGATGTGGTACCAATCCCATGTGAGTATGAGAGTCACTTAGCCCACTTGAGTGAGAACAAGAGTGAGATGAGTGACTCCACCTTATGTGAGATTGAGTGCTTCCACTTGGAGGGCATGAGTGGTACTCCTAGTGAGTTGAGAGTGGTAGTTGATAGGTCAAGTGAGACCATTTCGATTTCTAACAACTTACCCTCTACCTCTAGTGTGTTCTCTTGTGCTGTGCTAGGTTCCATGGAGGAAGACGCCCGATGCTATGAAGCAATGATGCCTCAATTGGAGAAGATGTACATGGTGCACGAAGATGATGCTACGCCATGGCTACATCAAGAAGATGAAGTCGTCCACAAGGAGGCCACTACTTCCACAACACCCACTTCATATGAGAGGTATGACCAAGGTACCAATAAGGGTGTTGATGATGCCATGATCCCACTAGTGGACATGATGAATTGTGAGGATATGCATGCTATGGATGATACTTGTGACATTACATATGCTTCACTCATTTTCCCATGTGATGATTTGCCTTTGCATCATATTGATCATGTGGAATTGTTTGATTGCGATATCATTGCCATAAACATGCCATGCTATGCATCTTGTGTGTATCCTCCAATTGCTTCGGACTTGCCTTGTCATGCTAGTCATTCAATTTCTCCCGTTGCTTGCGATAAGATGAATGCTTGCTATTTCACTTGTTTTGCTTGCAACAATATTGATCTTATGCGTTATAATGAGATGGCCCCCATAGCTTTCTCAATTTTTGGAGATTTTGATGATGGCCATGATAAGCATGTTCCTGATGTAGCCCGACCTACGGTCGTTACCACATCATGGTCTCCAACTTATGCCAAGTCGTCATGGACTCCAAAGGTGAACCCGTTCCTCTATGCGAGCCCACTTCCTACCCTATTGAATGGTATGCTACTTCATACTCCGTCACATATGCATGATAGGTTCACACCGACAAGTACGGAGGCAAGGGAGGAAGCCCGACAAGACGGAGGCTTGGAAGAGGAGACGGAAGAAGCCGCGGCTGAACCACCGGAGTCTCCGGCCTACACCAGAGTCTCCGGCCCACACCGGAGTCTCCGGTCCTGCTACACCGGAGTCTCTGGTCCAGCTACACCGGAGTCTCCGGACCTATCTCTGGACCGACCCCATCAACCGCCCGAGGACAATCAGAACGCCACTCCGGAGACGACACCGGAGACAGACCGGAGTCTCCGGCCTAGACCGGAGTCTACGGCCTAGACCGGAGTCTCCGGACCCCACACCGGAGTCTCCGGCCTACACGATGGGCCTACGCGCCGCCAGCTGTGCCTTTGGCCCATGTACCCCTCTATCTCGTCCAAACCCTAGTTTTATCCCCAAACTACCCTTGTTTATGTGGCTGGGCTATAAATAGAGCCCCCACCCCTTCATGTATCCCTTAGGCATAGATGATAGACTAAAGACAACCCCCATTGTGGAATCTCTAGTTTTGCCTCATCCCCTTTACCAAGGGGACCGACTATCATCACCAACCTCGATTGGACTTTGCATCACGCATCCATCGTTGAACAAGGCCTTGGAGTTCGACGTCTCGTCTCCAAGTTGTCGAGACCCTCCCCAAGGTGTTCTTCCCTCTCCGATGTGGATTTGAGGGAGCACGTTGACCGATCTTTCCTTGCGAGGATTCTATCGGACCGGTGGCCGCCGTTCAGGAGCAATCGGCCTTGTATCGTGTGAGTTTTGCGTGTGTTCATCGTGTTCTTCGCGAGGTGTGTGTTCGCTTCCGCTACCTTCTCCCTTTCCCCTCGCTTTCCCATCGATTTGACCACGAGATCCGTGAAGATCGGGCACCCAAGATGTTAACCCCTCCATCATCTGGTATCAGCAGCTTTTGGTTGCCACAGATTTCTCATCGATTTGGTCTTTTCCCCATAAATTCGAAAATATCACCAAAAAACAGCCCCAATTCGTGTTTTGGATCGATCTGTGATTTGAGTGCGTTTTGGTAGGTTTTGATCCATGGATTGCTTGGTAAACTAGTTGATCTACCTTCCCCTGCGCTCCCATGGCCTAATTCCTTGATTTCCCCCATCAATCTGAAGTTTTGGTTCGAGTTTTTCCGCCCAAAACGCGTCCCGTTCGAGTTCTGGACGCTCTGGAATCTCCCGGACCGGAGTCTCTGGCCTAGACCGGAGTCTCCGGACCTCCAGACCGGAGTCTCCGCCCCTCCCTGCAGACAGAAAAACTACAACACGGTTTTGAGCATAACTTTTGCATTTCATCTCGGATTTTGGTGTTCTTTAGCTCGTTTCGAAGAGGAGAAGGAGCACTACATCATCATCCACGTTGTTCATGCTATCTACTACATCAAAATTCCGTGAGAAAGGCGGAAGCCAACAATAAAGGGTGAAGCTCGTCGACGAAAGGTATAAACATTCCGCGACTTCCCCCCACTTGCATTCCTTTGTGAACCCCACTATCTTTGTGAGCAACAAACACCTATTGAGACTAGTTCCTCTTATGATTGTTTGGGCTATGCACATTTGATACCTTGTAGATTCCGAGCAAATATTGTGAGCGCTATCTCATTTAGGTATCTTGTATAGTTGTTGGCATAAGGAAGAGGCAAGTGAAAAAGAAAAAGAGGAAAAAAGAAGAAAAAGAGAAAAAAATAGAAAAAGAAAAAGAAAGAGAAAAAGAAAGAAATATATAAGTGCCTCATAGAATAGGAAGCGCAAGCTCGATGAACATCATATAGGTGGTACTTATTGTGCATATCTTGTAGTCCACCAATTTTGTGCAATCGAACTAGCGTCTCTCCTTGTACTTGTGTGACACGAGCTTATAGTCTTCGCTAGGTAATCATTTGGTTCTTAGCTCACTTTCTCCGTCGCACAAGTCCCATTTATCCCACCGTGTGTGTTTCCTTGTACATATTTCCTATCTTGTGGATTGACTTGTTTGCTTTGTGATCATTGTGGTTCTTTACTTGCCAATACAACATATTGATTTCGGATTGGTTCTTGACATGCCACTTTTCATACCTATCCACCATAGGCCTTGTGTGTGTGTGTTTTTTGGTTAGTAGTTGGTTTTGGTGTTCCGCGTGAACTTCACTTTGCTTGGTTTATTGCTCTCAAGTGTGGCCACTTGTACGATACGATCTTCCAAGGTAAAGTAAGGTATGACGTTGTATCCCTAACTCCCACTAGCACTTCCATATACACCGCTTGGTCTTGGGCATCATGTCTAGGGACTCCGGAATCGAGGATGATATCTCTGAAGAATCCATGATGAGCCACCATGACTACGACTCCACAAGTATAGAGGACATGACGAAGCACAACACCGACAATGGCTCCGCATGCTTTGCGGACCCGGAGCACTACATCGACAACGGCTCCACATGCATGGAATACATGGAGCATGACATCAACTATGGCTCATCAAGCATGGAAGACTTGGAGCTCTACACCGACAATCGCTCCACATGCTTGGGTGATATGGAGTACTACACCAACAATTACTCCCCAAGCATGGACGACTTCGAGTGCGACATCGATGACGCCTCGCCAAGCATGGAGGACATGGAGAACTTCATCGACTTTGATGGCTCCTCCATGAGCCATGAAGAATACCTCCACCGCGTGGAGATGGAAGCCTACTACGCCAAGCAAGAGGAGGCGCATCATCAAGAATCCATGACCTTCAAGGCCAAGCGTGCCACACCAAAGGGCACCACCTACTTCGATGATCCACCTCCAAGGCGACAAGCGCCACCATCGAAATGGCATCAAGTGCCACCACCTAGATGGCGTCAAGCTCCACCATCTCCAAGGCGCCAAGCTCCATCACCTCCAAGGCGCCAAGAGCCACCTCCTATCCAAACAAGAGTGGCTTCCAAACATCACATACATCAAGAGGCGCCAAGAAACAAGAATCTTCATCGACAAACATCCTCTCATGAGCATCGACACCATAAAGAGGATACAAGAAATCGTCATAGGCATCTTCGCCACCAAGATGAAGAATTCAAGATGAGCACCAACCATAATGCTCAAGCAAGCTCAAGAAGGCACCACAAGCACAAGAAGAGTGTCAAGGCAAATGATCACCGTCGCGAGCGTCATGTGGATGACCAAGTGCTTAACCAACACCAACCATCGGCAAGGCACGCCAATGACCTCCGTCGACACCACCATAGGGCACCTTCAACTACTCGTGCCACCACCACAATGGCACCACGAGCAAGCCTTCCACGCCATCAAGCTTCAATGCCTACGCTTGACTTACACGACCTTGCCAACGAGGAAAATGTAAACCTCTACTTCGCCAAGTTGGATAGCATGAGCCTACCTCCACCACTACTACGAGATGGCCACAAGACGGTCGAGCATGGGATTTTCCCTTCGACTAAGGAGGCGAACGATGATGCCCATCTTATGGCATCCAACTTTGGAGGCGACAAGGTCAAGAATGGTGAGCATGGGATTTTCCCTTCACCAAAGGAGGCGCTTAGAGTTGAGGAAACCGAGCCTATCCCCATATGTTTGAGTGATGATGTGGTACCAATCCCATGTGAGTATGAGAGCCACTTATCCCACTTGAGTGAGAACAAGAGTGAGATGAGTGACTCCACCTTATGTGAGATTGAGTGCTTCCACTTTGAGGGCATGAGTGATACACCGAGTGAGTTGAGAGTGGTAGTTGATAGGTCAAGTGAGACCATTTATATTTCTAACAACTTACCCTCTACCTCTAGTGTGTTCTCTTATGTTGTGCTAGGTCCCATGGATGAAGACGCGCCAAGCCATGAAGCAGTGATGCCTCAATTGGAGAAGATGTACATGGTGCACGAAGATGATGCTACGCCATGGCTACATCAAGAAAATGAATTCGTCCACAAGGAGGCCACTACTTCCACAACACCCACTTCATATGAGCGGTATGACCAAGGTAACAATAAGGGTGTTGATGATGCCATGATCCCACTAGTGGACATGATGAATTGTGAGGATATGCATGTTATGGATGATACTTGTGACATTACATATGCTTCATTCATATTCCCATGTGATGCTTTGCCTTTGCATAATATTGCTCATGTGGAATTGTTTGATTGTGATACCATTTCCATAAACATGCCATGCTATGCATCTTGTGTGTATCCTCCAATTGCTTCGGACTTGCTTTGGCATGCTAGTCATTCAATTTCTCCCGTTGCTTGCAATAAGATGAATGCTTGCTATTTCACTTGTTTTTCTTGCAACAACATTGATCATATGCGTTATAATGAGATGGCCCCCATAGCTTTCTCAATTTTTGGACATTTTGATGATTGCCATGATAAGCATGTTCCCCACTTGCATACTCACCATGCACCTATTTCATACTTGATTGACATTAATGGTGATGTGCACAAGAAGAGATACATCATGATGGATGATGTGTATCTCTACCATGCACACACGTTCTTCCTTTTGTGTATAATGTGTGTAGGTACCCGCACTATCATGTCAACCTCGGTTGAGCACGAGTTGACAAAAAGAGCTCTTGAGAGCATCCCACAAGTGAGTTCAAGATCGAACCCAGCTCTGATACCTTTTGCATGCTTTGCATCTTTCATGTTGGCAAATTTTTCTTTCATATGGTTTGATTGCAAGCATGTTGATGGTATTATCTCACCTTGTGACATTCATGTTTCTTTGCTTTTGGATAATGATGCTTTGTGTGTTGCAAAAAAAGTTGAACAATTTCCCTTTCCGATGTTTTATGTGCAACCATAATGCCATTAAGAGCATGTATTGTCATGAAAGCTTCCAAGAATCTCGTCTTGTTGTTGCAACAAACATAAGGACCATTTGCTCTTTCATTTGGTTTGTTTGCAAACATTCCGTTTTTGCTTCCGCTTGGGATACTCATATTCCCATGATATTGGCTATCGATGATTTGTGTGTGACATCCAACATGTCAAACAATTTCTCTTTCCAATGGTTGGTTGGCACACATAATGATGTTGTTATGGATATTCTTCCTTTTGTGTTTTTGCCAAATTCTCCTAACTTTGCATCAAAGATGTTGATCAGATTTCTATTCGATTGCTTTGAGTGCCACACTAAGACATTATATGGAGTTTTTGAGTTCCCACATTTGGATGATGTTCAAACGATTTCCATGCACTTTGACCTTGCATATGCATTCCATTTGCTATCCTTGTATGGTACTAATAGTGTTGTGAACAAGAATGGACATGCCACATTTGACATGCTCCTCGATCACGCACGAAAATATTTTGCTTGGTCTTTGTTGTGTGAAGGCACAAATGCATACACGTCAACCTCTATGGACTATATGTTGACAAGAAGAACCGAAGAGAGTTACCTATGGCTACCCTTCATCGAGCTATCTCTACAAGCTAAGGTGACTTCCTTCTACTTGACGACTCATGCAATAATCTTCATGAATTGGCTACGCTTTGAGTGTTGCTTCGCTTTTGTTGTGAGCTTTGTAGGCTTCACAGAAGGTGAAGGAACATTGAAGTGTTGTCAATTCAATCTTCACGAGGACGACTATATGGTGAACCCCAGGATCAAGGATGTCCTTCAACCTCTTCTACTTCGTGATGAACATGGAGAGTCGAGGACGACTCTTTTTGAAGGGGGGAGCTAATGTAGCCCGACCTACGGTCGTTACCACATCATGGTCTCCAACTTACGCCAAGTCGTCATGGACTCCAAAGGTGAACCCATTCCTCTATGCGAGCCCACTTCCTACCCTATTGAATGGTATGCTACTTCATACTCCGTCACATATGCATGATAGGTTCACACCGACAAGTACGGAGGCAAGGGAGGAAGCCCGGGACATCAATCCCGACAAGACGGAGGCTTGGAAGAGGAGACGGAAGAAGCCACGGCTGAACCATCGGAGTCTCCGGCCTACACCGGAGTCTCCGGCCCACACTGGAGTCTCCGGTCCTGCTACACCGGAGTCTCTGGTCCAGCTACACCGGAGTCTCCGGACCGACCCCAGCAACCGCCCGAGGACAATCAGAACGCCACTCCGGAGACGACACCGGAGACAGACCGGAGTCTCCGGCCTAGATCGGAGTCTCCGGACCCCACACCGGAGTCTCCGGCCTACACGATGGGCCTGCGTGCCGCCAGCTGGGCATTTGGCCCATGTACCCCTCTATCTCGTCGAAACCCTAGTTTTATCCCCAAACTACCCCTGTTTATGTGGCTGGCCTATAAATAGAGCCCCCACCCCTTCATGTATCCCTTAGGCATAGATGATAGACTAAAGACAACCCCCATTGTGGAATCTTTAGTTTTGCCTCATCCCCTTTACCAAGGGGACCGACTATCGTCACCAACCTCGATTGGACTTTGCATCACGCATCCATCGTTGAACAAGGCCTTGGAGTTCGACGTCTCGTTTCCAAGTTGTCAAGACCCTCCCAAAGGTGTTCTTCCCTCTCCGATGTGGATTTGAGGGAGCACGTTGACCGATCTTTCCTTGCGAGGATTCTATCGGACCGGTGGCCGCCGTTCGGGAGCAATCGGCCTTGTATCGTGTGAGTTTTGCGTGTGTTCATCGTGTTCTTCGCGAGGTGTGTGTTCGCTTCCGCTACCTTCTCCCTTTCCCCTCGCTTTCCCATCGATTTGACCACGAGATCCGTGAAGATCGGGCACCCAAGAGGTTAACCCCTCCATCAGTTCCCCTTGCATACTCACCATGCATCTATTTCATACTTGATTGAAATTAATGGTGATGTGCACAAGAAGAGATACGTCATGATGGATGATGTGTATCTCTACCATGCACACACGTTCTTCCTTTTACATATGATGTGTGTAGGTACCCGCACGAGAATGTCAACCTCGGTTGAGAACGAGTTGACAAAAAGAGCTCTAGAGAGCATCCCACAAGTGAGTTCAAGATCGAACCCAGCTCTGATACCTTTTGCATGCTTTGCATCTTTCATGTTGGCAAATTGCTCTTTCCTATGGTTTGATTGCAAGCATGTTAATGGTATTATCTCACCTTGTGACATTCATGTTTCTTTGCTTTTGGATAATGATGCTTTGTGTGTTGCAACAAAAATGTTGAACATTTTATCTTTCCGATGTTTTGTGTGCAACCACAATTCCTTTAAGAGCATGTATTGTCATGAGAGCTTCCAAAAATCTCGTCTTGTTGTTGCAACAAACATAAGGACCACTTGCTCTTCCATTTGGTTTGTTTGCAAACGTGTTGTTTTTGCTTCCGCTTGGGATACTCATTTTCCCATGATATTTGCTTTTGATGAATTGTGTGTGACATCCAACATGTTGAACAATTGCTCTTTCCAATGGTTGGTTTGCACACATAATGATGTTTCTTTGGACATTCTTCCTTGTGTGTTTTTGCCAAATTCTCCTATTCTTGCATCAAAGATGTTGTTTGAAATTTGGATCCAATGCTTTGAGTGCCCCACTACTACGTTATATGGAGTTTTTGAGTTTCCACATTTGGATGATGTTCAAACGATTTCCATGCACATTGACCATGCATATGCATTCCGTTTGCTATACTTGAGTTGTGATAATCGTGTGGTGATCAAGAATGGACATGCCACAAATGACATGCTCCTCGATCACACACAAACATATGTTGCTTGGTCTTTGTTATGGGGTAACCCTGGGGTTGGCCCGATCTTTCACGAATTCCACGAGAAACGAGGGGGAAAGAGGTGGTCGGTGGATGAAATCGAGGCAAGCGATGAAAACCACGAACACACACACACCAAAACACGATACACGCCTACTCCTCACGCCGGTGGCAACCGGTCCAACATAATCCCTAGGATCGGTGTTGGGCGAAGCTCGCTCTCCACGCCAACAACGGGGGATGAGGTGCTTGGTGAGACCTTGACGACTTGGGGGCGAGACACCGAGAACCCAAGGCCTTGTACAACTTGAACGCACTTAAGCAAGATCCAAGAGGGGGGTGGATAATCCGGTGCTCCTTGGTAGGAGCATGAGACCAATAGATATAAGTCCTCAAAGGGTTTCCTTAATATCTATTATTATCCAAGTCTAAACGTTTACAATAGAGGGTGGGGGCTATATATAGTCCAGCCACAAAACAGGGGTAGTTTCGGAATGGAGAGATAAATGATAGGTTGGGTTACAAGGCACAGGGCCGAACTTAGGTGATCAGGGTCAGGCAGGACCGGTAGTACCGGTCCGGTAAACGGTAGTACCGGTGGTGACCGGTAGTACCGCTTCTGGAGCGGTAGTACCGCTTAAGGGCCTGGAGCTTCCGTCGGAGGCATCAGTGGCGAGCGGTAGGAGGAGGCGGTAGTACCGGCCACCGGTAGTACCGGTTACAGGACCGGTAGTACCGCTTGCGTCTGGGGCATGGGGTAGTGCTTCCTGTGGCGAGCGGTAGGAGGAGGCGGTAGGTCCGCTTGGAGCGGTAGTACCGGTCGTCCCAACCGGTAGTACCGCTTGCGTCTGGCAGCGACTGGTGGCTTCTTCGTACCTGATGATGCACAGAGTTTGCGTGTGAAGTAGCAAGCCATCCAAGGGGGTGTCGAAGTCACACAAGGAAAGGAGCGAGTTCACCTTAGTTTGAAGGAGCTTGGCTCGGGCACGAGTCATGGGTCCATCTGGGTAGCTCGTGGGAGTAGATGTAGTAGCGGTCGGAGGACGGGCTGCATCAGCTCCCCCCCCTTGGGAAAGAGTCGTCCTCGACTCGTCAACCGTCACAACTTCCTCTTCGCCATGGTAGGGGAGAGGTCCTTGACATTGAATGTCGAGCTCACAAGATACTTCGATGTTGGTATATCGATCACATAGGCGTTGTTGTTTATCCTTTTTAGCACCTTGAATGGTCCGTCGCCTCGTGGCTTTAGCTTGGAGTCGCGTTCCTTGGGGAAGCGGTCTTTACTCAAGTGTATCCATACAAGGTCGCCCTCATCAAAGATCATCTCTTTCTTGGTCTTGTTTAGCCTTGATGCTTGGCGAAGGACTTGTTGCTCGATAGTAGCTCGTGTGTCTTCATGGAGTTTCATCATTGCTTGGGCACGCTTGACAACGTCCATATTGGCACGTTCATGAAGTGGAAGTGGAAGGATATCGAGCGCGGTGAGAGGCTCGAATCCATAGATGATCATGAACGGGCTCCTCATGGTGGTGGAGTGCTTGGCGCGGTTGTAGGCGAACTCGGCGTGTGGAATGCATTCCTCCCAGTCTTTAAGGTTCTTCTTTATCAACACCCGGAGAAGTGTGCCAAGACTTCGATTGACTACCTCGGTTTGTCCATCGGTTTGAGGATGCGAGGCGGACGAGAAAAGGAGCTTGATGCCGAGCTTGGCCATGAGGGTCTTCCAGAAGTAGCTCATGAATTTTACGTCACGGTCGGAGACGATTGTTCGTGGCACGCCGTGTAGCCGAATAATTTCCCTGAAAAACAAATTTGCGACATATGAAGCATCATCGGTCTTATGGCACGGAATGAAATGTGCCATTTTTGAAAAGCGATCCACGACTACAAATATGGAATCGTGACCATGTTTAGATCTAGGCAAGCCTAATACAAAGTCCATGCTAATGTCCGACCAAGGTGCATGAGGAATAGGCAATGGCATATAAAGACCAAAGGGGTTGGACTTAGACTTAGCTTGGATACAAGTAGTGCATCGTTGAACGTGGCGCTCCACGTCGCGCTTCATCTTTGGCCAAAAGTAGTGAGTGGAGAGCATGTCATATGTCTTGTCACGGCCAAAGTGACCCATAAGGCCTCCACCATGGGACTCTTGAAGAAGCAAAAGTTGGAGAGAGGATTTCGGAATGCAAAGCTTGTTTTGTTTGAAAAGAAAACCCTTGTGCAAATAGAAATCGTCAATCCCTTTGTCTATTGAACATTGTGCAAATATTGGTCCAAAGAAAGAATAGGACGCGTACAAAGATTTGATGTCCTCAAGACCCAAAACATTGACTTCGAGTCGTGTAAGAAGGCTTGTGGTTTTGCGAGACAAGGCGTCCACCACCACATTTTCTTTGCCCTTCTTGTATTTTACAATGTAAGGAAAAGACTCCATAAACTCAACCCACTTTGCGTGCCTTTTACTCAAGTTGGCTTGGCCCTTAAGGTACTTCAACGACTCATGGTCGGAATGGATTATAAATTCTTTGGGCCAAAGATAGTGTTGCCACACTTGAAGAACACGAACCAAGGCAAAAAGTTCTTTGTCATAAATGGGATAATTGAGACGTGCGCCATCAAGTTTCTCACTATGGTAAGCAATAGGACGCCCATTTTGCATAAGGACGCCACCAATGCCAATACCACTAGCGTCACATTCAATCTCAAAGGTTTTTGTGAAATCCGGCAATGCAAGAAGTGGTGCTTCGGTGAGCCTCCTTTTGAGCTCATCAAAAGCCTTTTGTTGTGCTTTCCCCAAACGAACGTGACATTCTTCTTGGTCAATTCGTTGAGGGGGCAAGCAATTGTGGAAAAATATTTCACAAAGCGACGGTAAAAGCCAGCCAACCCATGAAAACTACGAAGTTCACTAACATTTGTAGGGGTGGGCCAATCTCGTATGTCCTTGACTTTTGATACATCAACTTCAATGCCATTAGAAGACACGACAAAACCAAGGAAAATCAGCTTGTCTCTTGCAAAAGTGCACTTGGGGAGGTTAGCATAAAGCTTTTCATGACGAAGGATTTGTAAGACCTCCTTAACATGAGTAACATTGATGTGGACATCCCTACTATTGATACAACCGTTGTACCTACAGCAACACACATACAAGGACCCATCACAAGATCTCGTGCCAAACAACTTAACTATCAGGTACTTTCGTTTCTTGGAACTATTCCTTACATACATGAGAATATGATGCTGCCTAAATCAGATACATTTCTTACTCTTAGGAATGATGGACCAAGCATGGATGAGAGGGACAAGCATTGGAGCATGGCCATGCATGGAGATGGCAGCAAGCATGTGATGATCCAAGAAAAGGCCACGGATGAAGATTTCAGAACTTTGAGGCCACCATAATGAAGAAAGAAGGCTTGGACGAAATATTCAAGATCAATACTTTACGAATTCGTCCATAGCATAATATGGTGCTGCGACACCTTTATTTTGGGCCAGGCCCATGTAATTATCGCAGGATTTTAATTAGCCACTTTTTAGAGTCCGTATTTGAGGGGAAAAGGACTTTTAGGGTTGGATTCGGCCACCACCTCATTGGCTGGCCGAAACCCCACCTTTTCGCCCTTAAATACGCCCCATAGCCGAACCTCTAGACTCGGATTTTGTTTAGACATTAAGTTAGCCATAGTCGCAACTTCGTCAAGGCTCGAGCGTCGCAGAGGCCTCTTGTACTTCGCACCTATTCAGGATCCCACCTCTTCAATAAAGCTTTCCTCTTAATCCGCAATATCTTGATTGCAATATTGGTTCTTACTTGTTCTCGATTTCAGGTAGGAATTAAGACCCTCGCTGGTCAGGCTGATCGTGTTCACGCAGGGTCGGTAACCTCCAGGAGATTGGCCTAGCGATTGCATTGGCGCTCGTGCTCGCACGTGTAGTCGGATCGTCAAGCCCGAACTCCACCAAATCGATTATCGCCATCTCATCGAAAGATCGGACACC
Organism: Avena atlantica; assembly: GCA_910589765.1. Taxonomy (NCBI): domain Eukaryota; kingdom Viridiplantae; phylum Streptophyta; class Magnoliopsida; order Poales; family Poaceae; genus Avena; species Avena atlantica. The sequence continues at coordinate 278,038,119 of OU342737.1, read as the reverse complement.
TTTGCCCTATCAAACATGCTCCTCTAGTGACTTGCTATAGACAAGAATGTCATCAAAGTAAACAACTACACTCTTTCCAATGAGTGACCGCAAAATATGGTTCATGAGGCGCATGAAGGTAGATGGGGCATTGGATAAGCCAAAAGGCATAACCAACCATTCATATAGACCAAGCTTGGTCTTGAAGGCGGTTTTCCACTCATCACCTTCAGCCATGCGAATTTGATGGTAGCCACTACGAAGATCAATTTTCGAAAATATAGTGGCTCCACATAACTCATCAAGCATGTCATCAAGACGCGGTATAGGATGTCGATAACGCACGGTGATAGCATTGATTGGACGGCAGTCCATGCATAACCGCAACGTATCATCCGTTTTCGGGACTAGGATCACGGGAACCGCGCTTGGGCTAGTGCTTACTTGGATCAAACCTTTGGAGACGAGTTGGTTGATTTGACGCTCGATCTCCTTTGTCTCTTCCGGGTTTGTGCGATACGCAGCGCAGTTTGGTAGTGGTGCGCCGGGTATGAGGTCAATGCGGTGCTCGATTCCACGAAGAGGAGGAAGGCCATGAGGCAGCTCTTCGGGAAATACATCTTGGAATTCCTGCAAAACAGCCATCAAATAAGGAGGAATATTTGTCAAGTCATTAGTTCCTTGCGCTAGTCCCTTGCATACGAGGACGTAGTGCAAGATGGATGGGTTGTTCCTCACTTCTCTCATCTCACTTTTGGTGGCAAGAAGAACACTCTTAGTTTTTCCGCTCGAGTTTGGCTTGTAGCTCTCACTCACTATGGTGTGGTTCTCTCGCTCACCACTCTTCTCACACGGTGGTTTTGCGTATTGCGCCCTCGCTAAAGCCTTTGCATTGTCCGCAATTATTTGGCTAGGAGTCATTGGTTGCAACACACAAGTTTTATCAAGCCATTTGAAAGTGTAGGTGTTTGAGTGACCATTATGCAAAGCACACTTGTCATATTGCCACGGCCTTCCGAGCAACATGTGACAAACCGTCATTGGAACCACGTCACATTCCACCGTGTCCTTGTAGTGTCCAATGGAGAACGTCACCGAGACGGTGTGCTTGATCTTGACGGATCCTTGATCACTTAGCCATTGGATATGGTAGGGGTGTCTATGTGGGTGAAGGGTGAGGTTGAGTTTCTCACACAATTCCGTGCTTGCGAGGTTGTGGCAACTTCCTCCATCGATGACAACTTTGATGGACTTCCCATTGATGCCGGCACGAGTTTGGAAGATGTTCGAGCGTTAGTCGTCATTTTCATTGGCTTGGGTAGTCAAGACCCTTGTGACCACAAGCGATGGACTTGCGTCATGCTCACACACAAGAAGTTCTTGGTCCTCTTCCAAGTGTTGCCTTGCCATGGCTTCCTTGACCCTTGCATCAAACTCTTCTTCACTCAAGTATTCTTCATCGCCGTTGTCATGGATGAACAAAACTTTTTTGGTTCCACATGCATTGGACTTGTGCCCTTTGCCTCCACACTTGTAGCATTCACCATTGAATGGTTGATCATCGCGTGTTTGTTTGCCACTTGGGGGCTGTTTTCCTTGGGGAATAGTTGGCTTGAAGGGAAGCTTGGTTGTACTTGGGGAGCTTCCACTTGGTGTCGTTGGAGTAGTGGTTGGAGCTTGCTTGTATGTGAAGTACGTCTTTGGCTTGTTGAATTTGATGTCCTCTTGCACTTGACGTTCAGCCTTTGATGCAATGTGCACAAGCTCAACCATGTTGTTGTACCTTTGGAACTCTGTGATGCGCTTGATAGGATGGTTCAAGCCATTGAGGAAGCGTGCCATTGTTTGCTCATCTCGCTCCTCAATGTTGGCACGGATCATGTTGAGCTCCATTTGCTTGAAATACTCTTCCACGGTCTTTGTTCCTTGACTAAGCGTTTGAAGCTTGTTGAAGAGGTCACGCGTGTAGTGCGAAGGAACAAAGCGGGATCTCATATGGGCCTTCGTGTCTTGCCAAGTTGCAATTGGAGGCTCTTCTTTTGCTTCGCGAGCGAGTTGGACTTGTTCCCACCAAAGGTTGGCATACTCATCAAACTCGAGGGATGCCATGGCCATCATCTTCTCATTGCTATAGTTGTGCATGCGGAAGATCTTGTCGACCTTGAGTTCCCAAGAGAGATATTCTTCGGGCTCATTGGAACCGGTGAACTTTGGCATGGTGAATTTGAGCTTGCCGAAAGTTTCTTCTCCATTGCGGTTCCGGTTGCGGCGGTTGCCATGATTTTGGCGGTCATCATCATCATCATCCGAGCTCTCATGTCTTGCTTGGTGATTGTTTCGTTGCTCTTGCGGTTGTTGAGGTGCCTCGTTTGGTGGTGGAACTTGTTGTGGACGACGAGCTTGGAGAGCTTGCTCGTTTTATTGTCGCGGTTGAGGACGAGGAGGAGGTTGATGGTCCTCACGACGAGCTTGGGGAGCTTGCTCTTGTTCTTGTCGTGGGTGATGTCGAGGAGCATTGTCGTGCGCCCTGTGGCGAGGAGGACGTCGAGCCACATGCGCGATGGGCTGCTCTTCTTCTTCTTGGTGTAGAGGAGTCTCGTCACGATCATCATGTTGGCGACGTGGACGTTCCGGTCGATGATGACGCCTTGGAGGATCTTCGAGTGCTTCTCGCCGACGATGATCTTGATCGTCCTCTTCGGATGCTTCACTTGTTGTTGAAGGAGCGTGTCGACGTCGATGGCCTTGGTGGTCCATGCACGGTTGCTCTTGTTGAATCACAAGTGCCCTTGGTTTTGGCCGATTCGCTTCGCTCCTTGGAGGTCTTGCGGAGAGGTCACCATCGTAGCTTGACGTTGCGGCGTGACGCGGAGATGGTACCGCTTGCGAAGAGCTCATAGATTGAAAAACGGGTCCATTCCGGTGCCTTGAAGCGTGACGGCGAGGTGCACTTGATTCACTTGGGGAGTGCCGAGATGAGCTTGATTCGCGCGAGCGTGTCCGTGCGAGTCCATCAATGATGTGTTGAAGCTTCTCATCCGTTGAGGCGAGTGCACGACCAAGAGCTTCATTTTGATGTCCGAGGTTGTGTTGCATGGCATGCATTTGTCCACGGACTTCTTCGAAGCGGTTGTCGATGTTTTTGAATTCCACACGGGCCTCGCTAAATTGTTCATCTTGGCGCCGCTCGAGAGCGTCACAACGATAGTTGAATTCTCCTCGGACCTTCCAATGGTCCCATCTTGTCATGAATTGGTTATCATCCTCCGGAGGTGGTGGTGGTTGGGATGGCTCTCCATGCCTGTCCATAATGCAAAGCCAACAAGGGTTGTATATGGAGAGAACGGGTGTGGAGAGTTAGCCTTTTACCTCACCTTGGAGATTATATCAAACCAATTGCCACACAAATGAGTGAAAAAGCATGCAAAGTAAAATGGCAAGAAACTCTCAAAGGCTTTTGGTGGAAGGTTAGGATTGTGGAAAAACCAAATGAAACGATCCAAGCAAAAGGTTATTGTCCTACGTGGTAAAGAACCAAAGATCAAAAGCAAAAGGATACGATCTACAAAAACACGGAAAACACACACGTGGAGAAAAATGGGGTTAGCACGACTATGAAAATGAGCACAAAAGGTCCTAACGAAGACTACGCTCGGTTGTCGTGCCAACACAAGGAGAGACCACAACTCGTTTGCCAAAAGAGTGTAAGCAATAGATTTGTGCACTTGCCTCGGTGCGCTCTTTCTTTTCTCTTGATGGCTTACAAGCTTGGTATACTCTTTGTATTGGGAGACTATGTATCTTACTATTCTATCTTTTTCTTATTACTCATCTTTTTTTTTTTTTGAATCTTTTTCTCCCTTGCTATGCTACTATGTTAGCTTTTGTATTTGGCCTCACACTCTCACTTTTCCGAAGGCAAGTGCACAATGCTTAGACAAACACAAAATGAGTTGCTCTCATAGGATAGGTACACACAAAGGAAGATATGGGGCTGTCAAGGTGGTGCAAGTTATACCTTTGGTATCGTTGACGACTTGCAACCGAGTGTGGGTGGAAATGTTCGAGTGTCGTGGTGTCGTTGAGCGCGGAATGACTTTGATGCGGAAGCTGTTGTGAACAAATGGCGACAAACACGCGAAACACGAACAAGCGAGGTGGAAAAGGTCAGCGAACGAAAACGAGGCGGCAACTGGCGAGGAAAAACAGCCAGGGTCCAGCGGTAGTACCGCTTGTGACAACCGGTAGTACCGGTGAGCGGTAGTACCGCTAGTACTACCGGTAGTACCGGTTACTTGCGGTAGTACCGCTTTCTCGGCCGGTAGTACCGCTTTGCACAGAACTGGAACGCGATGATCTTTCCAAGAACCTCAAATTCGTGGGAAAACTGACCGAAAGGTTGGGCTAGAAACAACAGGGGCTATAGATCGACTCCCAAAGCAATAGATCTATGGACCAAAACCACGAAAAACTCACCAAATCCAGAGATCGATCCGAAGGCAAATTGGGGCTCTTTTTGGTAGGATTTTCGATTTTAAGAGGGATAAAAGAAAAATTGGGGGGAAATTCGTGATCAACCGTGCTCTTGATACCAATATGTTATGGGGTAACCCTGGGGTTGGCCCGATCTTTCACGAATTCCACGAGAAACGAGGGGGAAAGAGGTGGTCGGTGGATGAAATCGAGGCAAGCGATGAAAACCACGAACACACACACACCAAAACACGATACACGCCTACTCCTCACGCCGGTGGCAACCGGTCCAACATAATCCCTAGGATCGGTGTTGGGCCAAGCTCGCTCTCCACGCCAACAACGGGGGATGAGGTGCTTGGTGAGACCTTGACGACTTGGGGGCGAGACACCGAGAACCCAAGGCCTTGTACAACTTGAACGCACTTAAGCAAGATCCAAGAGGGGGGTGGATAATCCGGTGCTCCTTGGTAGGAGCATGAGACCAATAGATATAAGTCCTCAAAGGGTTTCCTTAATATCTATTATTATCCAAGTCTAAACGTTTACAATAGAGGGTGGGGGCTATATATAGTCCAGCCACAAAACAGGGGTAGTTTCGGAATGGAGAGATAAATGATAGGTTGGGTTACAAGGCACAGGGCCGAACTTAGGTGATCAGGGTCAGGCAGGACCGGTAGTACCGGTCCGGTAAACGGTAGTACCGGTGGTGACCGGTAGTACCGCTTCTGGAGCGGTAGTACCGCTTGAGGGCCTGGAGCTTCCGTCGGAGGCATCAGTGGCGAGCGGTAGGAGGAGGCGGTAGTACCGGCCACCGGTAGTACCGGTTACAGGACCAGTAGTACCGCTTGCGTCTGGGGCATGGGGTAGTGCTTCCTGTGGCGAGCGGTAGGAGGAGGCGGTAGGTCCGCTTGGAGCGGTAGTACCGGTCGTCCCAACCGGTAGTATCGCTTGCGTCTGGCAGCGACTGGTGGCTTCTTCGTACCTGATGATGCACAGAGTTTGCGTGTGAAGTAGCAAGCCATCCAAGGGGGTGTCGAAGTCACACAAGGAAAGGAGCGAGTTCACCTTAGTTTGAAGGAGCTTGGCTCGGGCACGAGTCATGGGTCCATCTGGGTAGCTCGTGGGAGTAGATGTAGTAGCGGTCGGAGGACGGGCTGCATCAGTCTTTGTTGTATGAAGGTACAAGTGCATTCACGTCAACCTCTACCAACCATGTGTTGACAAGAAGAACCGAAGAGAGTTACCTATGGCTACCCTTCATCGAGCTATCTCTACAAGCTAAGGTGACTTCCTTCTACTTGAGGACTCATGCTATAATCTTCATGAATTGGCTACGCTTTGAGTGTTGCTTCGCTTTTGTCGTGAGCTTTGTAGGCTTCATGGAAGGTGAAGGAACATTGAAGTGTTGTCAAGTCAATCTTCCCGAGGACGACTATATGGTGAACCCCAGGATCAAGGAAGTCCTTCGACCTCTTCTACTTCGTGATGAACATGAAGAGTCGAGGACGACTCTTTTTGAAGGGAGGGGAGATGATGCAGCCCGACCTACGGTCGTTACTACATCAAGGTCTCCAACTTACGCCAAGTCGCCATGGACTTCAAAGGTGAATCCGTTCCTCTATGCAAGCTCACTTCCTACCCTATTGAATGGTATGCTACTTCATACTCCGTCACACATGCATGATAGGTTCACACCGACCAGTATAGAGGCAAGGCAAGAAGCCCGGAACATCAAGCCCGACAAGACGGAGGCTTGGAAGAGGAGACGGAAGAATACAGGTCGGCAACTTCCAGGTCCAAGCGGTACTACCAGTTGCCGGAACCGGTACTACCGCCCCCTTCTACCGCTCGCTACTGACGGCTCCAACGGATGCTCCAAGACCGCAAGCGGTACTACCGGTCCCAGAGCGGTACTACCGGTGATGACCGGTACTACCGGTCCTAAGTCCGGTACTACCGGTTATGTCAGTGCCTGCGCGCACTAGTTGGGCCATAGCCCATGTATTCCCCTTTACTTACCTATTCGCCTAGTTTATCCCCAAACTACCCTTGTTTAGTGGTTGGCCTATAAATAGAGCCCCCACCCCTCATGTATCCCTGAGGCATAGATGATAGACTAAAGAAAACCCCCATTGTGGAATCTCTAGTTTTGCCTCATCCCCTTTACCAAGGGGACCAACTATCGTCACCAACCTCGATTGGACTTTGCATCACGCATCCATCGTTGAACAAGGCCTTGGAGTTCGATGTCTCGTCTCCAAGTTGTCAAGACCCTCCCCAAGGTGTTCTTCCCTCTCCGATGTGGATTTGAGGGAGCACGTTGACCGATCTTTCCTTGCGAGGATTCTATCGGACCAGTGGCCGCCGTTCGGGAGCAATCGGCCTTGTATCGTGTGAGTTTTGCGTGTTTTCATCGTGTTCTTCGCGAGGTGTGTGTTCGCTTCCGCTACCTTCTCCCTTTCCCCTCGCTTTCCCATCGATTGACCACGAGATCCGTGAAGATCGGGCCACCCAAGAGGTTAACCCCTCCATCATCGCTGATGCAGCCCGTCCTACGACCGCTACTACATCTACTCCCACAAGCTCCCCAAGTGGACCCATGACTCGCGCCCGAGCCAAACTCCTTCAAGCTAAGGTGAACTCGCTCCTCTCCTTGTGTGACTTCGACACACCCTTGGATGGCTCGCTACTTCATACGCATACACTTTGCATCATCAGGTACGAAGAGAAGGACCCAAGGAACGGAGGGGAAGCAACCAGTCGCTGCCAGACGCAAGCGGTACTACCGGTTGAGACGACCGGTACTAACGCTCCAAGCAGTCCTACCGGCCCTAGCTACCGGACGCTCCAGGTAGCACCACTCCACGCCCCAGACGCAAGCGGTACTACCGGCCCAGCAACCGGTACTACCGGACAGCGGTACTACCGCCCCGTCCTACCGCTCGCCACAGGCGCCTCTGACGGAAGCTCCAGGCCCTCAAGCGGTACTACCGCTCCCGAAGCGGTACTACCGGTTACGACCGGTACTACCGGTTGCCGGACCGGTACTACCGGCCCTGACTGATCCTGAACTCCTGAGTTCGGCCATGTGCCTTGTAAACCCTTCCTATAATTTACCTTTTCGTTCTGAAACTACCCCTGTTTTGTGGCTGGACTATATAGCCCCCACCCTCCATTGTAAACCCTAGACTTGGATAATAATAGATATTAAGGAAACCCTTTGAGGACTTATATCTATTGGTCTCATGCTCCTACCAAGGAGCACCGGATTATCCACCCCCCTCTTGGATCTTGCCTAGTGCGTTCAAGTTGTACAAGGCCTTGGGTTCTCGGTTTCTCGCCCCCAAGTCGTCAAGATCTCACCAAGCACCTCATCCCCCGTTGTTGGCATGGAGAGCGAGCTTCGCCCAACACCGATCCTAGGGATTATGTTGGACCGGTTGCCACCGGCGTGAGAGATAGGCGTGTATCGTGTTTTGGTGTGCGTGTGTTCGTGGTTTTCCTCTCCTTCCTCGTTTTCATCCCCGACCACCGCTTTCCCCCTCGTTTCTCGTGGAATTCGTGAAAGATCGGGCTAACCCCCGGGTTACCCCCTAACATATTGGTACCAAGAGCACGGTTGATCACGAATTTTCCCCCAATTTTTCTTTTATCCGCCTTAAAATCAAAAATCCCACCAAAAAGAGCCCCAATTTGCCTTTAGATCGATCTTTGGATTTGGTGAGTTTTTCGTGGTTTTGGTCCATAGATCTGTTGCTTTGGGAGTCGATCTATAGCCCCTGTTGTTTCTAGCCAAGCCTTTCGGTCAGATCTTCTCGAATTTGAGGTTTTTGGCAAGTTCATCTCGGTCCAGTTCTGTGCCAAGCGGTACTACCGGCCGTGCATGCGGTACTACCGCAAGTAACCGGTACTACCGGTAGTACAAGCGGTACTACCGCTTACCGGTACTACCGGTCGTTGCAAGCGGTACTACCGCTCGCCTCTGACCGTTCTTCCTTGCCCGTTGATGCCTCAATTTCGTTTGCTGACTTTTCCACTTCGTTTGTTCGTGTTCCGCGTGTTTGTCGCCATTTTCACAACAGCTTCCGCATCAAAGTCACCCGCGCTCCTCGACACCGCGACACTCGAACATCATCCACCACCAACGGTTGCAAGTCCTCAACAATACCAAAGGTATAACTTGCACCACTTTGACAGCCCCATATCTTCCTTTGTGTGTATCTATCCTATGAGAGCAACTCATTTTGTGTTTGTCTAAGCATTGTGCACTTGCCTTCGGAAAGTGAGAGTGTGAGGCCAAATACAAAAGCTAACATAGTAGCATAGAAAGGGAGAAAAAGGAAAAAGAATAAAAAAAAGAACAAAAGAAAAAGAGAAAAAGATACATAGTCTCCCAATACAAAGAGAATACCAAGCTTGTAAGCCAAGAAAGAGAGAAGAAAGAGCGCACCGAGGCAAGTGCACAAATCTATTGCTTATCCTCTTTTGGCAAACGAGTTGTGGTCTCTCCTTGAGTTGGCACGACAACCGAGTGTAGTCTTCGTTAGGACCTTTTGTGCTCATTTTCATAGTCGTGCTAACCCCGTTTTTCTCCACGTGTGTGTTTTCCGTGTTTTTGAAGATCGTATCCTTTTGCTTTTTGATCTTTGGTTCTTCACCACGTAGAACAATAACCTTTTGCTTTGATCGTTTCTTTGGTTTTCCACAATCCTAACCGTCCAACAAAAAGCTTTTGAGAGTTGTAGCATATTTGTGTGTGAGTCTCTTGCCATTTCACTTTGCACGTTGTTCGCTCATTTGTGTGGCAATTGGTTTGATATAATCTCCAAGGTGAGGTAAAAGGCTAACTCTCCACCCCCTTTCTCTCCATATACAACCCTTGTTGGCTTTGCATCATGGACAGGCATGGAGAGCCATCCCAACCACCACAACCTCCGGAGGATGACACACAATTCATGACAAGATGGGACCATTGGAAGGTCCGAGGAGAATTCAACTACCGTTGTGAAGCTCTTGAGCGGCGCCAAGATGAACAATTTAGCGAGGCCCGTGTGGAATTCAAGAACATCGACAACCGCTTCGAAGAAGTCCGTGGCCAAATGCATGCCATGCAACACAACCTCGGTCATCAAAATGAAGATCTTGGTCGTGCATTCGCCTCAACGGATGAGAAGCTTCAACGCCTCGTTGATGGACTCGCAAGGCCACGCTCGTGCGAATCAAGCTCATCTCGGCACTCCTCAAGTGAATCAAGTGCACCTCGCCGTCATGCTTCAAGGCACCGGGATGGACCCGTTCTTCAATCCATGAGCTCTTCGCAAGCGGTACCATCTCCGTGTCACGCCGCAACGTCAAGCTATGATGGTGACCTCTCCACAAGACCTCCAAGACGCGAAGCGAACCGGCTACAACCAAGGGAACTTGTGATTCAACAAGATCAACCTCGCATGGACCACCAAGGCCATCGTCGTCGACATGTCCCTTCCACTCCAAGTGAAACATCCGAAGAGGACGAACAAGATCACCGTCGACGTGAAGCACTCGAAGATCCTCCAAGACGTCTTCATCGACATGATCGTCCACGTCGGCAACATGATGGTCATGACGAGCCTCCGCCACATCAAGAAGAAGAAGAGCAGCCCATTGCGCATGTGGCTCGACGTCCCCCTCGCCACATGGCGCAAGACAATGCTCCTCGGCATCAACCACGACAAGAACAAGAGCAAGCTCCCGAAGCTCATCGTGAGGACCATCAACCTCCTCCACGTCCTCAACCGCGACAAAAAAATGAGCAAGCTCGTCGTCAACAACAAGTTCCACCACCAAACGCGGCACCTCAACAACCGCAAGAGCAACGCAACAATCACCAAGCAAGACATGAGAGCTCGGATGATGATGATGACCGCCGAGATCATGGCAACCGCCACAACCGGAACCGTAATGGAGAAGAAACTTTCGGCAAGCTCAAGTTCACCATGCCAAAGTTCACTGGTTCCAATGAGCCCGAGGAATATCTCTCTTGGGAACTCAAGGTCGACAAGATCTTCCGCATGCACAACTATAGCAATGAGAAGATGATGGCCATGGCATCCCTCGAGTTTGATGAGTATGCCAACCTTTGGTGGGAACAAGTCCAACTCGCTCGAGAAGCAAAAGAAGAGCCTCCAATCTCAACTTGGCAAGATATGAAGGCTCATATGAGATCCCGCTTTGTTCCTTCACACAACACGTGTGACCTCTTCAACAAGCTTCAAACGCTTAGTCAAGGAACAAAGACCGTGGAAGAGTACTTCAAGCAAATGGATCTCAACATGATCCGTGCCAACATTGAAGAGCGGGATGAACAAACAATGGCACGCTTCCTCAATGGCTTGAACCATCCCATCAAGCGCATCACCGAGTTCCAAAAGTACAACAACATGGTTGAGCTTGTGCACATCGCATCCAAGGCCGAGCGCCAAGTGCAAGAGGACATCAAGTACAACAAGCCAAATACGTACTTCACCTACAAGCAAGCATCAACCACTACTCCAACAACACCAAGTGGAAGCTTCTCAAGTACCACCAAGCTTCCCTTCAAGCCAACTCTCCCTCAAGGAAAACAGCCCCCAAGTGGCAAACACACAAGGGATGATCAACCATTCAATGGTGAATGCTATAAGTGTGGAGGCAAAGGGCACAAGTCGAATGCATGTGGAAACAAGAAAGTTTTGTTCATCCATGACAATGGCGATGAAGAATACTTGAGTGAAGAAGAGTTTGATGCAAGGGTCAAGGAAGCCATGGCAAGGCAACATTTGGAAGAGGACCAAGAACTTCTCATGTGTCAGCATGACGCAAGTCCATCGCTTGTGGTCACAAGGGTCTTGACTACCCAAGCCAATGAAAATTAAGACCAACGCTCGAACATCTTCCAAACTCGTGCTGGCATCAATGGGAAGTCCATCAAAGTTGTCATCGATGGAGGGAGTTGCCACAACCTTGCAAGCACGGAATTGTGTGAGAAACTCAACCTCACCCTCCATCCGCATAAACACCCCTACCATATCCAATGGCTAAGTGACCAAGGATCCGTCAAGATCAAGCACATCACCTCGGTGACGTTCTCAATTGGGCACTACAAGGACACGGTGGAATGTGACGTGGTCCCAATGACGGTTGGCCATATGTTGCTCGGAAGGCCGTGGCAATATGACAAGCGTGCTTTGCATAATGGTCACTCAAACACTTACACCTTCAAATGGCTTGATAAAACTTGTGTGTTGCAACCAATGACTCCTAGCCAAATAATTGCGGACAATGCAAAGGCTTTAGCGAGGGCGCAACACGCAAAAACACCTTGTGAGAAGAGTGGTGAGCGAGAGAACCACACCATAGTGAGTGAGAGCTACAAGCCAAACTCGAGTGGAAAAACTAAGAGTGTTCTTCTTGCCACCAAAAGTGAGATGAGAGAAGTGCGGAACAACCCATCCATCTTGCACTATGTCCTTGTATGCAAGGGACTAGCGCAAGGAACTAACGACTTGACAAATGTTCCTCCTTCTTTGATGACTATTTTGCAGGAATTCCAAGATGTTTTCCCCGAAGAGCTTCCTCATGGCCTTCCTCCTCTTCGTGGAATCGAGCACCGCATCGACCTCATACCAGGCGCACCACTCCCAAACCGCGCCGCGTATCGCATGAACCCGGAAGAGACGAAGGAGATCGAATGTCAAATCAACCAACTCGTCTCCAAAGGTTTGATCCAAGTAAGCACTAGCCCAAGCGCGGTCCCCGTGATCCTAGTACCAAAAACGGATGATACGTTGCGGTTATGCATGGACTGTCGTCCAATCAATGCTATCACCGTGCGTTATCGACATCCTATACCGCGTCTTGATGACATGCTTGATGAGTTATGTGGAGCCACTATATTTTCGAAAATTGATCTTCGTAGTGGTTATCATCAAATTCGCATGGCTGAAGGTGATGAGTGGAAAACCGCCTTCAAGACCAAGCTTGGTCTCTATGAATGGTTGGTTATGCCTTCTGGCTTATCCAATGCCCCATCTACCTTCATGCGCCTCATGAACCATATTTTGCGATCTCTCATTGGAAAGAGTGTAGTTGTTTACTTTGATGACATCCTTGTCTATAGCAAGTCACTAGAGGAGCATGTTAATCATGTTAAGGAGGTCCTTCAAATCCTTCGTCATGAAAAGCTTTATGCTAATATCCCAAAGTGCACTTTTGCAAATGACAAGCTGATTTTCCTTGGTTTTGTTGTGTCTTCTAATGGCATTGAAGTTGATATCTCAAAAGTCAAGGACATACGAGATTGGCCCATCCCACCAAATGTTAGTGAACTTCGTAGTTTTCATGGGTTGGTTAGCTTTTACCGTCGCTTTGTGAAAGATTTTTCTACCATTGCTTGCCCCCTCAACGAATTGACCAAGAAAAATGTCACGTTCGTTCGGGGACAAGCACAACAAAAGTATCTTGTGTGCTCGACATTCAATGTCAAGGACCTCTCACCCTACCATGGCGAAGATGAAGTTGAGACGGTTGAAGAGTCGAGGACGACTCTTTCCCAAGGGGGGGGGAGCTGATGCAGCCCGTCCTACGACCGCTACTACATCTACTCCCACAAGCTCCCCAAGTGGACCCATGACTCGCGCCCGAGCCAAACTCCTTCAAACTAAGGTGAACTGCTCCTCTCCTTGTGTGACTTCGACACACCCTTGGATGGCTTGCTACTTCATATGCATACACTGTGCATCATCGGGTACGAAGAGAAGGACCCAAGGAATGGAGGGGGAAGCAACCAGTCGCTGCCAGACGCAAGCGGTACTACTGGTTGAGACGACCGGTACTACCGCTCCAAGCGGTCCTACCGGCCCCAGCTACCGGACGCTCCAGGAAGCACCACTCCACGCCCCAGACGCAAGCGGTACTACCGGCCCAGCAACCGGTACTACCGGACAGCGGTACTACCGCCCCCTCCTACCGCTCGCCATAGGCGCCTCTGACGGAAGCTCCAGGCCCTCAAGCGGTACTACCGCTCCCGGAGCGGTACTACCGGTTACGACCGGTACTACCGGTTGCCGGGCCGGTACTACCAGCCCTGACTGATCCTGAACGCCTGAGTTCGGCCCTGTGCCTTGTAACCCTTCCTATAATTTACCTTTTCGTTCCGAAACTACCCCTGTTTTGTGGCTGGATTATATATAGCCCCCACCCTCCATTGTAAACCCTAGACTTTGATAATAATAGATATTAAGGAAACCCTTTGAGGACTTATATCTATTGGTCTCATGCTCCTACCAAGGAGCACCGGATTATCCACCCCCCTCTTGGATCTTGCCTAGTGCGTTCAAGTTGTACAAGGCCTTGGGTTCTCGGTTTCTCGCCCCCAAGGCGTCAAGATCTCACCAAGCACCTCATCCCCCGTTGTTGGCGTGGAGAGCGAGCTTCGCCCAACACCGATCCTAGGGATTATGTTGGACCGGTTGCCACCGGCGTGAGAGATAGGCGTGTATCGTGTTTTGGTGTGCGTGTGTTCGTGGTTTTCCTCTCCTTCCTCGTTTTCATCCCCGACCAACGCTTTCCCCCTCGTTTCTCGTGGAATTCCCGACCAATAGAGCTATCAATAATATTACTATTCGATACCGTCATCCTATTCCACGTTTAGATGACATGCTTGATGAATTGAGTGGCTCTACCATGTTTTCTAAAGTTGATTTGCATAGTGGTTACCACCAGATTCGTATGAAATTAGGAGATGAATGGAAAACAGCATTTAAAACTAAGTTCGGTTTATATGAGTGGTTAGTAATGCCGTTTGGTTTAACTAATGCGCCTAGCACTTTCATGAGATTAATGAACGAAGTTTTACGTTCTTTCATTGGACGTTTTGTGGTAGTCTACTTTGATGATATTCTGATTTATAGCAAATCTTTAGAGGATCATTTGGAACATTTACGTGCTGTTTTCAATGCTTTACGTGATGCACGTTTGTTTGGTAACCTTGAGAAGTGCACCTTTTGCACCAATCGAGTTGCGTTTCTTGGCTATGTTGTTACATCACAGGGTATTGAAGTGGATCCAGCCAAGATTGAGGCTATTGAGAATTGGCCGCAGCCCAAGACGGTCACACAAGTGAGGAGTTTTCTTGGCCTCGCTGGTTTTTATAGGCGCTTTGTCAAAGACTTTGGATCAATTGCCGCGCCGCTGAATGAGCTTACCAAGAAGGATGTGCCCTTTGTTTAGGGCGATGCACAACAACAGGCCTTCGTCATATTGAAAGATAAGCTAACACATGCTCCCTTACTCCAACTTCCTGATTTTACTAAGACTTTTGAGCTTGAATGTGATGCTAGTGGAATTGGTTTGGGAGGGGTGTTGTTACAAGAGGGAAAACCTGTTGCATATTTTAGTGAGAAATTGAGTGGAGCTAGTCTGAACTATTCTACTTATGATAAAGAATTATATGCGTTGGTTCGGACATTAGAAACTTGGCAACATTATTTATGGCCTAAGGAATTTGTTATTCATTCTGATCATGAATCGTTGAAGCATATTCGTAGTCCAGCTAAGTTGAATCGTCGTCATGCAAAGTGGGTTGAATTTATTGAGTCTTTTCCTTATGTTATCAAACACAAAAAGGGTAAAGATAATATTATTGCTGATGCTTTGTCGCGCCGTTATACTTTGTTATCTCAACTTGACTTCAAAATATTTGGATTGGAAACTATTAAGGAACAATATGTGCATGATGCTAAATTTAAAGATATGTTGCAGAATTGTAGAGATGGTAGAACTTGGAACAAGTTCGTCTTCGATGATGGATTTGTGTTCCGTGCTAACAAATTATGCATTCCAGATAGTTCTGTTCGTCTTTTGTTGTTACAGGAGGCGCATGGAGGAGGATTGATCGGACACTTTGGTGTCAAGAAGACGGAGGATGTTCTTGCTGCACACTTCTTTTGGCCACGTATGCGTCGAGATGTTGAGAGATTTGTGGCACGCTGCACTACTTGTCAAAAAGCTAAGTCTCGGCTTAATCCACATGGTTTATATATGCCTCTTCCTGTTCCTAGTGTTCCTTGGGAGGACATTTTATGGACTTTGTTTTGGGATTGCCACGAACACAGAAGGGGAGGGATAGTATTTTTGTTGTGGATCGGTTTTCTAAGATGGCACACTTTATTCCTTGTCATAAAACGGATGATGCTGCGCATATTGCTGATTTGTTCTTTCGTGAAATTGTTCGTTTGCATGGTGTGCCAAATACTATTGTCTCTAATCGTGATACTAAATTTCTTAGGCACTTTTGGAGATGTTTATGGGCTAAGTTGGGGACTAAATTGCTCTTTAGTACTACATGTCATCCCCAAACTGATGGTCAAACTGAAGTAGTAAATAGAACTTTGTCTACTATGTTGCGGGCTGTTTTAAAGAAGAACTTAAAATTATGGGAAGAGTGTTTACCCCATATAGAATTTGCTTATAATCGTTCGCTGCATTCTACCACAAAGATGTGCCCATTTGAGATTGTGTATGGTTTTGTTCCTCGTGCACCTATTGATTTATTGCCTTTACCTGCTTCGGTGCAACATAATTTGGATGCTACACAATGCGCTGAAATGATATTAAACTTGCATAAGACTACTAAAGATAACATTGAACACATGAATGCTAAGTATAAACTTGCTGGGGATAAAGGGAGAAAGCATGTTGTGTTTGATGTTGGCGATCTTGTTTGGTTACATTTGCGTAAAGATCGTTTTCCTGATTTACGCAAGTCTAAGTTAATTCCACATGCTTCTGGTCCCTTTAAGGTGTTAGAGAAAATAAATGATAATGCATATAAACTTGAGATGCCTGCAGACTTTGGTACGGTTAGTCCTACGTTTAACATTGCAGATTTGAAGCCTTACTTTGGTGAGGAAGATGAGATTGCGTCGAGGACGACTTCATTTCAAGAAGGGGAGTATGATGTGGACATCCCTTCTATTGATACAACCGTTGTACCTACAGCAACACACATACAAGGACCCATCACAAGATCTCGTGCCAAACAACTTAACTATCAGGTACTTTCGTTTCTTGGAGCTATTCCTCACATACATGAGAATATGATGCTGCCTAAATCAGATGTATTTCTTACTCTTAGGAATTATGGACCAAGCATGGATGAGAGGGACAAGCATTGGAGCATGGCCATGCATGGAGATGGCAGCAAGCATGTGATGATCCAAGAGAAGGCCACGGATGAATATTTCAAAACTTCGAGGCCACCATAATGAAGAAAGAAGGCTTGGACGAAATATTCAAGATCAATACTTTACGAATTCGTCCATAGCTTAATATGGTGCTGCGACACCTTTATTTTGGGCCATGCCCATGTAATTTTCGCAGGACTTCTAGGGTTGGATTCGGCCACCACTTCCATGGCTGGCCGAAACCCCACCTTTTCGCCCTTAAATACCCCCCATAGCCGACCCCCTAGACTCAGATTTTGTTTAGACATTAAGTTAGCCATCATAGCAACTTCGCCAAGGCTCGAGCGTCACAGAGGCCTCTTGTACTTCGCACCTATTCAGGATCCCACCTCTTCAATAAAGCTTTCCTCTTAATCTGCAATATCTTGATTGCAATATTAGTTCTTACTTGTTCTCGATTTCAGGTAGGAATTAAGACCCTCGCTGGTCAGGCTGATCGTGTTCCCGCAGGATCGGTAACCTCCAGGAGATTGGCCTAGCGATTGCATTGGCGCTCGTGCTCGCACGTGTAGTCGGATCGTCAAGCCCGAACTCCACCAAATCGATTATCTTCATCTCATCGAAAGATCGGACACCTTTGCCCTATCACCCACTCAATTTCTCACAAAAATATGCAACCGGTTTTCCCTCTTGTAATAACACCCCCCCCCAAACCAATTTCACTAGCATCACATTCAAGCTCAAAAGTCTTAGTAAAATCAGGAAGTTGGAGTAAGGGAGCATGTGTTAGCTTATCTTTCAATATGACGAAGGCCTGTTGTTGTGCATCGCCCCAAATAAAGGGCACATCCTTCTTGGTAAGCTCATTCAGCGGCGCGGCAATTGATCCAAAGTCTTTGACAAAGCGCCTATAAAAACCAGCGAGGCCAAGAAAACTCCTTATTTGTGTGACCGTCTTGGGCTGCGGCCAATTCTCAATAGCTTCAATCTTGGCTGGATCCACTTCAATACCCTGTGATGTAACAACATAGCCAAGAAACGCAAATCGATGGGTGCAAAAGGTGCACTTCTCAAGGTTACCAAACAAACGTGCATCATGTAAAGCATTGAAAACAGCATGTAAATGTTCCAAATGATCCTCTAAAGATTTGCTATAAATCAGAATATCATCAAAGTAGACTACCACAAAACGTCCAATGAAAGGACGTAAAACTTCGTTCATTAATCTCATGAAAGTGCTAGGCGCATTAGTTAAACCAAACGGCATTACTAACCACTCATATAAACCGAACTTAGTTTTAAATGCTGTTATCCATTCATCTCCTAATTTCATACGAATCTGGTGGTAACCACTACGCAAATCAACTTTAGAAAACATGGTAGAGCCACTCAATTCATCAAGCATGTCATCTAAACATGGAATAGGATGACGATATCGAATAGTAATATTATTGATAGCTCTACAATCAGTACACATGCGCGAAGAACCATCTTTCTTAGGTACCAAAATAATAGGAACAACACAGGGGCTAAGGGACTCACGAATATGATCTCTGTCGAGTAGTTCCTGAATTTGGCGTTGTATCTCCTTTATCTCCTCTGGATTGGTTCTATATGGCGCGCGGTTGGGCAACGTGGCACCAGGAATTAGATCAATTTGGTGCTCAATTCCTCTATTAGGAGGTAGTCCTGGTGTCAGCTCAGCGGGAAAGACGTCCTCATATTCCTGCAAAAGGTTAGCAATAGTGGGTGGCAAAGAAGGAGGCATATCCTCAAATGAAAACAAAACCTCTTTGCAGACAACTGCATAACATTGAGTATTGTTTACATCTAGTTCAGCAATATCAATTTTATTTGCAAGCATACATGGACTCTTCAAACGAATTTCAGTAGCATGTGTAGAATCAGATTTAGTGTTCTTTGGTGGTACTGCAGCAACAATCTGATTCTCACTTTTATTTTTCTCCTCAGTTTTAGCTCTACTAGCTCTAGCAAGATCATCTTTTAAAATCTGTTCGGGAGTCATAGGTTTTAGACCAATTTTCTTTCCATCATGCATAAGAGAATAGTGATTAGTTTTGCCATTATGAACAGATTCTCTATCAAATTGCCATGGTCTACCAAGTAACAAAGAACAAGCTTGCATAGGTACAACATCACAATCAACAAAATCAGAATATGTACCAATAGTAAAATGCACGCGTACCGTTCTTGTTACCTTGATCTTGCGAGAACTCTCAAACCATTGGATGTAATATGAATGTGGGCGTTGTCTTGTTGGAAGCGCAAGCTTCTCTACCATGTCAACACTGGCCAGATTATTACAACTCCCTCCATCAATGATGATCCGTATAGCTCTTTCCTTGACAACACCACGTGTTTGGAACAGGTTGTGGCGTTGATCTTGCTCAGATTTGCTCAATTGCACACTCAACACACGTTGTGTAATTAAGCTCTTGTATTGATCAGCAGCTTCAGCTCCCATTACCTCTATCTCTTCATCAGCATCAGAATTGTCCCCATCCCGAGCAGAAATAAGGGCTAGTGTATCTTCATCAAAGTCACTCGCTGAATCGTACTGACCATCTTCTCGCACCATCATCACACGTTGTGTTGTGCACTGTCTCTCAATATGACCAAAACCCCAGCACTTGCGGCATTGTATATCCTTTGTCTTACCCGTGGAAGCCATAGAAGATGCACTACGAGCAGGAGCATTGGATGATGGTGGAGGAGCAGGTGGAAATCTTGTGGTGGCCTTGGATGTGGTAGTAGCTGGTGGCGAATCACGAGGAGGCGCTGATTGTCGGGATGTCCAAGTGGATGTGCGACCTGCAGAATTATTAGTCCTCCTCCATGGTGTTTGGCGATCCTGCACTTCACGTTCAGCTTTGCAAGCAAGATGAAACAAACGAGTAATAGAATTATATTCCTTATAATCTAAGATGTGCTGAATGTCCTTGTTTAATCCACCAAAGAAACATGCAAGCATTTGTTCATTAGATTCAACAAGACCACACCGAACCATCCCCGTTTGCAATTCCTGATAATACTCTTCTACAGAATTTTTTCCTTGCTCTAAACGTGTCAGATTCTTTAGTAAATCAGGTTGATAAGTGGGAGGTACAAAACGAACACGCATAGCAGTTTTTAAAGAAGTCCAAGTACTAGGAATAGTAGTAGGATTTAAACGACAATACTCAGACCACCAAAGGGAAGCAAATTTAGTAAATTCACATGTAGCAGCACTAACACGCATATTCTCAGGATATTTTAAGCATGCAAAACGTTGTTCTACTTCCATCTCCCATGTAAGATATGCATCAGGATTATATTTACCCTCAAAAGATGGAATATTTAATTTAAGCTTTGCAACATGATCATCATCACATACCGGTGGTCGAGCGTTGCGGTAGTAATGTCAGGGACGGCCAGCAGGAACCTGTGGAGGTTGTTCAACCTCCTCGTCAAACAGATTGTCGTCGTCGGGGTCGTAGTAGTACCCGTCGTCCGTCCCCAATGTCGCAACACCAGCCGCGGCGGAAGTCTGAGGTGCATCAGCCGCAGCCGTAGCCGCCGGGGGTGCGGCGGCAGCCGAACCAGCAGTCTGACCCGTGATCGGAATGCGCCGTGCGCCATGTGTGGGTGCGGGTGCGGGTGCGGGCAATCTGTTCAAAAGCTCCTTGAACCGAACGTCAAGCTTGGCGTTGAAGGATTTCTCGAGTCCATCGATCTTGTCCACGGCATTGGTGAGCTTGGTGTCAAACTCCCCTAGGCGCGTATCCACATCTTCAGCGCGACTAACCAAGAGCGCGGAGAAGTGGGCATGTAGTTCCTCGTTCATCATTATGGCAGGGTTCCGCGAAGTATCTGTCATGGTTAGTCCTTAAAAAGCACATGTATATAGTACGAAAATATGGTGGAAGTCACGCGTAATCCGTCAAGCAATATACGAAGCTCTTACAAGTTCTTACCAAACAGCAGGCAAAGGCGATGTGCAACCGCGAGGATCAGTGGGTCCAGAGATTGAACCAAGCGATTACCAAGAGTCGAGACACCGCACGTGGAGAATATATGTGGAGCTCTGGGAAGGCTTAGCAAGGGGGGTTAGCAATTATCAAAACAGCAATGCAAAAGTTGAAAGAATGTTCAACGACGGTACTGTGCTGGTCCTAGGCTAGACCGTACTAGAGACGCGAGCCTAGATCACCAACGATGTCACGACACGACACAACAAGCAATGTATGATGATATGGCACCCTGAAAAGCGAACCGAGATGCAGAAAATCACTATGATGGTGAGTGTCTAGAACTGATCTACGGGGTCTAAAAATAGGTTAGCCCCAAAAAAAACTTTTGAAATTTTTTATTTTGCTCCGAAAAGCGCGCCGGCACCAAAAAAATATCGCTATAACGGCCGATGGAGAAAAGTGATCCCCGGGGTCAAAAACTAGTATAGCCAGAAAAAAAATTTGGAGGCGGTTCCAGACTTTTTTTTTGTTGCTCTCCTTCTGATGGAGGGGTTAACCACTTGGGTGCCCGATCTTCACGGATCTCGTGGTCAAATCGATGGGAAAGCGAGGGAAAAGGGAGAAGTTAGCGGAAGCGAACACACACCTCGCGAAGAACACGATGAACACACGCAAAACTCACACGATACAAGGTTGATTGCTCCCGAACGGCGGCCACCGGTCCGATAGAATCCTCGCAAGGAAAGATCGGTCAACGTGCTCCCTCAAATCCACATCAGAGAGGGAAGAACACCTTGGGGAGGGTCTTGACAACTTGGAGACGAGACAATGAACTCCAAGGCCTTGTTCAACGATGGATGCGTGATGCAAAGTCCAATCGAGGTTGGTGACGATAGTCGGTCCCCTTGGGTAAGGGGATGAGGCAAAACTAGAGATTCCACAATGGGGGGTGTCTTTAGACTATCATCTACGCCTCAGGGATACATGAAGGGGTGGGGGCTCTATTTATAGGCCAGCCACATAAACAGGGGTAGTTTGGGAATAAAACTAGGGTTTGGACGAGATAGAGGGGTACATGGGCCGAAGGCCCAGCTGGCGGCGCGCAGGCCCATCGTGAAGGCCGGAGACTCCGGTGTGGGGTCCTGAGACTCCGGTTTAGGCCGGAGACTCCGGTCTGTCTCCGGTGTCGTCTCCGGAGTGGCGCTCTGACTGTCCTCGGGCGGTTGTTGGGGTCGGTCCGGAGGTCGGCCCAGAGACTCCGGTGCGCAGGACCGGAGACTCCGGTGTAGGCCGGAGACTCCGGTGGTTCAGCCGTGGCTTCTTCCGTCTCCTCTTCCAAGCCTCCGTCTTGTCGGGCTTGATGTCCCGGGCTTCCTCCTTTGCCTCCGTACTTGTCGGTGTGAACCTATCATGCATATGTGACGGATTATGATGTAGCATACCATTCAATAGGGTAGGAAGTGGGCGCGCATAGAGGAACGGATTCACCTTTGGAGTCCATGACGACTTGGCGTAAGTTGGAGACCAAGATGTGGTAACGACCGTAGGTCGGGCTACATCAACTCCCCTCCCTTCAAAAAGAGTCGTCCTCGACTCTCCATGTTCATCACGAAGTAGAAGAGGTCGAAGGATATCCTTGATCCTGGGGTTCACCATAGAGTCGTCCTCGGGAAGATTGACTTGAGAACACTTCAATGTTCCTTCACCTTCCTTGAAGCCTACAAAGCTCACAACAAAAGCGAAGCAACACTCAAAGCGTAGCCAATTCATGAAGATTATTACATGAGTCCTCAAGCAGAAGGAAATCACCTTATCTTGTAGAGATAGCTCCAATAAGGGTAGACATAGGTAACTCGCTTCGTTTCTTCTTGTCAACACGTGGTTGGTAGAGGTTGACGTGTATGCATTTTTATCTACACATTACAAAGACCAAGCAAAATATTTTCGTGCGTGATAGAGGAGCATGTCAAATGTGGCATGTCCATTCTTGTTCACAACACTATTAGCACAATACAAGGATAGCAAATGGAATGCATATGCAAGGTCAAAGTGCATGGAAATCGTTCGAACATCATCCAAATGTGGAAACTCAAAAACTCCATATAACGTAGTAGTGGGGCACTCAAAGCATTGGATCCAAATTTCAAACAATAGCTTTGATGCAAGAATAGGAGAATTCGGCAAAAACAAGCAAGGAAGAATGTCCAAAGCAACATCATTATGTGTGCAAACCAACCATTGGAAAGAGAAATTGTTCGACATGTTGGATGTCACACACAAATCATCGATAGCAAATATCATGGGAATATGAGTATCCCAAGAGGAAGCAAAAACAATATGTTTGCAAACAAACCAAATGAAAGAGCAAGTGGTCCTTATGTTCGTTGCAACAACAAGACGAGATTCTTGGAAGCTCTCATGACAATACATGCTCTTAATGGAATTGTGGTTGCACACAAAACATCGGAGAGAGAAATTGTTCAACAGGTTTGTTACAACACACAAAACATCATTATCTAAAAGCGAGGAAACATGAATGTCACAAGGGAAGATAATACCATTAACATGCTTGCAAGCAAACCATAGGAAAGAGCAATTTGCTAACATGAAAGATGCAAAGCATGCAAAAGGTATCAGAGATGGGTTCGATCTTGAACTCACTTGTTGGATGCTCTCAAGAGTTCTTTTTGTCAACTCGTGCTCAACCGAGGTTGACATGATAATGCGGGTACCTACACACATCATACACAAAAGGAAGAACGTGTGTGCATGGTAGAGATACACATCATCCATCATGACGTATCTCTTCTTGTGCACATCACCATTAATGTCAATCAACTATGAAATAGGTGCATGGTGAGTATGCAAGTGGGGAACATGCTTATCATGGCAATCATCAAAATCTCCAAAAATTGAGAAAGCTATGGGGGCCATCTCATTATAACGCATATGATCAATATTTTTGCAAGCAAAACAAGTGAAATAGCAAGCATTCATCTTATTGCAAGCAACGGGAGAAATTGAATGACTAGCATGACAAAGCAAGTCCGAAGCAATTGGAGGATACACACAAGATGCATAGCATGGCATGTTTATGGAAATGGTATCGCAATCAAACTATTCCACATGGGCAATATTATGCAATGGCAAAGCATCACATGGGAATATGAATGAAGCATATGTAATGTCACAAGTATCATCCATAACATGCATATCCTCACAATTCATCATGTCCACTAGTGGGATCATGGCATCATCAACACCCTTATTGTTACCTTGTCCATACCTCTCATATGAAGTGGGTGTTGTGGAAGTAGTGGCCTCCTTGTGGACGACTTCGTTTTCTTGATGTAGCCATGGCGTAGCATCATTTTCGTGCACCATGTACATCTTCTCCAATTGAGGCATCATTGCTTCATGGCTTGGCGCTTCTTCATCCATGGAACCTAGCACAACACAAGAGAACACACTAGATGATGCAGCCCGTCCTACGGACGCACCTCCATCTACAACACCTAGTCCCCCAAGTGGACCAATGACTCGCGCCCGTGCCAAGCTCCTACAAGCCAAGGTTAACTCGCTCCTTTCGTCATGTGATTTTGGTCTACCTTGGGATGGCTTGCTACTTCATGCATCTACGTTGTGTATCCTCAGATATGAAGCAACACCACCACACCAAGCCACCAAGGAAGCAGGACCAGGAGAAGAAGCTGCTGGAGCTCTACACACCAGAGTCTCCGGTGTAGACCGGAGTCTCCGGTCTCCTACACCGGAGTCTCCGGACCATCCTCCGATCCAGACCGGAGACCCAAGCCCGGGACAGCCAGAAACCCCCTCCGGAGACGGGTCCGGAGATTGACCGGAGTCTCCGGTCCAGACCGGAGTCTCCGGACTCCAGACCGGAGTCTCCGGACTGATCGTCGCCAGGCATGTTAAAGCCTTTTGGGCCTGGCCCATGTAACCCCCAATTTCGCCCCAAACTTCCAGTTTTATTCCAGAACTACCCCTGTTTATGTGGTTGGCCTATATATATCCCCACCCCTCATATGTAAACCCTAGACTTGGATAATAATAGATTAAGGACACCCCTTTAAGGATCTTTCAATCTATTGGTCTCATGCTCCTACCAAGGAGCACCTATTGTCCACCCTCCTCTTGGATCTTGCCTAGTGCGTTCAAGTTGTACAAGGCCTTGGGTTCTCGGTTTCTCGCCCCCAAGTCGTCAAGGTCTCACCAAGCACCTCGTCCCCCGTTGTTGGTGTGGAGAGAGAGCTTCGCCCAACACCGATCCTAGAGATTATGTTGGACCGGTTGCCACCGGCGTGAGTTATCGGCGTGTATCGTGTTTTGTGTGCGTGAGTTCGTCGGGTTCTTCGTGTGCGTGTGCTCGTGGATTTCATCCCCTTTCCCCTTCCACCGCTTTACCCTCGATTCCCGCGGAGATTCGTGAAAGATCGGGCCACCCCAAGGGCTTACTCCATAACATCTTGGTATCAAGAGCAAGGTTGATCACGAATTTCCCCCCAATTTTTCTTCTATCCACCATAAATTCGAAAATTTCCCAAAAAACAGCCCCAATTTGCCTTTGGATCGATCTGTCGTTTTGGAGTGTTATTGGTGGTTTTGATCCGACCAAATCTTGTCTAAGGTGTTGGTTTAGCTTTTGCCTGCGTTTCCTAGCCCAATTTTGGCCAAATTTTCGCGGATTTGAGGACTCTAGGCATGGATTTCCACTCAAGAACACGAGCAGACATCCCACACCTGAGTCTCCGGCCCAAGACCGGAGTCTCCGGCCCTTGACGCCTGTTTTGCCCATTTTTTCCTCTTTTCTGCATTGGCTAATTTGTCCACTTGTTGTTTGTGTTCCGTGTGCGTGTCACCAACTAACAGATAGCTTCCGCAACATCGCCGCGCTCTTCGACACCACGGACCCCAAACTCTTCCCCCGCTCCATCGACACAAGATCATCATCATCAACTAAGGTATAACTTGTGTCAACCCTTGTAGCCATATCTTCCTTTGTGTGTACCTATCCTATGAGAGCAACTCATTTTGTGTTTGTCTAAGCATTGTGCGCTTGCCATTGGAAAGTGAGAGTGTGAGGGCAAATACAAAAGTTAACATAGTAGCATAGCAAGGGAGAAAAAGAAAAAGAATAAAAAAAGAGAGAAAAGGAAAAATAGAAAGACACATAGTCTCCCAATACAAAGAGAGCACCAAGCTTGTAAGCAAAAGAGAGAGGAAGAAGCGCGCCAAGGCAGGTGCACAAATCCGTTGCTTACCCTCTTTTGGAAAACGAGTTGTGGTCTCTCCTTGCGTTGGCACGACATCCGAGCGTAGTCTTCGTTAGGCCTTTTCGTGCTCACTTTCATAGTCGTGCTAACACCATTTTTCTCCACGTGTGTGTGTAGTCGTAGGTTCTCGTCACCTTTTGAGTTGAACATTTCCTTTTGACTTGAGTTTTTGGATTTTCTCCACTTTTGAATATCCTTTGCGTTCGGTAGGTTCTTTGGCTTTCCCACAATCCTACCCATACACCAAAAGCTTTTGAGAGTTGTAGCTCCTTTGTGTGTGAGTTTCTTTGCCATTTCACTTTGCACGATGTTCGCTCCTTTGTGTGGCAATTGGTTTGATATAATCTCCAAGGTGAGGTAAAAGGCTAACTCTACGCACCTTTACCCTCCATATACAACCCTTGTCTGCTTTGCATCATGGACAGGAATGGCGAGCCGTCCCAACCACCACCACCACCTCCGGCGGACGACAATCCATACATGACAAGATGGGACCATTGGAAGGTCCGAGGAGAATTCAACTACCGTTGTGAAGCACTTGAGCGGCGCCAAGATGAACAATTTAGCGAAGCCCGAGTGGAGTTCAAGAACATCGACAACCGCTTTGAGGAAGTCCGAGGCCAAATGCATGCCATGCAACACAACCTTGGTCATCAAAATGAAGCTCTTGGTCGTGCCCTCGCCTCAACGGATGAGAAGCTTCAACACCTCATTGATGGGTTAGCAAGACCACGCTCGCGAGACTCAAGATCATCACGGCACTCCTCAAGTGAATCAAGTGCTCCTCGCCGTCCCACTTCAAGGCACCGGGATGGACCCGTCCTTCAATCCATGAGCTCTTCTCAAGCGGTACCATCTCCGCGACATGCCGCAACGTCAAGCTATGATGGTGACCTCTCCGCAAGACCTCCAAGATGTGAAGCGGACAGGCCACAACAAAGGGCACTTGTACTTCAACAAGAACAACCTCACATGGACCACCAAGCCCGTCGCCATCGACATGTTCTTTCCACAACAAGTGAAGCATCCGAAGTGGAAGAACAAGTTCGCCGGCGGCGTGAAGCACTCGAAGATCCACCAAGGCGACCCCCTCGACATGAATGTCAACGTCGTCAACATGATCTTCACGACGAGCCTCCTCCACATCAAGAAGAAAGAGAGCAGCCCATTGCGCATGCGGCTCGACGTCCTCCTCGCCACATGGTGCAAGATAATTCTCCTCAGCATCAACCACGACAAGAACAAGAGCAACCTCCCCAAGCTCGTCATGAGGACCATCAACCTCCTCCTCGTCCTCAACCGCGCCAACAAAACGAGCAAGCTCCCCAAGCTCGTCGTCAAAACCAAGTTCCACCACCAAACACGGCACCTCAACAACCGCAAGAGCAACGCCACCATCAACAAGAAAGACATGAGAGCTCGGATGATGAAGATGGCCGCCACAATCATGGCAACCGTCGAAACCGGAACCGCAATGAGGAAGAAACTTTTGGCAAGCTCAAGTTCACCATGCCAAAGTTCACCGGTTCCAATGATCCCGAAGAATACCTCTCATGGGAACTCAAGGTTGACAAGATCTTCCGCATGCACAACTTTAGCAATGAGAAGATGATGGCCATGGCATCCCTCGAGTTCGATGAATATGCCAACCTTTGGTGGGAACAAGTCCAACTCGTTCGTGAATC
This sequence comes from Avena atlantica, assembly GCA_910589765.1. Lineage (NCBI taxonomy): Eukaryota > Viridiplantae > Streptophyta > Magnoliopsida > Poales > Poaceae > Avena > Avena atlantica. Next base: position 278,010,511 of record OU342737.1, on the reverse strand, counting down.
AAAAGAAGAGCCCCCAATCTCAACTTGGCAAGATATGAAGGCTCATATGAGATCCCGCTTTGTTCCTTCACACTACACGCGTGACCTCTTCAACAAGCTTCAAACGCTTAGTCAAGGAACAAAGACCGTGGAAGAGTACTTCAAGCAAATGGAGCTCAACATGATCCGTGCCAACATTGAAGAGCGTGATGAACAAACAATGGCACGTTTCCTCAATGGCTTGAACCATCCTATCAAGCGCATCACCGAGTTCCAACGGTACAACAACATGGTTGAGCTTGTGCACATTGCATCAAAGGCTGAACGTCAAGTGCAAGAGGACATCAAATTCAACAAGCCAAAGACGTACTTCACATACAAGCAAGCTCCAACCACTACTCCGACAACATTAAGCGGAAGCTCCTCAAATACCACCAAGCTTCCCTTCAAGCCAACACTTCCTCAAGGAAAACCGCCCCCAAGTGGCAAGTACACAAGAGATGAACAACCATTCAATGGTGAGTGCTACAAGTGTGGAGGCAAAGGACACAAGTCGGCCGCATGTGGAAACAAGAAAGTTTTGTTCATCCATGACAACGGCGATGAAGAATACTTGAGTGAAGAAGAGTTTGATGCAAGGGTCAAGGAAGCCATGGCAAGGCAACATTTGGAAGAGGACCAAGAACTACTCGTGTGTGAGCATGACGCAAGTCCATCGCTTGTGGTCACAAGGGTCTTAACTACTCAAGCCAATGAGAATGAAGACCAACAATCAAACATATTCCAAACGCGTGCCGGTATCAATGGGAAGTCCATCAAAGTTGTCATCGATGGAGGAAGTTGCCACAATTTCGCAAGCACGGAATTGTGTGAGAAACTCAACCTCACCCTCCATCCGCATAAACACCCCTACCATATACAATGGCTAAGTGACCAAGGATCCGTCAAGATCAAGCACACCGTCTCGGTAACGTTCTCAATTGGACTCTACAAGGACACGGTAGAATGTGACGTGGTCCCAATGACGGTTTGCCATATGTTGCTAGGAAGGCCGTGGCAATTTGATAAGCGTGCTTTGCATAATGGTCACTCAAACACTTATACCTTCAAATGTCTTGACAAAACCTGTGTGTTGCAACCAATGACTCCTAGCCAAATAATTGCGAACAATGCAAAGGCTTTAGCGAGGGCGCAATACACAAAACCATCTTGTGAGAAGAGTGGTGAGCGAGAGAACCACACTATAGTGAGTGAGTGCCACAAGCCAAACTCGAGTGGAAAAATTAAGAGTGTTCTTCTTGCCACCAAAAGTGAGATGAGAGAAGTGCGGAACAACCCATCCATTTTGCACTATGTCCTTGTATGCAAGGGACTAGCGCAAGGAACTAATGACTTGACAAATGTTCCTCCTTCTTTGATGGCTGTTTTGCAGGAATTCCGAGATGTATTTCCCGAAGAGCTTCCTCATGGACTACCTCCTCTTCGTGGAATCAAGCACCGCATCGACCTCATACCCGGCGCCCCACTCCCAAACCGCGCCGCGTATCGCACAAACCCGGAAGAGACGAAGGATATAGAACGACAAATCAACCAACTCGTCTCCAAAGGTTTGATCCAAGTAAGCACTAGCCCAAGCGCGGTCCCCGTGATTCTAGTTCCAAAAACGGATGATACGTTGCGGTTATGCATGGACTGCCGTCCAATCAATGCTATCACCGTGCGTTATCGACATCCTATACCGCGTCTTGATGACATGCTTGATGAGTTATGTGGAGCCACTATATTTTCGAAAATTGATCTTCGTAGTGGTTACCATCAAATTCGCATGGCCGAAGGTGATGAGTGGAAAACCGCCTTCAATACCAAGCTTGGTCTCTATGAATGGTTGGTTATGCCTTTTGGCTTATCTAATGCCCCATCTACCTTCATGCGTCTCACGAACCATATTTTGCGATCTCTCATTGGGAAGAGTGTAGTTGTTTACTTTGATGACATCCTTGTCTATAGCAAGTCACTAGAGGAGCATGTTTTGTTAAGGAGGTCCTTCAAATCCTTCGTCATGAAAAGCTTTATGCTAATCTCCCAAAGTGCACTTTTGCAAAAGACAAGCTGATTTTCCTTGGTTTTGTTGCGTCTTCCAATGGCATTGAAGTTGATGTCTCAAAAGTCAAGGACATTCGAGATTGGCCCATCCCTACAAATGTTAGTGAACTTCGTAGTTTTCATGGGTTGGCTGGCTTTTACCGTCGCTTTGTGAAAGACTTTTCTACCATTGCTTGCCCCCTCAACGAATTGACCAAGAAAAATGTCACGTTCATTTGGGGAAAAGCACAACAAAAGGCTTTTGTTGAGCTCAAAAAGAGGCTCACCGAAGCACCACTCCTTGCATTACCGGATTTCACAAAAACTTTTGAGATTGAATGTGACGCTAGTGGAATTGGCATTGGAGGCGTCCTTATGCAAAATGGGCGTCCCATTGCATACCATAGTGAGAAACTCGATGGCGCACGCCTCAACTATCCCATTTATGACAAAGAACTTTTTTCCTTGGTTCGAGTTCTTCAAGTGTGGCAACACTATCTTTGGCCCAAAGAATTTATCATCCATTCCGACCATGAGTCGTTGAAGTATCTTAAGGGCCAAGCCAACTTGAGTAAAAGGCACGCAAAATGGGTTGAGTTTATGGAGTCTTTTCCTTACATTGTCAAATACAAGAAGGGCAAAGAAAATGTGATAGCGGACGCCTTGTCTCGCAAAAACACAAGCCTTCTTACACGACTCGAAGTAAATGTCTTGGGTCTTGATGACATCAAATCTTTATACGCGTCCGACCCTTTCTTTGGACCAATTTTTGCAACATGTTCAATAGACAAAGGGATTGATGATTTCTATTTGCATAAGGGTTTTCTTTTCAAACAAAACAAGCTTTGCATTCCGAAATCGTCTCTCCAACTTTTGCTTCTTCAAGAGTCCCATGGTGGAGGCCTTATGGGTCACTTTGGCCGTGACAAGACTTATGACATGCTCTCCACTCACTACTTTTGGCCAAAGATGAAGCGCGACATGGAGCGCCACGTTCAACGATGCACTACATGTATCCAAGCTAAGTCTAAGTCTAATCCCTTTGGTCTTTATATGCCATTGCCTATTCCTCATGCACCTTGGTCGGACATTAGCATGGACTTTGTGTTAGGTTTGCCTAGATCTAAACATAGACATGATTCTATATTTGTGGTAGTGGATCGTTTTTCCAAAATGGCACACTTCATTCCGTGCCATAAGAACGATGATGCTTCACATGTAGCAAATTTGTTTTTCAGGGAAATAATTCGGCTACACGGTGTACCAAGAACAATCGTCTCCGATCACAACGTCAAATTCATGAGCTACTTCTGGAAGACTCTCATGGCCAAGCTCAGCATCAAGCTCCTCTTCTCGTCCGCCTCGCATCCTCAAACCGATGGACAAACCGAAGTCGTCAATTGAAGTCTTGGCACACTCCTCCAGGTGTTGATAAAGAAGAACCTTAAAGACTGGGAGGAATGTATTCCACACGCCGAGTTCGCCTACAACCGCGCCAAGCACTCCACCACCATGAGGAGCCCGTTCATGATCGTCTATGGCTTCGAGCCCCTCACCGCGCTCGATATCCTTCCACTACCTCTTCATGAACGTGCCAATATGGACGTGGTCAAGCGTGCCCAAACAATGAAGAAACTCCATGAAGACACAAGAGCTACGATCGAGAAACAAGTCCTTCGCCAAGCATCAAGGCTAAACAAGAACAAGAAAGAGATGATCTTCGAAGAAGGCGACCTTGTGTGGATACACTTGAGTAAAGACCGCTTCCCCAAGGACCGCGACTCCAAACTCAAGCCAAGAGGTGATGGACCGTTCAAAGTGCTAAAGAGGATCAACAACAACGCCTACATCATAGATATCCCAACATCCAAGTATCTTGTGAGCCCGACATTCAATGTCAAGTACCTATCACCCTACCATGGCGAAGATGAAGTTGAGAAGGTTGAAGAGTCGAGGACGACTCTTTCCCAAGGGGGGGGAGCTGATGCAGCCCGTCCTACGGACGCAGCTCCATCTACAACACCTAGTCCCCTAAGTGGATCAATGACTCGCGCATGTGCCAAGATCCTACAAGCCAAGGTTAACTTGCTCCTTTCCTCATGTGATTTTGGTCTACCTTTGGATGGCTTGCTACTTCATGCATCTACGTTGTGTATCCTCAAATATGAAGAAACACCACCACACCAAGCCACCAAGGAAGCAGGACCAGGAGAGGAAGTTGCTGGAGCTCTGCACACCGGAGTCTCTGGTCCAGACCGGAGTCTCCGGACCCTAGACCGGAGTCTCCGGACTGACCGTCGCCAGGCATGTTAAAGCCTTTTGGGCCTGGCCCATGTAACCCCCAATTTCGCCCCAAACTTCCAGTTTTATTCCAGAACTACCCCTGTTTATGTGGTTGGCCTATATATAGCCCCACCCCTCATATGTAAACCCTAGACTTGGATAATAATAGATTAAGGACACCCCTTTGAGGATCTTGCAATCTATTGGTCTCATGCTCCTACCAAGGAGCACCTATTGTCCACCCTCCTCTTGGATCTTGCCTAGTGCGTTCAAGTTGTACAAGGCCTTGGGTTCTCGGTTTCTCGCCCCCAAGTCGTCAAGGTCTCACAAAGCACCTCGTCCCCCGTTGTTGGCGTGAAGAGAGAGCTTCGCCCAACACCGATCCTAGAGACTATGTTGGACCGGTTGCCACCGGCGTGAGTTATCGGCGTGTATCGTGTTTTTTGTGCGTGAGTTCGTCGGGTTCTTCGTGTGCGTGTGTTCGTGGATTTCATCCCCTTTCTTCCTTCCACCGCTTTACCCTCGATTCGCGCGGAGATTCGTGAAAGATCGGGCCACCCCAAGGGGCTACCCCATAACACTAGAGGTGGAGGGTAAGTTGTTAGAAATCGAAATGGTCTCACTTGACCTATCAACTACCACTCTCAACTCACTAGGTGTATCACTCATGCCCTCAAAGTGGAAGCACTCAATCTCACATAAGGTGGAGTCACTCATCTCACTCTTGTTCTCACTCAAGTGGGCTAAGTGGCTCTCATACTCACATGGGATTGGTACCACATCATCACTCAAGCATATGGGGATAGGCTCGGTTTCCTCAACTCCAAGCACCTCCTTTGGTGAAGGGAAAATCCCATGCTCACCATTCTTGACCTTGTCGCCTTCAAGGTTTGATGCCATAAGATGGGCATCATCGCTCGCCTCCTTAGTCGAAGGGAAAATCCCATGCTCGACCGTCTTGTGGCCATCTCATAGCAGTGGTGGAGGTAGGCTCATGCTATCCAACTTGGCGAAGTAGAGGTCTAGATTTTCCTCATTGGCGAGGTCGTGGAAGTCAAGCGTAGGCATTGAAGCTTGATGGCGTGGAGAAAGGCTTGCTCTTGGTGCCATTGTGGTGGTGGCACGAGTAGTTGAAGGTGCCCTATGATGGTGTCGACGGAGGTCATTGGCGTGCCTTGCCGGTGGTTGATGTAGGTGGCGCACTTGGTCGTCCACATGGCACTCGCGACGATGATCACTTGCCTTGGCACTCTTCTTGTGCTTGTGGTGCCTTCTTGAGCTTGCTTGAGCATTATGGTTGGTGCTCATCAAGAATTCTTCGTCTTGGTGGCGAAGATGCCTTTGACGATGTCTTGTATCCTCTTTATGGTGGCGATGCTCATGAGAGGATGTTTGTCAATGAAGATTCTTTTTTCTTGGCGCCTCTTGATGTATATGATGTTTGGACGCCACTCTTGTTTGGATAGGCGTTGGAGCTTGGCGCCTTGGAGGTGATGTAGCTTGGCGCCTTGGAAATGGTGGAACTTGACACCATCTAGGTGGTGGCTCTTGTCGCCTTGGAGGTGGATCATCGAAGTAGGTGGTTCCCTTTAGTGTGGCACGCTTGGCCTTGAAGGTCATGGAATCTTGATGATGCGCCTCCGCTTGCTTGGCGTAGTAGGCTTCCATCTCCACGTGGTGGAGGAATTCTTCATGGCTCGTGGAGGAGCCATCAAACTCGATGAAGTTCTCCGTGTTATCCATGCTCGGCGAGGCATCGTCGATGTCGTACTCGAAGTCGTCCATGCTTGGGGAGTAATTGTTGGTGTAGTACTCCATATCACCCAAGCATGTGGAGCCATTGTCGGTGTAGTGCTCCATATTCTCCATGCATGAGGAGCCATTGTCGACGTATAGCTCCATGTCGTCCATGCATGTGGAGTCGTCGTAGGTGTAGTGCTCTGGGTCCTCAAAGCATGCGGAGCCATTGTCGGTGTTGTGCTCCGTCATGTCCTCTATACTTGTGGAGTCGTAGTCATGGTGGCTCATCATGGATTCTTCATAGATATCATCCTCGGTTCCGGAGTCCCTAGACATGATGCACAAGACCAAGCGGTGTATATGGAAGTGGTAGTGGGAGTTAGGGATACAACGTCAAACCTTACTTTACCTTGGAAGATCGTATCGTACAAGAGGCCACACTTGAGAGCAATAAACCAAGCAAAGTGAAGTTCACGTGGAACACCAAAACCAACTACTAACCAAAAAACACACACACACACACAAGGCCTATGGTGGATAGGTATGAAAAGTGGCATGTAAAGAACCAATCCGAAATCAAGATGTTGTATTGGCCAGTAAAGAACCACAATGATCACAAAGCAAACAAGTCAATCCACAAGATAGGAAATATGTACAAGGAAACACACACGGTGGGATAAATGGGACTTGTGCGACGGAGAAAGTGATCTAAGAACCAAATGATTACCTAGCGAAGACTATAAGCTCGTGTCACACAAGTACAAGGAGAGACGCTAGTTCGATTGCAATTAATTGGTGGGCTACAAGATATGCACAATAAGTACCACCTAAATGATGTTCATCGAGCTTGCGCTTCCTATTCTATGAGGCACTTGTTTGTTTCTTTTTCTTTCTCTTTTTCTCTTTTTTTCTATTTTTTTCTCTTTTTCTTTTTCTTTTTCACTTGCCTCTTCCTTGTGCCAACAACTATACAAGATAACTATATGAGATAGCGCTCACAACGGTTGCTCGGAATCTACAAGGTATCAAATGTGCATAGCCCAAGCAATCATAAGAGGAACTAGTCTCAATAGGTGTTTGTTGCTCGCAAAGATAGTGGGGTTCACAAAGGAATGCAAGTGGGGAGAAGTCGCGGAATGTTATACCTTTCGTCGACGAGCTTCACCCTTTATTGTTAGCTTCTGCCTTGCTCACGGAATTTGGATGGAGTAGATAGCATGAACTCGGATGATGATGTAGTGCTCCTTCTCCTCTTTGAAACGAGCTAAAGAACACCAAAATCCGAGTTGAAATGCAAAAGTTATGCTCAAAACTGTGCTGCAGTTTTTCTGTCTGCAGGAAGGGCAGAGACTCCGGTCTGGAGCTCGAAAAGTCCGGAGACTCCGGTCTAGGCCGGAGACTCCGGTCCGGGTGATTCCAGAGTGTCCAGAACTCGAACGGGACGCGTTTTGGGCGGAAAAACTCGAACCAAAACCTTAGATTGATGGGGGAAATCAAGGAATTAGGCCATGGGAATGCAGGGGAAGGTAGATCAACTAGTTTAGCAAGTAATCCATGGATCAAAACCTACCAAAACTCACTCAAATCACAGATCGATCCAAAACACGAATTTATGGGGAAAAGACCAAATCGAAGAGAAATCCGTGGCAACCAAAAGCTGCTGATACCAGATGATGGAGGGGTTAACCTCTTGGGTGCCCGATCTTCACGGATCTCGTGGTCAAATCGATGGGAAAGCGAGGGAAAAGGGAGAAGGTAGCGGAAGCGAACACACACCTCGCGAAGAACACGATGAACACATGCAAAACTCACACGATACAAGGCCGATTGCTCCCGAGCGGCGGCCACCGGTCCGATAGAATCCTCGCAAGGAAAGATCGGTCAAAGTGATCCCTCAAATCCACATCGGAGAGGGAAGAACACCTTGGGGAGGGTCTTGACAACTTGGAGACGAGACAATGAACTCCAAGGCCTTGTTCAACGATGGATGCGTGATGCAAAGTCCAATCGAGGTTGGTGACGATAGTCGGTCCCCTTGGGTAAGGAGATGAGGCAAAACTAGAGATTCCACAATGGGGGGTGTCTTTAGTCTATCATCTATGCCTCAGGGATACATGAAGGGGTGGGGGCTCTATTTATAGGCCAGCCACATAAACAGGGGTAGTTTGGGGATAAAACTAGGGTTTGGATGAGATAGAGGGGTACATGGGGCGAAGGCCCAGTTGGCGGCGCGCAGGCCCATCGTGAAGGCTGGAGACTCCGGTGTGGGGTCCGGAGACTCCGGTTTAGGCCAGATACTCCGGTCTGTCTCCGGTGTCGTCTCCGTAGTGGCGTTCTGACTGTCCTCGGGCGATTGCTGGGGTCGGTCCGGAGGTCGGTCCGGAGACTCCAGTGCGCAGGACCGGAGACTCCGGTGCAGCAGGACCGGAGACTCCGGTGCAGCAGGACCAGAGACTCCGGTGTAGGCCGGAGACTCCGGTGGTTCAGCCGTGGCCTCTTCCGTCTCCTCTTCCAAGCCTCCGTCTTGTCGGGCTTGATGTCCAGGGCTTCCTCCCTTGCCTCCATACTTGTCGGTGTGAACCTATCATGCATATGTGACGGAGTATGAAGTAGCATACCATTCAATAGGGTAGGAAGTGGGCGCGCATAGAGGAACAGATTCACCTTTGGAGTCCATGACGACTTGGCGTAAGTTGGAGACCAAGATGTGGCAACGACCGTAGGTCAGGCTACATCACCTTCTGGACTTACGACCGGACTCGACACGGACTTTAGCTTAACACGGAAACAACAAAGAAGGAGAGTAAAAATAAATAACTAGGAAACAAGAACTCTACTCGGACTCGTACCACGGCAGGAAAACTGATCGGATCTGTGTCGCGGTAGGAAGGCGGTGGCGGAGTATTAGGGTTTATGGTGGCTGGGTATATGGCGGCGGAATATGGTGGCGAAATATGGTGATGGTGATCGGCGAGTGTGGCGGTGACTACTATGATCAGAACTCGAAACTCTAAGGGACGAGACACTAAGACTAGCAACTCGACGCGACGATGTAGACACAAATTCAACAATGCAAAAACTGAAAAGATAATGCGAGGCGTAGATTGGTTATGGGATGGATCTAAACTCTAACTGTGTTTTTGGCTTTTTCGTGGGTTATAGGTAAAAACAGATCTAATCTACGAAAAACAGTAAAATCTCACCGAGCAACCTGAAATCTGATACCACTTGATAGGGCAAAGGTGTCCGATCTTTCGATGAGATGGCGATAATCGATTTGGTGGAGTTCGGGCTTGACGATCCGACTACACGTGCGAGCACGAGCGCCAATGCAATCACTAGGCCAATCTCCTAGAGGTTACCGATCCTGCGTGAACACGATCAGCCTGACCAACGAGGGTCTTAATTCCTACCTGAAATCGAGAACAAGTAAGAACTAATATTGCAACCAAGATATTGCGGATTAAGAGGAAAGCTTTATTGAAAAGGTGGGATCCTGAATAGGTGCGAAGTACAAGAGGCCTCTGCGACGCTCGAGCCTTGGCGAAGTTGCTATGATGGCTAACTTAATGTCTAAACAAAATCCGAGTCTAGGGGGTCGGCTATGGGGAGTATTTAAGGGCGAAAAGGTGGGGTTTCGGCCAGCCATGGAAGTGGTGGCCGAATCCAACCCTAAAAGTCCTTTTCCCCTCAAATACGGACTCTAAAAAGTGGCCAATTAAAATCCTGCGAAAATTACATGGGCCTGGCCAAAAATAAAGGTGTCGCAGCACCATATTAAGCTATGGACGAATTCGTAAAGTATTGATCTTGAATATTTCGTCCAAGCCTTCTTTCTTCATTATGGTGGACTCAAAGTTCTGAAATCTTCATCCGTGGCCTTCTCTTGGATCATCACATGCTTGCTGCCATCTCCATGCATGGCCATGCTCCAATGCCTGTCCCTCTCATCCATGCTTGGCCCATCATTCCTAAGAGTAAGAAATATATCTGATTTAGGCAGCATCATATTCTCATGTATGTGAGGAATAGTTCCAAGAAACGAAAGTACCTGATAGTTAAGTTGTTTGGCACGAGATCTTGTGATGGGACCTTGTATGTGTGTTGCTGTAGGTACAACAGTTGTATCAATAGTAGGGATGTCCACATCGGCCATGGCAATATGACAAGCGTGCTTTGCATGATGGTCACTCAAACACTTATACCTTCAAATGTCTTGATAAAACTTGTGTGTTGCAACCGATGATTCCTAGCCAAATAATTGCGGACAATGCAAAGGCTTTAGCGAGGGCGCAATACAAAAAAACACCTTGTGAGAAGAGTGGTGAGCGAGAGAACCACACCATAGTGAGTGAGTGCCACAAGCCAAACTCGAGTGGAAAAACTAAGAGTGTTCTTCTTGCCACCAAAACTGAGATGAGAGAAGTACGGAACAACCCATCCATCTTGCACTATGTCCTTGTATGCAAGGGACTAGCGCAAGGAACTAATGACTTGACAAATGTTCCTACTTTGATGGCTATTTTGCAGGAATTCCAAGATGTATTTCCCGAAGAGCTTCCTCATGGCCTTCCTCCTCTTCGTGGAATTGAGCACCGCATCGACCTCATACCCGGCGCCCCACTCCCAAATCGCGCCGCGTATCGCACACACCCGGAAGATACGAAGGAGATAGAACGACAAATCAACCAACTCGTCTCCAAAGGTTTGATCCAAGTAAGCACTAGCCCAAGCGCGGTCCCCGTTATTCTAGTTCCAAAAAACGGATGATACGTTGCGGTTATGCATGGACTGCCGTCCAATCAATGCTATCACCGTGCGTTATCGACATCCTATACCGCGTCTTGATGATATGCTTGATGAGTTATGTGGATCCACTATATTTTCGAAAATTGATCTTCATAATGGTTACCATCAAATTCGCATGGCCGAAGGTGATGAGTGGAAAACCGCCTTCAAGACCAAGATTGGTCTCTATGAATGGTTGGTTATGCCTTTTGGCTTATCAAATGCCCATCTACCTTCATGCGCCTCATGAACCATATTTTGAGATCTCTCATTTGGAAAGAGTGTCGTTGTTTACTTTGATGACATCCTTGTCTATAGCAAGTCACTAGACGAGCATGTTACTCATGTTAAGGAGGTCCTTCAAATCCTTCGTCATGAAAAGCTTTATGGTAATCTCAAAAAGTGCACTTTTGCAAAAGACAATCTGATTTTCCTTGGTTTTGTTGTGTCTTCTAATGGCATTGAAGTTGATGTCTCAAAAGTTAAGGACATACGAGATTGGCCCATACCGACCAATGTTAGTGAAGTTCGTAGTTTTCATGGGTTGGCTGGCTTTTACCGTCGCTTTGTGAAAGACTTTTCTACCATTGCTTGCCCCCTCAACGAATTGACCAAGAAAAATGCCACGTTCGTTTGGGGAAAAGCACAACAAAAGGCCTTTGATGAGCTCAAAAAGAGGCTCACCGAAGCACCACTTCTTGCATTACCGGATTTCACAAAAACCTTTGAGATAGAATGTGACGCTAGTGGTATTGGCATTGGTGGCGTCCTTATGCAAAATGGGCGTCCTATTGCATACCATAGTGAGAAACTTGATGGCGCACGCCTTAACTATCCCATTTATGACAAAGAACTTTTTGCCTTGGTTCGAGTCCTCCAAGTGTGGCAACACTATCTTTGGCCCAAAGAATTTATCATCCATTCCGACCATGAGTCGTTGAAGTATCTTAAGGGCCAAGCCAATTTGAGTAAAAGGCACGCCAAATGGGTTGAGTTCATGGAGTCTTTTCCTTACATTGTCAAATACAAGAAGGGCAAAGAAAATGTGGTCGCGGACGCCTTGTCTCGCAAAAACACAAACCTTCTTACGCGGCTCGAAGTAAATGTCTTGGGTCTTGATGACATCAAATCTTTGTATGCGTCCGACCCTTTCTTTGGACCAATTTTTGCAAGATGTTCAATAGACAAAGGGATTGATGATTTCTATTTGCATAAGGGCTTTCTTTTCAAACAAAACAAGCTTTGCATTCCGAAGTCATCTCTCCAAATTTTGCTTCTTCAAGAGTCTCATGGTGGAGGCCTTATGGGTCACTTTGGTCGTGACAAGACATATGACATGCTCTCCACTCACTACTTTTGGCCAAAGATGAAGCGGGACGTGGAGCGCCACGTCCAACGATGCACTACATGTATCCAAGCTAAGTATAAGTCTAACCCCTTTGGTCTTTATATGCCATTGCCTATTCCTCATGCACCTTGGTCGGACATTAGCATGGACTTTGTGTTAGGATTGCCTAGATCTAAACATGGACATGATTCTATATTTGTGGTAGTGGATCGCTTTTCAAAAATGGCACACTTCATTCCGTGCCATAAGACTGATGATGCTTCACATGTAGCAAATTTGTTTACAGGGAAATAATTCGGCTACACGTTGTACCAAGAACAATCGTCTCCGACCGCGACGTCAAATTCATGAGCTACTTCTGGAAGACACTCATGGCCAAGCTCGACATCAAGCTCCTCTTCTCGTCCGCCTCGCATCCTTAAACCGATGGACAAACCGAGGTCATCAATCGAAGCCTTGGCACACTTCTACGTGTGTTGATAAAGAAGAACCTTAAGGATTGGGAGGAATGTATTCCACATGCCGAGTTCGCCTACAACCGCGCCAAGCACTCCACCACCATGCGGAGCCCGTTCATGATCATCTATGGTTTCGAGCCTCTCATCGCGCTCGATATCCTTCCACTACCGCTTCATGAACGTGCCAATATGGACATTGTCAAGCGTGCCCAAACAATGAAGAAACTCCATGAAGACACAAGAGCTACGATCGAGCAACAAGTCCTTCGCCAAGCATCAAGGCTAAACAAGAACAAGAAAGAGATGATCTTTGAAGAGGGCGACCTTGTGTGGATACACTTAAGTAAAGACCGCTTCCCCAAGGAACGCGACTCCAAACTCAAGCCACGAGGTGATGGATCGTTCTAAGTGCTAAAGAGGATCAACAACAACGCCTACATCATTGATATCCCAACATCCAAGTATCTTGTGAGCTCGACGTTCAATGTCAAGGATCTCTCACCCTACCATGGAGAAGATACAGTTGTGAAGGTTGAAGAGTCGAGGACGACTCTTCCCCAAGAGGGGGGAGCTGATGCAGCCCGTCCTACGGACGCACCTCCATCTACAACACCTAGCCCTCCCAGTGGACCAATGACTCGCGCCCGAGCTAAGCTCCTCCAAGCCAAGGTTAACTCCCTCCTTTCCTTGTGTGACTTTGACACACCCTTGGATGGCTTGCTACTTCATAAGCATGCACTGTGCATCATCAGGTATGAAGAGAAGGAACCAAGGGACGGAGGAACCGGAGCGGAAGCAACCAGTTGCTGCCAGACTCTAGCGGTACTACCGGATCAGGCGACCGGTACTACCGAATCAAGCGGTACTACCGGCCCCAGCTACCGAACGCTCCAGAAGGAACCCAACCAAGGGCCAGACGACTATGGTACTACCGGCCCAGGAACCGGTACTACCGGTGGCCGGTACTACCGCCCCCCTCCTACTGCTCGCTACAGGCGACTCCGACGGAAGCTCCAGGACCGCCAGCGGTACTACCGCCCCCGGAGCGGTACTACCGGTTGCGACCGGCACTACCGGTTGCCCGACCGGTACTACCGGTCCTGACTGAACCTGAACGCATCAGTTTGGCCTAGCGCCCTGTACCCCTTCCTATATTTTACCTTTTCGTTCCGAAACTACCCCTGTTTTTGTGGCTGGCCTGTATATAGCCCCCACCCTTTATTGTAAACCCTAGACTTGGATAATAATAGATTAAGGACACCCCTTTGAGGATCTTTCAATCTATTGGTCTCATGCTCCTACCAAGGGCACCCTATTATCCACCCTTCTCTTGGATCTTGCCTAGTGCGTTCAAGTTGTACAAGGCCTTGGGTTCTCGGTTTCTCGCCCCCAAGTCGTCAAGGTCTCACCAAGCACCTCGTCCCCCGTTGTTGGCGTGGAGAGAGAGCTTCGCCCAACACCGATCCTAGGGATTATGTTGGACCGGTTGCCACCGACGTGAGATATCGGCGTGTATCGTGATTTGTGTGCGTGTGTTCGTGGTTTTCATCCCTTCTTCCCCCGTCCACCGCTTTCCCCTCGTTTCTCGTGGAAATTCGTGAAAGATCGGGCCACCCCAAGGGGTTACCCCCTAACAATAGCACTTGTAGATTGAGCAATCTTGTGCCTGTTTATTTTGAGCTATTACTAGCGTCTCTCTTGTGCATTGCAATATTCCTGTTCATAAGTTTCTTTGCCACGCTTATCTCCACTATGTGTGTTTCTTGGGTTATCATAACGATCAACACTAGGACTTGCTTGCGGTGTAGTTAGGATACCATACCTACAGCTCCACCATAAATAACCTGTGTGCCCTGCGATCGTTCTCCATACCTGATGCAGCCCGTCCTACGACCGCTACTACATCTACTCCCACAAGCTCCCCAAGTGGACGCATGACTCGCGCCCGAGCCAAACTCCTTCAAGCTAAGGTGAACTCGCTCCTCTCCTTGTGTGACTTCGATACACCCTTGGATGGCCTGCTACTTCATACGCATACCTTGTGCATCATCAGGTACGAAGAGAAGGACCCACAGAACGGAGGAGCACCAGCAGAAGAGACCAAACGCTCTCTGTCGCCAGCGGTACTACCGGACCTGGCGACCGGTAAACCGCTTGGCGGCACTACCGCCCCTGCTACCGGCAACAACAGAAGACCCCAGCGCTAGCCAAATGCTCTCTGTCACTGGCGGTACTACCGGCCCAGGACCCGGTACTACCGGACGACGACACTACCGCCCCCTGCTACCGCCACCAACAGAAGGCTCCAGCGGAAGTCCCAGGTCGACAAGCGGTACTACCGGCCAGGAAGCGGTACTACCGGCTGACCGGTACTACCGGACGTGCTGGACCAGTACTACCGGACGACACAGAACCTGATCGTGTTAATTCGGCCCAGCACCTTGTAACCCTCTCTATATTTCGCTATTTGTCCCCAAAATACCCCTGTTTATGTGGTTGGCCTATATATAGCCCCCACCCTCTATTGTAAACCCTAGACTTGGATAATAATAGATTAAGGAAACCCTTTGAGGAACTTATATCTATTGGTCTCATGCTCCTACCAAGGAGCACCGGATTATCCACCCACCTCTTGGATCTTGCCTAGTGCGTTCAAGTTGTACAAGGCCTTGGGTTCTCGGTTTCTCGCCCCCAAGTCGTCAAGGTCTCACCAAGCACCTCGTCCCCCGTTGTTGGCATGGAGAGCGAGCTTCGCCCAACACCGATCCTACAGATTATGTTGGACCGGTTGCCACCGGCGTGAGTTATCGGCGTGTATCGTGTTTTGTGTGCGTGAGTTCATCGGGTTCTTCGTGGGCGTGTGTTCGTGGATTTCGTCCCCTTTCCCCCTTCCACCGCTTTCCCCTCGATCCCGCGGAGATTCATGAAAGATCGGGCCAACCCAAGGGGTTACCCCTTAACAATACCCTTGATATTCACTTCATCACATTAGTGCATTAGTTGTTGATTTCGAATTGGAAAAGCATCTCTATTCACTTTGGAACGGTAAGATCTACTTTCTTGTCAGTTGGAGTGAGTTGTGAGTGTTCCACCATATCGATTTTGCTTTTTTCACTAATCTACTAATCATGTCGACTAGTGTTGATGTTGTGTCACAGAAAAAGAAGGACGATGATCTTGTCAACTGTCGGGAATATGAAGCATTGAAGTCCCATTTGACACGTGTGTTCAACCATACAACAGATGCAATTGACAAGAATATTCAGGATGTGCAAGTGACTTTGGGAGCAAATTTTGAGGCAGTCGCTACCATACAGACACAAGTAACAGCTATCAACAACAATGTCACAGCTTTTCAACGTTCTCTTGATGCTCTCACAATAGCAATTGGACAAAGGCAGCAATATGATGATGCCCATGACGATGAAGAAGCAAGTAATGCAGGGGATGGTCAACAACCACAAGTTGGCCATGGCCGTGCTCCTCAACCTGTTCATGGACGTGGCTTTGCTCCAGTTGGGTGTGCTCAGCGTATACCTCACCAACCGGTTGATGATGGATTGGGCAAGCCCAAGTTTTCAATTCCCAAGTTTGATTGCTCCATTGATCCTGAAGATTACCTCACATGGGAGTTGAAGATTGAGAAGCTCTGGCGCTTGTATGAGTACACTGAAGAAAAGAAGGTCAAGCTTGCAGCGTCAGAATTTGATGGTTATGCTTTGCGTTGGTGGGATGCCCTTGTGCAGAATAGCAGGGATGACAATGACCTTCCGGTGATGACTTGGCGAGAGATGAAGCGTATCATGAAGGAACGCTTTGTACCCACCAACTACCTGCGCTCAGTTTTTGATAAGTTGACAAACTTGAGACAAGGAACCATGTCGGTTGATGAGTACTACATGGATATGGAGATGGAGATGCTTATGCAGCGTGCTAGAGTTCGTGAATCGCTTGAGATGACCATGCAACGATTTCTCAATAATTTGAAGCTACCAATCAAGAGCATTGTTCGTCATCATAGGTATGAGACTATGAATGAATTGTTGCATCATGCAAGGGAGGCCGAATCACAGCTTGCTGAAGAGGCGAAGGCGCATGCAAGATTCCCTTCCACATGCCGCTTTTCAGTAAGGTCTACACCGCCGCCACAGGTTTCTACATCTAATGCGGCTGCTGGCCACACTACTACACCATCTTCCAAGCCAACACCTCAGTCATCCTATGGTTCTCAAGCTAGGAAACCTGTTGCTCCTGCTGCTAGCACGGGTTCCAATATGTCAATAGCTCGTACTCGTGATGTGGAGTGCCATACTTGTGGAGGAAGGGGACATTTCAAGCGAGATTATCCAAACCGCAAGGTGATGTTTGTTAATGATCAAGGAGAGTATGAGAGTGGAGATGATGTTGATCCTGATGATCATGGCGCTGATTATGAGGAGGAAGGTATGGATGCCTTTCCTGAGCATGCGCCTACCATAGTGGTCTCTCCACGTATCCTTAGTGTGCAGCCCGTTGTTGACTTTCAGCGCTGCAACTTGTTCCAAACAAAATCTCTAGTTGGCCCAAACAAAGCTTGCAAAGTAATCATTGATGGAGGTAGCTGCAGAAATCTTGCAAGCAAGGAGTTGTGTGCCAAGCTGAATTTGACATATTTACCTCATCACAAGCCATACTACATACAATGGTTGAGTGACTGATAGGGCAAAGGTGTCCGATCTTTCGATGAGATGATGATAATCGATTTGGTGGAGTTCGGGCTTGACGATCCGACTACACATGCGAGCATGAGCGCCAATGCAATCACTAGGCCAATCTCCTGGAGGTTACCGAGCCTGCGGGAGCACGATCAGCCTGACCAGCGAGGGTCTTAATTCCTACCTGAAATCGAGAACAAGTAAGAACCAATATTGCAATCGAAATATTGCGGATTAAGAGGAAAGCTTTATTAAAGAGGTGGGATCCTGAATAGGTGCGAAGTACAAGAGGCCTCTGTGACGCTCGAGCCTTGGCGAAGTTGCTATGATGGCTAACTTAATGTCTAAACAAAATCCGAGTCTAGGGGGACGGCTATGGGGAGTATTTAAGGGCGAAAAGGTGTAGTTTCGGCCAGCCATGGAAGTGGTGACCGAATCCACCTAAAAGTCATTTTCCCCTCAAATACGGACTCTAAAAAGTGGCTAATTAAAATCCTGCAAAAATTACATGGGCCTGGCCCAAAATAAAGGTGTCGCAGCACCATATTAAGCTATGGACGAATTCGTAAAGTATTGACTTGAATATTTCGTCCAAGCCTTCTTTCTTCATTATGGTGGCCTCAAAGTTCTGAAATCTTCATCCGTGGCCTTCTCTTGGATCATCACATGCTTGCTGCCATCTCCATGCATGGCCATGCTCCAATGCTTGTCCCTCTCATCCATGCTGGGTCCATCATTCCTAAGAGTAAGAAATACATCTGATTTAGGCAGCATCATATTCTCATGTATGTGAGGAATAGTTCCAAGAAACGAAAGTACCTGATAGTTAAGTTGTTTGGCACGAGATCTTATGATGGGTCCTTGTATGTGTGTTGCTGTAGGTACAACGGTTGTATCAATAGAAGGGATGTCCACATCAGTGACAGTGGTGAGATGAAGGTAAACCATATGGTACGTGTGAACTTTGAAATAGGGCCATATAAGGATTCTATTGATTTTGATGTGGTTCCTATGACTGTGTGCCATTTACTATTGGGTCGGCCTTGGCTTTATGATCGCCATGTGCAACATAATGGCCGAGCTAATACATATCATTTGGAGTTCAAGGGCAAGAAAAACAATTTGCATCCTATACACCACAGCAGATTGTGAATGAATCTCGTCAAAAGATTGAAGTGAACTTGCAAGATGCACCTAGGCGAGAGAGTGTTGAAACTGTGAGTGTTGTAAATGAGCCCCAAAAGAATGATATAACGAAAAGTGAGCGAGTTCCGAATCTAGTAATACTAGCCACCAAAGAGGATATGAGAGAATTTAGTGAGGATCCTACAGCCATGCCACTTGTGCTCATGTATAAGGGCGAGGTTTTGGTTTCTAACGACATGACCCCTATTTCTCTTGGTGTATCTACTGTTTTGCATGATTTTGGTGATGTGTTTCCAGAAGATGTGCCAGCTGGATTGCCTCCATTGCGTGGCATTGAGCATCAAATAGATTTGATCCCTGGCGCTACATTACCAAACCAGGCACCATACCGAACCAATCCCGAAGAAACTAAGGAGATACAGAAACAAGTACAAGCGTTGCTCGACAAAGGGTACATTCGTGTTTCTCTTAGCCCTTGTGTTGTTCCTGTTATTTTAGTACCTAAGAAAGATGGTACATGGCGCATGTTTGTAGATTGTAGAGCTATTAATAACATCACTATTCGATATCGTCATCCTATTCCACTCTTAGAGGATATGTTAGATGAATTGAGTGGTGCTGCTATTTTCTCTAAAATTGATTTGCATAGTGGATACCATCAAATTAGGATGAAAGTAGGTGATGAATGGAAAACTTCTTTCAAAACAAAATTTGGTTTATATGAATGGTTAGTTATGCCTTTTGGTCTTACTAATGCACCTAGTACATTCATGAGATTAATGAATCATGTTTTGAGAGAATATATTGGTCGTTTTGTGGTTGTTTATTTCGATGATATACTCATATACAGCCGCAATGAATCTGAACACTCTGAGCATATTAGACAAGTTTTGCAAGTGTTGTGTGATAATCAATTATATGCTAATCTTGAGAAGTGCACATTTGCAAAAGATAAGGTCATATTTCTGGGATATGTTGTATCTAAGCATGGGGTAGAAGTAGAACAATCTAAAATTGAAGCAATTCAAAATTGGCCTATTCCCATGAATGTGTGTCAAGTGCGTAGTTTCCATGGTTTAGCTGGTTTATATAGGCGTTTTGTGAAGGATTTTAGCACTATTGCTGCACCATTGAATGAATTGACTAAGAAAGGTGTTCCATTTGTATGGGGCGCAGCCCAAGATATTGCATTTGATACATTAAAACGTTTGCTTACTACTGCACCTTTGCTTGCATTACCTGATTTTTCAAAGCAATTTGAAGTTGAACGTGATGCTAGTGGTATAGGAATTGGTGGCGTTTTGATGCAAGAGGGTCGTCCAATAGCATATTTTTCTAAGAAACTTGCTGGTGCTAGACTAAATTATCCTGTTTATGATAAAGAATTGTATGCACTTGTTAGAGTTCTTGAGGTTTGGCAACATTATTCGTGGCCAAAAGAATTTATCATACATTCTGATCATGAAGCATTGAAGTATCTTTTAGCTCAATCAAACTTGCATAGATGCTTAGCTAAATGGGTTGAGTTTACTGAATCATTTCCTTACATTATAAAATATAAGAAAGGAAAAGAAAATGTGGTTGCTGATGCTTTGTCTAGGAAGAATATGTTATTGACACATCTTGATGTTAAAATTCCTGGATTAGAGAGTATTTCTGCACTTTATGCAACTGATCATGATTTTGCTGAACCATATCGTTTGTGTGCTTTGAAACATGCTTGGGATAAGTATCATATACATGATGGCTATTTGTTAGCTAACAAACTATGCATTCCAGAATCGTCTTTGCGTTTGTTTTTAGTGCAGGAATCACATGCTGGAGGTTTGATGGGTCACTTTGGGCGTGAGAAGACTTTGCTCATGCTCGCTGATCACTTTTATTGGCCCAAGATGAGGCGTGATGTCTATCGATTTGTGAGTCGCTGCATTACATGCAATAAGTCAAATCAAAGTTGAAGCCTCATGGTTTGTATACACCTCTCTCTGCACCTACTACACCTTGGGAAGATATTAGCATGGACTTTGTGCTAGGTTTACCCAAAACTCAGAGAGGTCATGATTATATATTTGTGGTAGTGGATAGATTCTCTAAGATGGCTCATTTTATTGCCTGCCACAAAAGCGACGATGCGTTGCATATTGCTAACCTGTTTTTCAGGGACATCGTGAGACTACATGGAGTACCCAAGACGATTGTTTCTGACCGTGATGTGAAGTTCATGAGCTACTTTTGGAAGACTTTATGGGGGAAGCTTGGAACAAAGTTGCTGTTCAGTACTACTTGTCATCCCCAAACAGATGGTCAGACGGAGGTGGTGAATAGAACATTGTCACAGTTATTGAGGACTATGATCAAGAAGAATCTGCGGGAGTGGGAAGAGTGTTTTCCACATGTAGAATTTGCTTACAACAGGGTTGTGCATTCTACTACTCAGCTTTGTCCTTTTGAGGTGGTGTATGGATTCAAGCCATTGACGCCACTTGATTTGTTGCCTCTACCATTGCATGAGAGAGTTGATATGGAGGCATCAAAACGTGCTGAATATGTGAAGAAAATTCATGATAAGACTCGAGAGGCTATTGAGAAGAAAGGCAAGAACATTGCTGCTGCAAGGAATCAAGCAAGAAAGGAGGTTTTGTTCAAGCCTGGATACATGGTATGGGTGCATCTGCGCAAGGATAGGTTCCCCAAGATTCGACAATCCAAATTGAAGCCCCATGGTGCTGGTCCTTACAAGGTGTTAGCCAAGATCAATGATAATGCCTACTCGATTGATATTCCTATTGCTGAGTTTGGTGGAGTTAGCAACAGTTTCAACGTTGCTGATTTGTCGCCATATGATGGAGAAGACCTTGGAGCGTCGAGGTCGACGCCTTTTGAAGGGGGGGAGATGATGAGGACATCCCTATATTTACACCTTCCCCAATTACTACTGAATATGTTCCGGCCAACGCTAAGAAGGATCAGTCCAATGAGATTAGAATTGGACCCATTACACGGGCTTGTGCAAAGCTACTTGAACAACAGGTGAATTCACTCCTAAATGAATCTGATGTTTATGATAATGAGAACTTTATACTGCCTAAATCTATGCACTTGTGTATGATCAGGTTCGTTGAGGAAACAAGCTTGACACGAGGAGGAGAAGGGTTACAAGAGGAGCCTAGCATGATGATCGCCAAGGATGCGCGAGGGAGGAGCGGGAGGAAGGCGCAAGAGAAGATCATCAAGAAGGAAGGTTCAGTTCGGACAAACAGAAGCCCTGAAATTGAAACGGACGTGGATTCTTCATACGAACTCCAAATCAAGCCAATAAGTACTTGTTGGAAAGATCACTCCGAGAGCTTTCCAACGAGTACTTACACGTCCCCAAGGGGCGGATAATCTAGCCCTGCTCCAGGAATTCTGCTAAGGACTTCAGGCGCAAGGCTCAGTAAAGGGGCGGATAATCCGCCCCGGGAGAGGATAATCCGGGGGGCGGATAATCCGGCCCTACTTAGGGCGAAAAGTCCGGCCCTGAAAGTTACCATCAGATCTTCTGACTGTATCGGACACGTTTTGTTTTGCGATTTTGGCCGCCCCAGCCGTCCTTATAAGCCCTGGGACGTCCCCATAGTTAGGGTTAGACCACGTTAAAACTATTTTGGAGTTGTTTCTTATCAAGAACCTCTGGAATTACCCTGTGATCGAATTATACTACCGCAATTAAGTGTGATCTGTTGTTCCATAGGGAATTAGTAGATTGCAAACTACCGTTCGTGGTCGACGGCTGCGTGCGCAAGAGCGTGGTGTGTGAATATCCCACAGGGTTCGAGAGCTGTTGCATTGGCATCAGGGTTTGAGCGGGCGAGTTCATAGCTACAGGCTAGTTACCTATCATCCACCATCATCATCGACAAGTGCTTGCTGAGAAGGTCGGGCCACCCCATATCACGACGGGTACTACTACGACCCCGACGACGACGATCTGTTTGACGAGGAGGTTGAACAACCTCCACACCCAGCTGGTCGTCCCCGACATTACCACCGCAACGCTCGACCACCGGTACGTGATGATGATCAAGTTGCAAAGCTTAAATTAAATATTCCATCTTTTGAGGGTAAATATAATCCTGATGCATATCTTACATGGGAGATGTAAGTAGAACAACGTTTTGCATGTTTAAAATATCCTGAGAATATGCGTGTTAGTGCTGCTACATGTGAATTTACTAAATTTGCTTCCCTTTAGTGGTCTGAGTATTGTCGTTTAAATCCTACTACTATTCCTAGTACTTGGACTGCTTTAAAAACTGCTATGCGTGTTCGTTTTGTACCTCCCACTTATCAATGTGATTTACTAAAGTATCTGACACGTTTAGAACAAGGGAAAAATTCTGTAGAAGAGTATTATCAGGAATTGCAAACGGGGATGGTTCGGTGTGGTCTTGTTGAATCTACTGAACAAATGCTTGCACGTTTCTTTGGTTGATTAAACAAGGACATTCAACACATATTAGATTATAAGGAATATAATTCTATCACTCGTTTGTTTCATCTTGCTTGCAAAGCTGAACGTCAAGTGCATGATCGCCAAATACCATGGAGGAGGACTAATAATTCTGCAGGTCGCACATCCACTTGGACATCCTGACAATCAGCGCCTCTTTCTCGTGATTCGCCACCAGCTACTACCACATCCAAGGCCAGCACAAGATTTCCAGCTACTCCTCCACCGTCATCCAATGCTCCTGCTCGTAGTGCATCTTTTGTTCCACGGGTAAAACAAAGGATATACAATGCCGCAAGTGCTGGTGTTTTGGTCATATTGAGAGACAGTGCACAACAAAACGTGTGATGATGGTGCGTGATGATGGTCAATACGATTCAGCGAGTGACTTTGATGAAGATACATTAGCCCTTATTTCTGCTCGAGATGGAGACAATTCTGATGCTGATGAAGAGGCAGAGGTAATGGGAGCTGAAGCTGCTGATCAATATAAGAGCTTAATTACACAACGTGTGTTGAGTGTGCAATTGACCAAATATGAGCAAGATCAACGCCACAACCTGTTCCAAACACGTGGTGTTGTCAAGGAAAGAGCTATACGGATCATCATCGATGGAGGGAGTTGTAATAATCTGGCTAGTGTTGACATGGTAGATGATAGGGCAAAGGTGTCCGATCTTTCGATGAGATGGTGATAATCGATTTGGTGGAGTTCGGGATTGACGATCCGACTACATGTGCGAGCACGAGCGCCAATGCAATTGCTAGGCCAATCTCCTGGAGGTTACCGATCCTGCGGAAACACGATCAGCCTGACCAGCGAGGATCTTAGTTCCTACCTGAAATCGAGAACAAGTAACAACCAATATTGCAATCAAGATATTGCGGATTAAGAGGAAAGCTTTATTGAAAAGGTGGGATCCTGAATAGGTGCGAAGTACAAGAGGCCTCTGCGACGCTCGAGCCTTGGCGAAGTTGCTATGATGGCTAACTTAATGTCTAAACAAAATCCGAGTCTAGGGTGACGGCTATGGGGAGTATTTAAGGAGGAAAAGGTGGGGTTTCGGCCAACCATGGAAGTGGTGGCCGAATCCAACCCTAGAAGTCCTTTTCCCCTCAAATACGGACTCTAAAAAGTGGCTATTTAAAATCCTGCGAAAATTACATGGGCCTGGCCCAAAATAAAGGTGTCGAAGCACTATATTAAGCTATGGACGAATTCGTGAAGTATTAATCTTGAATATTTCGTCCAAGCCTTCTTTCTTCATTATGGTGGCCTCAAAGTTCTGAAATCTCCATCCGTGGCCTTCTCTTGGATCATCACATGCTTGCTGCCATCTCCATGCATGGCCATGCTCCAATGTTTGTCCCTCTCATCCATGCTTGGTCCATCATTCCTAAGAGTAAGAAATACATCTGATTTAGCCAGCATCATATTCTCATGTATGTAAGGAATAGTTCCAAGAAACGAAAGTAACTGATAGTTAAGTTGTTTGGCACGAGATCTTGTGATGGGTCCTTGTATGTGTGTAGCTGTAGGTACAACGGTTGTATCAATAGAAGGGATGTCCACATCATGCTCCCCTTCTTGAATTGAAGTCGTCCTCGACGCAATCTCATCTTGATAAGGGGTGGCCCGATCTTCTCGTTGAGCACGTCGTAGATGATGGTGGATGTAATGGAGATAACTTGTGGGATGTTATGAATCACCGGCTGTTCCCCCGCTGCCAATGCAACATATCTCAACCCAGATGGTATTCGCAACTTCACACACTTGCGCACGTAGCCGCTGACCACGAAGCGGTTTGCAATCTACCAATTCCCAATGGAACAGCAGAAAACACGAAAACTTTCAGTAGCAAACTCCAGATTGAATCAAAGTGGAGGTATGGTAGATATTCCTGATCGAATCAAAGAGGAACATATAATTTCAGATGAATGCTTGCAGCAGTTGATGCAGCCCGACCTACTGTCATTACTACATCAAGGTCTCCAACTTACGCCAAGTCGTCATGGACTCCAAAGGTGAATCCGTTCCTCTATGCGAGCCCACTTCCTACCCTATTGAATGGTATGCTACTTCATACTCCGTCACATATGCATGATAGGTTCACATCGACCAGTACGGAGGCAAGGGAGGAAGCCCGGAACATCAAGCCCGACAAGACGGAGGCTTGGAAGAGGAGACGGAAAAAGACAGGTCAGAAGCTGCCAGGTCCAAGCGGTACTACCGGTCGTCAGAACCGGTACTACCGGTTAGCGGTACTACCGCCCCCTACTACCGCCCGGTACTGAAGCCTGCACCATCACCACTGGATGCCCCGGTACTGGCTCGCGGTACTACCGGATACCATGAGCGGTACTACCGGTGATGACCGGTACTACCGGTCCCGAGTCCGGTACTACCGGTCATATATGTGCCTGCGCGCACCTGTTGGGCCACAGCCCATGTATCCCCCTTTACTTACCTATTCGCCTAGTTTATCCCCAAACTACCCTTGTTTAGTGGTTGGCCATAAATAGAGCCCCCACCCCTCATGTATCCCTTAGGCATAGATGATAGACTAAAGAAAACCCCCATTGTGGAATCTCTAGTTTTGCCTCATCCCCTTTACCAAGGGGACCGACTATCGTCACTATCCTCGATTGGACTTTGCATCACGCATCCATCGTTGAACAAGGCCTTGGGTTCTCGGTTTCTCGCCCCCAAGTCGTCAAGACCCTCCTCAAGGTGTTCTTCCCTCTCCGATGTGGATTTGAGGGAGCACGTTGACCGATCTTTCCTTGCGAGGATTCTATCGGACCGGTGGCCGCCGTTCGGGAGCAATCGGCCTTGTATCGTGTGAGTTTTGCATGTGTTCATCGTGTTCTTCACGAGGTGTGTGTTCGCTTCCGCTACCTTCTCCCTTTCCCCTCCCTTTCCCATAGATTTGACCACGAGATCCGTGAAGATCGGGCACCCAAGAGGTTAACCCCTCCATCATCTGGTATCAGCAGCTTTTGGTTGCCACGGATTTCTCTTCGATTTGGTCTTTTCCCCATAAATTCGAAAATTCCACCAAAAATAGCCGCAATTCGTGTTTTGGATCGATCTGTGATTTGAGTGTGTTTTGGTAGGTTTTGATCCGTGGATTACTTGCTAAACTTGTTGATCTACCTTCCTTTGCGTTCCCATGGCCTAATTCCTTGATTTCCCCCTTCGATTTGGTGTTTTTCTTGAAGATTTTCCGCCCAAATCACCCCAAAATCACGAAAACGCGTCAAATCTGGGCGTCCCAGGTCCAAGCGGTACTACCGGGTCCAAAATCCGGTACTACCGCACTTAACCGGTACTACCGGGCTCAAAAATCCGGTACTACCGCCCTATACTGATCCAAAACAGCAGGTTCCAGATTTCAGCCTCTCACCGTTTTAAGCATAAATTTTGCATCCGATCTCGGATTTTGGTGTTCTTTAGCTCGTTTCGAAGAGGAGAAGGAGCTCTACATCATCATCCACGTGGTTCATGCTATCTACTCCATCCAAATTCCGTGAGCAAGGAGGAATCCAACAATAAAGAGTGAAGATCATCGACGAAAGGTATAAACATTCCGCGACTTCTCCCCACTTGCATTCCTTTGTGAACCCCACTATCTTTGCGAGCAACAAACACCTATTGAGACTAGTTCCTCTTATGATTGCTTGGGCTATGCACATTTGATACCTTGTAGATTCCGAGCAAACATTTGTGAGCGTTATCTCATATAGTTATCTTGTATAATTGTTGGCACAAGGAAGAGGCAAGTGAAAAAGAAAGAAAGAAAAAGAAAAGGAGAAAAAAAATAGAAAAAGAAAAAGAAAGGAAAAAAATATACATGTGCCTCATAGATTAGGAAGCGCAAGCTCGATGAACATCATATAGGTGGTACTTATTGTGCATATCTTGTAGCCCACCAATTTTGTGCAATCGAACTAGCGTCTCTCCTTGTACTTGTGTGACACGAGCTTATAGTCTTCGCTAGGTAATCATTTGGTTCTTAGCTCACTTTCTCCGTCGCACAAGTCCCATTTATCCCACCGTGTGTGTTTCCTTGTACATATTTCCTATCTTGTGGATTGACTTGTTTGCTTTGTGATCATTGTGGTTCTTTACTTGCCATTACAATATCTTGATTTTGGATTGTTTGTTTACATGCCACTTTTCATACCTATCCACCATAGGCCTTGTGTGTGTGTGTGTTTTTTTGGTTAGTAGTTGGTTTTGGTGTTCCGCGTGAACTTCACTTTGCTTGGTTTAATGCTCTCAAGTGTGGCCACTTGCACGATACGATCTTCCAAGGTAAAGTAAGGTTCGACGTTGTATCCCTAACACCCTCTACCACTTCAATATACACCGCTTGGTCTTGTGAATCATGTCTAGGGACTCCGGAATCGAGGATGATTTCTATGAAGAATCCACGATGAGCCACCATGCCTATGTCTCCACAAGCATGGATAACATGATGGAGCACTACACCAACAATGGCTCCACATGCTTGGGTGACATGGAGTGCTACAACAACAATGACTCCCCAAGCATGGACGACTTCAAGAACGACAACGCGAAGCTCCTCACGTCGCACCGACCAAGACGGAGCCTCCAACTCGAGTGCGCCAAGGTCCATCATCAAATGGACAAGTTCCAAAGCGACCTCCACAACTTCAAGAAGGACATGGACAATGACTTCGACAAAACATGAGGATGGTCGCCAAGACTAATGATGCTTTGCGCTCATTAGAAAAACTTACAAGGAAGAGTGCCAAGGTCAAGGGCCATCGTCGTGAGCGTCATATGGATGACCAAGTGCGCCACCTACATCAACCATCGACAAGGCACGCTAATGACCTCCGTCGACACCATCACAAGGCACCTTCAACTTCTTGTGCCACCACCAAAATGGCACCAAGAGCAAGCCTTCGTCCATGCCCTCAAGCTTCAACGACTACGCTTGCATTCGAAGACCTCATGAACGAGGAAAATGAAGACCTCTACTTCGCCAAGTTGGATAGCATGAGCCTACCTCCACCACTACTACAAGATGGCCACAAGACGGTCGAGCATGGGATTTTCCCTTCGACCATGGAGGCGAGCAATGATGCCCATCTTATGGCATCCAACCTTGAAGGCGACAAGGTCACGAATGGTGAGCATGGGATTTTCCCTTCACCAAAGGAGGCGCAAGGAGTTGAGGAAACCGAGCCTATCCCTAGATGCTTGAGTGATGATGTGGTACCAATTCCATGTGAGTATGAGAGCCACTTAGCCCACTTGAGTGAGAACAAGAGTGAGATGAGTGACTCCACCTTATGTGAGATTGAGTGCTCCCACTTTGAGGGCATGAGTGATACACCGAGTGAGTTGAGAGTGGTAGTTGATAGGTCAAGTGAGACCATTTTGAATTCTAACAACTTACCCTCTACCTCTAGTGTGTTCTCTTGTGTTGTGCTAGGTTCCATGGAGGAAGACGCGCCAAATCATGAAGCAATGATGCCTCAATTCGAGAAGTTGTACATGGTGCATGAAGATGATGCTACGCCATGGATACATGAAGAAGACGAAGTTGTCCACAAGGAGGCCACTACTTCCACAACACCCACTTCATATGAGAGGTAGGAACAAGGTAACAACAAGGGTGTTGATGATGCCATCATCCCACTAGTGGACATGATGAATTGTGAGGATATGCATGCTATGGATGATACTTGTGACATTACATATGCTTCATCCACTTTCCCATGTGATGATTTGCCTTTGCATAATATTGATCATGTGGAATTGTTTGATTGCGATATCATTGCCATAAAGATGCCATGTTATGCATCTTGTGTGTATCCTCCAATTGCTTCAGACTTGTCTTGTCATGCTAGTCATTCAATTTCTCCGGTTGCTTGCGATAAGATGAATTCTTACTATTTCACTTGTTTTGCTTGCAGCAATATTGATCATGTGTTCTAATGAGATGGCCCCCATAGCTTTCTCAATTTTTGGAGATTTTGTTGATTGCCATGATAAGCATGTTCCCCACTTGCATACTCAACATGCATCTATTTCATACTTGATTGACATTAATGGTGATGTGCACAAGAAGAGATACGTCATGATGGATGATGTGTATCTCTACCATGCACACACGTTCTTCCTTTTACATATGATGTGTGTAGGTACCCGCACGAGAATGTCAACCTCGGTTGAGCACGATTTGACAAAAAGAGCTCTTGAGAGCATCCAACAAGTGAGTTCAAGATCGAACCCAGCTCTGATACCTTTTGCATGCTTTGCATCTTTCATGTTGACAAATTGTTCTATCCTATGGTTTGCTTGCAAGCATGTTAATGGTATTATCTTCCCTTGTGACATGCATGTTTCTTTGCCTTTAGATAATGATGCTTTGTGTGTTGCAACAAAAATGTTGAACAATTTACCTTTCCGATGTTTTGTGTGCAACCACAATTCCTTTAAGAACATGTATTGTCATGAGAGCTTCCAAGAATCTCGTCTTGTTGTTGCAACAAACATAAGGACCACTTGCTCTTTCATTTGGTTTGTTTGCAAACACGTTACTGTGGCTTCCGCTTGGGATACTCATTTTCCCATGATATTTGCTTTCGATGATTTGTGTGTGACATCCAACATGTCGAACAATTTCTCTTTCCAATGGTTGGTTTGCACACATAATGATGTTGCTTTGGATATTTTTCCTTTTGTGTTTTTGCCAAATTCTCCTAACTTGGCATAAAATATGTTGATCAAATTGCTATTCGATTGCTTTGAGTGCCCCACTACTATCTTATATGGAGTTTTTGAGTTCCCACATTTGGATGATGTTCAAACGATTTCCATGCACATTGACCTTGCATATGCATCCCGTTTTCTATACTTGAGTTGTGCTAATCGTGTTGTGAATAAGAATGGACATGCCACAAATGACATGCTCCTCTATCACACACAAACATATGCTGCTTGGTCTTTGTTGTATGAAGGTACAAATGCAAACACGTCAACCTCTATGGACTATATGTTGACAAGAAGAACCGAAGAGAGTTACCTATGGCTACCCTTCATCGAGCTATCTGTAACACCCTCAGAATCGACCCTATGCAAGTTTCGGCGCTTCCCGCCAAACCCGCATAGAAACGATTCAAAGGTGCCCACCAGGCACTTTCATGCGGGTGGAAAACGAAGTAATAACATTACACAACAGTCCTCGATGGGACCCACAGAACAGATATATATATAACAGCGACTCAAAGAGTCAAGAATACAGATATAATATACAAAGATCCAAATCACCTTGAAAATGATAGAGCGTCCGACTACAGACAAGATGCAAAGGGGGCTAAGAGCCCTGAAGAATAACCAATGGCGTCGATAACCCTGCCCAGGCCAAGCCGGAATGGTAACCCTGCTAACGACGTCGATCTCAAAACCTGCTTAAACAAAAGGGGTGCCGACAAAGGGCAAAGGGAAAAAGAGAGAGAGGTTAGTACTGAGGCCAGTAACGGCGAGGCTAGAATTCGGCGGTCCTCGCCTACGTAGGTATGGTGGACTGCAGCGGCAGCGCAGCATGCACTAAACAACCTATAGAGACTCAATATAATTGTCGGCTATCAGAGAGGGGTAAGAAAGACCTACTCGGAATCAACCTGATGCTACCATCAAACAAACCCATCCTGGTGTTTCCCCCTCGAGACCAAACGAGGAAGTCAACCGAGGAACTCACACAGTTGGCAGTTTTATTTATTCAGTTATCGTTGCAGCAATTACTAGTCAAGTATAGATAATCATCCTGATATAATAAGCAGTGGGCAATTTTAGTTAACCATTCCATTATAGTTGCACTCTTACTAGTTCGATACAATTAGCATGAGATAGACCAAAACCCAGCAGTTGTTGGTACTTTTATTTAGCCATTCCGTTATAGTTGCAATACTTACTAGTCAGGTACAATGGTCGCAAGCGACAATCCAAACAGGCAATTGTTGGCAGTTTTATTTAGCCATTCCATTATAGTGAAGCTGATTACTAGTCATTATAGAGTCAAATTTATAGCACTACTTTAGTTATAGTTGTCTATGATCGAGATACTGTGCTCCAAGTCGTCCATAACCGTGGACACGGCTTTCAGAAAGTTTTACCCTGCAGGGGTGCACAAATAGCAACACACACTCGATCAACCTCGGAAAAACCAAATCAAAACCCAACGAGGCCTTCACGACAAAGCAATCACAAGATTCAGAAATATTTCAGGGGGCCACCCCATTGAGTACACCCGCAACGAAGTTAGCTGACTCCGAGACGGACTCAAGGTTTGCGTCAATGGCTGTAAACGACTGGGAACCCAAAAATGTGACTGGGCTTGTCGATACCGTGAAAACACTCCGCTTACCTAAACAGTACAGGTGCTCCTCGCACAATCGTAAATAAAGCAGTAAAGCATGGCATAAGTACAGGATAGTAAATAAAACCTCAAACTAGTTTGTGGCCCCAAGAAATAAGAATGAATCAAGCTCTGGCTCAGGGGGGTCCCATAAGCCTCCCGGATGTGGATAGCGCGAATATTCAAGGAACAGGAATCAAGTACTCGGGGTCCTACGGGACACAAGTGGACGGTTAACAACCAAATAACATATATTGCCCACCTGTGCCTCTGCTTACTTACTTCAATTTTAGTTGTTAAACAGTAATTAAAGTTATGATCAACTCCAACAATAAACACATGGCAATACTCCAACAACTGTGGTACTTGACGACATGCAACAACACTTGAGCAAACGACTACGACGCGCAGGTCCAACTATCTACCAAACAACAGGTAATAGGAGGTGTCCAAGGCAATATAAGGCTGCAAGGGATATCACGGGTACGAAAACTAGAGCATCGCAACACAGATAGCAATAGATCAACAAGAGGGAATAAATACTATAAAAGTAAGATAGGTAGAAAGGGGGGAGATGCTCGCCTGAAAACATTGCCGAAGGTTCATTCGAAGATCGGGTCGACACTCGCATCAACTCAACGGCCTTATCCGCGAAGAACCAAAACACTAGAATTAACACCGAATGCACTATTTAATACAACGGCAGAAGATCGGGCATGATGCATGTATGATGTATGACATGGCAAAGGTGCGATGCAATTAGGCAATATTAAGCGGAACCGAGGTCCCGACAATTAATTAAATAGTTCATGTTGTTTAGCTACCCCACAATTTAAATGTTGTCTTAACAAGGCAAAATTACATCACCGGTTCGCTACACAAATTTAAATGGAACCAATATGAGACTAGATTTGTCCGCATATGGGCCCCATATTTAATTTAGGTGAATCGTCCTAAGGCCCCCAAACCACATGACAATATGCATGCGAGCATGAACAATTGTATGCAACAAGTTTATATAGATGGCATTTATAAAATAGGGGCTCGGAACAGGGTCACACATCTGGGTTCGGGAGATCCTGGTTTCGGGGGTTCGGGGTTCGGTCTCAGGGTTCGACGGGATCAGCGGGATCGGATACAAGATGGAGAACTTGTCGTGACGTGCCGGAGATCTTGGTTCCAAGCGGTCGATCTTGTCGTCGAGAAGATCTTGTCGGGCCCGCGTATCGGGTCGGTCTTGGCGTCCGGGAAGAAGAACTTGTCGTCCTCGTGGCGATCTTGGCGTTCTTCAGGTTCAGGTTTTGGCGTCCGAAGGAAGTGCTTGGCGTTCCGGATCGGATCGATCCTGTCGATGAGAAGAGCTTGGCATCTAGGTTCTCGGCGAACTTGGCGTCCGAGGGTTTCTCCGAGTCCGTGTGGTAGATCTTGATGTTCCAGGTCGGAGTCCTCGGAATTCAGCACCGGCGGTCTTAAGGGTTCCATGTCGGTGGTCATGGCGATTCCAGGACGAAGGCCTTGACGGCGGCACGAAATCCTTGTGGGGGTTGCGGTTCACCTCAGTGCATCGTCGCCGGATAGGTAACATAGATCTCGTCTCGGCTTTAATGTCGGTGTAGAACTTGATTAGGTAGCCTCCGGCTACCATATTCCTTCTACAAACGGCTTTTGCTGACCCGAAATAAAACAAGGCAGGGACCCACTGCCTGCTACAGAGAACCAGGGGGCAGCCCGCGTGGCTCAAAGACGAGCGGCGGGTCGGCGTCGCGCACGGAGAGGTGCTCGACGGCCAGAAGATGCGGGGATAAGCGGCGCTTGGGGGAGGCGGGGCGCGGAGCTCGGAGCCGGGAGGAGGGAGAGGGGCGGCGCGGCCGGAGGCGGCGGGGTCGGCCCGAGGAGGGGGCGGAGGAGCTCGACGGGAGGCGGCCGGAGGAGCTTCCGGAGAGGAGGGCGTCGGCGTCGGAGATGGGGAGGGGAGCCCGTTGGGGCCAGGCGCGGGAAGGGAGAGAACGGGCCGGCGCCGGCTGCAGGGGACGGCGCGCCCGACGACGGCTGGCGACGGAGGAGCTCGCGAGCGTGGAGGAAAGGCGGCCAGGAGGGGGAAGAAGGGACCCGAGGTCGGCGGGCTCCCGGCGACGGGGCCGATGGCGGTGGGCGCCGGAGACGGGCGGGAGGCGAGGCGAGGGCGGCTCCGGTGAGGCGAGCCCGAGCGGCGGGAGGGGAGGCCCTGGGCGACGCGGCGGAGAGGGAGTGGGAGGTGGAGGCGCGCGGGCCGGTGAGGGAGAGGCTGCGGGGCTGCGGCGGCGAGGCTAGGCCGGCGGCCGGAGGAAAGGAAGGAGGGGCGGGGCGAGCGCGTCGGGTGGGAGCAGAGAGGAGGAAGGAGAGAGCGGGGGGTTGGGCGACAGGGAGTGGGGTCGGGGTGGGACCCGCGAGGGTGCGTGCGTGTGGTGGGCGGTGGGTGTGTGTACGGTGGGTCCAGGCAGGGAGTGGGGCTAGCAGCAGGTGGGGCTGGGTGTGTGGAGAGAGGTAGTGGGGTGGATGATTGGGCCAGGCGGGGGGGGGGGGTTGGTCGCTATGGGTGGGTGGCTGGTGGGTGGCTGGTGGATTGGTGAGGTGGCTAAGCTGAGGTGAGGTGGAGGGAACGGTGAGGTGGAGGGAGGGGATTGGTGGGTAGACTAGGATTGGGTAGAAAAGGACTTAGGGTTTAGGTTGATTTTGTACTGGGGGTGGCCGACTGGGTCGGATCGGCCCGGTTCGGCTGCCCCCTAAAAATAATTAAATATTTTATTTAATTAAAACGGGGCGTTTAGAAAACAAAAATAGTTTTTTCCGAAAATAGTTTTATGCAAGCAAATGCAAGATGATGACGATGCTCAAATGCAATGTGGCATGATGACATGAGCATGCGGTCATGATGATGCAATGCACAAAAACAACACGATTTTCTAGTAGTGGTTTTTGCGGGATGCCACAATTCGACACCACTAACAATGGATCTCGCCCTCGCGATCCGCCTCATGGTACCGGAAGGGGGGTCGGCGATCTGCGTCTTCTCGCTTCGTGTAGATCCTCGCGACACCACTAACAAGAGGTCGTTGTCCGTGATCGTCGAGAGAACACTCCGGGAACAAAAGGTCGAAGGTAGAGGTATCAACCAACAAAGCCACCTCTAGCTTCGATGGAAAGAGGGAACAGATGCATTCTCATCCACTTTAATGTACAAAAGCGAATAGAAGGGGTAGTCGGCATGGGGGCCAATCCATCACGCACCCAAACTATTACTATGCACAATCAGTAGAAAAGCGTGCAACCATTCTCGGAATCAGACTGAAGATCTCGACAATCGAGGTGCAGAACAAGGAGTGATGCAGACTCTGCATCGGATCTGGCGTAGATGATGTCGTCGCGTCGGAAACACCGGAAGGCACGAGAAGGAACAAAGATAAGTCCACCAGACGAAGGATTCCTCGGATAGCATGAAGACCAGATGTAGCAACACCGTTGCCAAAGGAGAAAGCGAAACCCTGAAGGTACGACGAAAACCCAACCACGAGAATTCCTGGACTCGAAGAAAGAGAAGAGAGCGGATTCAAAACACGCAGAGGTAAGAGGAGAATAGCAGAGGGGTAAGGAGTAAAATCAGACCTAATCAGAACTATCCAACAGATTTTGAAAAATAGTTTTGACGCTCTACTTCGGCCGTTAGCTAGGTTATCCTACAGGCTGGACTTGTGGGGTATCGCAACTGCTGAGCTCTGATACCACTCTGTAACACCCTCAGAATCGACCCTATGCAAGTTTCGGCGCTTCCCGCCAAACCCGCATAGAAACAATTCAAAGGTGCCCACCAGGCACTTTCGTGCGGGTGGAAAACGAAGTAATAACATTACACAACAGTCCTCGATGGGACCCACAGAACAGATATATATAACAGCGACTCAAAGAGTCAAGAATACAGATATAATATACAAAGATCCAAATCACCTTGAAAATGATAGAGCGTCCGACTACGGACAAGATGCAAAGGGGGATAAGAGCCCTGAAGAATAACCAATGGCGTCGATAACCCTGCCCAGGCCAAGCCGGAAGGGTAACCCTGCTAACGACGTCGATCTCAAAACCTGCTTAAACAAAAGGGGTGCCGACAAAGGGCAAAGGGAAAAAGAGAGAGTGGTCAGTACTGAGGCCAGTACACGGCGAGGCTAGAATTCGGCGGTCCTCGCCTACGTAGGTATGGTGGACTGCAGCGGCAGCGGAGCATGCACTAAACAACCTATAGAGACTCGATATAATTGTCGGGTATCAGAGAGGGGTAAGAAAGACCTACTCGGAACCAACCTGATGCTACCATCAAACAAACCCATCCTGGTGTTTCCCCCTCGAGACCAAACGAGGAAGTCAACCGAGGAACTCACACAGTTGGCAGTTTTATTTATTCAGTTATCGTTGCAGCAATTACTAGTCAAGTATAGATAATCATCCTGATATAATAAGCAGTGGGCAATTTTAGTTAACCATTCCATTATAGCTGCACTCTTACTAGTCCGATACAATTAGCATGAGATAGCCCAAAACCCAGCAGTTGTTGGTACTTTTATTTAGCCATTCCGTTATAGTTGCAATACTTACTAGTCAGGTACAATGGTCGCAAGCGACAACCCAAACAAGCAATTGTTGGCAGTTTTATTTAGCCATTCCATTATAGTGAAGCTGATTACTAGTCATTATAGAGTCAAATTTATAGCACTACTTTAGTTATAGTTGTCTATGATCGAGATACTGTGCTTCAAGTCGTCCATAACCGCGGACACGGCTTTCAGAAAGTTTTACCCTGCAGGGGTGCACAAATAGCAACACACACTCGATCAACCTCGGAAAAACCAAATCAAAACCCAACGAGGCCTTCACGACAAAGCAATCACAAGATTCAGAAATATTTCAGGGGGCCACCCCATTGAGTACACCCGCAACGAAGTTAACTGACTCCGAGACGGACTCAAGGTTTGCGTCAATGGCTGTAAACGACTGGGAACCCGAAAATGTGACTGGGCTTGTCGATACCGCGAAAACACTCCGCTTACCTAAACAGTACAGGTGCTCCTCGCACAATCGTAAATAAAGCAGTAAAGCATGGCATAAGTACAGGATAGTAAATAAAACCTCAAACTAGTTTGTGGCCCCAAGAAATAAGAATGAATCAAGCTCTGGCTCAGGGGGGTCCCATAAGCCTCCCGGATGTGGATAGCGCGAATATTCAAGGAACAGGAATCAAGTACTCGGGGTCCTACGGGACACAAGTGGACGGTTAACAACCAAATAACATATATTGCCCACCTGTGCCTCTGCTTACTTATTTCAATTTTAGTTGTTAAACAGTAATTAAAGTTATGATCAACTCCAACAATAAACACATGGCAATACTCCAACAACTGTGGTACTCGACGACACGCAACAGCACTTGAGCAAATGACTACGACGCGCAGGTCCAACTATCTACCAAACAACAGGTAATAGGAGGTGTCCAAGGCAATATAAGGCTGCAAGGGATATCACGGGTACGAAAACTAGAGCATCGCAACACAGATAGCAATAGATCAACAAGAGGGAATAAATACTATAAAAGTAAGATAGGTAGAAAGGGGGGAGATGCTCGCCTGAAAACATTGCCGAAGGTTCATTCGAAGATCGGGTCGACACTCGCATCAACTCAACGGCCTTATCCACGAAGAACCAAAACACTAGAATAAACACCGAATGCACTATTTAATACAACGACAGAAGATCGGGCATGATGCATGTATGATGTATGACATGGCAAAGGTGCGATGCAATTAGGCAATATTAAGCAGAACCGAGGTCCCGACAATTAATTAAATAGTTCATGTTGTTTAGCTACCCCACAATTTAAATGTTGTCTTAACAAGGCAAAATTACATCACCGGTTCGCTACACAAATTTAAATGGAACCAATATGAGACTAGATTTGTCCGCATATGGGCCCCATATTTAATTTAGGTGAATCGTCCTAAGGCCCCCAAACCACATGACAATATGCATGCGAGCATGAACAATTGTATGCAACAAGTTTATATAGATGGCATTTATAAAATAGGGGCTCGGAACAGGGTCACACATCTGGGTTCGGGAGATCCTGGTTTCGGGGGTTCGGGGTTCGGTCTCAGGGTTCGACGGGATCAGCGGGATCGGATACAAGATGGAGAACTTGTCGTGACGTGCCGGAGATCTTGGTTCCAAGCGGTCGATCTTGTCGTCGAGAAGATCTTGTCGGGCCCGCGTATCGGGTCGGTCTTGGCGTCCGGGAAGAAGAACTTGTCGTCCTCGTGGCGATCTTGGCGTTCTTCAGGTTCAGGTTTTGGCGTCCGAAGGAAGTGCTTGGCGTTCCGGATCGGATCGATCCTGTCGATGAGAAGAGCTTGGCATCTAGGTTCTCGGCGAACTTGGCGTCCGAGGGTTTCTCCGAGTCCGTGGTGCGTCCGTGTGGTAGATCTTGATGTTCCAGGTCGGAGTCCTCGGAATTCAGCACCGGCGGTCTTCAGGGTTCCATGTCGGCGATCATGGCGATTCCAGGACGAAGGCCTTGATGGCGGCACGAAATCCTTGTGGGGGTTGCGGTTCACCTCAGTGCCTCGTCGCCGGATAGGTAACATAGATCTCGTCTCGGCTTTAATGTCGGTGTAGAACTTGATTAGGTAGCCTCCGGCTACCATATTCCTTCTACAAACGGCTTCTGCTGACCCGAAATAAAACAAGGCAGGGACCCACTGCCTGCTACAGAGAACCAGGGGGCAGCCCGCGTGGCTCGAAGACGAGCGGCGGGTCGGCGTCGCGCACGGAGAGGTGCTCGACGGCCAGAAGATGCAGGGATAGGCGGCGCTTGGGGGAGGCGGGGCGCGGAGCTCGGAGCCGGGAGGAGGGAGAGGGGCGGCGCGGCCGGAGGCGGCGGGGTCGGCCCGAGGAGGGGGCGGAGGAGCTCGACGGGAGGCGGCCAGAGGAGCTTCCGGAGAGGAGGGCGTCGGCGTCGGAGACGGGGAGGGGAGCCCGTTGGGGCCAGGCGCGGGAAGGGAGAGAACGGGCCGGCGCCGGCTGCAGGGGACGACGCGCCCGACGACGGCTGGCGACGGAGGAGCTCGCGAGCGTGGAGGAAAGGCGGCCAGGAGGGGGAAGCAGGGACCCGAGGTCGGCGGGCTCCCGGCGACGGGGCGGAGGTGCGGTCGCGGTGGCGGAGGCCGATGGCGGTGGGCGCCGGAGACGGGCTGATAGGGCAAAGGTGTCCGATCTTTCGATGAGATGGCGATAATCGATTTGGTGGAGTTCGGGCTTGACGATCCGACTACACGTGCGAGCACGAGCGCCAATGCAATCGCTAGGCCAATCTCCTGGAGGTTACCGATCCTGCGTGAACACGATCAGCCTGACCAGCGAGGGTCTTAATTCCTACCTGAAATCGAGAACAAGTAAGAACCAATATTGCAATCAAGATATTGCGGATTAAGAGGAAAGCTTTATTGAAAGAGGTGGGATCCTGAATAGGTGCGAAGTACAAGAGGCCTCTGCGACGCTCGAGCCTTGGCGAAGTTGCGACTATGGCTAACTTAATGTCTAAACAAAATCCGAGTCTAGAGGTTCGGCTATGGGGTGTATTTAAGGGCGAAAAGGTGGGGTTTCGGCCAGCCAAGGAAGTGGTGGCCGAATCCAACCCTAAAAGTCCTTTTCCCCTCAAATACGGACTCTAAAAAGTGGCTAATTAAAATCCTGCGAAAATTACATGGGCCTGGCCCAAAATAAAGGTGTCGCAGCACCATATTATGCTATGGACGAATTCGTAAAGTATTGATCTTGAATATTTCGTCCAAGCACTCTTTCTTCATTATGGTGGCCTCAAAGTTCTGAAATCTTCATGCGTGGCCTTCTCTTGGATCATCACATGCTTGCTGCCATCTCCATGCATGGCCATGCTCCAATGCTTGTCCCTCTCATCCATGCTTGGTCCTTCATTCCTAAGAGTAAGAAATGTATCTGATTTAGGCAGCATCATATTCTCATGTATGTAAGGAATAGTTCCAAGAAACGAAAGTACCTGATAGTTAAGTTGTTTGGCACGGGATCTTGTGATGGGTCCTTGTATGTGTGTTGCTGTAGGTACAACGGTTGTATCAATAGTAGGGATGTCCACATCATGCTCCCCTTCTTGAATTGAAGTCGTCCTCGACGCAATCTCATCTTCCTCACCAAAGTAAGGCTTCAAATCTGCAATGTTAAATGTAGGACTAACCGTACCAAAGTCTGCAGGCAACTCAAGTTTATATGCATTATCATTGATTCTCTCTAACACCTTAAAGGGACCAGCAGCACGTGGCATTAACTTAGACTTGCGTAAATCAGGAAAACGATCTTTACGCAAATGTAACCAAACAAGATCGCCAACATCAAACACAACATGCTTTCTCCCTTTATCCCCAGCAAGTTTATACTTAGCATTCATGTGTTCAATGTTATCTTTAGTAGTCTTATGCAAGTTTAATATCATTTCAGCGCGTTGTGTAGCATCCAAATTATGTTGCACCGAAGAAGGTAAAGGCAATAAATCAATAGGTGCACG
This sequence comes from Avena atlantica, assembly GCA_910589765.1. Taxonomy (NCBI): domain Eukaryota; kingdom Viridiplantae; phylum Streptophyta; class Magnoliopsida; order Poales; family Poaceae; genus Avena; species Avena atlantica. Next base: position 277,970,488 of record OU342737.1, on the reverse strand, counting down.
AGGAACAAAACCATACACAATCTCAAATGGGCACATCTTTGTGGTAGAATGCAATGAACGATTATAAGCAAATTCTATATGAGGTAAACACTCTTCCCACAATTTTAAGTTCTTCTTTAAAACAGCCCGTAACATAGTAGACAAAGTTCTATTTACTACTTCAGTTTGACCATCAGTTTGGGGATGACATGTAGTACTAAACAGCAATTTAGTCCCCAACTTAGCCCATAAACATCTCCAAAAGTGGCTAAGAAATTTAGTATCACGATCAGAGACAATAGTATTTGGCACACCATGCAAACGAACAATTTCACGAAAGAACAAATCAGCAATATGCGCAGCATCATCCGTTTTATGACAAGGAATAAAGTGTGCCATCTTAGAAAACCGATCCACAACAACAAAAATACTATCCCTCCCCTTCTGTGTTCGTGGCAATCCCAAAACAAAGTCCATAGAAATATCCTCCCAAGGAACACTAGGAACAGGAAGAGGCATATATAAACCATGTGGATTAAGGCGAGACTTAGCTTTTTGACAAGTAGTGCAGCGTGCCACAAATCTCTCAACATCTCGACGCATACGTGGCCAAAAGAAGTGTGCAGCAAGAACATCCTCCGTCTTCTTGACACCAAAGTGTCCCATCAATCCTCCTCCATGCGCCTCCTGTAACAACAAAAGACGAACAGAGCTATCTGGAATGCATAGTTTGTTAGCACGGAACACAAATCCATCATTGAAGACGAACTTGTTCCAAGTTCTACCATCTCTACAATTCTGCAACACATCTTTAAATTCAGCATCATGCACATATTGTTCCTTAATAGTTTCCAATCCAAATATTTTGAAGTCAAGTTGAGATAACAAAGCATAACGGCGTGACAAAGCATCAGCAATAATATTATCTTTACCCTTTTTGTGTTTGATAACATAAGGAAAAGACTCAATAAATTCAACCCACTTTGCATGACGACGATTCAACTTAGCTTGACTACGAATATGCTTCAAAGATTCATGATCAGAATGAATAACAAATTCCTTGGGCCATAGATAATGTTGCCAAGTTTCTAATGTCCGAACCAACGCATATAATTCTTTATCATAAGTAGAATAGTTCAGACTAGCCCCACTCAATTTCTCACTAAAATATGCAACAGGTTTTCCCTCTTGTAATAACACCCCTCCCAAACCAATTCCACTAGCATCACATTCAAGCTCAAAAGTCTTAGTAAAATCAGGAAGTTGGAGTAAGGGAGCATGTGTTAGCTTATCTTTCAATATGACGAAGGCCTGTTGTTGTGCATCGCCCCAAACAAAGGGCACATCCTTCTTGGTAAGCTCATTCAGCGGCGCGGCAATTGATCCAAAATCTTTAACAAAGCGCCTATAAAAACCAGCGAGGCCAAGAAAACTCCTCACTTGTGTGACCGTCTTGGGCTGCGGCCAATTCTCAATAGCTTCAATCTTGGCTGGATCCACTTCAATACCCTGTGATGTAACAACATAGCCAAGAAACGCAACTCGATTGGTGCAAAAGGTGCACTTCTCAAGGTTACCAAACAAACGTGCATCACGTAAAGCATTGAAAACAGCACGTAAATGGTCCAAATGTTCCTCTAAAGATTTGCTATAAATCAGAATATCATCAAAGTAGACTACCACAAAACGTCCAATGAAAGCACGTAAAACTTCGTTCATTAATCTCATGAAAGTGCTAGGTGCATTAGTTAAACCAAAAGGCATTACTAACCACTCATATAAACCGAACTTAGTTTTAAATGCTGTTTTCCATTCATCTCCTAATTTCATACGAATCTGGTGGTAACCACTACGCAAATCAACTTTAGAAAACATGGTAGAGCCACTCAATTCATCAAGCATGTCATCTAAACGTGGAATAGGATGACGATATCGAATAGTAATATTATTGATAGCTCTACAATCAGTACACATGCGCGAAGAACCATCTTTCTTAGGTACCAAAATAATAGGAACAGCACAAGGGCTAAGGGACTCACGAATATGATCTCTGTCGAGTAGTTCCTGAATTTGGCGTTGTATCTCCTTTGTCTCCTCTGGATTGGTTCTATATGGCGCGCGGTTGGGCAACGTGGCACCAGGAATTAGATCAATTTGATGCTCAATTCCTCTAATAGGAGGTAGTCCTGGTGGCAACTCAGCGGGAAAGACGTCCTCATATTCCTGCAAAAGGTTAGCAACAGCGGGTGGCAAAGAAGGAGGCATATCCTCAAATGAAAACAAAACCTCTTTGCAGACAATTGCATAACATTGAGTATTGGTTACATCTAGTTCAGCAATATCAATTTTATTTGCAAGCATACATGGACTCTTCAAACGAATTTCAGTAGCATGTGTAGAATCAGATTTAGTGTTCTTTGGTGGTATAAAATCTGCAGCAACAATCTGATTCTCACTTTTATTTTTCTCCTCGGTTTTAGCTCTACTAGCTCTAGCAAGATCATCTTTTAAAATCTGTTCGGGAGTCATAGGTTTTAAACCAATTTTCTTTCCATCATGTATAAGAGAATAGTGATTAGTTTTGCCATTATGAACAGATTCTCTATCAAATTGCCATGGTCTACCAAGTAACAAAGAACAAGCTTGCATAGGTACAACATCACAATCAACAAAATCAGAATATGTACCAATAGTAAAATGCACGCGTACCGTTCTTGTTACCTTGATCTTGCGAGAACTCTCAAACCATTGGATGTAGTATGAATGTGGGCGTTGTCTTGTTGGAAGCGCAAGCTTCTCTACCATGTCAACACTGGCCAGATTATTACAACTCCCTCCATCAATGATGATCCGTATAGCTCGTTCCTTGACAACACCACGTGTTTGGAACAGGTTGTGGCGTTGATCTTGCTCAGATTTGCTCAATTGCACACTCAACACACGTTGTGTAATTAAACTCTTGTATTGATCAGCAGCTTCAGCTCCCATTACCTGTGGCTCTTCATCATCATCAGAATTGTCTCCATCTCGAGCAGAAATAAGGGCTAGTGTATCTTCATCGAAGTCACTCGCTGAATCGTATTCACCATCTTCTCGCACCATCATCACACGTTGTGTTGTGCACTGTCTCTCAATATGACCAAAACCCCAGCACTTGCGGCATTGTATATCCTTTGTCTTACCCGTGGAAGCCATAGAAGATGCACTACGAGCAGGAGCATTGGATGATGGTGGAGGAGCAGCTGGAAATCTTGTGGTGGCCTTGGATGTAGTAGTAGCTGGAGGCGAATCACGAGGAGGCGCTGATTGTCGGGATGTCCAAGTGGATGTGCGACCTGCAGAATTATTAGTCCTCCTCCATGGTGTTTGGCGATCCTGCACTTCACGTTCAGCTTTGCAAGCAAGATGAAACAAACGAGTGATAGAATTATATTCCTTATAATCTAATATGTGCTGAATGTCCTTGTTTAATCCACCAAAGAAACGTGCAAGCATTTGTTCATTAGATTCAACAAGACCACACCTAACCATCCCCGTTTGCAATTCCTGATAATACTCTTCTACAGAATTTTTCCCTTGCTCTAAGCGTGTCAGATTCTTTAGTAAATCACGTTGATAAGTGGGAGGTACAAAACGTACACGCATAGCAGTTTTTAAAGCAGTCCAAGTACTAGGAATAGTAGTAGGATTTAAACGACAATACTCAGACCACCAAAGGGAAGCAAATTTAGTAAATTCACATGTAGCAGCACTAACACGCATATTCTCAGGATATTTTAAGCATGCAAAACGTTGTTCTACTTCCATCTCCCATGTAAGATATGCATCAGGATTATATTTACCCTCAAAAGATGGAATATTTAATTTAAGCTTTGCAACATGATCATCATCATGACGTACCGGTGGGCGAGCGTTGCGGTAGTAATGTCGGGGGCGACCAGCAGGTACCTGTGGAGGTTGTTCAACCTCCTCGTCAAACAGATCGTCGTCGTCGGGGTCGTAGTAGTACCCGTCGTCTGTCCCCAATGTCGCAGCAGCAGCCGCGGAAGACTGAGGAACGTCAGTCGCAGCAGGAGCCGCCGGGGGTGCGGCGGGAGCCGAACCAGCAGTCCGACCCGTGATCGGAACGCGCCGTGCGCCATGTGTGGGTGCCGGTGCGGGTGCGGGCAATCGGTTCAGAAGCTCCTTGAACCGAACGTCAAGCTTGGCGCTGAAGGATTTCTCGAGTCCATCGATCTTGTCCACGGCGTTGGTGAGCTTGGTGTCAAACTCCCCTAGGCGCGTATCCACGTCTTCAGCGCGACTGACCAGGAGCGCGGAGAAGTGGGCATGTAGCTCTTCGTTCGTCATGGTGGCGGGGTTTCGCGAAGTATCTGTCATGGTTAGTCCTTAAAAAGCACAGGTATATATGACAGGAATATGGTGGAAGTCACGCGTAATCCGTCAAGCAATATACGAAGCTCTTACAAGTTCTTACCAAACAGCAGGAAAAGGCGATGTGCAACCACGAGGATCAGTGGGTCCAGAGATTGAACCAAGCGATTACCAGGAGTCGAAACACCGCACGTGGAGAGTATCTGTGGAGCTCTGGGAAGGCTTAGCAAAGGGGTTAGCAATTATCAAAACAACAATGCAAAAGTTGAAAGAATGCTCAACGACGGTACTGTGCTGGTCCTAGGCTAGACCGTACTAGAGACGCGAGCCTAGATCACCAACGATGTCACGACGCGACACAACAAGCACTGTATGATGATATAGCACCCTGAAAAGCGATCCGAGATGCAGAAAATGACTAGGATGGCGAGTGTCTAGAACTGATCTACGGGGTCTAAAAAGAGGTTAGCCCCCAAAAATTTTTTTCGAAATTTTTTATTTTGTTCCGGAAAGCGCGCAGGCGCCAAAAAAATATCGCTATAACGGCCGATGGAGAAAAGTGATCCCCAAAGCCGAAAACCAGTATAGCCAGAAAATTTTTTCGGAGGCGGTTCCAGACTTTTTTTTTTTTTTTTTGCTCTCCTTCTGGACTTACGACCGGACTCTTAGCTCGACACGGACTTTAGCGGAACACGGAAACAACAAAGAAGGAAAGTCAAAAGAAATAACTAGGAAATAAGGACTCAACTCGGACTCGTGCCGCGGCAGGGAAAGGTGATCGGATCCGTGTCGCGGTAGGGAGGCGGTGGCGGAGTGTTAGGGTTTATGGTGGCAGGGTATATGGCGGCGGAATATGGTGGCGGTGATCGGCGAGTGTGGCGGTGACTAGTATGATTAGAACTCGAAACTCTAAGGGACGAGACACTAAGACCAGCAACTCGACGCGACGATGTAGACACAAATTCAACAATGCAAAAACTGAAAAGATAATGCGAGGCGTAGATTGGTTATGGGATGGATCTAAACTCTAACTGTGTTTTTGGCTTTTTCGTGGGTTATAGGTAAAAACAGATCTAATCTATGAAAAACAGTAAAATCTCACCGAGCAACCTGAGCTCTGATACCACTTGATAGGGCAAAGGTGTCCGATCTTTCGATGAGATGGCGATAATCGATTTGGTGGAGTTCGGGCTTGACGATCCGACTACACGTGCGAGCACGAGCGCCAATGCAATCGCTAGGCCAATCTCCTGGAGGTTACCGATCCTGCGTGAACACGATCAGCCTGACCAGCGAGGGTCTTAATTCCTACCTGAAATCGAGAACAAGTAAGAACCAATATTGCAATCAAGATATTGCGGATTAAGAGGAAAGCTTTATTGAAACAGGTGGGATCCTGAATAGGTGCGAAGTACAAGAGGCCTCTGCGACGCTCGAGCCTTGGCGAAGTTGCGACTATGGCTAACTTAATGTCTAAACAAAATCCGAGTCTAGAGGTTCGGCTATGGGGTGTATTTAAGGGCGAAAAGGTGGGGTTTCGGCCAGCCAAGGAAGTGGTGGCCGAATCCAACCCTAAAAGTCCTTTTCCCCTCAAATACGGACTCTAAAAAGTGGCTAATTAAAATCCTGCGAAAATTACATGGGCCTGGCCCAAAATAAAGGTGTCGCAGCACCATATTATGCTATGGACGAATTCGTAAAGTATTGATCTTGAATATTTCGTCCAAGCCCTCTTTCTTCATTATGGTGGCCTCAAAGTTCTGAAATCTTCATGCGTGGCCTTCTCTTGGATCATCACATGCTTGCTGCCATCTCCATGCATGGCCATGCTCCAATGCTTGTCCCTCTCATCCATGCTTGGTCCTTCATTCCTAAGAGTAAGAAATGTATCTGATTTAGGCAGCATCATATTCTCATGTATGTAAGGAATAGTTCCAAGAAACGAAAGTACCTGATAGTTAAGTTGTTTGGCACGGGATCTTGTGATGGGTCCTTGTATGTGTGTTGCTGTAGGTACAACGGTTGTATCAATAGTAGGGATGTCCACATCACGGGCGGGAGGCGAGGCGAGGGCGGCTCCGGCGAGGCGAGCCCGAGCGGCGGGAGGGGAGGCCCTGGGCGACGCGGCGGAGAGGGAGTGGGAGGTGGAGGCGCGCGGGCCGGTGAGGGAGAGGCTGCGGGGCTGCGGCGGCGAGGCTGGGCCGGCGGCCGGAGGAAAGGAAGGAGGGGCGGGGCGAGCGCGTCGGGTGGGAGCAGAGAGGAGGAAGGAGAGAGCGGGGGGTTGGGCGACAGGGAGTGGGGTCGGGGTGGGACCCGCGAGGGTGCGTGCGTGTGGTGGGCGGTGGGTGTGTGTACGATGGGTCCAGGCAGGGAGTGGGGCTAGCAGCAGGTGGGGCTGGGTGTGTGGAGAGAGGTAGTGGGGTGGATGATTGGGCCAGACGGGGGGGGGGGGGGGGTTGGTCGCTGCGGGTGGGGCCAGGGGGTAGCGGGTGGCTGGTGGGTGGCTGGTGGATTGGTGAGGTGGCTGAGCTGAGGGTGAGGTGGAGGGAACGGTGAGGTGGAGGGAGGGGATTGGTGGGTAGACTAGGATTGGGTAGAAAAGGACTTAGGGTTTAGGTTGATTTTGTACTGGGGGTGGCCGACTGGGTCGGATCGGCCCGGTTCGGCTGCCCCCTAAAAATAATTAAATATTTTATTTAATTAAAACAGGGCGTTTAGAAAACAAAAATAGGTTTTTCCAAAAATAGTTTTATGCAAGCAAATGCAAGATGATGACGATGCTCAAATGCAATGTGGCATGATGACATGAGCATGCGGTCATGATGATGCAATGCACAAAAACAACGCGATTTTCTAGTAGTGGTTTTTGCGGGATGCCACAATTCGACACCACTAACAATGGATCTCGCCCTCACGATCCGCCTCATGGTACCGGAAGGGGGGTCGGCGATCTGCGTCTTCTCGCTTCGTGTAGATCCTCGCGACACCACTAACAAGAGGTCGTTGTCCGTTATCGTCGAGAGAACACTCCGGGAACAAAAGGTCGAAGGTAGAGGTATCAACCAACAAAGCCACCTCTAGCTTCGATGGAAAGAGGGAACCGATGAATTCTCGTCCACTTTAATGTACAAAAGCGAATAGAAGGGGTAGTCGGCATGGGGGCCAATCCATCACGCACCCAAACTATTACTATGCACAATCAGTAGAAAAGCGTGCAACCATTCTCGGAATCAGATTGAAGATCTCGACAATCGAGGTGCAGAACAAGGAGTGATGCAGACTCTGCATCGGATCTGGCGTAGATGATGTCGTCGCGTCGGAAACACCGGAAGGCACGAGAAGGAACAAAGAGAAGTCCACCAGACGAAGGATTCCCCGGATAGCATGAAGACCAGATGTAGCAACACCGTTGCCAAAGGAGGAAGCGAAACCCTGAAGGTACGACGAAAACCCAACCATGAGAATTCCTGGACTCGAAGAAAGAGAAGAGAGCGGATTCAAAACACGCAGAGGTAAGAGGAGAATAGCAGAGGGGTAAGGAGTAAAATCAGACCTAATCAGAACTATCCAACCGATTTTGAAAAATAGTTTTGACGCTCTACTTCGGCCGTTAGCTAGGTTATCCTACAGGCTGGACTTGTGGGGTATCGCAACTGCTGAGCTCTGATACCACTCTGTAACACCCTCAGAATCGACCCTATGCAAGTTTCGGCGCTTCCCGCCAAACCCGCATAGAAACGATTCAAAGGTGCCCACCAGGAACTTTCGTGCGGGTGGAAAACGAAGTAATAACATTACACAACAGTCCTCGATGGGACCCACAGAACAGATATATATAACAGCGACTCAAAGAGTCAAGAATACAGATATAATATACAAAGATCCAAATCACCTTGAAAATGATAGAGCGTCCGACTACGGACAAGATGCAAAGGGGGATAAGAGCCCAGAAGAATAACCAATGGCGTCGATAACCCTGCCCAGGCCAAGCCAGAAGGGTAACCCTGCTAACGACGTCGATCTCAAAACCTGCTTAAACAAAAGGGGTGCCGACAAAGGGCAAAGGGAAAAAGAGAGAGCGGTCAGTACTGAGGCCAGTACACGGCGAGGCTAGAATTCGGCGGTCCTCGCCTACGTAGGTATGGTGGACTGCAGCGGCAGCGCAGCATGCACTAAACAACCTATAGAGACTCGATATAACTGTCGGCTATCAGAGAGGGGTAAGAAAGACCTACTCGGAACCAACCTGATGCTACCATCAAACAAACCCATCCTGGTGTTTCCCCCTCGAGACCAAACGAGGAAGTCAACCGAGGAACTCACACAGTTGGCAGTTTTATTTATTCAGTTATTGTTGCAGCAATTACTAGTCAAGTATAGATAATCATCCTGATATAATAAGCAGTGGGCAATTTTAGTTAACCATTCCATTATAGTTGCACTCTTACTAGTCCGATACAATTAGCATGAGATATCCCAAAACCCAGCAGTTGTTGGTACTTTTATTTAGCCATTCCGTTATAGTTGCAATACTTACTAGTCAGGTACAATGGTCGCAAGCGACAACCCAAACAGGCAATTGTTGGCAGTTTTATTTAGCCATTCCATTATAGTGAAGCTGATTACTAGTCATTATAGAGTCAAATTTATAGCACTACTTTAGTTATAGTTGTCTATGATCGAGATACTGTGTTCCAAGTCGTCCATAACCGCGGACACGGCTTTCAGAAAGTTTTACCCTGCAGGGGTGCACAAATAGCAACACACACTCGATCAACCTCGGAAAAACCAAATCAAAACCCAACGAGGCCTTCACGACAAAGCAATCACAAGATTCAGAAATATTTCAGGGGGCCACCCCATTGAGTACACCCGCAACGAAGTTAGCTGACTCCGAGACGGACTCAAGGTTTGCGTCAATGGCTGTAAACGACTGGGAACCCGAAAATGTGACTGGGCTTGTCGATACCGCGAAAACACTCCGCTTACCTAAACAGTACAGGTGCTCCTCGCACAATCGTAAATAAAGCAGTAAAGCATGGCATAAGTACAGGATAGTAAATAAAACCTCAAACTAGTTTGTGGCCCCAAGAAATAAGAATGAATCAAGCTCTGGCTCAGGGGGGTCCCATAAGCCTCCCGGATGTGGATAGCGCGAATATTCAAGGAACAGGAATCAAGTACTCGGGGTCCTACGGGACACAAGTGGACGGTTAACAACCAAATAACATATATTGCCCACCTGTGCCTCTGCTTACTTACTTCAATTTTAGTTGTTAAACAGTAATTAAAGTTATGATCAACTCCAACAATAAACACATGGCAATACTCCAACAACTGTGGTACTTGACGACACGCAACAGCACTTGAGCAAATGACTACGACGCGCAGGTCCAACTATCTACCAAACAACAGGTAATAGGAGGTGTCCAAGGCAATATAAGGCTGCAAGGGATATCACGGGTACGAAAACTAGAGCATCGCAACACATCTGGGTTCGGGAGATCCTGGTTTCGGGGGTTCGGGGTTCGGTCTCAGGGTTCGACGGGATCAGCGGGATCGGATACAAGATGGAGAACTTGTCGTGACGTGCCGAAGATCTTGGTTCCAAGCGGTCGATCTTGTCGTCGAGAAGATCTTGTCGGGTCCGCGTATCGGGTCGGTCTTGGCGTCCGGGAAGAAGAACTTGTCATCCTCGTGGCGATCTTGGCGTTCTTCAGGTTCAGGTTTTGGCGTCCGAAGGAAGTGCTTGGCGTTCCGGATCGGATCGATCCTGTCGATGAGAAGAGCTTGGCATCTAGGTTCTCGGCGAACTTGGCGTCTGAGGGTTTCTCCGAGTCCGTGGTGCGTCCGTGTGGTAGATCTTGATGTTCCAGGTCGGAGTCCTCGGAATTCAGCACCGGCGGTCTTCAGGGTTCCATGTCGGCGGTCATGGCGATTCCAGGACGAAGGCCTTGACGGCGGCACGAAATCCTTGTGGGGGTTGCGGTTCACCTCAGTGCATCGTCGCCGGATAGGTAACATAGATCTCGTCTCGGCTTTAATGTCGGTGTAGAACTTGATTAGGTAGCCTCCGGCTACCATATTCCTTCTACAAACGGCTTCTGCTGACCCGAAATAAAACAAGGCAGGGACCCACTGCCTGCTACAGAGAACCAGGGGGCAGCCCGCGTGGTTCGAAGACGAGCGGCGGGTCGGCGTCGCGCACGGAGAGGTGCTCGACGGCCAGAAGATGCGGGGATAGGCGGCGCTTGGGGGAGGCGGGGCGCGGAGCTCGGAGCCGGGAGGAGGGCGAGGGGCGGTGCGGCCGGAGGCGGCGGGGTCGGCCCGAGGAGGGGGCGGAGGAGCTCGACGGGAGGCGGCCGGAGGAGCTTCCAGAGAGGAGGGCGTCGGCGCCGAAGACGGGGAGGGGAGCCCGTTGGGGCCAGGCGCGGGAAGGGAGAGAACGGGCCGGCGCCGGCTGCAGGGGACGGCGCGCCCGACGACGGCTGGCGACGGAGGAGCTCGCGAGCGTGGAGGAAAGGCGGCCAGGAGGGGGAAGCAGGGACCCGAGGTCGGCGGGCTCCCGGCGACGGGGCCGATGGCGGTGGGCGCCGGAGACGGGCGGGAGGCGAGGCGAGGGCGGCTCCGGCGAGGCGAGCCCGAGCGGCGGGAGGGGAGGCCCTGGGCGACGCGGCGGAGAGGGAGTGGGAGGTGGAGGCGCGCGGGCCGGTGAGGGAGAGGCTGCGGGGCTGCGGCGGCGAGGCTGGGCCGGCGGCCGGAGGAAAGGAAGGAGGGGCGGGGTGAGCGCGTCGGGTGGGAGCAGAGAGGAGGAAGGAGAGAGCGGGGGGTTGGGCGACAGGGAGTGGGGTCGGGGTGGGACCCGCGAGGGTGCGTGCGTGTGGTGGGCGGGGGGTGTGTGTACGATGGGTCCAGGCAGGGAGTGGGGCTAGCAGCAGGTGGGGCTGGGTGTGTGGAGAGAGGTAGTGGGGTGGATGATTGGGCCAGACGGGGGGGGGGGGGGGGGGGGGGTTGGTCGCTGCGGGTGGGGCCAGGGGGTAACTGGTGGCTGGTGGGTGGCTGGTGGATTAGTGAGGTGGCTGAGCTGAGGGTGAGGTGGAGGGAACGGTGAGGTGGAGGGAGGGGATTGGTGGGTAGACTAGGATTGGGTAGAAAAGGACTTAGGGTTTAGGTTGATTTTGTACTGGGGGTGGCCGACTGGGTCGGATCGGCCCGGTTCGGCTGCCCCCTAAAAATAATTAAATATTTTATTTAATTAAAACGGGGCGTTTAGAAAACAAAAATAGGTTTTCCGAAAATAGTTTTATGCAAGCAAATGCAAGATGATGACGATGCTCAAATGCAATGTGGCATGATGACATGAGCATGCGGTCATGATGATGCAATGCACAAAAACAACGCGATTTTCTATTAGTGGTTTTTGCGGGATGCCACACTATCTCTACAAGATAAGGTGACTTCCTTCTACTTGAGGACTCATGCAATAATCTTCATGAATTGGCTACGCTTTCAGTGTTGCTTTGCTTTTGTTGTGAGCTTTGTAGGTTTCAAGGAAGGTGAAGGAACATTGAAGTGTTGTCAAGTCAATATTCTCGAGGACGACTATATGGTGAACCCCAGGATCAAGAAGGTCTCTCGACCGCTTCTACTTGGTGATGAGCATGTAGAGTCGAGGACGACTCTTTTTGAAGGGGGGGAGATGATGCAGCCCGACCTACGGTCGTTACTACATCAAGGTCTCCAACTTACGCCAAGTCGTCATGGACTCCAAAGGTGAATACGTTCCTCTATGCGAGCCCACTTCCTACCCTATTGAATGGTATGCTACTTCATACTCCGTCACATATGCATGATAGGTTCACATCGACCAGTACGGAGGCAAGGGAGGAGGCCTGGAACATCAAGCCCGACAAGACGGAGGCTTGGAAGAGGAGACGGAAGAAGACAGGTCGGAAGCTGCCAGGTCCAAGCGGTACTACCGATCGTCGGAACCGGTACTACCGGTTAGCGGTACTACCGCCCGGTACTGAAGCCTGCGCCATCACCACTGGATGCCCCGGTACTGGCTTGCGGTACTACCGCCCGCAAGCGGTACTACCAGATACCATGAGCGGTACTACCGGTGATGACCGGTACTACCGGTCCCGAGTCCGGTACTACCGGTCATATATGTGTCTGCGCGCACCTGTTGGGCCACCGTCCATGTATCCCCCCTTTACTTACCTATTCGCCTAGTTTATCCCCAAACTACCCTTGTTTAGTGGTTGGCCTATAAATAGAACCCCCACCCCTCATGTATCCCTTAGGCATAGATGATAGACTAAAGAAAACCCCCATTGTGGAATCTCTAGTTTTGCCTCATCCCCTTTACCAAGGGGACCGACTATCGTCACCAACCTCGATTGGACTTTGCATCACGCATCCATCGTTGAACAAGGCCTTGGGTTCTCGGTTTCTCACCCCCAAGTCGTCAAGACCCTCCTCAAGGTGTTCTTCCCTCTCCGATGTGGATTTGAGGGAGCACGTTGACCGATCTTTCCTTGCGAGGATTCTATCGGACCGGTGGCCGCCGTTCGGGAGCAATCGGCCTTGTATCGTGTGAGTTTTGCGTGTGTTCATCGTGTTCTTCGCGAGGTGTGTGTTCTCTTCCGCTACCTTCTCCCTTTCCCCTCGCTTTCCCATCGATTTGACCACGAGATCCGTGAAGATCGGGCACCCAAGAGGTTAACCCCTCCATCAGCAGTTCAATGAAACAAGTATTGGTTTAATCTAAACGTGGTCTAACCCTAATTGCGACGGCTGCTAGGGTATATATGAGGGCTGGGGCGTCCTCCCCCCTAAACGGGCATAAAAACAGCCATAACTTGGCCCAAACTGACTTGGTTCGACTCAAACTGATACATACCGACCCATATATGGGTTCGGTCTACTTGGCGCGCAGACCATATGTCGTGGTGAACCTCAAACGTGTCCTGGCGCGCCACATATCTCTCTTTATCATGCCTTCTCTCCTTATTGCCTCCTAGTGCGACTTCCATCTCTCGGTCGCCTTCCTCCCTCTCCTCCCGCTGGCGCTAGTCCGATAGATGCCAAATCTAGTCAAACAATAACACAATGATTGAGGTAGTATAAAGTTCTTATAAATCAAAGTATCATGTCCAACTAGGAATGAATTCACCTTGTGATATTTTTCAATGAGGCTCAATATTTCTTTCCAGTTCAAACAGTTGAAATCAGCATGATCCATGATTGTATCCTTATCACATCTTCCTCACCAAAGTAAGGCTTCAAATCTGCAATGTTAAACGTAGGACTAACCGTACCAAAGTCTGCAGGCAACTCAAGTTTATATGCATTATCATTTATTTTCTCTAACACCTTAAAGGGACCAACAGCACGCGGCATTAACTTAGACTTGCGTAAATCAGGAAAATGATCTTTACGCAAATATAACCAAACAAGATCTCCAACATGAAACACAACCCTTTATCCCCAGCAAGTTTATACTTAGCATTCATGTGTTCAATGTTATCTTTAGTAGTCTTATGCAAGTTTAATATCATTTTAGTGCGTTGTGTAGCATCCAAATTATATTGCACAGAAGAAGGTAAAGGCAATAAATCAATAGGTGCACGAGGAACAAAACCATACACAATCTCAAATGGGCACATCTTTGTGGTAGAATGCAGAGAACGGTTATAAGCAAATTTTATATGAGGTAAACACTCTTCCCACAATTTTAACTTCTTCTTTAAAACAGCCCGCAACATAGTAGACAAAGTTCTATTTACTACTTCAGTTTGTCCATCAGTTTGGGGATGACATGTAGTACTAAACAACAATTTAGTCCCCAACTTAGCCCATAAACATCTCCAAAAGTGGCTAAGAAATTTAGTATCACGCTCAGAGACAATAGTATTTGGCACACCATGCAAACGAACAATTTCACGAAAGAACAAATCAGCAATATGCGCAACATCATCCGTTTTATGACAAGAAATAAAGTGTGCCATCTTAGAAAACCGATCCACAACAACAAAAATACTATACCTCCCCTTCTGTGTTCGTGGCAATCCCAAAACAAAGTCCATAGAAATATCCTCCCAAGGAACACTAGGAACAGGAAGAGGCATATATAAACCATGTGGATTAAGGAGAGACTTAGCTTTTTGACATGTAGTGCAGCGTGCCACAAATCTCTCAACATCTCGACGCATACGTGGCCAAAAGAAGTGTGCAGCAAGAACATCCTCCGTTTTCTTGACACCAAAGTGTCCCATCAATCCTCCTCCATGCGCCTCCTGTAACAACAAAAGACGAACAGAACTATTTGGAATGCATAGTTTGTTAGCACGGAACACAAATCCATCATTGAAGACGAACTTGTTCCATAATCTACCATCTCTACAATTCTGCAACACATCTTTAAATTCAGCATCATGCACATATTGTTCCTTAATAGTTTCTAATCCAAATATTTTGAAGTCAAGTTGAGATAACAAAGTATAACGGCGCGACAAAGCATCAGCAATAATATTATCTTTACCCTTTTGTGTTTGATAACATAAGGAAAAGACTCAATAAATTCAACCCACTTTGCATGACGACGATTCAACTTAGCTTGACTACATATATGCTTCAAAGATTCATGATCAGAATGAATAACAAATTCTTTAGGCCATAGATAATGTTGCCAAGTTTCTAATGTCCGAACCAACGCATATAATTCTTTATCATAAGTAGAATAGTTCAGACTAGCCCCACTCAATTTCTCACTAAAATATGCAACAGGTTTTCCCTCTTGTAATAACAGCCCTCCCAAACCAATTCCACTAGCATCACATTCAAGCTCAAAAGTCTTAGTAAAATCAGGAAGTTGGTTTAAGGGAGCATGTGTTAGCTTATCTTTCAATATGACGAAGGCATGTTGTTGTGCATCGCCCCAAACAAAGGGCACATCCTTCTTGGTAAGCTCATTCAGCGGCGTGGCAAGTGATCCAAATTCTTTGACAAAGCGCCTATAAAAACCAGCGAGGCTAAGAAAACTCCTCACTTTTGTGACCGTCTTGGGCTACGGCCATTTCTCAATAGCTTCAATCTTGGCTGGATCCACTTCAATACCCTGTGATGTAACAACATAGCCAAGAAACGCAACTCGATTGGTGCAAAAGGTGCACTTCTCAAGGTTACCAAACAAACGTGCATCACGTAAAGCATTGAAAACAGCACGTAAATGGTCCAAATGATCCTCTAAAGATTTGCTATAAATCAGAATATCATCAAAGTAGACTACCACAAAACGTCCAATGAAAACACGTAAAACTTCGTTCATTAATCTCATGAAAGTGCTAGGTGCATTAGTTAAACCAAACGGCATTATAACCACTCATATAAACCGAACTTAGTTTTAAATGTTGTTTTCCATTCATCTCCTAATTTCATACAAATCTGGTGGTAACGACTATGCAAATCAACTTTAGAAAACATGGTAGAGCCACTCAATTCATCAAGCATGTCATCTAAATGTGGAATAGGATGACGATATCGATTAGTAATATTATTGATAGCTCTACAATCAGTACACATGCGCGAAGAACCATCTTTCTTAGGTACCAAAATAATAGGAACAACACAAGGGCTAAGGGACTCACGAATATGATCTCTGTCGAGTAGTTCCTAAATTTGGCGTTGTATCTCCTTTGTCTCCTCTGGATTGGTTCTATATGGCGCGCGGTTGGGCAACGTGGCACCAGGAATTAGATCAATTTGGTGCTCAATTCCTCTAATAGGAGGTAGTCCTAGTGGCAGCTCAGCGGGAAAGACGTCCTCATATTCCTGCAAAAGGTTAGCAATAGAGGGTGGCAAAGAAGGAGGCATATCCTCAAATGAAAACAAAACCTCTTTGCAGACAATTGCATAATATTGAGTATTGTTTACATCTAGTTCAGCAATATCAATTTTATTTGCAAGCATACATGTACTCTTCAAACGAATTTCAGTAGCTTGTGTAGAATCAGATTTATTGTTCTTTGGTGGTACAAAATCTGCAGCAACAATCTGATTCTCACTTTTATTTTTCTCCTCAGTTTTAGCTCTACTAGCTCTAGCAAGATCATCTTTTAAAATCTGTTCGGGAGTCATAGGTTTTAGACCAATTTTCTTTCCATCATGCATAAGAGAATAGTGATTAGTTTTGCCATTATGAATAGATTCTCTATCAAATTGCCATGGTCTACCAAGTAATAAAGAACAAGCTTGCATTGGTACAACATCACAATCAACAAAATCAGAATATGTACCAG
The DNA here is from genome assembly GCA_910589765.1 of Avena atlantica. Classification (NCBI taxonomy): domain Eukaryota; kingdom Viridiplantae; phylum Streptophyta; class Magnoliopsida; order Poales; family Poaceae; genus Avena; species Avena atlantica. Next base: position 277,953,833 of record OU342737.1, on the reverse strand, counting down.
TAGTAAAATGCACGCGTACCGTTCTTGTTACCTTGATCTTGCGAGAACTTTCAAACCATTGGATGTAATATGAATGTGTGTGTTGTCTTGTTGGAAGTGCAAGCTTCTCTACCATGTCAACACTAGCCAGATTTTTACAACTCCCTCCATCAATGATGATCCGTATAGCTCTTTCCTTGACAACACCACATGTTTGGAACAGGTTGTGGCGTTGATCTTGCTCAGATTTTCTCAATTGCACACTCAACACATGTTGTGTAATTAAGATCTTGTACTGATCAGCAGCTTCAGCTCCCATTACCTCTATCTCTTCATCAGCATTAGAATTGTCTCGATCTCGAGCAGAAATAAGGGCTAATGTATCTTCATCAAAGTCACTCGCTGAATCGTATTGACCATCATCCCGCACCATCATCACACGTTGTGTTGTGCACTGTCTCTCAATATGACCAAAACCCCAGCACTTGTGGCATTGTATAGCCTTTGTCTTACCCGTGGAATCCCTAGAAGATGTACTACGAACAGGAGCATTGGATGATAGTGGAGGAGCAGCTGGAAATCTTGTGGTGGCCTTGGATGTGGTTGTAGCTGGTGGCGAATCACGAGAAGGAGGTGCTGATTGTCGGGATGGCCAAGTGGATGTGCGACCTGCAGAATTATTAGTCCTCCTCCATGGTGTTTGGCGATCCTGCACTTCACGTTCAGCTTTGCAAGCAAGATGAAATAAACGAGTGATAGAATTATATTCCTTATAATCTAATATATGCTGAATGTCCTTGTTTAATCCACCAAAGAAACGTGCAAGCATTTGTTCAGTAGATTCAACAAGACCACACCGAACCATCCCCGTTTGCAATTCCTGATAATACTCTTCTATAGAATTTTTCCCTTGCTCTAAACGTGTCAAATTCTTTAGTAAATCAGGTTGATAAGTGGGAGGTACAAAACAAACATGCATAGCAGTTTTTAAAGCAGTCCAAGTACTAGGAATAGTAGTAGGATTTAAACGACAATACTCAGACCACCAAAGGGAAGCAAATTTAGTAAATTCACATGTAGCAGCACTAACACGCATATTCTCAGGATATTTTAAACATGCAAAACATTGTTCTACTTCCATCTCCCATGGAAGATATGTATCAGGATTATATTTACCCTCAAAAGATGGAATATTTAATTTAAGCTTTGCAACATGATCATCATCACGTACCGGTGGTCGAGCGTTGCGGTAGTAATGTTGATGTTGACATCCCTTCTATTGATACAACCGTTGTACCTATAGCTACACACATACAAGGACCCATCACAAGATCTCGTGCCAAACAACTTAACTATCAAGTACTTTCGTTTCTTGGAACTATTCCTCCCATACATGAGAATATGATGCTGCCTAAATCAGATGTATTTCTTACTCTTAGGAATGATGGACCAAGCATGGATGAGAGGCACAAGCATTGGAGCATGGCCATGCATGGAGATGGCAGCAAGCGTGTGATGATCCAAGAGAAGGCCACAGATGAAGATTTCAGAACTTTGAGGCCACCATAATGAAGGAAGAAGGCTTGGACGAAATATTCAAGATCAATACTTCACGAATTCGTCCATAGCTTAATATGGTGCTGCGACACCTTTTATTTTGGGCCAGGCCCATGTAATTTTCGCAGGATTTTAATTAGCCACTTTTTAGAGTCCGTATTTGAGAGGAAAAGGACTTCTAGTGTTGGATTCGGCCACCACTTCCATGGCTGGCCGAAACCCCACCTTTTCACCCTTAAATACTCCCCATAGCCGACCTCCTAGATTCGGATTTTGTTTAGACATTAAGTTAGCCATCATAGCAACTTCGCCAAGGCTCGAGCGTCGCAGAGGCCTCTTGTACTTCGCACCTATTCAGGATCCCACCTTTTCAATAAAGCTTTCCTCTTAATCCGCAATATCTTGATTGCAATATTAGTTCTTACTTTTTCTCGATTTCAGGTAGGAATTAAGACCCTCGTTGGTCAGGCTGATCGTGTTCACGCAGGATCGGTAACCTCCAGGAGATTGGCCTAGCGATTGCATTGGCGCTCGTGCTCGCACGTGGAGTAGGATCGTCAAGCCCGAACTCCACCAAATCGATTATCGCCATCTCATCAAAAGATCGGACACCTTTGCCCTATCAAATGTCGGGGACGGCCAGCAGGTACCTGTGGAGGTTGTTCAACCTCCTCGTCAAACAGATCGTCGTCGTCGGGGTCGTAGTAGTACCCGTCGTCTGTCCCCAATGTCGCAGCAGCAGCCGCAGCGGAAGTCTGGGGTGCGTCAGCTGCCGCGATATCCGCCTGAGGTGTGGCGGCAGCCGAATCAGCAGTTCGACCCGTGATCGGAATACGCCGTGCGCCATGCCGAGGTGCCAATGGGGCGGGTGCGGGTGCCGGCAATCTGGCCAAAACCTCCTTGAACCGAGCGTCAAGCTTGTCATTGAAGGATTTCTCGAGCCCATCGATCTTGTCCATGGCGTAGTTGAGCTTGGTGTCAAACTCCCCTAGGTGTGCATCCACATCTTTAGCGCGACCGACCAAGAGCTCGGAGAAGTGTGCATGTAGTTCTTGGTTCGTCATTGTGGCAGGGTTCCGTGAAGTATCTGTCATGGTTAGTCCTTTAAAAAGCACAGGTATATACTATGGAAATATGGTGGAAGGCACGCGTAATCCGTCAAGCAATATACAAAGCTCATACAAGTTCTTACCAAACAGCAGAAAACGGTGATGTGCAACCGCGAGGATCAGTGGGTCCAGGGATTGAACCAAGCGATTACCAGGAGTCGAGACACCGCACGTGGAGAATATCTGTGGAGCTCTGGGAAGGCTTAGCAAAGGGGATTAGCAATTATCAAAATAGCAATGCAAAAATTGAAAGAATGCTCAACGACGGTACTGTACTGGTCCTAGGCTAGATCGTACTAGAGACGCGAGCCTAGATCACCAACGATGTCACGACGCGACACAACAAGCAATGTATGATGATATGGCACCCTGAAAAGCGAACCGAGATGCGGAAAATCACGATGATGGCGAGTGTCTAAAACTGATCTACGGGGTCTAAAAATAGGTTAGATTTTTGAAATTTTTGTATTATGCTGCGGAAAGCGCGCAGGCGCCAAAAAATGTCGCTATAACGGCCGATGGAGAAAAGTGATCCCCGGGTTCGAAAAACAGTATAGCCAGACAAATTTTTTGGAGGCGGTTCCAGACTCTGAGCTCGATACGGACTTCTAGACTTACGACCGGACTCTGAGCTCAATACGGACTTTAGCTTAACATGGAAACAACAAAGAAGGAAAGTAAAAAGAAATAACTAGGAAACAATAACTCAACTCGGACTCGTGCCGCAGCAGGAAAGGTGATCGGATCCGTGTCGCGGTAGGAAGGCGGTGGCGGAGTTTTAGGGTTTATGGCGGCGGAATATGGTGGCAGAATTTTTTTTTGCTCTCCTTATGGACTTACGACCGGACTCTGAGCTCGACACGGACTTTAGCTTAACATGGAAAAAACAAAGAAGGAAAGTAAAAAGAAATAACTAGGAAACAAGAACTCAACTCGGACTCGTGCCGCGGCAGGAAAACTCATCGGATCTGTGTCGCGGTAGGAAGGCGGTGGCGGAGTATTAGGGTTTATGGTGGTTGAGTGTATGGCGGCGGAATATGGTGGCGGAATATGGTGGCGGTGATAGGCGAGTGTGGCGGTGACTACTATGATTAGAACTCGAAACTCTAAGGGACGAGACACTAAGACCAACAACTCGACGCGACGATGTAGACACAAATTCAACAATGCAAAAACTGAAAAGATAATGCGAGACGTAGATTGGTTATGGGATGGATCTAAACTCTAACTGTGTTTTTGGCTTTTTCGTGGGTTATAGGTAAAACAGATCTAATCTACGAAAACAGTAAAATCTCACCGAGCAACCTGAAATCTGATACCACTTGATAGGGAAAAGGTGTCCGATCTTTCGATGAGATGGTGATAATCGATTTGGTGGAGTTCGGTCTTGACGATCCGACTACACGTGCGAGCACGAGCGCAAATGCTATCGCTAGGCCAATCTCCTGGAGGTTACCGATCCTGCGGAAACACGATCAGCCTGACCAGCGAGGGTCTTAATTCCTACCTGAAATCGAGGACAAGTAAGAACCAATATTACAATCAATATATTGCGGATTAAGAGGAAAGCTTTATTGAAAAGGTGGGATCCTAAATAGGTGTGAAGTACAAGAGGCATCTATGACGCTCGAGCCTTGGCGAAGTTGCTATGATGGCTAACTTAATGTCTAAACAAAATCCGAGTCTAGGGTGACGGCTATGGGGAGTATTTAAGGAGGTAAAGGTGGGGTTTCGGCCAGCCATGAAAGTGGTGGCCGAATCCAACCCTAAAAGTCATTTTCCCCTCAAATACGGACTCTAAAAAGTGGCAATTTAAAATCCTGCGAAAATTACATGGGCCTGGCCCAAAATAAAGGTGTCGCAGCACCATATTAAGCTATGGACGAATTCGTGAAGTATTAATCTTGAATATTTCGTCCAAGCCTTCTTTCTTCATTATGGTGGCCTCAAAGTTCTGAAATCTCCATCCGTGGCCTTCTCTTGGATCATCACATGCTTGCTGCCATCTCCATGCATGGCCATGCTCCAATGTTTGTCCCTCTCATCCATGCTTGGTCCATCATTCCTAAGAGTAAGAAATACATCTGATTTAGGCAGCATCATATTCTCATGTATGTGAGGAATAGTTCCAAGAAACGAAAGTACCTGATAGTTAAATTGTTTGGCACGATCTTGTGATGGGTCCTTGTATGTGTGTAGTTGTAGGTACAACGGTTGTATCAATAGAAGGGATGTCCACGTCAGTAGAGAAGTTTGCACTTCCAACAAGACAATGCACACATTCATATTACATCCAATGGTTTGAGAGTTCTCGCAAGATCAAGGTAACAAGAACGGTACGCGTGCATTTTACTATTGGTACATATACTGATTTTGTTGAATGTGATGTTGTACCTATTCAAGTTTGTTCTTTGTTACTTGGTAGACCATGGCAATTTGATAGAGAATCTGTTCATAATGGCAAAACTAATCACTATTCTCTTATGCATGATGGAAATAAAATTGGTCTAAAACCTATGACTCCCGAACAGATTTTAAAAGATGATCTTGCTAGAGCTAGTAGAGCTAAAACTGAGGAGAAAAATAAAAGTGAGAATCAGATTGTTGCTGCAGATTTTGTACCACCAAAGAACACTAAATCTGATTCTAAACATGCTACTGAAATACGTTTGAAGAGTCCATGTATGCTTGCAAATAAACTTGATATTGCTGAACTAGATGTAAACAATACTAAATGTTATGCAATTGTCTGCAAAGAGGTTTTGTTTTCATTTGAGGATATGCCTCCTTCTTTGCCACCCGCTATTGCTAACCTTTTGCAGGAATATGAGGACGTCTTCCCCGCTGAGCTGCCACCAGGACTACCTCCTATTAGAGGAATTGAGCACCAAATTGATCTAATTCCCGGTGCTACGTTGCCCAACCGCGCGCCTTATAGAACCAATCCAGAGGAGACAAAGGAGATACAACGCCAAATTCAGGAACTACTCGACAGAGATCATATTCGTGAGTCCCTTAGCACCTGTGTTGTTCCTATTATTTTGGTACCTAAGAAAGATGGTTCTTCGCGCATGTGTACTGATTGTAGAGCTATCAATAATATTACTATTCGATATCGTCATCCTATTCCACGTTTGGATGATGAATTGAGTGGCTCTACCATGTTTTCTAAAGTTGATTTGCGTAGTGGTTACCAACAGATTCGTATGAAATTGGGAGATGAATGGAAAACGACATTTAAAACTAAGTTTTGTTTGTATGAGTGGTTAGTGATGCTGTTTGGTTTAACTAATGCACCTAGCACTTTCATGAGATTAATGAACGAAATTTTACATGCTTTCATTGGATGTTTTGTGGTAGTCTACTTTGATGATATTCTGATTTATAGCAAATCTTTAGAGGATCATTTGGACTATTTACGTGCTATTTTCAATGCTTTACGTGATGCACGTTTGTTTGGTAACCTTGAGAAGTGCACCTTTTGCACCAATCGAGTTGCGTTTCTTGGCTATGTTGTTACATCACAGGGTATTGATGTGGATCCAGCCAAGATTGAAGCTATTGAGAATTGGCCGCAGCCCAAGATGGTCACACAAGTGAGGAGTTTTCTTGGCCTCGCTGGTTTTTATAGGCGCTTTGTCAAAGACTTTGGATCAATTGCCGCGCCGCTGAATGAGCTTACCAAGAAGGATGTGCCCTTTGTTTGGGGCGATGCACAACAACAGGCCTTCGTCATATTGAAAGATAAGCTAACACATGCTCCCTTACTCCAACTTCTTGATTTTACTAAGACTTTTGAGCTTGAATGTGATGCTAGTGGAATTGGTTTGGGAGGGGTGTTATTACAAGAGGGAAAACCTGTTGCATATTTTAGTGAGAAATTGAGTGGGGCTAGTCTGAACTATTCTACTTATGATAAAGAATTATATGCGTTGGTTCGGACATTAGAAACTTGGCAACATTATCTATGGCCTAAAGAATTTGTTATTCATTATGATCATGAATCTTTGAAGCATATTCGTAGTCAAGCTAAGTTGAATCGTCGTCATGCAAAGTGGGTTGAATTTATTGAGTCTTTTCCTTATGTTATCAAACACAAAAAGGGTAAAGATAATATTATTGTTGATGCTTTGTCGCGCCGTTATACTTTGTTATCTCAACTTGACTTCAAAATATTTGGATTGGAAACTATTAAGGAACAATATGTGCATGATGCTGAATTTAAAGATGTGTTGCAGAATTGTAGAGATGGTAGAACTTGGAACAAGTTCGTCTTCAATGATGGATTTGTGTTCCGTGCTAACCAACTATGCATTCCAGATAGTTCTGTTCGTCTTTTTTTGTTACAGGAGGCGCATGGAGGAGGATTGATGGGACACTTTGGTGTCAAGAAGACGGAGGATGTTCTTGCTGCACACTTCTTTTGGCCACGTATGCGTCGAGATGTTGAGCGATTTGTGGCACGCTGCACTACTTGTCAAAAAGCTAAGTCTCGCTTTAATCCACATGGTTTATATATGCCTCTTCTTGTTCCTAGTGTTCCTTGGGAGGATATTTCTATGGACTTTGTTTTGGGATTGCAACGAACACAGGAGGGGAGGGATAGTATTTTTGTTGTTGTGGATCGGTTTTCTAAGATGGCACACTTTATTCCTTGTCATAAAACGGATGATGCTGCGCATATTGCTGATTTGTTCTTTCGTGAAATTGTTCGTTTGCATGGTGTGCCAAATACTATTGTTTCTGATCGTGATACTAAATTTCTAAGCCACTTTTGGAGATGTTTATGGGCTAAGTTGGGGACTAAATTGCTGTTTAGTACTACATGTCATCCCCAAACTGATGGACAAACTTAAGTAGTAAATAGAACTTTGTCTACTATGTTGCGGGCTATTTTAAAGAAGAACTTAAAATTGTGGGAAGAGTGTTTACCTCATATAGAATTTGCTTATAATCGTTCGCTGCATTCTACCACAAAGATGTGCCCATTTGAGATTGTGTATGGTTTTGTTCCTCGTGCACCTATTGATTTATTGCCTTTACCTTCTTCGGTGCAACATAATTTGGATGCTACACAACGCACTGAAATGATATTAAACTTGCATAAGACTACTAAAGATAACATTGAACACATGAATGCTAAGTATAAACTTGCTGGGGATAAAGGGAAAAAGCATGTTGTGTTTGATGTTGGCGATCTTGTTTGGTTACATTTGCGTAAAGATCGTTTTCCTTATTTACGCAAGTCTAAGTTAATGCCACGTGTTGCTGGTCCCTTTAAGGTGTTAGAGAAAATAAATTATAATGCATATAAACTTGAGTTGCCTGCAGACTTTGGTACGGTTAGTCCTACGTTTAACATTGCAGATTTGAAGCCTTACTTTGGTGAGGAAGATGAGATTGCGTCGAGGACGACTTCAATTCAAGAAGGGGAGCATGATGTGGACATCCCTTCTATTTATACAACCGTTGTACCTACAGCAACACACATACAAGGACCCATCACAAGATCTCGTGCCAAACAACTTAACTATCAGGTACTTTCGTTTCTTGGAACTTTTCCCCACATACATGAGAATATGATGCTGCCTAAATTAGATGTATTTCTTACTCTTAGGAATGATGGACCAAGCATGGATGAAAGGGACAAGCATTGGAGCATGGTCATGCATGGATATGGCAGCAAGCATGTGATGACCCAGGAGAAGGCCACATATGAAGATTTCAGAACTTTGAGGCCACCATAATGAAGAAAGAAGGCTTGGACGAAATATTCAAGATCAATACTTTACGGATTTGTCCATAGCCTAATATGGTGTTGCGACACCTTTTATTTTGGGCCAGGCCCATGTAATTTTCGCAGGATTTTAATTAGCCACTTTTTAGAGTCCGTATTTGAGGGGAAAAGGACTTTTAGGGTTGGATTCGGCCACCACTTCCATGGCTGGCCGAAACCCCACCTTTTCGCCCTTAAATACTCCCCATAGCCATCCCCCTAGACTCGGATTTTGTTTAGACATTAAGTGTTAGACCCCTCCTTTATAAAGGAAAGGATCCCTGTGATTGCAATGCTAGTCCCTAGATCAATGCTAGCATCCACAGTTTAAGATGAAGTACACAGATACAAAGGTCGTTTATTACATTCATTCCAGAGATAAAACATAGTCTTTTACAACTCAGGGCCATAGGCCTAATACAAGAGTTTAAGGAATAAGTAAATAAACATAATTATTCATCTTCATGTGCCACAGGCAAGCATGTTGAGTGTAGACTCATGACTCCTATTCATCATCGGAGTAACCTGCAACATCACAAGTTACAACCACAGAGGGTCAATACTTTGGAATAATATTGGCAAGTGATACCTTAGTAAATTTTAAGTGGACTATATTACTATATGCATTTTGGCTAAGTGTAGCTTGGCTTGCTTTGCTTGAAAATAGGTTTTTCCTATTAGTTGAAATCACTAAGTTTTTCTTTGTCAAAAACATTCCCAAGAAACCACCAATAGACATTGGGGTCCTTCACCCTTGTTCACCCACCAATTTTTACTTAGAAGTTGGAGTGATGAGATTCTTGTAGCTTCCATGTCTTGATGCTCAAATTGTCCATTGCCTTGGACTAGGCTAAGTACTTAGGTTTTCCATCTGCAGAGGTTGTGCACTTTCCCTGATAAGGGGTGGCCCGATCTTCTCGTTGAGCACGTCGTAGATGATGGTGGAGGTAATGGAGATAACTTGTGGGATGCTGAGAATCACCGGCTGTTCCCCCGCTGCCAATGCAACAGATCTCAACCCCGATGGTATTCGCAACTTCACACACTTGCGCACGTAGCCGCTGACCACGAAGCGGTTTGCAATCTACCAATTCCCAATGGAACAGCAGAAAACACGAAGACTTTCAGTAGCAAACTCCAGATCGAATCAAAGTGGAGGTATGGTAGATATTCCTGATCGAATCAAAGAGGAACATATAATTTCAGATGAATGCTTGCAGCAGTTCAACGAAACAAGTATTGGTTTAATCTAAACGTGGTCTAACCCTAATTGCGACGGCTGCTAGGGAATATATAAGTGCTGGGGCGTCCTCCCCCTTAAACGGGCCTAAAAACAGCCATAACTTGGCCCAAACTGACTCGGTTCGACTCAAACTGATACATACCGACCCATAGATGGATTCGGTCTAATTGGCACGCAGGCCAAACGTCGTGGAACACCTCAAACATGTATTTCTGGGTGCTCCTCATCCCTTTCTTGATCATACGTGATTTCCTCATTGTCTCCTAGTGCGCCTGCCTCCCTCTCCTCCCTCGCGCACTTGCTGATATTGGAAATCAGTGCTTGTTCTTCCTGTTGCCACTCTCCTTCTTCTCCACGTGCAACGCTTGTGTTATCAACAAACCTGATCATACAAAGATGCATAGACTTAGGCAGTATAAAGTTCTCATCAATTAAAATATCAGATTCAATTAAGAGTGAATTCACCTGTTGGCCTAGTAGCTTTGCACGTGCCCTTGTCATTGGTCCAATTCTGATTTCCTTGGACTTGTCTTGTGTAACAACATCATCATCATCATTGGGAGATAATGGTAAAGGACTAGAGATATCCTCATCATCCCCCCCCCTTCAAAAGGCGTCGACCCCGACGCTCCAAGGTCTTCTCCATCATATGGCGTCAAATCAGCAACATTGAATGAATTACTGACGCCAAACTCATCAATAGGAAGATCAATCTTGTACGCATTATCATTTATCTTGGCAAGCACTTTATATGGACCAGCACCTCTTGGCTGCAACTTGGACTTGCGCTGTTGTGGAAATCTGTCTTTGCGAAAATGCACCCATACCATGTCACCTGGTTGGAACAGCACCTCCTTTCTCTTCTTATTAACACGATTAGCGGTGTACTTGCCCTTCTTCTCAATGGCTTCCTTTGTCTGCTCATGTATCTTCTTCACAAAATCTGCCCTCTTGGATGCCTCCATGTTAACTCTCTCTTGAAGTGGAAGAGGCAACAAATCAAGTGGGGTAATTGGTTTAGAACCATAGACCACTTCAAACGGACAAAGCTGCGTTGTTGAGTGGACCGCCCTGTTATATGCAAACTCCACATGCGGCAAACAGTCCTCCCACACACGCAGGTTCTTCTTAATCATCGATCGCAGCAACGTTGAAAGTGTGCGATTTACCACCTCCGTTTGACCATCAGTTTGGGGATGACAAGTGGTACTGAATAGTAACTTTGTTCCCAGTTTTCCCCAAAGTGTCTTCCAGAAATAGCTCATAAACTTCACATCTCGGTCAGAAACAATCGTCTTCGGTACTCCATGTAAGCGTACAATGTCCCTGAAAAACAGAGTAGCAACATGCGACGCATCGTCGCTTTTGTGGCAGGCAATAAAATGTGCCATCTTAGAAAAACGATCAACTACCACAAAAACTGAATCATGTCCTCTCCTGGTTCGAGGTAGTCCTAACACAAAATCCATGCTGATATCTTCCCATGGTGTAGTAGGAGCAGGAAGAGGAGTATACAAACCGTGAGGCTTCAGTTTTGATTTGGACTTGTGGCAAGTAATGCAACGCTTCACAAATCTGTCCACATCACGCCTCATCTTAGGCCAATAAAAGTGATCAGCGAGCATGAGCAAAGTCTTCTCTCGTCCAAAGTGACCCATTAAACCACCGGCATGTGATTCCTGCAACAATAGCAAACGCACGGACGATTCTGGAACACACAACTTGTTAGCGCGAAACAAAAAGCCATCATGTATATGGTATTTTTCCCATGCTTTCCCATTAGTACACAAACCATATGGTGCTGCAAAATCATGATCGGTAGCATATAAAGCACGCAAACTCTCTAAACCAGGAACCTTAACATCTAAGTGTGTCAACAACATATTTTTCCTAGATAGAGCATCAGCAACAACATTATCTTTACCCTTCTTATGCTTAATGATGTATGGGAAAGACTCAATGAATTCAACCCACTTAGCAAGACGTCTATGCAAGTTGGATTGAGCTTTTAAATATTTCAAAGCCTCATGATCAGAATGTATGATAAATTCTTTTGGCCACAAATAATGTTGCCAAACTTCAAGAACTCTAACAAGCGCATACAATTCTTTGTCATAAACAGGATAATTTAACCGTGCACCACTCAATTTCTCAGAAAAATATGCAATTGGTTTACCCTCTTGCATTAGCACACCTCCAATACCAATGCCACTAGCATCACATTCAATCTCAAAGTGTTTATTAAAATCAGGAAGTGCAAGTAATGGTGCAGTAGTTAACAAACGTTTCAGTTCATCAAAAGCATGATCTTGGGCTGGGCCCCAAACAAATTCAACACCTTTCTTAGTAAGTTCATTCAAAGGGGCAGCAATAGTACTAAAATCTTTCACAAAACGCCTATAGAAACCAGCAAGACCGTGAAAGCTTCGTACTTGACTAACATTCATAGGAGTAGGCCAATTTTGTATAGCTTCAATTTTAGATGCATCTACCTCAACTCCATTTTTAGAAACAACATATCCCAGAAATATGACCTTATCTTTGCAAAATGTGCACTTATCAAGATTGCCATAAAGCTTATTATCACGCAACACTTGCAAAACTTGTCGGATATGAGCACTATGTTCAGATTCATTGCGGCTGTAAATTAAGATATCATCAAAGTACACAACCACAAACTTGCCAATGAAATGCCTTAAAACATGGTTCATCAATCGCATGAAAGTACTAGGTGCATTAGTTAACCCAAAAGGCATTACTAACCACTCATATAATCCGAACTTAGTTTTAAAGGCTGTCTTCCACTCATCCCCTTCTTTCATCCTAATTTGATGATAACCACTACGCAAATCAATTTTAGAGAAAATAGCAGCACCACTCAGTTCATCCAGCATATCCTCTAAGCGTGGAATAGGATGGCGATACCGAATAGTGATGTTATTAATAGCTCTACAATCTACACACATGCGCCATGTACCATCTTTCTTAGGAACTAAAATAACAGGAACAGCACAAGGACTTAGGCTCACACGAATATACCCTTTGTCGAGAAGTTCTTGCACTTGCTTCTGAATTTCCTTTGTTTCTTCGGGGTTGGTGCGGTAGGGGGCTCGATTAGGCAACGATGCTCCTGGTATAAAATCAATTTGATGCTCAATACCTCGCACTGGTGGCAAACCTGCAGGTACCTCGCTTGGAAACACGTCGCTAAATTCCTGTAATACATCAGAAACACCAAGAGAGATAGGGGTCATGTCGTTAGAAACTAAAATTTCACCCTTGTACATAAGCACAAGTGGAACAGCAGTAGGATCCTCACGAAACTCTCTCAGATCAGATTTGGTGGCTAACATTACTAAGGAATGCACTCCCTCACCGTTCTTTTTTCCACTCATATTTGGCTTGTGGCTCTCACTCACCGAAGGTGTAGTCTCTCGTCTATCTACTCTCTCAGTTGCTTTCTCCAGATTCACTTCAATCTTTTGACGAGATTCATTTATAATATGTTGTGGTGTCATGGGCCGCAAAGTAATGTCTCTACCATGCCAATTCAAATGATATGTGTTGGCTCTCCCATTGTGTTGCACATTGCGATCATATTGCCATGGGCGGCCTAACAACAAATGACACACGGTCATAGGAACCACATCAAATTCAATGGTATCTTTATATGGTCCAATCTGAAATTCCACACGCACCATGTAGCTAACCTTCATCTCTCCATTATCACTCAGCCACTGAATATAATATGGATTGGGGTGCGGTAAATACTTCAGTTTCAGCTTGGCACAAAGCTCTTTACTAGCCAAATTGCGACAGCTACCACCATCAACTATCACTTTGCACGCCTTGCCAGGACCAACAACAGCCTTTGTTTGGAACAAATTGCATCGCTGATTTTCAGAGCTAGGCGTAACATTCAGGACTTTCTGTGAGCAAAAAATGGTAGGATAGTGAGTCGCATATGCATCAATAGGACCATCACTTGAATAACCTTCATCATCCAAAGCTTCAGACTCAGGGTCAGCATCATCACCAGTTTCATACTCGTTGTCCTCATTAATCAGCATCACTTTTTTGTTAGGACAATCCTTCCTAAGATGACCCAAGCCACCACATGTGTGACAAGCCATGTCCCGGTTCCGTGCGGTAGATGAAGATGAACCAGTACCACTAGCTGCAGGTTGTGCTATTTTCTTTGCATTCGAAACAACAGTATCTGACCTGTTCGATGACGAAGCACGAAAACCTGAATTGGTACTTTGCGGGGGTACGCTACCAGCCGGTCGAGGTGTGAAACGACCACTAGCTGGAGAAGAACGAGCTTTATATGTGGCTTCTTCAGCCAACTGAGCTTCAGCTTCACGTGCATGATGTAATAGATCATTCATATCATGATATTGGTGATGCCGAACAATGCGCTTGATATTATATGTCAAACCTGAGAGGAAACGCTGCAAGGTTTGTTCAGACTCTTCACGTACTCTAGCACGCTGCATAATCAACTCCATCTCCTGATAATAATCATCAACACTCTTCGTGCCTTGCTTCAAACTCTGCAGTTTATCATAAAGAGAACGAATGTAGTTGCGCGGAATAAATCTGTCACGCATCAGTTGCTTCATAGTTCTCCATGTAATAATTGGGGGGTCACCTTCTTCTTGCCTTGTACGCACAAGATTATCCCACCAACGCAAAGCATACCCATCAAATTCAGAAGATGCTAACTTGATTTTTCTATCCTCGGTGTATTCATGCAAACGTCATAATTTCTCGATCTTCAGCTCCCATATAAGATACTCTTCAACATCATTAGAGCCCTCAAACTTGGGAAGAGAAAATTTTGGTTTTCCTAGCCCATCCTCTTGCTGAACCTCAGGATTAGCAACATGAGGACGTGCACCGAAAGGAGCAAAGCCACGGCCATGAGGTATATCAGCACCTCTTCCTCTATTGCCACGGCCTCCATTGCCACGGCCTCCATTGCCACGGCCTGCCGGATGTGCAGCAGGAGCAGCTGCATCAGCATCAAAATTTCCATGATTTTCACCATGAATACTTGCATCACCCTCTTCCTCCTCAGCAGTGTGTTGCTGATTGTGCTGAAGATCAACAGTTGCTTGCAATGTAGTCACAGCTCGTGTTAAATCAGTGAGAGAACGCTGAATTGCAGTCATGGTGTCTTGAGTGGTGGCAGCCGTTTCTTTCGCCTCTTTAAGTTCTAAATCAATAACACGCACATCTTCGTGTATATTGGTAACAGCAACATCTATCTGACGTGTCAAGTGATCTCGCAAGGCTTCATATTCATTCCAATGCACCACAGCAGTAGGATCCTTTTTCATCTGCACATTAACACTCTCAGACATGATTAGTAGGTTAGTGCAAACAAAACTAGGTGTATGGTGGAACTCTCACAACTCACTCGAAACTGAAAGAAAACAATGTATCTTACCGTTCCAAAGTGAATTAGGATAGCTTACCAACTTGTATGAGCAGAACGTGCACGGATGTGACAAAGCGAATACCGAGGGAAAGATTATCACACGACAACTAGGGGTATGTAGTGGAGCTTGGTATGGATACCTAACAACACCAATTCAGAAATCCTAGTGCTGACCGTATGACAAAGACCCACGAAAACACACACAGTGGAGATAAATGGGGCAATTGCAACTCTAAAAAGGAGCTCAAAAGGAAGGTATATCGGAGTAATGCTCGTGTTGCAATGCACAAGGAGAGACGCTAGCAAGGACTCAACAAAACGGGCACCAGATTGCTAAACTAAGCAGCCCGAAGAGCACTCAGCATGCTAGTCTCGTAGGATAGTTCTAGACACCAAGAAAGGCTTACTAAGGCTCACAAAGATAGGAACGCTATGTGGACTCAGTAAAAAAATAAAAAAAGAATTTTTTTTTTTTGGCTCGTAGTACCTCAGACCAGGTCTGAGGTCAGGCGAGGAGCGACGCGAGATTTTTTTTTTTTTTTTTTGTTGTTGTTCGCTCGTTCAACCGTGACGCCTAAGGACAGACCTTTCTCAGGTCCAGCGAGCGAGCGATCGGATTTTTTTTTTCTTCTAAAATAGATCTAGCAACTCTAAAACTCCAGAACACGACGAACAGTCTAGAAACAGTCTAAAACTTCGATTATGAGACAAACTTTGACGAAAACTAGACAAAAACTAGACAAAAACTAGACAAAAACTATGACTCGGATTTAGAAGAAAGGTTACACAAAAATACTATGATCAGCAACTAGAACTCACGAACGGTGTTATCTAGTCTATGGCAATACACTATGAACCCTAATATTTTTGTGTGGCTTTTTCTGTATAGGACTAAAACAACTAATCTATGGGGATGAATTGCTCACCGAGTAAACCTGAGAATCTGATACCAAGATGATAAGGGGTGGCCCGATCTTCTCGTTGAGCACGTCGTAGATGATGGTGGAGGTAATGGAGATAACTTGTGGGATGCTGAGAATCACCGGCTGTTCCCCCGCTGCCAATGCTACAGATCTCAACCCCGATGGTATTCGCAACTTCACACACTTGCGCACGTAGCCGCTGACCACGAAGCGGTTTGCAATCTACCAATTCCCAATGGAACAGCAGAAAACACGAAGACTTTCAGTAGCAAACTCCAGATCGAATCAAAGTGGAGGTATGGTAGATATTCCTATCGAATCAAAGAGGAACATATAATTTCAGATGAATGCTTGCAGCAGTTCAACGAAACAAGTATTGGTTTAATCTAAACGTGGTCTAACCCTAATTGCGACGGCTGCTAGGGAATATATAAGTGCTGGGGCGTCCTCCCCCTTAAACGGGCCTAAAAACAGCCATAAATTGGTCCAAACTGACTCGGTTCGACTCAAACTGATACATACCGACCCATAGATGGATTCGGTCTAATTGGCACGCAGGCCAAACGTCGTGGAACACCTCAAACATGTATTTCTGGGTGCTCCTCATCCCTTTCTTGATCATACGTGATTTCCTCATTGTCTCCTAGTGCGCCTGCCTCCCTCTCCTCCCTCGCGCACTTGCTGATATTGGAAATCAGTGCTTGTTCTTCCTGTTGCCACTCTCCTTCTTCTCCACGTGCAACGCTTGTGTTATCAACAAACCTGATCATACAAAGATGCATAGACTTGTATAAAGTTCTCATCAATTAAAATATCAGATTCAATTAAGAGTGAATTCACCTGTTGGCCTAGTAGCTTTGCACGTGCCCTTGTCATTGGTCCAATTCTGATTTCCTTGGACTTGTCTTGTGTAACAACATCATCATCATCATTGGGAGATAATGGTAAAGGACTAGAGATATCCTCATCATTCCCCACCAGACTTGGTTTCCCAAGACAGGACCTTTCAGAAGCCTTTCCTTAGTCAAATGGACGCGCTCCAACCTATCATTCCCACTACCACCAACTGTCCAAGTGACTAAGTTCTAGCAACCTATATGATCAAGGCAGAGCCCATATTGCCAAGTGGTTGCACTGTAAGCTTTCTCAACACTTGGCCTCCAAATCCCTTTGTGCCTGGGTGGCATACCACAAGTGAGATACACAACCCAAGTCCATGGCCTTGTGTAACCACTCAACATAAACCAATCCTTCCATTCCACCCAGGGGATTCATTGACTTAGTGGTTTTATTAGGAAAAACTTAAGTCTCATGACTTAGAAATATTTTACCATAGTAAGTATAGATTTTCACCAACCCTTGTTTGCTAAAAAGCTAGGCTAAGCATGGCATGACAACTTATCTTAGGAAAATTCCCTAGCAATTCTACCATTCTAATCTACTAGGATTTCCCCATCTTTTATTTTGACAAAAAGGTAGCATGCAAGACTTAGCAAAATATCTAATGCTAATACAAAATATGGGAAAGGAATATTCATGAAAATATCACTTGCCTTGGTAATGTGGAGAGTAGCACTCCTCATAATCAAAATCACTAGCAAAATCTACACAAAAATTTGTAGCACACCATTATATACAATCAAAAATAATATGAATGCATGCATGCAAGAATTTACTAAGTGGTGATTTTGAAAACCCTACAAAGCATGTGCATGTTTACAGAAACTTAACAAGACACAAGTTTTGCCAAATCAAACTTATTTGGCATCTAAACAAATTACTAAACTAAATCCATAATCAAAATAGCCTTAAACATGTTTCTACAAATAAAGTCATTCTCATGGTTACTATTTGTTAAACACTTGGCATAGACAGAAAGGCCTTGATTCCCTGAATCCAACAGTATAAAGTTTGCAAAATTCCAACGTGGAAATCAAAAGTTTTATAAGCATTTGAAATTTGGATCAAATTCTGATTTAAAATCTGTTTTTAGATCTGTTCCTAGCCATGCGTCGTGTTGTGACTAGCGCGTACCGGTTCGCATCGGATCGAGCTCTACAGCCACAGGATCTAAATAGATCGGACGCTCCAGATCGCGTACCTCTTCGCCGATTACTGAATCTATCCTAACGCTTGGATCAAGATCCAACGGCGCGCGAGCAAGCGACCATGTCCTGGCGGCACGCGGCGTCAGCGAGCGGCGGAGCGCTCGGTCTACGGCGGCGCTAGCGTTCCAGATCGTTCCAGGATGCAAGAAGGTTCTTACCAGATCCGCAAAGGCGTGCTAAAGCTCGACGTGGTACTGGTTTGCGGAGGGGCGCTCGGATGTGGCTGAGAGAGCTCGTCGGAGTCGTGCACGGCGTCGGGTGGTTGTTGTCGGAGTCGTTGCCGAGGTTCCGCGTTGCCCTAACACAAGCCAGGGGGTTTAGGAGATGCGCAAGAACGTGGCGAACAATCTCATGTGAGTCAGAAGTGAAGGGGTGCACGGGACTTACGGAATTTGGTCGCCGGAGTCGAGGTGGTCGTCAGATGCTTGCGGCGTCGAGCGGGAACGGCGACCTGGGGCAGTACAGGATGAACTGGTGGGGTCAGGAGGTGTGCAAGGAGATTGCGAAGTGGCTCGAACGAATCAGAGAGGAAGGGGCGAACGGAGCTCACCGGAATTGATCGCCGGAGTGAGCTCTGTCTGCGGCGGTGTTGTGTGAGTCGTGGGTAGCCTGGTGGCGTGAAGGCAGAATTGACTGGGGGAAAATGGTCGCTAGGAGGTGGGGATCTTATAGCCGGAGCCTCGACAGGAAACGCTTGTCGCATCAATGCTACTTACGCTCGCGAGATCAGCGCTGCAACGGCCAGCGGCGGAGTCGTGCGCGGAATCAGAGGGGAAGACGATGCTGACGTGGAGGAGGCCCGCTTGCCAGTGAAGTGCGCGAGGTGGAGGTGGGGTCTGTCTGTCAGCGACAGATTGCGTGCGCTCGCGCGTGAGAGAAGAAAAGGAAACCCCCGGGTGGGCTAGTTGGGCTCGATTCTCTGCTGGGCTAGATATCTGGCGCGCGGCCTTTTTCCTTTGTTTAATTCTTTTTCTTTTCTATTTCGATTTTCTGAATGGGTTTTCAAATGGTTTCAAAATCAATTTGAATTCAAATCTTCCTGAGGTTTTGTAGTGGTGATTTGGTCTTAGAAATGGGTCAAAACTCATGGGGCTACTCTGCAAGGGCTTGGTCAAACTTGGATTTCAAACAAACAGAGACTTTGCTTCTATTTTGCAAATGTTTGAAATAGGGGTTTTGTAATTATTTCTAAATTATAAAAAATTGCACACACACTTTCCAACAATGGAGGCAAGCAACCAAGTTCCTAAAACTCCCAACTTTCCAATGGTGTTGGCTATTTAAAATAAGACTGACCACATAAAATCATGGTACCTTATGTTTCTGTTTTCTGAAATGATTTGGGAAAACCCTAAATGATGATGGATGCAAGGATGATATGAATGAGCTTTGAAACATGAATTTAGGGATGTTAGAAATCTAACCCCCTTAAGATGAATCTCGCCCTCGAGATTCGGATTGGCTAGCAAATAGGTGAGGGTGGTCTTTCCGAAGATCATCTTCTCTTTCCCATGTTGCTTCCTCTTCGGAATGATGATTCCATTGCACCTTGCAAAACTTGATAGTTTTTGTCCTTGTGACTCTTTCTGCGGTCTCAAGAATCTTGATAGGCTTTTCCTCATAGGTGAGATCACTTTCTAGCTGGACTTCTTCCAAAGGTATGGTATCCTTCAACGACGATTCTTCCATTTCTGGGTGACATTTCTTGAGCTGACTCACATGAAACACATTATGGACAGCTGACAGAGATTCTGGCAATTCAACTTCATATGCAACTTCTCCCTTGCGACTTAGAATTTTGAATGGCCCAACGTATCTTGGTGCCAACTTTCCTTTGATTCCAAATCTTTTCACTCCACGAAGTGGTGATACTCTGAGATAAGCTCTATCCCCAACTTCGTAGGTGACTTCTCTACGCTTAGAATCCGCGTAACTTTTCTGTTGGGACTGTGCTATCTTCAACCTGTCCTTAACCAATTTGACTTTCTCTTCGGCGTCCTTGATAAGATCAGGTCCAAACAAACTCCTTTCTCCCACTCCATTCCATAGCAATGGGGTGGTACACTTCCTTTCGTAGAGAAACTCAAATGGTGCCATCCCAATACTAGATTGATAGCTATTGTTATAAGAAAATTCTGCGTAAGGCAGACTTTCATCCCAACTTGCTCC
This sequence comes from Avena atlantica, assembly GCA_910589765.1. Lineage (NCBI taxonomy): Eukaryota > Viridiplantae > Streptophyta > Magnoliopsida > Poales > Poaceae > Avena > Avena atlantica. The sequence continues at coordinate 277,933,523 of OU342737.1, read as the reverse complement.
ATAATCTAGGGCGCATGCCCTCAACATGTGTTCAAGGATTTGGTTAGTCCTTTCTGTTTGTCCATCAGTTTGAGGATGAAAAGCAGTACTGAATTCCAACCTCGTTCCCAATGATTCATGTAGCTGTCTCCAAAAGTGAGAAGTGAACTGAGTTCCTCTATCTGACACAATACTCTTAGGCACACCGTGAATGCATACAATTCTGCTCATGTAGATTTTAGCTAACTTGGCACTTGTATAAGTTGTCTTCACGGGTATAAAATGAGCCACTTTAGTTAGGCGATCCACTACTACCCATATGGAATCATACCCTGACCTGGTCCTTGGTAATCCGGTAATGAAATCCATACCAATATTTTCCCACTTCCACTCAGGAATAGGCAATGGTTGAAGCAAACCTGCTGGTATCTGATGCTCCGCTTTCACTCTACTACACACATCACACAAAGCAATATGTTCGGCGATGTCCCTTTTGAGATTGTTCCACCAAAATCTTTCTTTCATGTCCATGTACATCTTGGTGTTTCCTAGGTGAATAGAATACGGAGAGTTGTGGGCTTCCTGTAAAATCAGTTTCCGCAACTCCGTGTCTTGTGGAACACAAATACGTTTCCCGTGCCATAAAGTACCTTGTTCGTCAATATGGAAACTTTTAGCTTTCCCTTGGCTAATCCTTTCCTTAATCTCTTCGATTTATTTATCCGTCTTCTAGGCTTCTTTAATCTTATCCAACAGAGTGGGTTGAACATTCAAAGTCATAAGATGTCCTTCTGGTACAATCTCCAATCTGAGTTCTTTGAATTGCTTACACAAGTCGTCTGGCAATTCACCATCGGTAAGGCCATTTACGAATGCCTTACGACTTAGAGCATGTGCTACTACATTTGCTTTACCGGGGTGGTATTGCAAACTCAAGTCGTAATCCTTGATAAGTTCTAGCCATCTCCTTTGTCTCATGTTGATTTCCTTCTGGGTGAAGATATACTTCAAACTCTTATGATCGGTGAACACTTCACATCGCTTTCCCAAAAGGTAATGTCTCCATGTTTTGAGTGCATGGACGACAGAGGCTAACTCCAAATCATGAGTAGGATAGTTTACTTCATGAGTTTTGAGTTGTCTCGAGGCATAGGCTACGACTTTACCGTCTTGCATAAGTACGGCACCCAAACCTTGATGAGATGCATCACAATATACATGGAAATCCTTTTCCAAATCTGGCAGACATAGTACCGGTGCTGTCACAAGTCTCTTCTTTAATTCCTGAAAGCTGACTTCACAACCTTCAGACCAAGCAAATTTCTTGTCCTTCTTTAGCAATTCAGTCATTGGCTTAGCAACCTTTGAGAAATTCTCAATGAACCTTCTGTAGTAACCTGCTAAACCAAGGAAACTGCGAACTTCTTTTACGTTCTTCGGAGATTCCCATTCAGTCACAGCTGAAACTTTAGCAGGATCAACTGCCACACCATGCTTTGTCATAACATGACCAAGAAAACCCACTTCCACTAACCAGAACTCACACTTGCTGAATTTGGCATAAAGTTTATGTTCCCTCAGTTTCTCAAGTATCAAGCGTAAGTGTCTTTCATGTTCTTCCTTGCTCTTGGAGTAGACCAAGATGTCATCGATGAAAACGACAACAAACTTGTCGAGAAATTCCATGAACACCTTGTTCATCGTATTCATGAAGTATGCCGGAGCATTGGTTAAACCAAAAGGCATCACAGTGTACTCATACAATCCATACCTTGTGGTGAATGCTGTTTTAGGTATGTCTTGCTCTCTTATCTTGAGTTGAAAATAGCCTGACCGAAGATCAATCTTCGAGAACACACATGCTCCTTATAGCTGATCAAACAAGTCGTTGATTCTTGGCAAAGGATATTTGTTCTTGATGGTTACCTCGTTGAGAGAACGGTAGTCAATGCATAATCTTTGTGTTCTATCCTTCTTTTCCACGAATAAAACTGGAGCTCCCCAAGATGAAGAACTTGGTTGGATAAATCCTTTCTGCAACTGTTCTCCTAATTGCTTCTTGAGCTCCTTCAGTTCATCAACCGACATTTTGTATGGTCTCTTTGCTATTGGTCCAGAACCTGGTACCAAATCTATCAGAAATTCCACATCTCTATCTGGTGGCATCCCTGGCAACTCTTCCGGAAACACATCCGGATACTCGCATACAACTGGTACACTGTCCATGCTAACCCCCTTAAGAGAATTCAGCTTACTTCCTTTAGATTCAAAGTTTGACCTGAATTTTATTCTTTTTCCTTCTGGGGTTGTGAGTGCAACAGTGCGATTAGCACAATCTAGTACTCCTTCATACTTAGCCATCCAATCCATTCCCAATATTACGTCTAGTCCTTGGGAATCTAGGATTATCAGGCTCACTGGAAACTTATGCTTTCCAAACTCTATGACAAGATCCCGACATCCAAGACTTACTATCATATCTCCACCCGGAGAACTAACTTTTATTGGACACCCAATGTTTTCAGATGCAAACTCATTTCTATCAACAAATGCTTTCGATATGAATGAATGAGATGCACCAGTGTCAAAGAGTACAAATGCTGGAATGGAATTGAGTCTGAACTTACCAGCAACAGCGTCAGGCTCCTCATAGACCTTCTCCACATTGATGTGGTTAACCTGTCCTTTCTGGAAAGGATTGGGCTTGTTAGGTCCTTCAACTTTCTTCTCAGGACACTCATTAGCATAATGCCCCAGCTTCTTGCATTTGAAGCACTCAACCTGACTGATGTCCTTTTTAGGCTGGTTTCCACTTCCACTTCCACTGTGGTAGCTCTTATGTCCACTCTTGTGGTTCTTGTACTTATCATTGTCATGATTGCGATGATGCTTGTTGTCATGACGGTTGGGGTTGTGGTGCTTGTTGAATTTCCCATGCTTATGGGATCCTGAGCTGCCACTGTCATCATGGTGAGATCGTTTGTGAGACGATCCGGAGTTGTGCTTGTCGGAGTGTTTCCTCTTCCTACTCTCGACTTGCTTCATTTTATTCTCCAAAATAGCAGCCTTGTCACACAGAGACTGATAATCGGAACATATGCCATAGACAACTGTAAATTCAGCTCATCATTCAATCCCTCCAGAAACTTTTCTTTTCTTTTGGCATCTGTGTCAACCTCATCCGGTGCATAGCGCGCCAGATTGTTGAACTCTTCTATGTATTCAGCCACGCTGCGGTGGCGCTGCTTCAAGTTGTGAAACTCCTTCTTTTTCAGGCTCATCATTCCTGATGAGATATGAGCAGTGCGAAAGCCATCTTCAAAGATAGCCCTAGTCACCTCATCAATTGGAGTGGTGATTTGGAAGTTGTCCCACCATGTGGCGGCTGGTCCTTCCAACAGATGCGCTGCGAACCTGACCTTTTCAGCATCCGTGCAGCCCACGGTCACTAAGTCCTTATTCACAGAACGTAGCCAGTCATTAGCCACCATGGGATCAGTTGTCCCCGAAAACTTTGCTGGCCTCAATCGCAGAAATCTGGTGAGCATATCAAAACCCGGAGGGTTGTTGTTATTGTTATTGTTGTTGTTGTTATTGGGGTTGTTGTTGTTGTTATTCTGGTTTTGGATGAATGTTGTCATCATCTGCATAAGCTGTGTTTGAGCATTCATCATCTGTTGCATTTCTGGAGTGATGTTGTTGGGCTTGGGGTTTGCGCGACGGGGAGGCATCTGTGGTTTGTTCAAATAGAGATAAGGAATAGATACCCATAGATGTTTTATGCACATTACATCACATACCAACACATAGCAAGCAACATAAGAATAAAAGTTCAACAACCACATAATAAGTTCATGAAGTAAAACACACAAGTGGCAAGCCATCCACATGTCAGATGGTCCAATAATAAGTTCACAATAACAAGTATGAATATGAAAGATAAACGAGTAGTCAAGTCTACTCATCAGCATCAATCTCCTCCTCGACGAAGGTAAGACCTGCGTTCTCCATCGCGGTCTTGTTCTCCTCAATCGTAGTGGTCAAGGAATCGACCTTGGCCTTGAGAGCCCTCTTCTGGGAGCGAAGCCTCTCAATAACCATCTGCTGCTGCTCTAGCTCGAAATCCTTGGACTTCGGTTCCTCGGTAATATCCCGGATCTTCTTGTTCCTATCCTGGATGCGTTTCTCCTGACTCTTGATTTGCGGTCCTGGGCCTCGAACTTCGTCTCCATTTCCTTGACCATCTCATCCTGCTGTGCGAAAAGCTTGTCCTTCTCGCGAAGCTGCACCTGGAGCTCGTCATTGCTGAGCATGACGTTCGTCCTGTCCGTGTCCACGTGCCTGATGAGAGACTCTAAGTCCTGGAGATAGAGACGTATCGGCTCTGCCGCGTCCCTCGAGTCGTCCTTAAAGTCGATGGACTCTCCATCAACATCACGTCTTCCGAAGACGTGGAAGTGAGTGCCCCTAACCTGTCGGGAGTGACGGCCTAACAGACGTCCTATCAGGTCCTGCATGACTACCTCCATGCCTCTCTCCCTGTCGTCGTGCATCAGCTTGAAGACGATGGCCTCTGTAGTGGGCTCTGTCTGGCGTCCGGGCTGGTTCACCTTGAAGCCCCAGAGGTCCTTCCTCTAGAACTTGGTGAGTGGGTAAACCGTGATGGTGGGAAGAGGGAGATCGAGCAAAGTGGTAAGCTCAACGATACGGGGACCAAAACGGGTAACCTGGAACTCCTCAACGGTGCTGATGGTAATAGGCATCTATTTATAAGATTGAAAAAAGTAGAACACCACAATTTAAGATAAATAAAGGCAACATCACATACACATCCTTGGAATCACAAAATCACACAAGTCATGCATACATGAATCCATTACATCAATCAAGGTCCAACTTATTTAAGGTATCATTTTGGAAAATAAGGTGATAAGTGGTGGTCCAACTAACGAAGTGCCCTTACAATCCTATCTCACTGGATCTATTAGCAAACACAATGTTTCTAGAGGCAATCCACCTATCTTGTTCACTTGATTCCATCACTAAGTCTATAATATCTCCCCTTAATTCTTGGTTGGTGGCTTCCAACTCTTGGGTAAGCTCCTTCTCTTTCTCTAAGTCTCTTTGGAGGTTGAGCATTCTACACTTGACTCTAGCACTAAGTTCTTTGATAGTCCTCCAAGCTGCTTCTCTGGCTGACTCAAAGAATGTGGTGTGCATCACAGTGTTGGTGTACATGCAGAATCCCCTTTCTTTGTGGTTGTCTTCCTTGTTTTTGTACAAGTGAAGTTGCACCCACCAATACTCCACTCCTTCATCCATCACTGGAAAGCCTTTGTAAACAGCTGCACCATGTGCTTCCATTGTCACCATAAGGTCCTTGAGAATTTTGGGAAACTCAGTTTCACACTCCAAGGTCATGGTCATGAGTGGCCCTTTCTTCACGGCTTCGTTGATGGAGTTCATCTACAAATAGAGATGAGAATGAGAGGATTAGAAAAGTTTACGAGAAGAATAGACAAGTGTGGAAGTAGTTGAAAATTTTCCTTAGTGGTTTTCAATCCTAGGGTCATAATCCTACAGGCAACACAGTGCTCTGATACCATCTGTTAGACCCCTCCTTTATAAAGGAAAGGATCCCTGTGATTGCAATGCTAGTCCCTGGATCAATGCTAGCATCCACAATTTAAGATGAAGTACACAGATACAAAGGTCGTTTATTACATTCATTCCAGAGATAAAACATAGTCTTTTACAACTCAGGGCCATAGGCCTATTACAAGAGTTTAAGGAATAAGTAAATAAACATAAGTCTTCATCTTCATGTGCCACAGGCAAGCATGTTGAGTGTAGACTCATGACTCCTATTCATCATCGGAGTAACCTGCAACATCATAAGTTACGGCCACAGAGGTTCAATACTTTGGAATAGTATTGGCAAGTGATACCTTAGTAAATTTTAAGTGGACTATATTACTATATGCATTTTGTCTAAGTGTAGCTTGGCTTGCTTTGCTTGAAAATATGTTTTTCCTATTAGTTGAAATCACTAAGTTTTTCTTTGTCAAAAACATTCCCAAGAAACCACCAATAGACATTGGGGTCCTTCACCCTTGTTCACCCACCAATTTTTACTTAGAAGTTGGAGTGATGAGATTCTTGTAGCTTCCATGTCTTGATGCTCAAATTGTCCATTGCCTTGGACTAGGCTAAGTACTTAGGTTTTCCATCTGCAGAGGTTGTGCACTTTCCCCACCAGACTTGGTTTCCCAAGACAGGACCTTTCAGAAGCCTTTCCTTAGTCAAATGGACGCGCTCCAACCTATCATTCCCACTACCACCAACTGTCCAAGTGACTAAGTTCTAGCAACCTATATGATCAAGGCAGAGCCCATATTGCCAAGTGGTTGCACTGTAAGCTTTCTCAACACTTGGCCTCCAAATCCCTTTGTGCCTGGGTGGCATACCACAAGTGAGATACACAACCCAAGTCCATGGCCTTGTGTAACCACTCAACATAAACCGATCCTTCCATTCCACCCAGGGGATTCATTGACTTAGTGGTTTTATTAGGAAAAACTTAAGTCTCATGACTTAGAAATATTTTACCATGGTAAGTATAGATTTTCACCAACCCTTGTTTGCTAAAAAGCTAGGCTAAGCATGGCATGATAACTTATCTTAGGAAAATTCCCTAGCAATTCTACCATTCTAATCTACTAGGATTTCCCCATCTTTCATTTTGACAAAAAGGTAGCATGCAAGACTTAGCAAAATATCTAATGCTAATACAAAATATGGGAAAGGAATATTCATGAAAATATCACTTGCCTTGGTAATGTGGAGAGTAGCACTCCTCACAATCACAATCACTAGCAAAATCTACACAAAAATTTGTAGCACACCATTACACACCATTATATACAATCAAAAATAATATGAATGCATGCATGCAAGAATTTACTAAGTGGTGATTTTGAAAACCCTACCAAGCATGTGCATGTTTACAGAAACTTAACAAGACACAAGTTTTGCCAAATCAAACTTATTTGGCATCTAAACAAATTACTAAACTAAATCCATAATCAAAATAGCCTTAAACATGTTTCTACAAATAAAGTCATTCTAATGGTTACTATTTGTTAAACACTTTGCATAGACAGAAAGTCCTTGATTCCCTGAATCCAACGGTATAAAGTTTGCAAAATTCCAACGTGGAAATCAAAAGTTATAAGCATTTGAAATTTGGATCAAATTCTGATTTAAAATCTGTTTTTAGATCTGTTCCTAGCCACGCGTCGTGTTGTAACTGGCGCGTACCGGTTCGCATCGGATCGAGCTCTGCAGCCGCAGGATCTAAATAGATCGGACGCTCCAGATCGCGTACCTCTTCGCCGATTACTGAATCTATCCTAACGCTTGGATCAAGATCCGACGGCGCGCGAGCAAGCGACCATGTCCTGGCGGCGCGCGGCGTCAGCAAGTGGCGAAGCGCTCGGTCTACGGTGGCGCTAGCATTCTAGATCGTTCCAGGATGCAAGAAGGTGCTTACTAGATCCACAAAGGCGTGCTAAAGCTTGACGTGGTACTGGTTTGCGGAGGGGCGCTCGGATGTGGCTCAGAGAGCTCGTCGGAGTCGTGCACGGCGTCGGGTGGTTGTTGTCGGAGTCGTTGCCGAGGTTCCACGTCGCCCTAACACAAGCCAGGGGGTTCAGGAGATGCGCAAGAACGTGGCGAACAATCTCATGTGAGTCAGAAGTGAAGGGGTGCATGGGACTTACGGAATTTGGTCGCCGGAGTCGAGGTGGTCGTCAGATGCTTGCGGCGTCGAGCGGGAACGGCGACCTGGGGCAGTACAGGATGAACTGGTGGGGTCAGGAGGTGCGCAAGGAGATTGCGAAGTGGCTCGAATGAATCAGAGAGGAAGGGGCGCACGGAGCTCACCGGAATCGATCGCCGGAGTGATCTCTGTCTGCGGCGGTGTTGTGTGAGTCGTGGGCAGCCTGGGGGCGTGAAGGCAGAATTGACTGGGGGAAAATGGTCGCTAGGAGGTGGGGATCTTATAGCCGGAGCCTCGACAGGAAACGCTCGTCGCATCAATGCTAATTACGCTCGCGAGATCAGCGCTGCAACGGCCAGCGGCGGAGTCGTGCGCGGAATCAGAGGGGAAGACGATGCTGACGTGGAGGAGGCCCGCTTGCCAGTGAAGTGCGCGAGGTGGAGGTGGGGTCTGTCTGTCAGCGACAGATTGCGTGCGCTCGCGCGTGAGAGAAGAAAAGGAAACCCCCGGGTGGGCTAGTTGGGCTCGATTCTCTGCTGGGCTAGATATCTGGCGCGCGGCCTTTTTCCTTTGTTTAATTCTTTTTCTTTTCTATTTCGATTTTCTGAATGGGTTTTCAAATGGTTTCAAAATCAATTTGAATTCAAATCTTCCTGAGGTTTTGTAGTGGTGATTTGGTATTAGAAATGGGTCAAAACTCATGGGGCTACTTTGCAAGGGCTTGGTCAAACTTGGATTTCAAACAAATAGAGACTTTGCTTCTATTTTGCAAATGTTTGAAATAGGGGTTTTGTAATTATTTCTAAATTATAAAAAAATTCACACACACTTTCCAACAATGGAGGCAAGCAACCAAGTTCCTGAAACTCCCAACTTTCCAATGGTGTTGGCTATTTAAAATAAGACTGACCACATAAAATCATGGTACCATATGTTTCTGTTTTCTGAAATGATTTGGGAAAACCCTAAATGATGATGGATGCAAGGATGATATGAATGAGCTTTGAAACATGAATTTAGGGATGTTACATTAAGTTAGCCATCATAGCAACTTCGCCAAGGCTCGAGCGTCGCAGAGGCCTCTTGTACTTCGCACCTATTCAGGATCCCACCTTTTCAATAAAGCTTTCCTCTTAATCCGCAATATCTTGATTACAATATTAGTTCTTACTTGTTCTCGATTTCAGGTAGGAATTAAGACCCTCGTTGGTCAGGCTGATCATGATCACGCAGGATCGATAACCTCCAGGAGATTGGCCTAGCGATTGCATTGGCGCTCGTGCTCACACGTGCAGTCGGATCGTCAAGTCCGAACTCCACCAAATCGATTATCGCCATCTCATCGAAAGATCGAACACCTTTGCCCTATCAAATATGAGGACGTCTTTCCCGCTGAGCTGCCACCAGGACTACCTCCTATTAGAGGAATGGAGCACCAAATTGATCTAATTCCTGGTGCCACGTTGCCCAACCGCGTGCCATATAGAACCAATCCAGAGGAGACAAAGGAGATACAACGCCAAATTCAGGAACTACTCGACAGAGATCATATTCGTGAGTCCCTTAACCCCTGTGTTGTTCCTATTATTTTGGTACCTAAGAAAGATGGTTCTTCGCGCATGTGTACTGATTGTAGAGCTATCAATAATATTACTATTCGATATCGTCATCCTATTCCATGTTTAGATGACATGCTTGCTGCCATCTCCATGCATGGCCATGCTCCAATGTTTGTCCCTCTCATCCATGCTTGGTCCATCATTCCTAAGAGTAAGAAATACATCTGATTTAGGCAGCATCATATTCTCATGTATGTGAGGAATAGTTCCAAGAAACGAAAGTACCTGATAGTTAAATTGTTTGGCACGATCTTGTGATGGGTCCTTGTATGTGTGTAGTTGTAGGTACAACGGTTGTATCAATAGAAGGGATGTCCACATCAGTAGAGAAGCTTGCACTTCCAACAAGACAATGCACACATTCATATTACATCCAATGGTTTGAGAGTTCTCGCAAGATCAAGGTAACAAGAACGGTACGCGTGCATTTTACTATTGGTACATATAATTTTGTTGAATGTGATGTTGTACCTATGCAAGTTTGTTCTTTGTTACTTGGTAGACCATGCAATTTGATAGAGAATCTGTTCATAATGGCAAAACTAATCACTATTCTCTTATGCATGATGGAAATAAAATTGGTCTAAAACCTATGACTCCCGAACAGATTTTAAAAGATGATCTTGCTAGAGCTAGTAGAGCTAAAACTGAGGAGAAAAATAAAAGTGAGAATCAGATTGTTGCTGCAGATTTTGTACCACCAAAGAACACTAAATCTGATTCTAAACATGCTACTGAAATACGTTTGAAGAGTCCATGTATGCTTGCAAATAAACTTGATATTGCTGAACTAGATGTAAACAATACTAAATGTTATGCAATTGTCTGCAAAGAGGTTTTCTTTTCATTTGAGGATATGCCTCCTTCTTTGCCACCCGCTATTTCTAACCTTTTGCAGGAATATGAGGACGTCTTCCCCGCTGAGCTGCCACCAGGACTACCTCCTATTAGAGGAATTGAGCACCAAATTGATCTAATTCCCGGTGCTACATTGCCCAACCGCGCGCCTTATAGAACCAATCCAGAGGAGACAAAGGAGATACAACGCCAAATTCAGGAACTACTCGACAGAGATCATATTCGTGAGTCCCTTAGCCCCTGTGTTGTTCCTATTATGTTGGTACCTGAGAAAGATGGTTCTTCGCGCATGTGTACTGATTGTAGAGCTATCAATAATATTACTATTCGATATCGTCATCCTATTCCACGTTTGGATGATGAATTGAGTGGCTCTACCATGTTTTCTAAAGTTGATTTGTGTAGTGGTTACCAACAGATTCATATGAAATTGGGAGATGAATGGAAAACGGCATTTAAAACTAAGTTCGGTTTGTATGAGTGGTCAGTGATGCCGTTTGGTTTAACTAATGCACCTAGCACTTTCATGAGATTAATGAACGAAGTTTTACGTGCTTTCATTGGACGTTTTGTGGTAGTCTACTTTGATGACATTCTGATTTATAGCAAATCTTTAGAGGATCATTTGGACTATTTACGTGCTGTTTTCAATGCTTTACGTGATGCACGTTTGTTTGGTAACCTTGAGAAGTGCACCTTTTGCAGCCCAAGATGGTCACACAAGTGAGGAGTTTTCTTGGCCTCGCTGGTTTTTATAGGCGCTTTGTCAAAGACTTTGGATCAATTGCCGCGCCGCTGAATGAGCTTACCAAGAAGGATGTGCCCTTTGTTTGGGGCGATGCACAACAACAGGCCTTCGTCATATTGAAAGATAAGCTAACACATGCTCCCTTACTCCAACTTCTTGATTTTACTAAGACTTTTGAGCTTGAATGTGATGCTAGTGGAATTGGTTTGGGAGGGGTGTTATTACAAGAGGGAAAACCTGTTGCATATTTTAGTGAGAAATTGAGTGGGGCTAGTCTGAACTATTCTACTTATGATAAAGAATTATATGCGTTGGTTCGGACATTAGAAACTTAGCAACATTATCTATGGCCTAAAGAATTTGTTATTCATTCTGATCATGAATCTTTGAAGCATATTCATAGTCAAGCTAAGTTGAATCGTCGTCATGCAAAGTGGGTTGAATTTATTGAGTCTTTTCCTTATGTTATCAAACACAAAAAGGGTAAAGATAATATTATTGTTGATGCTTTGTCGCGCCATTATACTTTGTTATCTCAACTTGACTTCAAAATATTTGGATTGGAAACTATTAAGGAACAATATGTGCATGATGCTGAATTTAAAGATGTGTTGCAAAATTGTAGAGATGGTAGAACTTGGAACAAGTTCGTCTTCAATGATGGATTTGTGTTCCGTGTTAACAAACTATGCATTCCAGATAGCTCTGTTCGTCTTTTGTTGTTACAGGAGGCGCATGGAGGAGGATTGATGGGACATTTTGGTGTCAAGAAGACGAAGGATGTTCTTGCTGCACACTTATTTTGGCCACGTATGCGTCAAGATGTTGAGATATTTGTGGCACGCTGCACTACTTGTCAAAAAGCCAAGTCTCGCCTTAATCCACATGGTTTATATATGCCTCTTCCTGTTCCTAGTGTTCCTTGGGAGGATATTTCTATGGACTTTGTTTTGGGATTGCCACGAACACAGAAGGGGAGGGATAGTATTTTTGTTGTTGTGGGTCGGTTTTCTAAGATGGCACACTTTATTCCTTGTCATAAAATGGATGATGCTGCGCATATTGCTGATTTGTTCATTCGTGAAATTGTTCGTTTGCCTAGTGTGCCAAATACTATTGTTTCTGATCGTGATACTAAATTTCTTAGCCACTTTTGGAGATGTTTATGGGCTAAGTTGGGGACTAAATTGCTGTTTAGTACTACATGTCATCCCCAAACTGATGGACAAACTGAAGTAGTAAATAGAACTTTGTCTACTATGTTGCGGGCTGTTTTAAATAAGGACTTAAAATTGTGGGAAGAGTGTTTACCTCATATAGAATTTTCTTATAATCGTTCGCTGCATTCTACCACAAAGATGTGCCCGTTTGAGATTGTGTATGGTTTTGTTCCTCGTGCACCTATTGATTTATTGCCTTTACCTTCTTCGGTGCAACATAATTTGGATGCTACACAACGCGCTGAAATGATATTAAACTTGCATAAGACTACTAAAGATAACATTGAACACATGAATGCTAAGTATAAACTTGCTGGGGATAAAGGGAGAAACCATGTTGTGTTTGATGTTGGCGATCTTGTTTGGTTACATTTGCGTAAAGATCGTTTTCCTTATTTACGCAAGTCTAAGTTAATACCACGTGCTGCTGGTCCCTTTAAGGTGTTAGAGAAAATAAATTATAATGCATATAAACTTGCTTTGCATGCAGACTTTGGTACGGTTAGTCCTACGTTTAACATTGCATATTGAAGCCTTACTTTGGTGAGGAAGATGAGATTGCGTCGAGGACGACTTCAATTCAAGAAGGGGAGCATGATGTGGACATCCCTTCTATTGATACAACCGTTGTACCTACAGCAACACACATACAAGGACCCATCACAAGATCTCGTGCCAAACAACTTAACTATCATGTACTTTCGTTTCTTGGAACTATTCCTCACATACATGAGAATATGATGCTGCCTAAATCAGATGTATTTCTTACTCTTAGGAATGATGGACCAAGCATGGATAAGAGGGACAAGCATTGGAGCATGGTCATGCATGGATATGGCAGCAAGCATGTGATGACCCAAGAGAAGGCCACAGATGAAGATTTCAGAACTTTGAGACCACCATAATGAAGAAAGAAGGCTTGGACGAAATATTCAAGATCAATACTTTACGAATTCGTCCATAGCTTAATATGGTGCTGCGACACCTTTTATTTTGGGCCAGGCCCATGTAATTTTCGCAGGATTTTAATTAGCCACTTTTTAGAGTCCGTATTTGAGGGGAAAGGGACTTTTAGGGTTGGATTCGGCCACCACTTTCATGACTGGCCGAAACCCCACCTTTTCGCCCTTAAATACTCCCCATAGCCATCCCCCTAGACTCGGATTTTGTTTAGACATTAAGTTAGCCATCATAGCAACTTCGCCAAGGCTCGAGCGTCGCAGAGGCCTCTTGTACTTCGCACCTATTCAGGATCCCACCTTTTCAATAAAGCTTTCCTCTTAATCCACAATATCTTGATTGCAATATTAGTTCTTACTTGTTCTCGATTTCAGGTAGGAATTAAGACCCTCGTTGGTCAGGCTGATCGTGCTCACGCAGGATCGGTAACCTCCAGGAGATTGGCCTAGCGATTGCATTGGCGCTCGTGCTCGCACGTGTAGTCGGATCGTCAAGTCCGAACTCCACCAAATCGATTATCGCCATCTCATCGAAAGATCGGACACCTTTGCCCTATCAAATATGAGGACGTCTTTCCCGCTGAGCTGCCACCAGGACTACCTCCTATTAGAGGAATTGAGCACCAAATTGATCTAATTCCTGGTGCCATGTTGCCCAACCGCGTGCCATATAGAACCAATCCAGAGGAGACAAAGGAGATACAACGCCAAATTCAGGAACTACTCGACAGAGATCATATTCGTGAGTCCCTTAGCCCCTGCGTTGTTCCTATTATTTTGGTACCTAAGAAAGATGGTTCTTCGCGCATTTGTACTGATTGTAGAGATATCAATAATATTACTATTCGATATCGTCATCCTATTCCACGTTTAGATGACATGCTTGATGAATTGAGTGGCTCTACCATGTTTTCTAAAGTTGATTTGCGTAGTGGTTACCACCAGATTCGTATGAAATTAGGAGATGAATGGAAAACAGCATTTAAAACTAAGTTCGGTTTATATGAGTGGTTAGTAATGTCGTTTGGTTTAACTAATGCACCTAGCACTTTCATGAGATTAATGAACGATTTACGTGCTTTCATTGGACGTTTTGTGGTAGTCTACTTTGATGATATTCTGATTTATAGCAAATCTTTAGAGGATCATTTGGACCATTTACGTGTTGTTTTCAATGCTTTACGTGATGCACGTTTGTTTGGTAACCTTGAGAAGTGCACCTTTTGCACCAATCGAGTTGCGTTTCTTGGCTATGTTGTTACATCACAGGGTATTGAAGTGGATCCAGCAAAGATTGAAGCTATTGAGAATTGGCCGCAGCCCAAGACGGTCACACAAGTGAGGAGTTTTCTTGGCCTCGCTGGGTTTATAGGCGCTTCGTCAAAGACTTTGGATCAATTCCCGCGCCGCTAAATGAGCTTACCAAGAAGGATGTGCCCTTTGTTTGGGGCGATGCACAACAACAGGCTTTCGTCATATTGAAAGATAAGCTAACACATACTCCCTTACTCCAACTTCCTTATTTTACTAAGACTTTTGAGCTTGAATGTGATGCTAGTGGAATTGGTTTGGAGGGGTGTTATTACAAGAGGGAAAACCTGTTGCATATTTTAGTGAGAAATTGAGTGGGGCTAGTCTGAACTATTCAACTTATGATAAAGAATTATATGCATTGGTTCGGATATTAGAAACTTGGCAACATTATCTATGGCCTAAAGAATTTTGTATACATTCTGATCATGAATCTTTGAAGCATATTCGTAGTCAAGCTAAGTTGAATCGTCGTCATGCAAAGTGGGTTGAATTTATTGAGTCTTTTCCTTATGTTATCAAACACAAAAAGGGTAAAGATAATATTATTGCGGATGCTTTGTCGCGCCGTTATACTTTGTTATCTCAACTTGACTTCAAAATATTTGGATTAGAAACTATTAAGGAACAATATGTGCATGATGCTGAATTTAAAGATGTGTTGCAGAATTGTAGAGATGGTAGAACATGGAACAAGTTCGTCTTCAATGATGGATTTGTGTTCCGTGCTAACAAAGTATGCATTCCGGATAGTTCTGTTCGTCTTTTTTTGTTACAGGAGGCGCATGGAGGAGGATTGATGGGACACTTTGGTGTCAAGAAGACGGAGGATGTTCTTGCTGCACACTTCTTTTGGCCACGTATGCGTCGAGATGTTGAGCGGTTTGTGGCACGCTGCACTACTTGTCAAAAAGCTAAGTCTCGCCTTAATCCACATGGTTTATATATGCCTCTTCCTGTTCCTAGTGTTCCTTGGAAGGATATTTCTATGGACTTTGTTTTGAGATTGTCTATGGTTTTGTTCCTCGTGCACCTATTGATTTATTGCCTTTACCTACTTCGGTGCAACATAATTTGGATGCTACACAACGCGCTGAAATGATATTAAACTTGCATAAGACTACTAAAGATAACATCGAACATATGAATGCTAAGTATAAACTTGCTGGGGATAAAGGGAGAAAGCATGTTGTGTTTGATGTTGGAGATCTTGTTTGGTTACATTTGCGTAAGGATCGCTTTCCTGATTTACGCAAGTCTAAGTTAATGCCGCGTGCTGCTGGTCCCTTTAAGGTGTTAGAGAAAATAAATGATAATGCATATAAACTTCAGTTGCTTGCAGACTTTGGTACGGTTAGTCCTACGTTTAATATTGCAGATTTGAAGCCTTACTTTGGTGAGGAAGATGAGATTGCGTCGAGGACGACTTCAATTAAAGAAGGGGAGCATGATGTGGACATCCCTTCTATTGATACAACCGTTGTACCTATAGCTACACACATACAAGGACCCATCACAAGATCTCGTGCCAAACAACTTAACTATCAGGTACTTTCGTTTCTTGGAACTATTCCTCACATACATGAGAATATGATGCTGCCTAAATCAGATGTATTTCTTATTCTTAGGAATGATGGACTGATGCAGCCCGTCCTACGGACGCACCTCCATCTACAACACCTAGTCCCCCAAGTGGACCAATGACTCGCGCCCGTGCCAAGCTCCTACAAGCCAAGGTTAACTCGCTCCTTTCCTCATGTGATTTTGGTCTACCTTTGGATTGCTTGCTACTTCATGCATCTACGTTGTGTATCCTCAGATATGAAGCAACACCACCACACCAAGCCACCAAGGAAGCAGGACCAGGAGAAGAAGCTGCTGGAGCTCTGCACACCGGAGTCTCCGGACCCCAGACCGGAGTCTCCGGACTGATCGATGCCAAGCATGTTAAAGCCTTTTGGGCCTGGCCCATGTAACCCCCAATTTCGCCCAAACTTCTAGTTTTATTCCAGAACTACCCCTGTTTATGTGGTTGGCCTATATATAGCCCCACCCCTCATATGTAAACACTAGACTTGGATAAAAATAGATTAAGGACACCCCTTTGAGGATCTTTCAATCTGTTGGTCTCATGCTCCTACAAAGGAGCACCTATTGTCCACCCTCCTCTTGGATCTTGCCTAGTGCGTTCAAGTTGTACAAGGCCTTGGGTTCTCGGTTTCTCGCCCCTAAGTCGTCAAGGTCTCACCAAGCACCTCGTCCCCCATTGTTGGCATGGAGAGAGAGCTTCGCCCAACACCGATCCTAGAGATTATGTTGGACCGGTTGCCACCGGCGTGAGTTATCGGCGTGTATCGTGTTTTGTGTGCGTGAGTTCGTCGGGTTCTTCGTGTGCGTGTGTTCGTGGATTTCATCCCCTTTCCCCCTTCCACCGCTTTACCCTCGATTCCCGCAGAGATTCGTGAAAGATCGGGCCACCCCAAGGGGTTACCCCATAACATCTTGGTATCAAGAGCAAGGTTGATCACGAATTTCCCCCCAATTTTTCTTCTATCCATCATAAATTCGAAAATTTCCCAAAAAACAGCCCCAATTTGCCTTTGGATCGATCTGTCGTTTTGGAGTGTTATTTGTGGTTTTGATCCGACCAAATCTTGTCTAAGGTGTTGGTTCAGCTTTTGCCTGCGTTTCCCAGCCCAATTTTGGCCAAATTTTCGCGGATTTGAGGACTCTAGGCGTGGATTTCCGCTCAAGAACACGAGAAGACCCCCCACACCGGAGTCTCCGGCCCTGTGCACTGGAGTCTCCGATCTACACCGGAGTCTCCGGCCCTGGACGCCTGTTTTGCCCATTTTTTCCTCTTTTCTGCATTGGCTAATCTGTCCACTTGTTGTTTGTGTTCCGTGTGCGTGTCACCAACTAACAGATAGCTTCCGCAACATCGCCGCGCTCTTCGACACCACGGACCCCAAACTCTTCCCTGCTCCATCGACACAAGATCATCATCATCAACTAAGGTATAACTTGTGTCAACCCTTGTAGCCATATCTTCCTTTGTGTGTACCTATCCTATGAGAGCAACTCATTTTGTGTTTGTCTAAGCATTGTGCGCTTGCCATTGGAAAGTGAGAGTGTGAGGGCAAATACAAAAGTTAACATAGTAGCATAGCAAGGGAGGAAAAGAAAAAGAATAAAAAAAAAGAGATAAAAAGAGAAAAAGAAAAATAGAAAGATACATAGTCTCCCAATACAAAGAGAACATCAAGCTTGTAAGCACAAGAGAGAGGAAGAAGCGCGCCAAGGCAAGTGCACAAATCCGTTGCTTACCCTCTTTTGGAAAACGAGTTGTGGTCTCTCCTTGCGTTGGCACGACACCCGAGCGTAGTCTTCGTTAGGCCTTTTCGTGCTCACTTTGATAGTCATGCTAACCCCATTTTTCTCCACGCGTGTGTGTAGTCGTAGGTTCTCGTCACCTTTTGAGTTGACCATTTCCTTTTGACTTGAGTTGTTGGATTTTCTCCACTTTTGACTATCCTTTGCGTTCGGTTGGTTCTTTGGTTTGTCCACAATCCTACCCATCCACCAAAAGCTTTTGAGAGTTGTCGCTCTTTTGTGTGTGAGTTTCTTTGCCATTTCACTTTGCACGCTGTTCGCTCCTTTGTGTGGCAATTGGTTTGACATAATCTCTAAGCTGAGGTAAAGGGCTAACTCTACGTACCCATTTTCTCCATATACAACCCTTGTCAGCTTTGCATCATGGACAGGAATGGCGAGCCGTCCCAACCACCACCACCACCTCCGGAGGACGACAATCCATACACGACAAGATGGGACCATTGGAAGGTCTGAGGAGAATTCAACTACCGTTGTGAAGCCCTTGAGCGGCGCCAAGATGAACAATTTAGCGAAGCCCGAGTGGAGTTCAAGAACATCGACAACCGCTTCGAGGAAGTCCGAGGCCAAATGCATGCCATGCAACACAACCTCGGTCATCAAAATGAAGCTCTTGGTCGTGCCCTCGCCTCAAAGGATGAGAAGCTTCAACGCCTCATTGATGGGTTGGCAAGGCCACACTCGCGAGACTCAAGATCATCACGGCACTCCTCAAGTGAATCAAGTGCACCTCGCCGTCACGCTTCAAGGCACCGGGATGGACCCGTCCTTCAATCCATGAGCTCGTCTCAAGCGGTACCATCTCCGCGACACGCCGCAGTCAAGCTATGATGGTGACCTCTCCGCAAGACCTCCAAGACGTGAAGTGGACCGGCCACAACAGAGGGCACTTGTGCTTCAACAAGAACAACCTCACATGGACCACCAAGCCCATCGCCATCGACATGTTCTTTCCACAACAAGTGAAGCATCCGAAGCGGAAGAACAAGTTCGCCGACAGCGTGAAGCACTCGAAGATCCACCTAGGCGCCCCCTCGACATGAGCGTCAACGTCGTCAACATGATCTTCATGACGAGCCTCCTCCACATCAAGAATAAAGAGAGCAGCCCATTGCACATGCGGCTCGATGTCCTCCTCGCCACATGGCGCAAGATAATGCTCCTCGGCATCAACCACGACAAGAACAAGAGCAAGCTCCCCAAGCTCTCCGTGAGGACCAACAACCTCCTCCTCGTCCTCAACCGCGCCAACAACAAGAGCAAGCTCCCCAAGCTCGTCGTCCAAACCATGTTCCACCACCAAACGCGGCACCTCAACAACTTCAAGAGCAACGCCACCATCAACAAGAAAGACATGAGAGCTCGGATGATGAAGATGGCCGCCACAATCATGGCAACCGTCGAAACCGGAACCGCAATGAGGAAGAAACTTTTGGCAAGCTCAAGTTCACCATGCCCAAGTTCACCGGTTCCAATGATCCCAAAGAATACCTCTCATGGGAACTCAAGGTTGACGAGATCTTCCGCATGCACAACTTTAGCAATGAGAAGATGATGGCCATGGCATCCCTCGAGTTCGATGAATATTCCAACCTTTGGTGGGAACAAGTCCAACTCGCTCGCAAATCAAAAGAAGAGCCCCCAATCTCAACTTGGCAAGATATGAAGGCTCATATGTGATGTGGACATCCCTACTATTGATACAACCGTTGTACCTACAGCAACACACATACAAGGACCCATCACAAGATCTCGTGCCAAACAACTTAACTATCAGGTACTTTCGTTTCTTGGAACTATTCCTTACATACATGAGAATATGATGCTGCCTAAATCAGATACATTTCTTACTCTTAGGAATGATGGACCAAGCATGGATGAGAGGGACACGCATTGGAGCATGGCCATGCATGGAGATGGCAGCAAGCATGTGATGATCCAAGAGAAGGCCACGGATGAAGATTTCAGAACTTTGAGGCCACCATAATGAAGAAAGAAGGCTTGGACGAAATATTCAAGATTAATACTTTACGAATTCGTCCATAGCATAATATGGTGCTGCGACACCTTTATTTTGGGCCAGGCCCATGTAATTTTTCGCAGGATTTTAATTAGCCACTTTTTAGAGTCCGTATTTGAGGGGAAAAGGACTTTTAGGGTTGGATTCGGCCACCACTTCCATGGCTGGCCGAAACCCCACCTTTTCGCCCTTAAATACGCCCCATAGCCGAACCTCTAGACTCGGATTTTGTTTAGACATTAAGTTAGCCATAGTCGCAACTTCGCCAAGGCTCGAGCGTCGCAGAGGCCTCTTGTACTTCGCACCTATTCAGGATCCCACCTCTTTCAATAAAGCTTTCCTCTTAATCCGCAATATCTTGATTGCAATATTGGTTCTTACTTGTTCTCGATTTCAGGTAGGAATTAAGACCCTCGCTGGTCAGGCTGATCGTGTTCACGCAGGATCGGTAACCTCCAGGAGATTGGCCTAGCGATTGCATTGGCGCTCGTGCTCGCACGTGTAGTCGGATCGTCAAGCCCGAACTCCACCAAATCGATTATCGCCATCTCATCGAAAGATCGGACACCTTTGCCCTATCAAGTGGTATCAGATTTCAGGTTGCTCGGTGAGATTTTACTGTTTTTCGTAGATTAGATCTGTTTTTACCTATAACCCACGAAAAAGCCAAAAACACAGTTAGAACTTAGATCCATCCCATAACCAATCTACGCCTCGCATTATCTTTTCAGTTTTTGCATTGTTGAATTTGTGTCTACATCGTCGCGTCGAGTTGCTGGTCTTAGTGTCTCGTCCCTTAGAGTTTCGAGTTCTAATCATACTAGTCACCGCCACACTCGCCGATCACCACCACCATATTCCGCCGCCATATACCCTGCCACCATAAACCCTAAAACTCCGCCACCGCCTTCCTACCGCGACACGGATCCGATCACCTTTCCTGCCGCGACACGAGTCCGAGTTGAGTCATTATTTCCTAGTTATTTCTTTTGACTTTCCTTCTTTGTTATTCCCGTGTTCCGCTAAAGTCCGTGTCGAGCTAAGAGTCCGGTCGTAAGTCCAGAAGGAGAGCAAAAAAAAAAAAAAAAAAAAGTCTGGAACCGCCTCCAAAAAAATTTTCTGGCTATACTGGTTTTCGGCTTTGGGGATCACTTTTCTCCATCGGCCGTTATAGCGATATTTTTTTGGCGCCTGCGCGCTTTCCGGAGCAAAATAAAAAATTTCGAAAAAAATTTTTGGGGGCTAACCTCTTTTTAGACCCCGTAGATCAGTTCTAGACACTCGCCATCCTAGTAATTTTCTGCATCTCGGATCGCTTTTCAGGGTGCTATATCATCATACAGTGCTTGTTGTGTCGCGTCGTGACATCGTTGGTGATCTAGGCTCGCGTCTCTAGTACGGTCTAGCCTAGGACCAGCACAGTACCGTCGTTGAGCATTCTTTCAACTTTTGCATTGCTGTTTTGATAATTGCTAACCCCCTTTTCTAAGCCTTCCCAGAGCTCCACAGATACTCTCCACGTGCGGTGTTTCGACTCCTGGTTATCGCTTGGTTCAATCTCTGGACCCACTGATCCTCGTGGTTGCACATCGCCTTTTCCTGCTGTTTGGTAAGAACTTGTAAGAGCTTCGTATATTGCTTGACGGATTACGCGTGACTTCCACCATATTCCTGTAGTATATACCTGTGTTTTTTAAGGACTAACCATGACAGATACTTCGCGGAACCCTGCCACCATGACGAACGAAGAACTACATGCCCACTTCTCCGCGCTCCTGGTCAGTCGCGCTGAAGACGTGGATACGCGCCTAGGGGAGTTTGACACCAAGCTCACCAACGCCGTGGACAAGATCGATGGACTCGAGAAATCCTTCAACGCCAAGCTTGACGTTCGGTTCAAGGAGCTTCTGAACCGATTGCCCGCACCCGCACCGGCACCCACACATGGCGCACGGCGCATTCCGATCACGGCTCGGACTGCTGGTACGGCTGCCGCCGCACCCCCGGCGGCTCCTGCTGCGACTGACGTTCCTCAGACTTCCGCCGCGGCTGTTGCTGCGACATTGGGGACAGACGACGGGTACTACTACGACCCCGACGACGACGATCTGTTTGACGAGGAGGTTGAACAACCTCCACAGGTACCTGCTGGTCGTCCCCGACATTACTACCGCAACGCTCGCCCACCGGTACGTACTGATGATGATCATGTTGCAAAGCTTAAATTAAATATTCCATCTTTTGAGGGTAAATATAATACTGATGCATATCTTACATGGGAGATGGAAGTAGAACAACGTTTTGCATGCTTAAAATATCCTGAGAATATGCGTGTTAGTGCTGCTACATGTGAATTTACTAAATTTGCTTCCCTTTGGTGGTCTGAGTATTGTCGTTTAAATCCTACTACTATTCCTAGCACTTGGACTGCTTTAAAAACTGCTATGCGTGTTCGTTTTGTACCTCCCACTTATCAACGTGATTTACTAAAGAATCTGACACGCTTAGAGCAAGGGAAAAATTCTGTAGAAGAGTATTATCAGGAATTGCAAACGGGGATGGTTAGGTGTGGTCTTGTTGAATCTAATGAACAAATGCTTGCACGTTTCTTTGGTGGATTAAACAAGGACATTCAGCACATATTAGATTATAAGGAATATAATTCTATCACTCGTTTGTTTCATCTTGCTTGCAAAGCTGAACGTGAAGTGCAGGATCGCCAAACACCATGGAGGAGGACTAATAATTCTGCAGGTCGCACATCCACTTGGACATCCCGACAATCAGCACCTCCTCGTGATTCGCCTCCAGCTCCTACCACATCCAAGGCCACCACACGATTTCCAGCTGCTCCTCCACCATCATCCAATGCTCCTGCTCGTAGTGCATCTTCTATGGCTTCCACGGGTAAGACAAAGGATATACAATGCCGCAAGTGCTGGGGTTTTGGTCATATTGAGAGACAGTGCACAACACAACGTGTGATGATGGTGCGAGAAGATGGTGAATACGATTCAGCGAGTGACTTCGATGAAGATACACTAGCCCTTATTTCTGCTCGAGATGGAGACAATTCTGATGATGATGCAGAGCCAGAGGTAATGGGAGCTGAAGCTGCTGATCAATACAAGAGTTTAATTACACAACGTGTGTTGAGTGTGCAATTGAGCAAATCTGCGCAAGATCAATGCCACAACCTGTTCCAAACACGTGGTGTTGTCAAGGAAAGAGCTATACGGATCATCATTGATGGAGGGAGTTGTAATAATCTGGCTAGTGTTGACATGGCAGAGAAGCTTGCGCTTCCAACAAGACAACGGCCACATTCATACTACATCCAATGGTTTGAGAGTTCTCGCAAGATCAAGGTAACAAGAACGGTACGCGTGCATTTTACTATTGGTACATATTCTGATTTTGTTGATTGTGATGTTGTACCTATGCAAGCTTGTTCTTTGTTACTTGGTAGACCATGGCAATTTGATAGAGAATCTGTTCATAATGGCAAAACTAATCACTATTCTCTTATGCATGATGGAAAGAAAATTGGTCTAAAACCTATGACTCCCGAACAGATTTTAAAAGATGATCTTGCTAGAGCTAGTAGAGCTAAAACTGAGGAGAAAAATAAAAGTGAGAATCAGATTGTTGCTGCAGATTTTATACCACCAAAGAACACTAAATCTGATTCTACACATGCTACTGAAATTCGTTTGAAGAGTCCATGTATGCTTGCAAATAAAATTGATATTGCTGAACTAGATGTAAACAATACTCAATGTTATGCAATTGTCTGCAAAGAGGTTTTGTTTTCATTTGAGGATATGCCTCCTTTGCCACCCGCTGTTGCTAACCTTTTGCAGGAATATGAGGACGTCTTTCCCGCTGAGTTGCCACCAGGACTACCTCCTATTAGAGGAATTGAGCATCAAATTGATCTAATTCCTGGTGCCACGTTGCCCAACCGCGCACCATATAGAACCAATCCAGAGGAGACAAAGGAGATACAACGCCAAATTCAGGAACTACTCGACAGAGATCATATTCGTGAGTCCCTTAGCCCTTGTGCTGTTCCTATTATTTTGGTACCTAAGAAAGATGGTTCTTCGCGCATGTGTACTGATTGTAGAGCTATCAATAATATTACTATTCGATATCGTCATCCTATTCCACGTTTAGATGACATGCTTGATGAATTGAGTGGCTCTACCATGTTTTCTAAAGTTGATTTGCGTAGTGGTTACCACCAGATTCGTCTGAAATTAGGAGATGAATGGAAAACAGCATTTAAAACTAAGTTCGGTTTATATGAGTGGTTAGTAATGCCGTTTGGTTTAACTAATGCACCTAGCACTTTCATGAGATTAATGAACGAAGTTTTACGTGCTTTCATTGGACGTTTTGTGGTAGTCTACTTTGATGATATTCTGATTTATAGCAAATCTTTAGAGGAACATTTGGACCATTTACGTGCTGTTTTCAATGCTTTACGTGATGCACGTTTGTTTGGTAACCTTGAGAAGTGCACCTTTTGCACCAATCGAGTTGCGTTTCTTGGCTATGTTGTTACATCACAGGGTATTCAAGTGGATCCAGCCAAGACTGAAGCTATTGAGAATTGGCCGCAACCAAAGACGGTCACACAAGTGAGGAGTTTTCTTGCCCTCGCTGGTTTTTATAGGCGCTTTGTCAAAGACTTTGGATCAATTGCCGTGCCGCTGAATGAGCTTACCAAGAAGGATGTGCCCTTTGTTTGGGGCGATGCACAACAACATGCCTTCTTCATATTGAAAGATAAGCTAACACATGCTCCCTTACTCCAACTTCCTGATTTTACTAAGACTTTTGAGCTTGAATGTGATGCTAGTGGAATTGGTTTGGGAGGGGTGTTATTACAAGAGGGAAAACCTGTTGCATATTTTAGTGAGAAATTGAGTGGGGCTAGTCTGAACTATTCTACTTATGATAAAGAATTATATGCGTTGGTTCGGATATTAGAAACTTGGCAACATTATCTATGGACTAAGGAATTTGTTATTCATTCTGATCATGAATCTTTGAAGCATATTCGTAGTCAAACTAAGTTGAATCGTCGTCATGCAAAGTGGGTTGAATTTATTGAGTCTTTTCCTTATGTTATCAAACATAAAAAGGGTAAAGATAATATTATTGCTGATGCTTTGTCACGCC
Organism: Avena atlantica; assembly: GCA_910589765.1. NCBI lineage: Eukaryota > Viridiplantae > Streptophyta > Magnoliopsida > Poales > Poaceae > Avena > Avena atlantica. Next base: position 277,908,446 of record OU342737.1, on the reverse strand, counting down.
GTTATGCTTTGTTATCTCAACTTGACTTCAAAATATTTGGATTGGAAACTATTAAGGAACAATATGTGCATGATGCTGAATTTAAAGATGTGTTGCAGAATTGTAGAGATGGTAGAACTTGGAACAAGTTCGTCTTCAATGATGGATTTGTGTTCCGTGCTAACAAACTATGCATTCCAGATAGCTCTGTTCGTCTTTTGTTGTTACAGGAGGCGCATGGAGGAGGATTGATGGGACACTTTGGTGTCAAGAAGACGGAGGATGTTCTTGCTGCACACTTCTTTTGGCCACGTATGCGTCGAGATGTTGAGAGATTTGTGGCACGCTGCACTACTTGTCAAAAAGCTAAGTCTCGCCTTAATCCACATGGTTTATATATGCCTCTTCCTGTTCCTAGTGTTCCTTGGGAGGATATTTCTATGGACTTTGTTTTGGGATTGCCACGAACACAGAAGGGGAGGGATAGTATTTTTGTTGTTGTGGATCGGTTTTCTAAGATGGCACACTTTATTCCTTGTCATAAAACGGATGATGCTGCGCATATTGCTGATTTGTTCTTTCGTGAAATTGTTCGTTTGCATGGTGTGCCAAATACTATTGTCTCTGATCGTGATACTAAATTTCTTAGCCACTTTTGGAGATGTTTATGGGCTAAGTTGGGGACTAAATTGCTCTTTAGTACTACATGTCATCCCCAAACTGATGGTCAAACTGAAGTAGTAAATAGAACTTTGTCTACTATGTTACGGGCTGTTTTAAAGAAGAACTTAAAATTGTGGGAAGAGTGTTTACCTCATATAGAATTTGCTTATAATCGTTCATTGCATTCTACCACAAAGATGTGCCCATTTGAGATTGTGTATGGTTTTGTTCCTCGTGCACCTATTGATTTATTGCCTTTACCTTCTTCGGTGCAACATAATTTGGATGCTACACAACGCGCTGAAATGATATTAAACTTGCATAAGACTACTAAAGATAACATTGAACACATGAATGCTAAGTATAAACTTGTTGGGGATAAAGGGAGAAAGCATGTTGTGTTTGATGTTGGCGATCTTGTTTGGTTACATTTGCGTAAAGATCGTTTTCCTGATTTACGCAAGTCTAAGTTAATGCCACGTGCTGCTGGTCCCTTTAAGGTGTTAGAGAAAATCAATGATAATGCATATAAACTTGAGTTGCCTGCAGACTTTGGTACGGTTAGTCCTACATTTAACATTGCAGATTTGAAGCCTTACTTTGGTGAGGAAGATGAGATTGCGTCGAGGACGACTTCAATTCAAGAAGGGGAGCATGATGTGGACATCCCTACTATTGATACAACCGTTGTACCTACAGCAACACACATACAAGGACCCATCACAAGATCTCGTGCCAAACAACTTAACTATCAGGTACTTTCGTTTCTTGGAACTATTCCTTACATACATGAGAATATGATGCTGCCTAAATCAGATACATTTCTTACTCTTAGGAATGATGGACCAAGCATGGATGAGAGGGACAAGCATTGGAGCATGGCCATGCATGGAGATGGCAGCAAGCATGTGATGATCCAAGAGAAGGCCACGGATGAAGATTTCAGAACTTTGAGGCCACCATAATGAAGAAAGAAGGCTTGGACGAAATATTCAAGATCAATACTTTACGAATTCGTCCATAGCATAATATGGTGCTGCGACACCTTTATTTTGGGCCAGGCCCAAGTAATTTTTCGCAGGATTTTAATTAGCCACTTTTTAGAGTCCGTATTTGAGGGGAAAAGGACTTTTAGGGTTGGATTCGGCCACCACTTCCATGGCTGGCCGAAACCCCACCTTTTCGCCCTTAAATACGCCCCATAGCCGAACCTCTAGACTCGGATTTTGTTTAGACATTAAGTTAGCCATAGTCGCAACTTCGCCAAGGCTCGAGCGTCGCAGAGGCCTCTTGTACTTCGCACCTATTCAGGATCCCACCTCTTTCAATAAAGCTTTCCTCTTAATCCGCAATATCTTGATTGCAATATTGGTTCTTACTTGTTCTCGATTTCAGGTAGGAATTAAGACCCTCGCTGGTCAGGCTGATCGTGTTCACGCAGGATCGGTAACCTCCAGGAGATTGGCCTAGCGATTGCATTGGCGCTCGTGCTCGCACGTGTAGTCGGATCGTCAAGCCCGAACTCCACCAAATCGATTATCGCCATCTCATCGAAAGATCGGACACCTTTGCCCTATCAATATGAGATCCCGCTTTGTTCCTTCACACTACACGCGTGACCTCTTCAACAAGCTTCAAACGCTTAGTCAAGGAACAAAGACCGTGGAAGAGTACTTCAAGGAAATGGAGCTCAACATGATCCGTGCCAACATTGAAGAGCGTGATGAGCAAACAATGGCACGTTTCCTCAATGGCTTGAACCATCCTATCAAGCGCATCACCGAGTTCCAAAGGTACAACAACATGGTTGAGCTTGTGCACATTGCGTCAAAGGCCGAACGTCAAGTGCAAGAGGACATCAAGTTCAACAAGCCAAAGACATACTTCACATACAAGCAAGCTCCAACCACTACTCCGACAACACCAAGTGGAAGCTCCTCAAATACCACCAAGCTTCCCTTCAAGCCAACACTTCCTCAAGGAAAACCGCCCCCAAGTGGCAAGTACACAAGAGATGAACAACCATTCAATGGTGAGTGCTACAAGTGTGGAGGCAAAGGACACAAGTCGACCGCATGTGGGAACAAGAAAGTTTTGTTCATCCATGACAACGGCGATGAAGAATACTTGAGTGAAGATGAGTTTGATGCAAGGGTCAAGGAAGCCATGGGGGCAACATTTGGAAGAGGACCAAGAACTACTCATGTGTGAGCATGATGCAAGTCCATCGCTTGTGGTCACAAGGGTCTTAACTACTCAAGCCAATGAGAATGAAGAACAACGATCAAACATCTTCCAAACTCGTGCCGGTATCAATGGAAAGTCCATCAAAGTTGTCATCGATGGAGGAAGTTGCCACAATCTCGCAAGCACGGAATTGTGTGAGAAGCTCAACCTCACCCTCCATCCGCATAAACACCCCTACCATATACAATGGCTAAGTGACCAAGGATTCGTCAAGATCAATCACACCGTCTCGGTAACGTTCTCAATTGGACCATACAAGGACACGGTGGAATGTGACGTGGTCCCAATGACGGTTTGCATAATGGTCACTCAAACACTTATACCTTCAAATGGCTTGACAAAACTTGTGTGTTGCAACCAATGACTCCTAGCCAAATAATTGCGGATAATGCAAAGGCTTTAGCGAGGGCGCAATACACAAAAACATCTTGTGAGAAGAGTGGTGAGCGAGAGAACCACACTATAGTAAGTGAGTGCCACAAGCCAAACTCGAGTGGAAAAACTAAGAGTGTTCTTCTTGCCACCAAAAGTGAGATGAGAGAAGTGCGGAACAACCCATCCATTTTGCACTATGTCCTTGTATGCAAGGGACTAGCGCAAGGAACTAATGACTTGACAAATGTTCCTCCTTCTTTGATGGCTGTTTTGCAGGAATTCCAAGATGTATTTCCCGAAGAGCTTCCTCATGGACTACCTCCTCTTCGTGGAATCGAGCACCGCATCGACCTCATACCCGGCGCCCCACTCCCAAACCGCGCCGCGTATCGCACGAACCCGGAAGAGACGAAGGAGATAGAACGACAAATCAACCAACTCGTCTCCAAAGGTTTGATCCAAGTAAGCACTAGCCCAAGCGCGGTCCCCGTGATTCTAGTTCCAAAAACGGATGATACGTTGCGGTTATGCATGGACTGCCGTCCAATCAATGCTATCACCGTGCGTTATCGACATCCTATACTGCGTCTTGATGACATGCTTGATGAGTTATGTGGAGCCACTATATTTTCGAAAATTGATCTTCGTAGTGGTTACCATCAAATTCGCATGGCCGAAGGTGATGAGTGGAAAACCGCCTTCAAGACCAAGCTTGGTCTCTATGAATGGTTGGTTATGCCTTTTGGCTTATCTAATGCCCCATCTACCTTCATGCGCCTCATGAACCATATTTTGCGATCTCTCATTGGGAAGAGTGTAGTTGTTTACTTTGATGACATCCTTGTCTATAGCAAGTCACTAGAGGAGCATGTTACTCATGTCAAGGAGGTCCTTCAAATCCTTCGCCATGAAAAGCTTTATGCTAATCTCCCAAAGTGTACTTTTGCAAAAGACAAGCTGATTTTCCTTGGTTTTGTTGTGTCTTCCAATGGCATTGAAGTTGATGTCTCAAAAGTCAAGGACATACGAGATTGGCCCATCCCTACAAATGTTAGTGAACTTCGTAGTTTTCATGGGTTGGCTGGCTTTTACCGTCGCTTTATGAAAGACTTTTCTACCATTGCTTGCCCCCTCAACGAATTGCCAAGAAAAATGTCACGTTCGTTTGGGGAAAAGCACAACAAAAGGCTTTTGATGAGCTCAAAAAGAGGCTCACCGAAGCACCACTTCTTGCATTACCGGATTTCACAAAAACCTTTGAGATTGAATGTGACGCTAGTGGTATTGGCATTGGTGGCGTCCTTATGCAAAATGGGCGTCCTATTGCTTACCATAGTGAGAAACTTGATGGCGCACGCCTCAACTATCCCATTTATGACAAAGAACTTTTTGCCTTGGTTCGAGTTCTCCAAGTGTGGCAACACTATCTTTGGCCCAAAGAATTTATCATCCATTCCGACCATGAGTCGTGATGCAGCCCGTCCTACGGACGCACCTCCATCTACAACACCTAGTCCCCCAAGTGGACCAATGACTCGCTCCCGAGCCAAGCTGCTACAAGCCAAGGTTAACTCGCTCCTTTCCTCATGTGATTTTGGTCTACCTTTGGATGGCTTGCTACTTCATGCATCTATGTTGTGTGTCCTCAGATATGAAGCAACACCACCACACCAAGCCACCAAGGAAGCAGGGCCAGGAGAAGAAGCCGCTGGAGCGCTGCACACCGGAGTCTCCGGTGTAGACCGGAGTCTCCAGTCTCCTACACCGGAGTCTCCGGACCTTCCTCCGGTCCAGACCGGAGACTCGAGCCCGGGACAGCCAGAAGCCCCCTCTGGAGACGGGTCCGGAGATTGACCGGAGTCTCCGGCCCAGACCGGAGTCTCCGGACCCCAGACAGACTCTCCGGACCGACCGACGCCAGGCATGATAAAGCCTTTTGGGCTTGACCCATGTAACCCCCAATTTCGCCCAAACTTCCAGTTTTATTCCAGAACTACCCCTGTTTATGTGGTTGGCCTATATATAGCCCCACCCCTCATATGTAAACCCTAGACTTGGATAATGATAGATTAAGACACCCCTTTGAGGATCTTTTAATCTATTGGTCTCATGCTCCTACCAAGGAGCACCTATTGTCCACCCTCCTCTTGGATCTTGCCTAGTGCGTTCAAGTTGTACAAGGCCTTGGGTTCTCGGTTTCTCGCCCCCAAGTCGTCAAGGACTCACCAAGAACCTCGTCCCCCGTTGTTGGCGTGGAGAGAGATCTTCGCCCAACACCGATCCTAGGGATTATGTTGGACCGGTTGCCACCGGCGTGCGAGAGCGGCGTGTATCGTGTTTTGTGTGCGTGTGTTCGTGCTTTTCATCCCTTCTTCCCCCGACCACCGCTTTCCCCCTCGTTTCTCGTGGAATTCGTGAAAGATCGGTCCAACCCAAGGGTTACCCCATAACATGTTGGTATCAAGAGCAAGGTTGATCACGAATTTCCCCCCAATTTTTCTTCTATCCACCATAAATTCGAAAATTTCCCAAAAAAGCCCCAATTTGCCTTTGGATCGATCTGTCGTTTTGGAGTGTTTTTGGTGGTTTTGATCCGACCAAATCTTTTCTAAGGTGTTGGTTCAGCTTTTGCCTGCGTTTCCTAGCCCAATTTTGGCCAAATTTTCGCGGATTTGAGGACTCTAGGCGTGGATTTCCGCTCAAGAACACGAGCAGACCCCCCCACACCGGAGTCTCCGGCCCGAGACCGGAGTCTCCGGCCTGCACACCGGAGTCTCCGGCCCGAGACCGGAGTCTCCGGCCCTGAACGCCTGTTTTTGCCCATTTTCCCTCTTTTCTGCATTGGCTAATCCGTCCACTTGTTGTTTGTGTTTCGTGTGCGTGTCACCAACTAACAGTTAGCTTCCGCAACTTCGCCACGCTCTTCGACACCACGGACCCCAAACTCTTCCCCGCTCCATCGACACAAGATCATCACCATCAACTAAGGTATAACTTGTGTCAACCCTTGTAGCCATATCTTCCTTTGTGTGTACCTATCCTATGAGAGCAACTCATTTTGTGTTTGTCTAAGCATTGTGCGCTTGCCATTGGAAAGTGAGCGTGTGAGGGCAAATACAAAAGTTAACATAGTAGCATAGCAAGGGAGAAAAAAGAAAAAGAATAAAAAAAAAGAGAGAGAAAAAGAAAAAAAATAGAAAGATACATAGTCTCCCAATACAAAGAGAGCATCAAGCTTGTAAGCAAAAGAGAGAGGAAGAAGCGCGCCAAGGCAAGTGCACAAATCCGTTGCTTACCCTCTTTTGGTAAACGAGTTGTGGTCTCTCCTTGCATTGGCACGACACCCGAGCGTAGTCTTCGTTAGGCCATTTCGTGCTCACTTTCATAGTCGTACTAACCCCATTTTTCTCCACGCGTGTGTGTAGTCGTAGGTTCTCGTCACCTTTTGAGTTGACCATTTCCTTTTAACTTGCGTTTTGTTGGATCTTCTCCACATTTGACTATCCTTTGCGTTCGGTTGGTTCTTTGGCTGGTCCACAATCCTACCCATCCACCAAAACCTTTTGAGAGTTGTCGCTCCTTTGTGTGTGAGTTTCTTTGCCATTTCACTTTGCACGCTGTTCGCTCCTTTGTGTGGCAATTGGTTTGATATAATCTCCAAGGTGAGGTAAAAGGCTAACTCTACGCACCCTTACTCTCCATATACAACCGTTGTCGGCTTTGCATCATGGACAGGAATGGCGAGCCGTCCCAACCACCACCACCACCTACGGAGGAAGACAATCCATACATGACAAGATGGTACCATTGGAAGGTTAGAGGAGAATTCAACTACCGTTGTGAAGCTCTTGAGCGGCGCCAAGATGAACAATTTAGCGAGGCCCGTGTGGAATTCAAGAACATCGACAACCGCTTTGAAGAAGTCCATGGACAAATGCATGCCATGCAACACAACCTCGGTCATCAAAATGAAGCTCTTGGTCATGCACTCGCCTCAACGGATGAGAAGCTTCAACGCCTCATTGATGGACTAGCAAGGCCACGCTCGCGTGAATCAAGCTCATCTCGGCACTCCTCAAGTGAATCAAGTGCACCTCGCCGTCACGCTTCAAGGCACCGGGATGGACCCGTTCTTCAATCCATGAGCTCTTCGCAAGCAGTACCATCTCCGCATCACGCCGCAACGTCAAGCTATGATGGTGACCTCTCCGCAAGACCTCCACGACGTGAAGTGAACCGGCCACAACCAAGGGCACTTGTGATTCAACAAGAGCAACCTCACATGGACCACCAAGGCCATCGCCGTCGACATGTCCCCTCAACAACAAGTGAAGCATTGGAAGAAGACGAACAAGATCATCGTTGACGTGAAGCACTCGAAGATCCTCCAAGGCGTCATCATCGACAAGATCGTCCACGTCGGCAACATGATGGGCATGACGAGCCTCCTCCACATCAAGAAGAAAGAGAACAGCTGATTGCGCATGCGGCTCGATGCCCTCCTCGCCACATGGCGCAAGATAATGCCCCTCGGCATCAACCACGACAAGAACAAGAGCAAGCTCCCCAAGCTCGCCGTGAGGACCAACAACCTCCTCCTCGTCCTCAACCGCGCCAACAACAAGAGCAAGCTCCCCAAGCTCGTCGTCCAAACCAAGTTCCACCACCAAACGCGTCACCTCAACAACTGCAAGAGCAACGCCACCATCAACAAGAAAGACATGAGAGCTCGGATGATGAAGATGGCCGCCACAATCATGGCAACCGTCGAAACCGGAACCGCAATGAGGAAGAAACTTTTGGCAAGCTCAAGTTCACCATGCCCAAGTTCACCGGTTCCAATGATCCCGAAGAATACCTCTCATGGGAACTCATGGTTGACAAGATCTTCCGCATGCACAACTTTAGCAATGAGAAGATGATGGCCATGGCATCCCTCGAGTTTGATGAATATGCCAACCTTTGGTGGGAACAAGTCCAACTCGCTCGTGAATCAAAAGAAGAGCCCCCAATCTCAACTTGGCAAGATATGAAGGCTCATATGAGATCCCGCTTTGTTCCTTCACACTACACGCGTGACCTTTTCAACAAGCTTCAAACGCTTAGTCAAGGAACAAAGACCGTGGAAGTGTACTTCAAGCAAATGGAGCTCAACATGATCCGTGCCAACATTGAAGAGCGTGATGAACAAACAATGGCACGTTTCCTCAATGGCTTGAACCATCCTATCAAGCGCATCACCGAGTTCCAACGGTACAACAACATGGTTGAGCTTTTGCACATTGCATCAAAGGCCGAACGTCAAGTGCAAGAGGACATCAAGTTCAACAAGCCAAAGACATACTTCACATACAAGCAAGCTCCAACCACTACTTCGACAACACCAAGTGGAAGCTCCTCAAATACCACCAAGCTTCCCTTCAAGCCAACACTTCCCCAAGGAAAACCGCCCCCAAGTGGCAAGTACACAAGAGATGAACAACCATTCAATGGTGAGTGCTACAAGTGTGGAGGCAAAGGACACAAGTCAGCCGCATGTGGGAACAAGAAAGTTTTGTTCATCCATGACAACGACGATGAAGAATACTTGAGTGCAGATGAGTTTGATGCAAGGGTCAAGGAAGCCATGGCAAGGCAACATTTGGAAGAGGACTAAGAGCTACTCATGTGTTAACATGACGCAAGTCCATCGCTTGTGGTCACAAGGGTCTTAACTACTCAAGCCAATGAGAATGAAGACCAACGATCAAACATCTTCCAAACTCGTGCCGGTATCAATAGGAGGTCCATCAAATTTGTCATCGATGGAGGGAGTTGCCACAATCTTGCAAGGACGGAATTGTGTGAGAAACTCAATCTCACCCTCCATCCGCATAAACACCCCTACCATATCCAATGGCTAAGTGACCAAGGATCCGTCAAGATCAAGCACACCGTCTCGGTAACGTTCTCAATTGGACCATACAAGGACACGGTGGAATGTGACGTGGTTCCAATGACGGTTTGCCATATGTTGCTAGGAAGGCCGTGGCAATTTGACAAGCGTGCTTTGCATAATGGTCACTCAAACACTTATACCTTCAAATGGCTTGACAAAACTTGTGTGTTGCAACCAATGACTCCTAGCCAAATAATTGCGGATAATGCAAAGGCTTTAGCGAGGGCGCAATACACAAAAACATCTTGTGAGAAGAGTGGTGAGCGAGAGAACCACACTATAGTGAGTGAGTGCCACAAGCCAAACTCGAGTGGCAAACCTAAGAGTGTTCTTCTTGCCACCAAAAGTGAGATGAGAGAAGTGCGGAACAACCCATCCATTTTGCACTATGTCCTTGTATGCAAGGGACTAGCGCAAGGAACTAATGACTTGACAAATGTTCCTCCTTCTTTGATGGCTATTTTGCAGGAATTCCAAGATGTATTCCCCGAAGAGCTTCCTCATGGCCTTCCTCCTCTTCGTGGGATCGAGCACCGCATCGACCTCATACCCGGCGCCCCACTCCCAAACCACGCCGCGTATCACACAAACCCGGAAGAGACAAAGGAGATAGAACGACAAATCAACCAACTCGTCTCCAAAGGTTTGATCCAAGTAAGCACTAACCCAAGCGCGGTCCTCGTTATTCTAGTTCCAAAAACGGATGATACGTTGCGGTTATGCATGGACTGCCGTCCAATCAATGCTATCACCGTGCATTATTGACATCCTATACCGCGTCTTGACGACATGCTTGATGAGTTGTGTGGAGCCGCTATATTTTCGAAAATTGATCTTCGTAGTGGTTACCATCAAATTCGCATGGCAGAAGGTGATGAGTGGAAAACCGCCTTCAAGACCAAGCTTGGTCTCTATGAATGGTTGGTTATGCCTTTTGGCTTATCAAATGCCCCATCTAGCTTCATGCGCCTCATGATAGGGCAAAGGTGTCCGATCTTTCGATGAGATGGCGATAATCGATTTGGTGGAGTTCGGGCTTGACGATCCGACTACACGTGCGAGCACGAGCGCCAATGCAATCGCTAGGCCAATCTCCTGGAGGTTACCGATCCTGCGTGAACACGATCAGCCTGACCAGCGAGGGTCTTAATTCCTACCTGAAATCGAGAACAAGTAAGAACCAATATTGCAATCAAGATATTGCGGATTAAGAGGAAAGCTTTATTGAAAGAGGTGGGATCCTGAATAGGTGCGAAGTACAAGAGGCCTCTGCGACGCTCGAGCCTTGGCGAAGTTGCGACTATGGCTAACTTAATGTCTAAACAAAATCCGAGTCTAGAGGTTCGGCTATGGGGTGTATTTAAGGGCGAAAAGGTGGGGTTTCGGCCAGCCAAGGAAGTGGTGGCCGAATCCAACCCTAAAAGTCCTTTTCCCCTCAAATACGGACTCTAAAAAGTGGCTAATTAAAATCCTGCGAAAATTACATGGGCCTGGCCCAAAATAAAGGTGTCGCAGCACCATATTATGCTATGGACGAATTCGTAAAGTATTGATCTTGAATATTTCGTCCAAGCCTTCTTTCTTCATTATGGTGGCCTCAAAGTTCTGAAATCTTCATCCGTGGCCTTCTCTTGGATCATCACATGCTTGCTGCCATCTCCATGCATGGCCATGCTCCAATGCTTGTCCCTCTCATCCATGCTTGGTCCATCATTCCTAAGAGTAAGAAATGTATCTGATTTAGGCAGCATCATATTCTCATGTATGTAAGGAATAGTTCCAAGAAACGAAAGTACCTGATAGTTAAGTTGTTTGGCACGAGATCTTGTGATGGGTCCTTGTATGTGTGTTGCTGTAGGTACAACGGTTGTATCAATAGTAGGGATGTCCACATCATGCTCCCCTTCTTGAATTGAAGTCGTCCTCGACGCAATCTCATCTTCCTCACCAAAGTAAGGCTTCAAATCTGCAATGTTAAATGTAGGACTAACCGTACCAAAGTCTGCAGGCAACTCAAGTTTATATGCATTATCATTGATTCTCTCTAACACCTTAAAGGGACCAGCAGCACGTGGCATTAACTTAGACTTGCGTAAATTAGGAAAACGATCTTTACGCAAATGTAACCAAACAAGATCGCCAACATCAAACACAACATGCTTTCTCCCTTTATCCCCAGCAAGTTTATACTTAGCATTCATGTGTTCAATGTTATCTTTAGTAGTCTTATGCAAGTTTAATATCATTTCAGCGCGTTGTGTAGCATCCAAATTATGTTGTACCGAAGAAGGTAAAGGCAATAAATCAATAGGTGCACGAGGAACAAAACCATACACAATCTCAAATGGGCACATCTTTGTGGTAGAATGCAATGAACGATTATAAGCAAATTCTATATGAGGTAAACACTCTTCCCACAATTTTAAGTTCTTCTTTAAAACAACCCGTAACATAGTAGACAAAGTTCTATTTACTACTTCAGTTTGACCATCAGTTTGGGGATGACATGTAGTACTAAATAGCAATTTAGTCCCCAACTTAGTCCATAAACATCTCCAAAAGTGGCTAAGAAATTTAGTATCACGATCAGAGACAATAGTATTTGGCACACCATGTAAACGAACAATTTCACGAAAGAACAAATCAGCAATATGCGCAGCATCATCCGTTTTATGACAAGGAATAAAGTGTGCCATCTTAGAAAACCGATCCACAACAACAAAAATACTATCCCTCCCCTTCTGTGTTCGTGGCAATCCCAAAACAAAGTCCATAGAAATATCCTCCCAAGGAACACTAGGAACAGGAAGAGGCATATATAAACCATGTGGATTAAGGCGAGACTTAGCTTTTTGACAAGTAGTGCAGCGTGCCACAAATCTCTCAACATCGCGACGCATACGTGGCCAAAAGAAGTGTGCAGCAAGAACATCCTCCGTCTTCTTGACACCAAAGTGTCCCATCAATCCTCCTCCATGCGCCTCCTGTAACAACAAAAGACGAACAGAGCTATCTGGAATGCATAGTTTGTTAGCACGGAACACAAATCCATCATTGAAGACGAACTTGTTCCAAGTTCTACCATCTCTACAATTCTGCAACACATCTTTAAATTCAGCATCATGCACATATTGTTCCTTAATAGTTTCCAATCCAAATATTTTGAAGTCAAGTTGAGATAACAAAGCATAACGGCGTGACAAAGCATCAGCAATAATATTATCTTTACCCTTTTTGTGTTTGATAACATAAGGAAAAGACTCAATAAATTCAACCCACTTTGCATGACGACGATTCAACTTAGCTTGACTACGAATATGCTTCAAAGATTCATGATCAGAATGAATAACAAATTCCTTAGGCCATAGATAATGTTGCCAAGTTTCTAATGTCCGAACCAACGCATATAATTCTTTATCATAAGTAGAATAGTTCAGACTAGCCCCACTCAATTTCTCACTAAAATATGCAACAGGTTTTCCCTCTTGTAATAACACCCCTCCCAAACCAATGCCACTAGCATCACATGCAAGCTCAAAAGTCTTAGTAAAATCAGGAAGTTGGAGTAAGGGAGCATGTGTTAGCTTATCTTTCAATATGACGAAGGCCTGTTGTTGTGTATCGCCCCAAACAAAGGGCACATCCTTCTTGGTAAGCTCATTCAGCGGCGCGGCAATTGATCCAAAGTCTTTAACAAAGCGCCTATAAAAACCAGCGAGGCCAAGAAAACTCCTCACTTGTGTGACCGTCTTGGGCTGCGGCCAATTCTCAATAGCTTCAATCTTGGCTGGATCCACTTCAATACCCTGTGATGTAACAACATAGCCAAGAAACGCAACTCGATTGGTGCAAAATGTGCACTTCTCAAGGTTACCAAACAAACGTGCATCACGTAAAGCATTGAAAACAGCACGTAAATGGTCCAAATGTTCCTCTAAAGATTTGCTATAAATCAGAATATCATCAAAGTAGACTACCACAAAACGGCCAATGAAAGCACGTAAAACTTCGTTCATTAATCTCATGAAAGTGCTAGGTGCATTAGTTAAACCAAAAGGCATTACTAACCACTCATATAAACCGAACTTAGTTTTAAATGTTGTTTTCCATTCATCTCCTAATTTCATACGAATCTGGTGGTAACCACTACGCAAATCAACTTTAGAAAACATGGTAGAGCCACTCAATTCATCAAGCATGTCATCTAAACGTGGAATAGGATGACGATATCGAATAGTAATATTATTGATAGCTCTACAATCAGTACACATGCGCGAAGAACCATCTTTCTTAGGTACCAAAATAATAGGAACAGCACAAGGGCTAAGGGACTCACGAATATGATCTCTGTCGAGTAGTTCCTGAATTTGGCGTTGTATCTCCTTTGTCTCCTCTGGATTGGTTCTATATGGCGCGCGGTTGGGCAACGTGGCACCAGGAATTAGATCAATTTGATGCTCAATTCCTCTAATAGGAGGTAGTCCTGGTGGCAACTCAGCGGGAAAGACGTCCTCATATTCCTGCAAAAGGTTAGCAACAGCGGGTGGCAAAGAAGGAGGCATATCCTCAAATGAAAACAAAACCTCTTTGCAGACAATTGCATAACATTGAGTATTGTTTACATCTAGTTCAGCAATATCAATTTTATTTGCAAGCATACATGGACTCTTCAAACGAATTTCAGTAGCATGTGTAGAATCAGATTTAGTGTTCTTTGGTGGTATAAAATCTGCAGCAACAATCTGATTCTCACTTTTATTTTTCTCCTCAGTTTTAGCTCTACTAGCTCTAGCAAGATCATCTTTTAAAATCTGTTCGGGAGTCATAGGTTTTAAACCAATTTTCTTTCCATCATGTATAAGAGAATAGTGATTAGTTTTGCCATTATGAACAGATTCTCTATCAAATTGCCATGGTCTACCAAGTAACAAAGAACAAGCTTGCATAGGTACAACATCACAATCAACAAAATCAGAATATGTACCAATAGTAAAATGCACGCGTACCGTTCTTGTTACCTTGATCTTGCGAGAACTCTCAAACCATTGGATGTAGTATGAATGTGGGCGTTGTCTTGTTGGAAGCGCAAGCTTCTCTACCATGTCAACACTGGCCAGATTATTACAACTCCCTCCATCAATGATGATCCGTATAGCTCTTTCCTTGACAACACCACGTGTTTGGAACAGGTTGTGGCGTTGATCTTGCTCAGATTTGCTCAATTGCACACTCAACACACGTTGGGTAATTAAACTCTTGTATTGATCAGCAGCTTCAGCTCCCATGACCTCTGGCTCTGCATCATCATCAGAATTGTCTCCATCTCGAGCAGAAATAAGGGCTAGTGTATCTTCATCGAAGTCACTCGCTGAATCGTATTCACCATCTTCTCGCACCATCATCACACGTTGTGTTGTGCACTGTCTCTCAATATGACCAAAACCCCAGCACTTGCGGCATTGTATATCCTTTGTCTTACCCGTGGAAGCCATAGAAGATGCACTACGAGCAGGAGCATTGGATGATGGTGGAGGAGCAGCTGGAAATCTTGTGGTGGCCTTGGATGTGGTAGTAGCTGGAGGCGAATCACGAGGAGGCGCTGATTGTCGGGATGTCCAAGTGGATGTGCGACCTGCAGAATTATTAGTCCTCCTCCATGGTGTTTGGCGATCCTGCACTTCACGTTCAGCTTTGCAAGCAAGATGAAACAAACGAGTGATAGAATTATAGTCCTTATAATCTAATATGTGCTGAATGTCCTTGTTTAATCCACCAAAGAAACGTGCAAGCATTTGTTCATTAGATTCAACAAGACCACACCTAACCATCCCCGTTTGCAATTCCTGATAATACTCTTCTACAGAATTTTTCCCTTGCTCTAAGCGTGTCAGATTCTTTAGTAAATCACGTTGATAAGTAGGAGGTACAAAACGAACACGCATAGCAGTTTTTAAAGCAGTCCAAGTACTAGAAATATTAGTAGGATTTAAACGACAATACTCAGACCACCAAAGGGAAGCAAATTTAGTAAATTCACATGTAGCAGCACTAACACGCATATTCTCAGGATATTTTAAGCATGCAAAACGTTGTTCTACTTCCATCTCCCATGTAAGATATGCATCAGGATTATATTTACCCTCAAAAGATGGAATATTTAATTTAAGCTTTGCAACATGATCATCATCATTACGTACCGGTGGGCGAGCGTTGCGGTAGTAATGTCGGGGGCGACCAGCAGGTACCTGTGGAGGTTGTTCAACCTCCTCGTCAAACAGATCGTCGTCGTCGGGGTCGTAGTAGTACCCGTCGTCTGTCCCCAATGTCGCAGCAGCAGCCGCGGCGGAAGACTGAGGAACGTCAGTCGCAGCAGGAGCCGCCGGGGGTGCGGCGGGAGCCGAACCAACAGTCCGACCCGTGATCGGAACGCGCCGTGCGCCATGTGTGGGTGCCGGTGCGGGTGCGGGCAATCGGTTCAGAAGCTCCTTGAACCGAACGTCAAGCTTGGCGTTGAAGGATTTCTCGAGTCCATCGATCTTGTCCACGGCGTTGGTGAGCTTGGTGTCAAACTCCCCTAGGCGCGTATCCACGTCTTCAGCGCGACTGACCAGGAGCGCGGAGAAGTGGGCATGTAGCTCTTCGTTCGTCATGGTGGCAGGGTTTCGCGAAGTATCTGTCATGGTTAGTCCTTAAAAAGCGCAGGTATATACTACAGGAATATGGTGGAAGTCACGCGTAATCCGTCAAGCAATATACGAAGCTCTTACAAGTTCTTACCAAACAGCAGGAAAAGGCGATGTGCAACCACGAGGATCAGTGGGTCCAGAGATTGAACCAAGCGATTACCAGGAGTCGAAACACCGCACGTGGAGAGTATCTGTGGAGCTCTGGGAAGGCTTAGCAAAGGGGTTAGCAATTATCAAAACAGCAATGCAAAAGTTGAAAGAATGCTCAACGACGGTACTGTGCTGGTCCTAGGCTAGACCGTACTAGAGACGCGAGCCTAGATCACCAACGATGTCACGACGCGACACAACAAGCACTGTATGATGATATAGCACCCTGAAAAGCGATCCGAGATGCAGAAAATTACTAGGATGGCGAGTGTCTAGAATTGATCTACGGGGTCTAAAAAGAGGTTAGCCCCCAAAAATTTTTTCGAAATTTTTTTATTTTGTTCCGGAAAGCGCGCAGGTGCCAAAAAAATATCGCTATAACGGCCGATGGAGAAAAGTGATCCCCAAAGCCGAAAACCAGTATAACCAGTATTTTTTTTTTTTTTTTTTTTTTTTGCTCTCCTTCTGGACTTACGCCCGGACTCTTAGCTCGACACGGACTTTAGCGGAACACGGAAACAAGCAAAGAAGGAAAGTCAAAGAAATAACTAGGAAATAATGACTCAACTCGGACTCGTGCCGCGGCAGGGAAGGTGATTGGATCCGTGTCGCGGTAGGGAGGCGGTGGCGGAGTTTTAGGGTTTATGGTGGCAGGGTATATGGCGGCGGAATATGGTGGTGGTGATCGGCGAGTGTGGCGGTGACTAGTATGATTAGAACTCGAAACTCTAAGGGACGAAACACTAAGACCAGCAACTCGACGCGACGATGTAGACACAAATTCAACAATGCAAAAACTGAAAAGATAATGCGAGGCGTAGATTGGTTATGGGATGGATCTAAACTCTAACTGTGTTTTTGGCTTTTTCGTGGGTTATAGGTAAAAACAGATCTAATCTATGAAAAACAGTAAAATCTCACCGAGCAACCTGAAATCTGATACCACTTGATAGGGCAAAGGTGTCCGATCTTTCGATGAGATGGCGATAATCGATTTGGTGGAGTTCGGGCTTGACGATCCGACTACACGTGCGAGCACGAGCGCCAATGCAATCGCTAGGCCAATCTCCTGGAGGTTACCGATCCTGCGTGAACACGATCAGCCTGACCAGCGAGGGTCTTAATTCCTACCTGAAATCGAGAACAAGTAAGAACCAATATTGCAATCAAGATATTGCGGATTAAGAGGAAAGCTTTATTGAAAGAGGTGGGATCCTGAATAGGTGCGAAGTACAAGAGGCCTCTGCGACGCTCGAGCCTTGGCGAAGTTGCGACTATGGCTAACTTAATGTCTAAACAAAATCCGAGTCTAGAGGTTCGGCTATGGGGTGTATTTAAGGGCGAAAAGGTGGGGTTTCGGCCAGCCAAGGAAGTGGTGGCCGAATCCAACCCTAAAAGTCCTTTTCCCCTCAAATACGGACTCTAAAAAGTGGCTAATTAAAATCCTGCGAAAATTACATGGGCCTGGCCCAAAATAAAGGTGTCGCAGCACCATATTATGCTATGGACGAATTCGTAAAGTATTGATCTTGAATATTTCGTCCAAGCCTTCTTTCTTCATTATGGTGGCCTCAAAGTTCTGAAATCTTCATCCGTGGCCTTCTCTTGGATCATCACATGCTTGCTGCCATCTCCATGCATGGCCATGCTCCAATGCTTGTCCCTCTCATCCATGCTTGGTCCATCATTCCTAAGAGTAAGAAATGTATCTGATTTAGGCAGCATCATATTCTCATGTATGTAAGGAATAGTTCCAAGAAACGAAAGTACCTGATAGTTAAGTTGTTTGGCACGAGATCTTGTGATGGGTCCTTGTATGTGTGTTGCTGTAGGTACAACGGTTGTATCAATAGTAGGGATGTCCACATCACCTCATGAACCATATTTTGAGATCTCTCATTGGGAAGAGTGTTGTTGTTTACTTTGATGACATCCTTGTCTATAGCAAGTCACTAGAGGAGCATGTTACTCATGTTAAGGAGGTCCTTCAAATCCTTCGTCATGAAAAGCTTTATGCTAATCTCCCAAAGTGCACTTTTGCAAAAGACAAGCTCATTTTCCTTGGTTTTGTTGTGTCTTCTAATGGCATTGAAGTCGATGTCTCAAAAGTTAAGGACATACGAGATTGGCCCATACCGACCAATGTTAGTGAACTTCGTAGTTTTCATGGGTTGGCTGGCTTTTACCGTCGCTTTGTGAAAGATTTTTCTACCATTGCTTGCCCCCTCAACGAATTGACCAAGAAAAATGTCACGTTCGTTTGGGGAAAAGCACAACAAAAGGCTTTTGATGAGCTCAAAAAGAGGCTCACCGAAGCACCACTTCTTGCGTTACCGGATTTCACAAAAACCTTTGAGATTGAATGTGACGCTAGTGGAATTGGCATTGGAGGCGTCCTTGTGCAAAATGGGCGTCCCATTGCATACCATAGTGAGAAACTTGATGGCGCACGCCTAAATTACCCCATTTATGACAAAGAGCTTTTTGCCTTGGTTCGTGTCCTTCAAGTGTGGCAACACTATCTTTGGCCCAAAGAATTTATCATCCATTCCGACCATGAGTCGTTGAAGTATCTTAAGGGTCAAGCCAGTTTGAGTAAAAGGCACGCCAAATGGGTTGAGTTCATGGAGTCTTTTCCTTACATTGTCAAATACAAGAAGGGCAAAGAAAATGTGGTAGCGGACGCCTTGTCTCGCGAAAACACAAACCTTCTTACACGACTCGAAGTAAATGTCTTGGGTCTTGATGACATCAAATCTTTGTACGCGTCCGACCCTTTCTTTGGACCAATTTTTGCAAGATGTTAAATAGAAAAAGGGATGATACGGATCAAGGGGATGATCCTTTAGTTTGTCCCGATCTTTCACAGCGAGTCACCCGGATAGTAATCCTTCCAACAACGCCAATGGATGTCACCTGAAGAAGAGGAACGAATCCAGCAAGTAACGTGATGAAGATCACCATGCCTCAAACCAAAACACGACAATACGATAGATAACATGGCATCGCCGTCCCCGGAGGGATGCTTCACCAAGCAACACACACGATAGTTTTAGACTAATCAACTGAAATCAAAAGCTAACCTAATCTAGAGGGCGTTCCCAGGCTTATATGGCCGCCGGAATGTCCGAAAAACGTGAAACGAAAACGTGTTTGATACAGTCAGATCCGTCCGGATCTGATGGAAACTTTTAGGGCCGGACTTTCCGCCCTAAGTAGGGGCGGATTATCCGCCCCCATACTGAGCCTTGCGCCTGAAGTCCTTAGCAGAATTTCTGGAGCAGGGCCGGATTATCCGGCCTTGTGGGGGCTGGATTATCCGCCCCCTGGAGACGTGTAAGTACTCGTTGGAAAGCTCTCGAAATGATCTTTCCAACAAGTGCTTATTTGCTTGATTTGGAGTTCGTATGACGAATCCACGTCCGTTTCAATTTCAGGGCTTCTGTCTGTCCGAGCTGAACCTTCCTTCTTGATGATCTTCTCTTGCGCCTTCCTCCTGCTCCTCCCTCGCGCATCCTTGCCCATATCAAGGGATTGATGATTTCTATTTGCATAAGGGTTTTCTTTTCAAACAAAACAAACTTTGCATTCTGAAGTCGTCTCTCCAAATTTTTCTTCTTCAAGAGTCTCATGGTGGAGGCCTTATGGGTCACTTTGGCCATGACAAGACGTATTGTTGCAGCCCAACACATGGCATTTACCATTGGTCCACACCATGCTACTTCAACCACACCCTCAAAGGTGAACTCTTTGCATATCCCACCCTCCTTTGGTCATCATGTGAATGGAATCCTACTTGAGACACGTGCCAATGCTATGACCAGGACCATGACCGTGACACCAAGAGGAGATGACAAGAGGACCCCAGAGATCAAGACCCCCAAGCAAGAGGCCTGGAAGAGAAGACGCAAGAAGCTGCTGAAGCTAGACCGGAGTCTCCGGTCCAGACCGGAGTCTCCGGTCTACCACACCGGAGTCTCCGGTCCATCTCCAGACCGACCCCCAAACCAGCGCCCAGGACAGTCAGAAGGCCCCTCCGGAGACGACACCGGAGATTGACCGGAGTCTCCGGTCCAGACCGGAGTCTCTGGCCATCACACCGGAGTCTCCGGACCGCGTGTATCGGGCCTGCGCGCCTCGGGTTGGGCCTGGCCCATGTAACGCCTAGAACTTCCTATTTATGCCTATTTTACCCCTAGCTCGTGGCTGGCCTATATATAAGCCCCCCACCCCCTCCTTGAAACCCTAGAGTTGATGATGAATGAAGGCTTGTGCCTAACCCTATGATGTGGACATCCCTACTACTGATACAACCGTTGTACCTACAGCAACACACATACAAGGACCCATCACAAGATCTCGTGCCAAACAACTTAACTATCAGGTACTTTCGTTTCTTGGAACTATTCCTTACAAACATGAGAATATGATGCTGCCTAAATCAGATACATTTCTTACTCTTAGGAATGATGGACCAAGCCTGGATGAGAGGGACAAGCATTGGAGCATGGCCATGCATGGAGATGGCAGCAAGCATGTGATGATCCAAGAGAAGGCCACGGATGAAGATTTCAGAACTTTGATGCCACCATAATGAAGAAAGAAGGCTTGGACGAAATATTCAAAGATCAATACTTTACGAATTCGTTCATAGCATAATATGGTGCTGCGACACCTTTATTTTGGGCCAGGCCCATGTAATTTTCGCAGGATTTTAATTAGCCACTTTTTAGAGTCCGTATTTGAGGGGAAAAGGACTTTTAGGGTTGGATTCGGCCACCACTTCCATGGCTGGCCGAAACCCCACCTTTTCGCCCTTAAATACGCCCCATAGCCGAACCTCTAGACTCGGATTTTGTTTAGACATTAAGTTAGCCATAGTCGCAACTTCGCCAAGGCTCGAGCGTCGCAGAGGCCTCTTGTACTTCGCACCTATTCAGGATCCCACCTCTTCAATAAAGCTTTTCTCTTAATCCGCAATATCTTGATTGCAATATTGGTTCTTACTTGTTCTCGATTTCAGGTAGGAATTAAGACCCTCGCTGGTCAGGCTGATCGTGTTCCCGCAGGATCGGTAACCTCCAGGATATTGGCCTAGCGATTGCATTGGCGCTCGTGCTCGCACGTGTAGTCGGATCGTCAAGCCCGAACTCCACCAAATCGACTGTCATCATCTCATCGAAAGATCGGACACCTTTGCCCTATCACCCTAGATGGGAACCCCTCTCTATAGTTAATCTATGAGTTGTACAAGGCCTTGGAGTTCGGTTGTTCGTCTCCAAGTCGTCAAGACCCTCCTCAAGTGTTTGGTCTCTCCTCATCAAGGATTCTAGTAGTGCTAGGTCTCTCCCCTTGGGATTCTACTTGGTTGCTACTCTCTCCTTTTGATTTGGATTCTATCATCCGCTTGCCGATCTCTCCTTTGGTGATTCTACCTAACGGTCTCTCGCCGAGGATTCTATTGGATTGGTTGTTCAAGCCAACGGGAGCAAATCGAATCGGGTTGTGTTTGCGTGTGTTTGTATCTTTACCTTGCGTTTGTGTTGCGTTCATCGTGTTCATCGGGTATCCCCTCACTCCCCGCATCAAATCCGTGA
This sequence comes from Avena atlantica, assembly GCA_910589765.1. Taxonomy (NCBI): domain Eukaryota; kingdom Viridiplantae; phylum Streptophyta; class Magnoliopsida; order Poales; family Poaceae; genus Avena; species Avena atlantica. The sequence goes on along the minus strand of OU342737.1, from coordinate 277,886,811 downwards.
AGATCGGGCCACCCTAGGGTCAATCCCATAAGGGATCCCATATCACGTATGACATGCTATCCACTCACTACTTTTGGCCAAAGATGAAGCGCGACGTGGAGCGCCACGTCCAACGATGCACTACATGTATCCAAGCTAAGTCTAAGTCTTACCCCTTTGGTCTTTATATGCCATTGCCTATTCCTCATGCACCTTGGTCGGACATTAGCATGGACTTTGTGTTAGGATTGCCTAGATCTAAACATGGACATGATTCTATATTTTTGGTAGTGGATCGCTTTTCGAAAATGGCACACTTCATTCCGTTCCATAAGACCGATGATGCTTCACATGTAGCAAATTTGTTTTTCAGGGAAATAATTCGGCTACACGGTGTACCAAGAACAATCGTCTCCGACCGCGACGTCAAATTCATGAGCTACTTCTGGAAGACACTCATGGCCAAGCTCGGCATCAAGCTCCTCTTCTTGTCCGCCTCGCATCCTCAAACCGATGGACAAACCGAGGTCGTCACTCGAAGCCTTGGCACTCTCCTCCTGGTGTTGATAAAGAAGAACCTTAAAGACTGGGAGGAATGTATTCCACACGCCGAGTTCGCCTACAGCCGCTGATGGAGGGGTTAACCTCTTGGGTGCCCGATCTTCACGGATCTCGTGGTCAAATCGATGGGAAAGCGAGGGGAAAGGGAGAAGGTAGCGGAAGCGAACACACACCTCACGAAGAACACGATGAACACACGCAAAGCTCACACAATACAAGGCCGATTGCTCCCGAACGGCGGCCACCGGTCCGATAGAATCCTCGCAAGGAAAGATCGGTCAACGTGCTCCCTCAAATCCACATCGGAGAGGGAAGAACACCTTGGGGAGGGTCTTGACAACTTGGAAACGAGACATGAACTCCAAGGCCTTGTTCAACGATGGATGTGTGATGCAAAGTCCAATAGAGGTTGGTGACGATAGTCGGTCCCCTTGGTAAAGGGGATGAGGCAAAACTAGAGATTCCACAGTGGGGGTTTTCTTTAGTCTATCATCTATGCCTAAGGGATACATGAGGGGTGGGGGCTCTATTTATAGGCCAACCACATAAACAAGGGTAGTTTGGGGATAAACTAGGCGAATAGGTAAGTAAAGGGGGATACATGGGCTGTGGCCCAACTAGTGCGCAGGCACTGCCAGGAGCGGTAGTACCGGACTTGGGACCGGTAGTACCGCTTGGTCCGGTAGTGCCGCTTGCGGTCCTGGAGCGTCAGCTGGAGCCGTCTGTAGCGAGCGGTATCAAGGGACGGTAGTACCGCTGACCGGTAGTACCGCTGACCGGTAGTACCGGGTCCAGATCCGGTAGTACCGCCGGAGACAGAGAGTATTTGGCTTATGTTGGCGTCGTCTGCTGGTGGCGGTAGCAGGGGGCGGTAGTGCCGCCGGGCGGTAGTACCGGTCGCCAGGTCCGGTAGTACCGCTGGCGACAAAGAGCATTTGGCGATCTGTCTTATTCCGCCTCCTCTTCCAAGCCTCCGTCTTGTCGGGCTTGATGCTCCGGCCTTCCTCCCTTGCCTCCGTACTTGTCAATGTGAACCTATCATGCATATGTGACGGAGTATGAAGTAGCATACCATTCAATAGGGTAGAAAGGGGGCTCGCATAGAGGAACGGATTCACCTTTGGAGTCCATGACGACTTGGCGTAAGTTGGTGACCAAGATGTGGTAACGACCGTAGGTCGGGCTACATCAGCTCCCTCCCCCTTCAAAAAGAGTCGTCCTCGACTCTACATGCTCATCACAAAGTAGAAGCGGTCGAAGGACATCCTTGATCCTGGGGTTCACCATATAGTCGTCCTTGGGAAGAGTGACTTGACAACACTTCAATGTTCCTTCACCTTCCTTGAAGCCTACAAAGCTCACAACAAAAGCAAAGCAACACTCAAAGCGTAGCCAATTCACGAAGATTATAGCATGAGTCCTCAAGTAGAAGGAAGTCACCTTAGCTCGTAGAGATAGCTCGATGAAGGGTAGCCATAGGTAACTCTCTTCGGTTCTTCTTGTCAACATATAGTCCATAGAGGTTGATGTGTATGCACTTGTACCTTCACACAACAAAGACCAAGCAACATATGTTTGTGTGTGATAGAGGAGCATATCATTTGTGGCATGTCCATTCTTGTTCACAACACAATTAGCACAACTCAAGTATAGCAAATGGGATGCATATGCATGGCTAATGTGCATGGAAATCGTTTGAACATCATCCAAATGTGGAAACTCAAAAACTCCATATAACATAGTAGTGGGGCACTCAAAGCATTGGATCCAAATTTCAAACAACATCTTTGATGCAAGAATAGGAGAATTTGGCAGAAACACACAAGGAAGCATATCCAAAACAAAAGCATTATGTTTGCAAACAAACCAAATGAAAGAGCAAGTGGTCCTTATGTTTGTTGCAACAACAAGACGAGATTCTTGGAAGCTCTCATGACAATACATGTTCTTAAAGGAATTGTGGTTGCACACAAAACATCGGAAAGGTAAATTGTTCAACATTTTTGTTGCAACACACAAAGCATCATTATCTAAAGGCGAAGAAACATGCATGTCACAAGGGAAGATAATACCATTAACATGCTTGCAATCAAACCATAGGGAAGAGCAATTTGCCAACATGAAAGATGCAAAGCATGCAAAAGGTATCAGAGCTGGGTTCGATCTTGAACTCACTTGTGGGATGCTCTCTAGAGCTCTTTTTGTCAACTCGTGCTCAACCGAGGTTGACATTCTCGTGCGGTTACCTACACACATCATATGTAAAAGGAAGAACGTGTGTGCATGGTAGAGATACACATCATCCATCATGACGTATCTCTTCTTGTGCACATCACCATTAATGTCATTCAAGTATGAAATAGATGCATGGTGAGTATGCAAGTGGGGAACATGCTTATCATGGTCATCATCAAAATCTCCAAAAATTGAGAAAGCTATGGGGGCCATCTCATTAGAACGCATTTGATCAATATTGTTACAAGCAAAACAAGTGAAATAGCAAGCATTCATCTTATCGCAAGCAACGGGAGAAATTGAATGACTAGCATGACAAGGCAAGTCCAAAGAAATTGGAGGATACACACAAGATGCATAACATGGCATGTTTATGGCAATGATATCACAATCAAACAATTCCACATGATCAATATTATGCAAAGGCAAATCATCACATGGGAAAGTGGATGAAGCATATGTAATGTCACAAGTATCATCCATAGCATGCATATCCTCACAATTCATCATGTCCACTAGTGGGATCATGGCATCATCAACACCCTTATTGTTACCTTGTTCATACCTCTCATATGAAGTGGGTGTTGTGGAAGTAGTGGCCTCCTTGTGGACGACTTCGTCTTCTTTATGTAGCCATGGCGTCGCATGATCTTCGTGCACCATGTACATCTTCTCCAATTGAGGCATCATTGCTTCATGGCTTGGTGCGTCTTCATCCATGGAACCTAGCACAACACAAGAGAACACACTAGAGGTAGAGGGTAAGTAGTTAGAATTCGAAATGGTCTCACTTGACCTATCAACTACCACTCTCAACTCACTAGTAGTATCGCTCATGCCCTCCAAGTGGAAGCACTCAATCTCACATAAGGTGGATTCACTCGTCTCACTCTTGTTCTCACTCAAGTGGTCTAAGTGGCTCTCATACTCACATGGGATTGGTACCACATTATCACTCAAGCATATGGGGGTAGGCTCGGTTTCCTCAACTCCATGCGCCTCCTTTGGTGAAGGGAAAATCCCATGCTCACCATTCTTGACCTTGTCGCCTCCAAGGTTGGATGCCATAAGATGGGCATCATTTCTCTCCTCCATGGTCGAAGGAAAATCCCATGCTCGACCGTCTTGTGGCCATCTCGTAGTAGTGGTGGAGGTAGGCTCATGCTATCCAACTTGGCGAAGTAGGCGTCTACATTTTCCTCGTTTGCGAGGTCGTAGAAGTCAAGCGTAGGCGTTGAAGCTTGATGGCGTGGTGGAAGGCTTTCTCTTGGTGCCATTTTGGTGGTGGCACTAGTAATTGAAGGTGCCCTATGATGGTGTCGACGGAGGTCATTGGCGTGTCTTGCCGATGGTTGATGTTTGTGAAGCACTTGGTCATCCACATGACGCTCGCGACGGTGATCATTTGCCTTGGCACTCTTCTTGTGCTTGTGGTGCCTTCTTGACCTTGATTGAGCATTATGGTTGGTGCTCATCTTCAATTCTTCGTCTTGGTGGCGAAGATGCCTTAGACGATTTCTTGTATCCTCTTTATGGTGGCGATGCTCATGAGAGGATGTTTGTCGATGAAGATTCTTGTTTCTTGGCGCCTCTTGATGTATATGATGTTTGGACGCCACTCTTGTTTGGATAGAAGGTGGATCTTGGCGCCTTGGAGGTGATGTAGCTTGGCGCCTTGGAGATGGTGGAGCTTGGCGCCTTGGAGGTGATGGAGCTTGGCACCTTGGAGATGGTGGCACTTGACACCATCTAGGTGGTGGCACTTGTCGTCTTGGAGGTGGATCATCGAAGTAGGTGGTGCCCTTTGGTGTGGCACGCTTGGCCTTGAAGGTCATGGAATCTTGATGATGTGCCTCCTCTTGCTTGGCGTAGTAGGCTTCCATCTCCACGCGGTGGAGGAATTCTTCATGGCTCGTGGAGGAGCCATCAAACTCGATGAAGTTCTCCGTGTCCTCCATGATTATCGAGGCGTCGTCGATGTCGCACTCGAAGTTATCCATGCTTAGGGAGTAATTGTTGGTGTAGTACTCCATATCGCCCAAGCATGTGGAGCCATTGAAGGTGTAGTGCTCCATAGTCTCCATGCATGAGGAGCCATTGTCGACGTAGAGCTCCATGTCTTCCATGCATGTGGAGTCGTCATAGGTGTAGTGCTCCGGGTCCTCAAAGCATGCGGAGCCATTGTCGGTGTTGTGCTCCATCATGTCCTCTATACTTGTGGAGTCGTAGTCATGGTGGCTCATCATGGATTCTGCATAGATATCATCCTCGGTTCCGGAGTCCCTAGACATGATGCACAAGGCCAAGAGGTGTATATGGAAGTGGTAGTGGGAGTTAGGGATACAACGTCAAATCTTACTTTACCTTGGAAGATCGTATCGTGCAAGTGGCCACACTTGAGAGCAATAAACCAAGCAAAGTTAAGTCTGAACACCAAAACCAACTACTAACCAAAAAAAAACACACACACACAAGGCCTATGGTGGATAGGTATGGAAAGTGGCATGTCAAGAACCAATCCGAAATCAAGATGTTGTATTGGCAAGTAAAGAACCACAATGATCACAAAGCAAAACAAGTCAATCCACAAGATAGGAAATATGTACAAGGAAACACACACGGTGGGATAAATGGGACTTGTGCGACGGAGAAAGTGAGCTAAGAACCAAATGATTACCTAGCGAAGACTATAAGCTCGTGTTACACAAGTACAAGGAGAGACGCTAGTTCGATTGCATAAAATTGGTGGGCTACAAGATATGCACAATAAGTACCACCTATATGATGTTCATCGAGCTTGCGCTTCCTATTCTATAAGGCACATGTATATCTCTTTCTTTTCTTTTCTTTTTTTTCTATTTTTTTCTATTTTTATTTTTTTTCTTTCTTTTTCTTTTTCACTTGCCTCTTCCTTGTGTGACGTGGACATCCCTACTATTGATACAACCGTTGTACCTACAGCAACACACATACAAGGACCCATCACAAGATCTTGTGGCAAACAACTTAACTATGAGGTACTTTCGTTTCTTGGAACTATTCCTTACATACATGAGAATATGATGCTGCCTAAATCAGATATATTTCTTACTCTTAGGAATGATGGACCAAGCATGGATGAGAGGGACAAGCATTGGAGCATGGCCATGCATGGAGATGGCAGCAAGCATGTGATGATCCAAGAGAAGGCCACGGATGAAGATTTTCAGAACTTTGAGGCCACCATAATGAAGAAAGAAGGCTTGGACGAAATATTCAAGATCAATACTTTACGAATTCGTCCATAGCATAATATGGTGTTGCGACACCTTTATTTTGGGCCAGGCCCATGTAATTTTCGCAGGATTTTAATTAGCCACTTTTTAGAGTCCGTATTTGAGGGGAAAAGGACTTTTAGGGTTGGATTCGGCCACCACTTCCATGGCTGGCCGAAACCCCACCTTTTCTCCCTTAAATACGCCCCATAGCCGAACCTCTAGACTCGGATTTTGTTTAGACATTAAGTTAGCCATAGTCGCAACTTCGCCAAGGCTCGAGCGTCGCAGAGGCCTCTTGTACTTCGCACCTATTCAAGATCCCACCTCTTCAATAAAGCTTTCCTCTTAATCCGCAATATCTTGATTGCAATATTGGTTCTTACTTGTTCTCGATTTCAGGAAGGAATTAAGACCCTCGCTGGTCAGGCTGATCGTGTTCCCGCAGGATCGGTAACCTCCAGGAGATTGGCCTAGCGATTGCATTGGCGCTCGTGCTAGCACGTGTAGTCGGATCGTCAAGCCCGAACTCCACCAAATCGACTATCATCATCTCATCAAAAGATCGGACACCTTTGCCCTATCAAGTGGTATCATATTCTTGAGTCCCTTAGCCCTTGTGCTGTTCCTATTATTTTGGTACCTAAGAAAGATGGTTCTTCGCGCATGTGTACTGATTGTAGAGCTATCAATAATATTACTATTCGATATCGTCATCCTATTCCACGTTTAGATGACATGCTTGATGAATTGAGTGGCTCTACCATGTTTTCTAAAGTTGATTTGCGTAGTGGTTACCACCAGATTCGTATGAAATTAGGATATGAATGGAAAACAACATTTAAAACTAAGTTCAGTTTATATGAGTGGTTAGTAATGCCGTTTGGTTTAACTAATGCACCTAGCACTTTCATGAGATTAATGAACGAAGTTTTACGTGCTTTCATTGGACGTTTTGTGGTAGTCTACTTTGATGATATTCTGATTTATAGCAAATCTTTGGAGGATCATTTGGACCATTTATGTGCTGTTTTCAATGCTTTACGTGATGCACGTTTGTTTGGTAACCTTCAGAAGTGCACCTTTTGCACCAATCGAGTTGCGTTTCTTGGCTCTATTGTTACATCACAGGGTATTGAAGTGGATCCAGCCAAGATTGAAGCTATTGAGAATTGGCCGCAGCCCAAGACGGTCACACAAGTGAGGAGTTTTCTTGGCCTCGCTGGTTTTTATAGGCGCTTTGTCAAAGACTTTGGATCAATTGCCGCGCCGCTGAATGAGCTTACCAAGAAGGATGTGCCCTTTGTTTGGGGCGATGCACAACAACAGGCCTTCGTCATATTGAAAGATAAGCAAACACATGCTCCCTTACTCCAACTTCCTGATTTTACTAAGACTTTTGAGCTTGAATGTGATGCTAGTGGAATTGGTTTGGGAGGGGTGTTATTACAAGAGGGAAAATCTGTTGCATATTTTAGTGAGAAATTGAGTGGGGCTAGACTGAACTATTCTACTTATGATAAAGAATTATATGCGTTGGTTCGGACATTAGAAACTTGGCAACATTATCTATGGCCTAAGGAATTTGTTATTCATTCTGATCATGAATCTTTGAAGCATATTCGTAGTCAAGCTAAGTTGAATCGTTGTCATGCAAAGTGGGTTGAATTTATTGAGTCTTTTCCTTATGTTATCAAACACAAAAAGGGTAAAGATAATGTTATTGCTGATGCTTTCTCACGCCGTTATGATTTGTTATCTCAACTTGACTTCAAAATATTTGGATTGGAAACTATTAAGGAACAATATGTGCATGATGCTGAATTTAAAGATGTGTTGCAGAATTGTAGAGATGGTAGAACTTGGAACAAGTTCGTCTTCAATGATGGATTTGTGTTCCGTGCTAACAAACTATGCATTCCAGATAGTTCTGTTCGTCTTTTGTTGTTACAGGAGGCGCATGGAGGAGGATTGATGGGACATTTTGGTGTCAAGAAGACGAAGGATGTTCTTGCTGCACACTTATTTTGGCCACGTATGCGTCAAGATGTTGAGATATTTGTGGCACGCTGCACTACTTGTCAAAAAGCCAAGTCTCGCCTTAATCCACATGGTTTATATATGCCTCTTCCTGTTCCTAGTGTTCCTTGGGAGGATATTTCTATGGACATTGTTTTGGGATTGCCACGAACACAGAAGGGGAGGGATAGTATTTTTGTTGTTGTGGATCGGTTTTCTAAGATGGCACACTTTATTCCTTGTCATAAAACGGATGATGCTGCGCATATTGCTGATTTGTTCTTTCGTGAAATTGTTCGTTTGCATGGTGTGCTAAATACTATTGTCTCCGATCGTGATACTAAATTTCTTAGCCACTTTTGGAGATGTTTATGGGCTAAGTTGGGGACTAAATTGCTCTTTAGTACTACATGTCATCCCCAAACTGATGGTCAAACTGAAGTAGTAAATAGAACTTTGTCTACTATGTTATGGGATGTTTTAAAGAAGAACTTAAAATTGTGGGAAGAGTGTTTACCTCATATAGAATTTTCTTATAATCGTTCATTGCATTCTACCACAAAGATGTGCCCATTTGAGATTGTGTATGGTTTTGTTCCTCGTGCACCTATTGATTTATTGCCTTTACCTTCTTCGGTGCAACATAATTTGGATGCTACACAACGCGCTGAAATGATATTAAACTTGCATAGACTACTAAATATAACATTGAACACATGAATGCTAAGTATAAACTTGCTGGGGATAAAGGGAGAAAGCATGTTGTGTTTGATGTTGGCGATCTTGTTTGGTTACATTTGCGTAAAGATCGTTTTCCTGATTTACGCAAGTCTAAGTTAATGCCACGTGCTGCTGGTCCCTTTAAGGTGTTAGAGAAAATCAATGATAATGCATATAAACTTGACTTGCCTGCAGACTTTGGTACGGTTAGTCCTACATTTAACATTGCAGATTTGAAGCCTTACTTTGGTGAGGAAGATCAGATTGCGTCGAGGACGACTTCAATTCAAGAAGGGGAGCATGATGTGGACATCCCTACTATTGATACAACCGTTGTACCTACAGCAACACACATACAAGGAACCATCACAAGATCTCGTGGCAAACAACTTAACTATAAGGTACTTTCGTTTCTAGGAACTATTCCTTACATACATGAGAATATGATGCTGCCTAAATCAGATATATTTCTTACTCTTAGGAATGATGGACCAAGCATGGATGAGAGGGACAAGCATTGGAGCATGGCCATGCATGAAGATGGCAGCAAGCATGTGATGATCCAAGAGAAGGCCACAGATGAAGATTTCAGAACTTTGAGGCCACCATAATGAAGAAAGAAGGCTTGGACGAAATATTCAAGATCAATACTTTACGAATTCGTCCATAGCATAATATGGTGCTGCGACACCTTTATTTTGGGCCAGGCCCATGTAATTTTCGCAGCATTTTAATTAGCCACTTTTTAGAGTCCGTATTTGAGGGGAAAAGGACTTTTAGGGTTGGATTCGGCCACCACTTCCATGGCTGTCCGAAACCCCACATTTTCGCCCTTAAATACGCCCCATAGCCGAACCTCTAGACTCGGATTTTGTTTAGACATTAAGTTAGCCATAGTCGCAACTTCGCCAAGGCTCGAGCGTCGCAGAGGCCTCTTATACTTCACACCTATTCAGGATCCCACCTCTTCAATAAAGCTTTCCTCTTAATCCACAATATCTTGATTGCAATATTGGTTCTTACTTGTTCTCGATTTCAGGAAGGAATTAAGACCCTCGCTGGTCAGGCTGATCGTGTTCCCGCAGGATCGGTAACCTCCAGGAGATTGACCTAGCGATTGCATTGGCGCTCGTGCTCGCACGTGTAGTCGGATCGTCAAGACCGAACTCCACCAAATCGACTATCATCATCTCATTGAAAGATCGGACACCTTTGCCCTATCATTGTGCCAACAACTATACAAGAAAACTATATGAGAGAGCGCTCACAAATGTTTGCTCGGAATCTACAAGGTATCAAATGTGCATAGCCCAAGCAATCATAAGAGGAACTAGTCTCAATAGGTGTTTGTTGCTCGCAAAGATAGTGGGGTTCACAAAGGAATGCAAGTGGGGAGAAGTCGCGGAATGTTTTTACCTTTCGTCGACGATCTTCACCCTTTATTATTGGATTCCGCCTTGCTCACGGAATTTGGATGGAGTAGATAGCATGAACAACTTGTATGATGATGTAGAGCTCCTTCTCCTCTTCGAAACGAGCTAAAGAACACCAAAATCCGAGTTCGAATGCAAAAGTTATGCTCAAAACGGTGAGAGGCTGAAATCTGGAACCTGCTGTTTTCTTTCTGTCTTGGGCGGTAGTACCGGATTTTGGGAGCGGTAGTACCGGTGAGCGGTAGTAACGTATATTTGGAGCGGTAGTACCGCTCGAGATAGAGACGTCCAGATCTGACGCGTTTTCGCGAGTTTGGGGCGATTTGGGCGGAAAATCTTCAAGAAAAACACCAAATCGACGGGGGAAATTAAGGAATTAGGCTATGGGAACGCAAAGGAAGGTAAATCAACAAGTTTAGCAAGTAATCCACGGATCAAAACCTACCAAAACGTACTCAAATCACAGATCGATCCAAAACACAAATTGAGGCTATTTTTGGTGGAATTTTCGAATTTATGGGGAAAAGACCAAATCGATGAGAAATCTGTGGCAACCAAAAGCTGCTGATACCAGATGATGGATGATAGGGCAAAGGTGTCCGATCTTTCGATGAGATGATGATAGTCGATTTGGTGGAGTTCGGGCTTGACAATCCGACTACACGTGCGAGCACGAGCGCCAATGCAATCGCTAGGCCAATCTCCTGGAGGTTACCGATCCTGCGGGAACACGATCAGCCTGACCAGCGAGGGTCTTAATTCCTACCTGAAATCGAGAACAAGTAAGAACCAATATTGCAATCAAGATATTGCGGATTAAGAGGAAAGCTTTATTGAAGAGGTGGGATCCTGAATAGGTGCGAAGTACAAGAGGCCTCTGCGACGCTCGAGCCTTGGCGAAGTTGCGACTATGGCTAACTTAATGTCTAAACAAAATCCGAGTCTAAAGGTTCGGCTATGGGGCGTATTTAAGGGCGAAAAGGTGGGGTTTCGGCCAGCCATGGAAGTGGTGGCCGAATCCAACCCTAAAAGTCCTTTTACCCTCAAATACGGACTCTAAAAAGTGGCTAATTAAAATCCTGCGAAAATTACATGGGCCTGGCCCAAAATAAAGGTGTCGCAGCACCATATTATGCTATGGACGAATTCGTAAAGTATTGATCTCGAATATTTCGTCCAAGCCTTCTTTCTTCATTATGGTGGCCTCAAAGTTCTGAAATCTTCATCCGTGGCCTTCTCTTGGATCATCACATGCTTGTTGCCATCTCCATGCATGGCCATGCTCCAATGCTTGTCTCTCTCATCCATGCTTGGTCCATCATTCCTAAGAGTAAGAAATATATCTGATTTAGGCAGCATCATATTCTCATGTATGTAAGGAATAGTTCCAAGAAACGAAAGTAGCTGATAGTTAAGTTGTTTGGCACGAGATCTTGTGATGGGTCCTTGTATGTGTGTTGCTGTAGGTACAACGGTTGTATCAATAGTAGGGATGTCCACATCATGCTCCCCTTCTTGAATTGAAGTCGTCCTCGACGCAATCTCATCTTCCTCACCAAAGTAAGGCTTCAAATCTGCAATGTTAAATGTAGGACTAACCGTACCAAAGTCTGCAGGCAACTCAAGTTTATATGCATTATCATTGATTCTCTCTAACACCTTAAAGGGACCAGCAGCACGTGGCATTAACTTAGACATGCGTAAATCAGGAAAACGATCTTTACGCAAATGTAACCAAACAAGATCGCCAACATCAAACACAACATGCTTTCTCCCTTTATCCCCAGCAAGTTTATACTTAGCATTCATGTGTTCAATGTTATCTTTAGTAGTCTTATGCAAGTTTAATATCATTTCAGCGCGTTGTGTAGCATCCAAATTATGTTGCACCGAAGAAGGTAAAGGCAATAAATCAATAGGTGCACGAGGAACAAAACCATACACAATCTCAAATGGGCACATCTTTGTGGTAGAATGCAATGAAGGATTATAAGCAAATTCTATATGAGGTAAACACTCTTCCCACAATTTTAAGTTCTTCTTTAAAACAGCCCGTAACATAGTAGACAAAGTTCTATTTACTACTTCAGTTTGACCATCAGTTGGGGATGACATGTAGTACTAAAGAGCAATTTAGTCCCCAACTTAGCCCATAAACATCTCCAAAAGTGGCTAAGAAATTTAGTATCACGATCAGAGATAATAGTATTTGGCACACCATGCAAACGAACAATTTCACGAAAGAACAAATCAGCAATATGCGCAGCATCATCCGTTTTATGACAAGGAATAAAGTGTGCCATCTTAGAAAACCGATCCACAACAACAAAAATACTATCCCTCCCCTTCTGTGTTCGTGGCAATCCCAAAACAAAGTCCATAGAAATATCCTCCCAAGGAACACTAGGAACAGGAAGAGGCATATATAAACCATGTGGATTAAGGCGAGACTTAGCTTTTTGACAAGTAGTGCAGCGTGCCACAAATCGCTCAACATCTCGACGCATACGTGGCCAAAAGAAGTGTGCAGCAAGAACATCCTCCGTCTTCTTGACACCAAAGTGTCCCATCAATCCTCCTCCATGCGCCTCCTGTAACAACAAAAGACGAATAGAGCTATCTGGAATGCATAGTTTGTTAGCACGGAACACAAATCCATCATTGAAGACGAACTTGTTCCAAGTTCTACCATCTCTACAATTCTGCAACACATCTTTAAAATCAGCATCATGCACATATTGTTCCTTAATAGTTTCCAATCCAAATATTTTGAAGTCAAGTTGAGATAACAAAGCATAACGGCGTGACAAAGCATCAGCAATAATATTATCTTTACCCTTTTTGTGTTTGATAACATAAGGAAAAGACTCAATAAATTCAACCCACTTTGCATGACGATGATTCAACTTAGCTTGACTACGAATATGCTTCAAAGATTCATGATCAGAATGAATAACAAACTCTTTAGGCCATAGATAGTGTTGCCAAGTTTCTAATGTCCGAACCAACGCATATAATTCTTTATCATAAGTAGAATAGTTCAGACAAGCCCCACTCAATTTCTCACTAAAATATGCAACAGGTTTTCCCTCTTGTAATAACACCCCTCCCAAACCAATTCCACTAGCATCACATTCAAGCTCAAAAGTCTTAGTAAAATCAGGAAGTTGGAGTAAGGGAACATGTGTTTTCTTATCTTTCAATATGACGAAGGCCTGTTGTTGTGCATCGCCCCAAACAAAGGGCACATCCTTCTTGGTAAGCTCATTCAGCGGCGCGGCAATTGATCCAAAGTCTTTGACAAAGCGCCTATAAAAACCAGCGAGGCCAAGAAAACTCCTCACTTGTGTGACCGTCTTGGGCTGCGGCCAATTCTCAATAGCTTCAATCTTGGCTGGATCCACTTCAATACCCTGTGATGTAACAACATAGCCAAGAAACGCAACTCGATTGGTGCAAAAGGTGCACTTCTCAAGGTTACCAAACAAACGTGCATCACGTAAAGCATTAAAAACAGCACGTAAATGGTCCAAATGATCCTCTAAAGATTTGCTATAAATCAGAATATCATCAAAGTAGACTACCACAAAACGTCCAATGAAAGCACGTAAAACTTCGTTCATTAATCTCATGAAAGTGCTAGGTGCATTAGTTAAACCAAACGGCATTACTAACCACTCATATAAACCGAACTTAGTTTGAAATGCAGTTTTCCATTCATCTCCTAATTTCATACGAATCTGGTGGTAACCACTACGCAAATCAACTTTAGAAAACATGGTAGAGCCACTCAATTCATCAAGCATGTCATCTAAACGTGGAATAGGATGACGATAGCGAATAGTAATATTATTGATAGCTCTACAATCAGTACACATGCGCGAAGAACCATCTTTCTTAGGTACCAAAATAATAGGAACAGCACAGGGGCTAAGGGACTCACGAATATGATCTCTGTCGAGTAGTTCCTGAATTTGGCGTTGTATCTCCTTTGTCTCCTCTGGATTGGTTCTATAGGGCGCGCGGTTGGGCAACGTGGCACCAGGAATTAGATCAATTTGGTGCTCAATTCCTCTAATAGGAGGTAGTCCTGGTGGCAGCTCAGCGGGAAAGACGTCCTCATATTCCTGCAAAAGGTTAGCAATAGCGGGTGGCAAAGAAGGAGGCATATCCTCAAATGAAAACAAAACCTCTTTGCAGACAATGGCATAACATTGAGTATTGGTTACATCTAGTTCAGCAATATCAATTTTATTTGCAAGCATACATGGACTCTTCAAACGAATTTCAGTAGCATGTGTAGAATCAGATTTAGTGTTCTTTGGTGGTATAAAATCTGCAGCAACAATCTGATTCTCACTTTTATTTTTCTCCTCAGTTTTAGCTCTACTAGCTCTAGCAAGATCATCTTTTAAAATCTGTTCGGGAGTCATAGGTTTTAGACCAATTTTCTTTCCATCATGCATAAGAGAATAGTGATTAGTTTTGCCATTATGAACAGATTCTCTATCAAATTGCCATGGTCTACCAAGTAACAAAGAACAAGCTTGCATAGGTACAACATCACAATCAACAAAATCAGAATATGTACCAATAGTAAAATGCACGCGTACCGTTCTTGTTACCTTGATCTTGCGAGAAATCTCAAACCATTAGATGTAATATGAATGTGGGCGTTGTCTTGTTGGAAGCGCAAGCTTCTCTACCATGTCAACACTGGCCAGGTTATTACAACTCCCTCCATCAATGATGATCCGTATAGCTCTTTCCTTGACAACACCACGTGTTTGGAACAGGTTGTGGCGTTGATCTTGCTCAGATTTGCTCAATTGCACACTCAACACACGTTGTGTAATTAAGCTCTTGTATTGATCAGCAGCTTCAGCTCCCATTACCTCTGGCTCTTCATCAGCATCAGAATTGTCTCCATCTCGAGCAGAAATAAGGGCTAGTGTATCTTCATCAAAGTCACTCGCTGAATCGTATTGACCATCTTCGCGCACCATCATCACACGTTGTGTTGTGCACTGTCTCTCAATATGAACAAAACCCCAGCACTTGCGGCATTGTATATCCTTTGTCTTACCCGTGGAAGCCATAGAAGATGCACTACGAGTAGGAGCATTGGATGATGGTGGAGGAGTCGTTGGAAATCTTGTGGTGGCCTTGGATGTGGTAGTAGCTGGAAGCGAATCACGAGGAGGTGCTGATTGTCGGGATGTCCAAGTGGATGTGCGACCTGCAGAATTATTAGTCCTCCTCCATGGTGTGTGTCGATCCTGCACTTCACGTTCAGCTTTGCAAGCAAGATGAAACAAACGAGTGATAGAATTATATTCCTTATAATCTAAGATGTGCTGAATGTCCTTGTTTAATCCACCAAAGAAACGAGCAAGCATTTGTTCATTAGATTCACAAGACCACACCGAACCATCCCCGTTTGCAATTCCTGATAATACTCTTCTACTGAATTTTTCCCTTGCTCTAAACGTGTCAGATTCTTTAGTAAATCACGTTGATAAGTAGGAGGTACAAAACGAACACGCATAGCAGTTTTTAAAGCAGTCCAAGTACTAGAAATATTAGTAGGATTTAAACGACAATACTCAGACCACCAAAGGGAAGCAAATTTAGTAAATTCACATGTAGCAGCACTAACACGCATATTCTCAGGATATTTTAAGCATGCAAAACGTTGTTCTACTTCCATCTCCCATGTAAGATATGCATCAGGATTATATTTACCCTCAAAAGATGGAATATTTAATTTAAGCTTTGCAACATGATCATCATCACGTACCGGTGGTCGAGCGTTGCGGTAGTAATGTCGGGGGCGACCAGCAGGTACCTGTGGAGGTTGTTCAACCTCCTTGTCAAACAGATCGTCGTCGTCGGGGTCGTAGTAGTACCCGTCGTCTGTCCCCAATGTGGCAGCAGCCGCCGCGACGGAAGTCTGAGGAGCGTCAGCCGCCGGCGGTGCGGCGGGAGCCGAACCAGCAGTCTGACCCGTGATCGGAATGCGCCGTGCGCCATGTGTGGGTGCCGGTGCGGGTGCGGGCAATCGGTTCAAAAGCTCCTTGAACCGAACGTCAAGCTTGGCGTTGAAGGATTTCTCGGGTCCATCGATCTTGTCCATGGCGTTGGTGAGCTTGGTGTCAAACTCCCCTAGGCGCGTATCCACGTCTTCAGCGCGACTGACCAAGAGCGCGGAGAAGTGTGCATGTAGTTCTTCGTTCGTCATGGTGGCAGGGTTCCGCGAAGTATCTGTCATGGTTAGTCCTTAAGAAGCACAGGTATATACTACAGGAATATGGTGGAAGTCACGCGTAATCCGTCAAGCAATATACGAAGCTCTTACAAGTTCTTACCAAACAGCAGGAAAAGGCGATGTGCAACTGCGAGGATCAGTGGGTCCAGAGATTGAACCAAGCGATTACCAGGAGTCGAGACACCGCACGTCGAGAATATCTGTGGAGCTCTAGGAAGGCTTAGCAAGGGGGGTTAGCAATTATCAAAACAGCAATGCAAAAGTTGAAAAAAATGCTCAACGACGGTACTGTGCTGGTCCTAGGCTAGACCGTACTAGAGACGCGAGCCTAGATCACCAACGATGTCACGACACGACACAACAAGCACTGTTATGATGATATGGCACCCTAAAAAAGCGAACCGAGATGCAGAAAATCACTATGATGGCGAGTGTCTAGAACTGATCTACGGGGTCTAAAAAGAGGTTAGCCCCAAAAAAAAAATTTCAATTTTTTTTTAATTTGCTCCGGAAAGCGCGCAGGCGCCAAAAAAATATCGCTATAACGGCCGATGGAGAAAAATGATCCCCAAAGCCGAAAACTAGTATAGCCAGAATTTTTTTTCGGAGGCGGTTCCAGACTTACGACCGGACTCTTAGCGCGACACGGACTTTAGCTCTTCCTTGTGCCAACAACTATACAAGATAACTATATAAGATAGCGCTCACAATGTTTGCTCGGAATTCTACAAGGTATAAAATGTGCATATCCCAAGCAATCATAAGACGAACTAGTCTCAATAGGTGTTTGTTGCTCGCAAAGATAGTGGGGTTCACAAAGGAATGCAAGTGGGGAGAAGTCGCGGAATGTTTATACCTTTCGTCGACGATCTTCACCCTTTATTGTTGGATTCCGCCTTGCTCACGGAATTTGGATGGATTAGATAGCATGAACAACGTGGATGATGATGTAGAGATCCTTCTCCTCTTCGAAACGAGCTAAAGAACACCAAAATCCGAGTTCGAATGCAAAAGTTATGCTCAAAAAGGTGAGAGGCTGAAATCTGGGAATCTGCTGTTTTTCTTTTTGTACCGGGCGGTAGTACCGGATGTTAGGAGCGGTAGTACCGGTGAGCAGTAGTACCGGATATTGGGAGCGGTAGTACCGGTGAGCGGTAGTACCGGATATTGGGAGCGGTAGTACCGCTTGGTCCAGGGACGCCCAGATTTGACGCGTTTACGCGATTTTGGGGCGATTTGGGCGGAAAATCTTCAAAAAAACACCAAATCGACGGGGGAAATCAAGGAATTAGGCTATGGGAACGCAAAGGAAGGTAGATCAACAAGTTTAGCAAGTAATCCATGGATCAAAACCTACCAAAACGCACTCAAATCACAGATCGATCCAAAACACGAATTGGGGCTATTTTTGGTGGAATTTTCGAATTTATGGGGAAAAGACCAAATCGATGAGAAATCCGTGGCAACCAAAATATGCTGATACCAGATGATGGAGGGGTTAACCTCTTGGGTGGCCCGATCTTCACGGATCTCGTGGTCAAATCGATGGGAAAGCGAGGGGAAAGGGAGAAGGTAGCGGAAGCGAACACACACCTCGCGAAGAACACGATGAACACACGCAAAACTCACACGATACAAGGCCGATTGCTCCCGAACGGCGGCCACCGGTCCAATAGAATCCTTGGAAGGAAAGATCGGTCAACGTGCTCCCTCAAATCCACATCGGAGAGGGAAGAACACCTTGGGGAGGGTCTTGACAACTTGGAGACGAGACTTCGAACTCCAAGGCCTTGTTCAACGATGGATGCGTGATGCAAAGTCCAATCGAGGTTGGTGACGATAGTCGGTCCCCTTGGTAAAGGGGATGAGGCAAAACTAGAGATTCCACACAAGGGGGTTGTCTTTAGTCTATCATCTATGCCTTAGGGATACATGAGGGGTGGGGGCTCTATTTATAGGCCAGCCACATAAACAGGGGTAGTTTAGGGATAAAACTAGGGTTTGGACGAGCTAGAGGGGTACATGGGCCGAAGGCCCAACAGGTGCGCGCAGGCACACATGACCGGTAGTACCGCTCTGGGACCGGTAGTACCGCTTGCGGTCCTGGAGCGTCAGTTGGAGCCGTCAGTAGCGAGCGGTAGCAGAGGGCGGTAGTACCGCTGACCGGTAGTACCGGTTCCAGATCCGGTAGTAGCGCTTGCAGTCCTTGGGCTTCTGTTGGCGTCATCTGTAGGGAGTGGTAGTCGGGGGGCGGTAGTACCGCTGGCCGGTAGTACCGGTCGCCTGATCCGGTAGTACCGCTGGAGACAGAGAGCATTTGGTGATCTGTCTTCTTCCGTCTCCTCTTCCAAGCCTCCGTCTTGTCGGGCTTGATGTTCCGGGCTTCCTCCCTTGCCTCCGTACAGGTCAGTGTGAACCTATCATGCATATGTGACGGAGTATGAAGTAGCATACCATTCAATAGGGTAGGAAGTGGGCTCGCATAGAGGAACGGATTCACCTTTGGAGTCCATGACGACTTGGCGTAAGTTGGAGACCTTGATGTAGTAATGACCGTAGGTCGGGCTGCATCACGTCACCTTTTTAGTTGACCATTCCCTTTTGACTTGAATTTTGTTGGATCTTCTCCACTTTTGACTATCCTTTTTGTTTTGTTGGTTCTTTGGCTTTCCACCCTCCTTTCCACCAAAATCTTTTGAGAGTGTAGTTCCTTGTGTGTGAGTCTCTTTGCGATTTCACTTTGCAAGCTTTTAGCTCTCTTGTGTGGCAATTGGTTTGATACAATCTCCAAGGTGAGGTAAAAGGCTAACTCCCCGCTCTTTCTCCTTCATATACAACCCTTGTCGGCTTTGCATCATTGATGTGGACATCCCTTCTATTGATACAACCGTTGTACCTACAACAACACACATACAAGGACACATCACAAGATCTCGTGCCAAACAACTCAACTATCAGGTACTTTCGTTTCTTGGAACTATTCCTCACATACATGAGAATATGATGCTGCCTAAATCAGATGTATTTCTTACTCTTAGGAATGATGGAACAAGCATGGATGAGAGGGACAAGCATTGGAGCATGGCCATGCATGGAGATGGCAGCAAGCATGTGATGATCCAAGAGAAGGCCACGGATGAAGATTTCAGAACTTTGAGGCCACCATAATGAAGAAAGAAGGCTTGGACGAAATATTCAAGATCAATACTTTACGAATTCGTACAAAGCTTAATATGGTGCTTCTACACCTTTTAGTTTGGGCCAGGCCCATGTAATTTTCGTAGGATTTTAATTAGCCACTTTTTATAGTCCGTATTTGAGGGGAAAAGGACTTTTAGGGTTGGATTCGGCCACCACTTCCATGGCTGGCCGAAACCCCACCTTTTCGCCCTTAAATACTCCCCATAGCCGTCCCCCTAGACTCGGATTTTTTTAGACATTAAGTTAGCCATAGTCGCAACTTCGCCAAGGCTCGAGCGTCGCAGAGGCCTCTTGTACTTCGCACCTATTCAGGATCCCACCTCTTCAATAAAGCTTTCCTCTTAATCCGCAATATCTTGATTGCAATATTGGTTCTTACTTGTTCTCGATTTCAGGTAGGAATTAAGACCCTCGCTGGTCAGGCTGATCGTGTTCCCGCAGGATCGGTAACCTCCAGGAGATTGGCCTAGCGATTGCATTGGCGCTCGTGCTCGCACGTGTAGTGGATCGTCAAGCCCGAACTCAACCAAATCCATTATCGCCATCTCATCGAAAGATCGGACACCTTTGCCCTATCAAGTGGTATCAGATTTCAGGTTGCTCGGTGAGATTTTACTGTTTTTTGTAGATTAGATCTGTTTTTACCTATAACCCACGAAAAAGCCAAAAACACAGTTAGAGTTTAGAGCCATCCCATAACCAATCTACGCCTCGCATTATCTTTTCAGTTTTTGCATTGTTGAATTTGTGTCTACATCGTCGCGTTGAGTTGCTGGTCTTAGTGTCTCGTCCCTTAGAGTTTCGAGTGCTGATCATAGTAGTCACCGCCACACTCGCCGATCACCACCACCATATTCCGCCACCATATTCCGCCGCCATATACCCAGCCACCATAAACCCTAAACACTCTGCCACCGCCTTCCTACCGCGACACGGATCCGATCACCTATCCTGCCGCGGCACGAGTCCGAGTTGAGTTATTGTTTCCTAGTTATTTCTTTTTACTTTCATTCTTTGTTGTTTCCGTGTTTAGCTAAAGTCCGAGTCGAGCTAAGAGTTCGGTCATAAGTCCAGAAGGAACCGCCTCCGAAAAAATTTTCTGGCTATACTATTTTTCGACTCTGGGGATCAATTTTCTCCATCGGCCGTTATAGCGATATTTTTTTGGCACCTGCGCGCTTTCCGGAGCAAAATAAAAAATTTCGAATTTTTTTTTTGGGGCTAACCTATTTTTAGACCCCGTAGATCAGTTCTAGACACTCGCCATCATAGTGATTTTCCACCTCTCGGTTCGCTTTTCAGGGTGCCATATCATCATACATTGCTTGTTGTGTCGTGTCGTGACATTGTTGGTGATCTAGGCTCGCGTCTCTAGTACGGTCTAGCCTAGGACCAGCACAGTACCGTCGTTGAGCATTCTTTCAACTTTTGCATTGCTGTTTTGATAATTACTAACCCCTTTTGCTAAGCCTTCCCAGAGCTCCACAGATACTCTCCACGTGCGGTGTTTCGACTCCTGGTAATCGCTTGGTTCAATCTCTGGACCCACTGATCCTCGTGGTTGCACATCGCCTTTTCCTGCTGTTTGGTAAGAACTTGTAAGAGCTTCGTATATTGCTTGACGGATTATGCGTGCCTTCCACCATATTTCCGTACTATATACCTGTGCTTTTTAAGGACTAACGATGACAGATACTTCGCGGAACCCTGCCACAATGACGAACGAAGAACTACATGCCCACTTCTCTGTGCTCTTTGTCAGTCGCGTTGAAGACGTGGATACGCGCCTATGGGAGTTTGACACCAAGCTCACCAACGCCGTGGACAAGATCGATGGACTCGAGAAATCCTTCAACGCCAAGCTTGACGTTTGGTTCAAGGAGCTTTTGAACAGATTGCCCGCACCCGCACCTGCACCCACACATGGCGCACGGCGCATTCCGATCACGGGTCAGACTGCTGGTTCGGCTGCCGCCGCACCCTCGGCGGCTACCGCTGCGGCTGACGCACCTCAGACTTCCGCCGCGGCTGCTGATGCGACATTGGGGACAGACGACGGGTACTACTACGACCCCGACGACGACGATCTGTTTGACGAGGAGGTTGAACAACCTCCATAGGTACCCGCTGGCCGACCTCGACATTACTACCGCAACGCTCGACCACCGGTACGTGATGATGATCATGTTGCAAAGCTTAAATTAAATATTCCATCTTTTGAGGGTAAATATAATCCTGATGCATATCTTACATGGGAGATGGAAGTAGAACAACGTTTTGCATGCTTAAAATATCCTGAGAATATGCGTGTTAGTGCTGCTACATGTGAATTTACTAAATTTGCTTCCCTTTGGTGGTCTGAGTAGTGTCGTTTGAATCCTACTACTATTCCTAATACTTGGACTGCTTTAAAAACTTCTATGCGTGTTCGTTTTGTACCTCCCACTTATCAACGTGATTTACTAAAGAATCTGACACGTTTAGAGCAAGGGAAAATTTTTGTAGAAGAGTATTATCAGGAATTGCAAACTGGGATGATTCGGTGTGGTCTTGTTGAATCTTGATGTGGACATCCCTTCTATTGATACAACCGTTGTACCTACAGCAACACACATACAAGGACCCATCACAAGATCTCGTGCCAAATAACTTAACTATCAGGTACTTTCGTTTCTTCGAACTATTCCTCACATACATGAGAATATGATGCTGCCTAAATCAGATGTATTTCTTACTCTTAGGAATGTTGGACCAAGCATGGATGAGAGGGACAAGCATTGGAGCATGGCCATGCATGGAGATGGCAGCAAGCATGTGATGATCCAAGAGAAGGCCACGGATAAAGATTTCAGAACTTTGAGGCCACCATAATGAAGAAAGAAGGCTTGGACGAAATATTCAAGATCAATACTTTACGAATTCGTCCATAGCTTAATATGGTGCTACGACACCTTTATTTTGGGCCAGGCCCATGTAATTTTCGCAGGATTTTAATTAGCCACTTTTTAGAGTCCGTATTTGAGGGGAAAAGGACTTTTAGGGTTGGATTCGGACACCACTTCCATGGCTGGCCGAAACCGCACCTTTTCGCCCTTAAATACTCCCCATAGCCGTCCCCCTAGACTCGGATTTTGTTTAGACATTAAGTTAGCCATAGTCGCAACTTCGCCAAGGCTCGAGCGTCGCAGAGGCCTCTTGTACTTCGCACCTATTCAGGATCCCACCTCTTCAATAAAGCTTCCCTCTTAATCCGCAATATCTCGATTGCAATATTGGTTCTTACTTGTTCTCGATTTCAGGTAGGAATTAAGACCCTCGTTGGTCAGGCTGGTTGTGTTCCCGCAGGATCGGTAACCTCCAGGAGATTGGCCTAGCGATTGCATTGGCGCTCGTGCTCGCACGTGTAGTCGGATCGTCAAGCCCGAACTCCACCAAATCGATTATCATCATCTCATCGAAAGATCGGACACATTTGCCCTATCAAGTGGTATCAGAGCTCAGGTTGCTCGGTGAGATTTTACTATTTTTCGTAGATTAGATCTGTTTTTACCTATAACCCACGAAAAAGCCAAAAACACAGTTAGAGTTTAGATCCATCCCATAACCAATCTACACCTCGCATTATCTTTTCAGTTTTTGCATTGTTGAATTTGTGTCTACATCGTCGCATCGAGTTGCTGGTCTTAGTGTCTCGTCCCTTAGAGTTTCGAGTTCTGATCATAGTAGTCACCGCCACACTCACCGATCACCACCACCATATTCCGCCACCATATTCCGCCGCCATATACCCAGCCACCATAAACCCTAAACACTCCGCCACCGCCTTCCTACCGTGACATGGATCCGATCACCTATCCTGCCGCGGCACGAGTCCGAGTTGAGTTATTGTTTCCTAGTTATTTCTTTTTACTTTCCTTCTTTGTTGTTTCCGTGTTCAGCTAAAGTCCGACTCGAGCTAAGAGTTCGGTCGTAAGTCCAGAAGGAACCGCCTCCGAAATTTTTTTCTGGCTATACTAGTTTTTGACTTTGGGGATCTCTTTTCTCCATCGGCCGTTATAGCGATATTTTTTTGGCGCCTGCGCGCTTTCCGGAGCAAAATAAAAAATTTCGATTTTTTTTTTGGGGCTAACCTATTTTTAGACCCCGTAGATCAGTTCTAGACACTCGCCATCATAGTGATTTTCCACCTCTCGGTTCGCTTTTCAGGGTGCCATATCATCATACATTGCTTGTTGTGTCGCGTCGTGACATCGTTGGTGATCTAGGCTCGCGTCTCTAGTACGGTCTAGCCTAGGACCAGCACAGTACCGTCGTTGAGCATTCTTTCAAATTTTGCATTGCTGTTTTGATAATTGCAAACCCCTTTTGCTAAGCCTTCCCAGAGCTCCACAGATACTCTCCACGTGCGGTGTTTCGACTCCTGGTAATCGCTTGGTTCAATCTCTGGACCCACTGATCCTCGCGGTTGCACATCGCCTTTTCCTGCTGTTTGGTAAGAACTTGTAAGAGCTTCGTATATTGCTTGACGGATTACGCGTGCCTTCCACCATATTTCCATAGTATATACCTGTGCTTTTTAAGGACTAACCATGACAGATACTTCGCGGAACCCTGCCACAATGACGAACGAAGAACTACATGCCCACTTCTCCGCGCTCTTGGTCAGTCGCGCTGAAGACGTGGATACGCGCCTAGGGTAGTTTGACACCAAGCTCACCAACGCCATGGACAAGATCGATGGACTCGAGAAATCCTTCAACGCCAAGCTTGACGTTTGGTTCAAGGAGCTTTTGAACAGATTGCCCGCACCCGGACCCGTGCCCACACATGGCGCACGGCGCATTCCGATCACGGGTCGGACTGCTGGTTCGGCTGCCGCCGCATCCCCGGCGGCTACCGCTGCAGCTGACGCACCTCAGACTTCCGCCACGGCTGCTGCTGCAACATTGGGGACAGACGACGGGTACTACTACGACCCCGACGACGACGATCTGTTTGACGAGGAGGTTGAACAACCTCCACATGTACCTGCTGGCCATCCCCGACATTACTACCGCAACGCTCGACAACCGGTACGTGATGATGATCATGTTGCAAAGCTTAAATTAAATATTCCATCTTTTGACGGTAAATATAATCCGGATGCATATCTTACATGGGAGATGGAAGTAGAACAACGTTTTGCATGCTTAAAATATCCTGAGAATATGCGTGTTAGTGCTTCTACATGTGAATTTACTAAATTTGCTTCCCTTTGGTGGTCTGAGTATTGTCGTTTAAATCCTACTAATATTTCTAGTACGTGGACTGCTTTAAAAACTGCTATGCGTGTTCGTTTTGTACCTCCCACTTATCAACGTGATTTACTAAAGAATCTGACACGTTTAGAGCAAGGGAAAAATTCTGTAGAAGAGTATTATCAGGAATTGCAAAGGGGGATGGTTCGGTGTGGTCTTGTTGAATCTAATGAACAAATGCTTGCACGTTTCTTTGGTGGATTAAACAAGGACATTCAGCACATCTTAGATTATAAGGAATATAATTCTATCACTCGTTTGTTTCATCTTGCTTGCAAAGCTGAACGTGAACTACAGGATCGCCAAACACCATGGAGGAGGACTAATAATTCTGCAGGTCGCACATCCACTAGGACATCCCGACAATTAGCGCCTCCTTCTCGTGATTCGCCACCAGCTACTACTACATCCAAGGCCACCACAAGATTTCCAGCTGCTCCTCCACCGTCATCCAATGCTCCTGCTCGTAGTGCATCTTCTATGGCTTCCACGGGTAAGACAATGGATATACAATGCCGCAAGTGCTAGGGTTTTGGTCATATTGAGAGACAGTGCACAACACAACGTGTGATGATGGTGCGAGAAGATGTTCAATACGATTCAGCGAGTGACTTTGATGAAGATACACTAGCCCATATTTCTGCTCGAGATGGAGACAATTCTGATGCTGATGAAGAGACAGAGGTAATGGGAGCTGAAGCTGTTGATCAATACAAGAGCTTAATCACACAACGTGTGTTGAGTGTGCAATTGAGCAAATCTGAGCAAGATCAACGCCACAACCTGTTCCAAACACGTGGTGTTGTCCAGGAAAGAGCTATACGGATCATCATTGATGGAGGGAGTTGTAATAATCTGGCCAGTGTTGACATGGTAGAGAAGCTTGCGCTTCCAACAAGACAACGCCCACATTCATATTACATCTAATGGTTTGAGATTTCTCGCAAGATCAAGGTAACAAGAACGGTACGCGTGCATTTTACTATTGGTACATATTCTGATTTTGTTGATTGTGATGTTGTACCTATGCAAGCTTGTTCTTTGTTACTTGGTAGACCATGGCAATTTGATAGAGAATCTGTTTATAATGGCAAAACTAATTACTATTCTCTTATGCATGATGGAAAGAAAATTGGTCTAAAACCTATGACTCCCGAACAGATTTTAAAAGATGATCTTGCTAGAGCTAGTAGAGCTAAAACAGAGGAGAAAAATAAAAGTGAGAATCAGATTGTTGCTGCAGATTTTATACCACCAAAGAACACTAAATCTGATTCTACACATTGATGCAGCCTGTCCTACGACCGCTACTACATCTACTCCCACAAGCTCCCCATGTGGACCCATGACTCGCGCCCGAGCCAAACTCCTTCAAGCTAAGGTGAAGTCGCTCATCTCCTTGTGTGACTTCGATACACCTTTGGATGGCCTGCTACTTCATACCCATACCTTGTGCATCATCAGGTACGAAGAGAAGAACCCACAGGACGGAGGAGCACCAGCCGAAGAGACCAAACGCTCTCTGTCGCCAGCGGTACTACCGGACCTGACGACCGGTACTACCGCTTCGCGGCACTACCGCCCAATGCTACCGCCAACAACAGAAGGCCCGGAGCTGCCCAAATGCTCTCTGTCACTGGCGGTACTACCGGCCCTGGATCCGGTACTACCGCCCCCTGCTACCGCCACCAACAGAAGGCCCCAGCGCAAGTCCCAGGACGACAAGCGGTACTACCGGCCAGGAAGCGGTACTACCGCATGACCGGTACTACCGGTCGAGCTGGACCGGTACTACCGGACCTGGAAAGGCCTGAACGTGCTAATTCGGCCCAGCGCCTTGTAACCCCCTCTATATTTCGCTATTTGTTCCCAAACTACCCTGTTTATGTGGTTGGTCTATATATAACCCCCCACCCTCTATTGTAAACCCTAGACTTGGATAATAATAGATATTAAGGAAACCCTTTGAGGACTTATATCTATTGGTCTCATGCTCCTACCAAGGAGCACCGGATTATCCACCCCCCTCTTGGATCTTGCCTAGTGCGTTCAAGTTGTACAAGGCCTTGGGTTCTCGGTTTCTCGCCCCCAAGTCGTCAAGATCTCACCAAGCACCTCATCCCCCGTTGTTGGCATGGAGGGCGAGGTTCGCCCAACACCGATCCTAGAGATTATGTTGGACCGGTTGCCACCGGCGTGAGGAGTAGGCGTGTATCGTGTTTTGGTGTGTGTGTGTTTGTGGTTTTCATCGCCTTCCTCGATTTCATCCCCCGACCACCGCTTTCCCCTCGTTTCTCGTGGAATTCGTGAAAGAATGGGCCAACCCAAGGGTTAACCCCTTAACATATTGGTATCAAGAGCACGGTTGATCACGAATTTCCCCCCAATTTTTCTTTTATCCGCCTTAAAATCGAAAATCCCACCAAAAAGAGCCCCAGTTTGCCTTCGGATCGATCTCTGGATTTGGTGAGTTTTTCGTGGTTTTGGTCCATAGATCTGTTGCTTTTGGAGTCGATCTATATCCCCTGTTGTTCCTAGCCAGTTTTTCGGTCAGATTTCCCACGGATTTGAGGTTTGTGTCAAGTGGATCTCGTTTTCGCTCGTGTTCTGTGACCGGTGGTACTACCGCCCGTAACAAGCGGTACTACCGCCGTCCGGTACTACCGCCCGTGACAAGCGGTACTACCGCCATCCGGTACTACCGCCCGTAACAAGCGGTACTACCGCCAGCAACAGAAACATTTTTGTTCTTCTTGACGCCTCATTTTCGTTTGCTGACTTTTTCCCCTTTAGCTTGTTCGTGTTTCGCGTGTTTGTCGCCATCCTAACACAAGCTTCCGCATCAGCGTCACCCGCGCTCCTCGACACCGCGACACTTGAACATCATCCACCACCAACGGTTGCAAGTCCTCAACAATACCAAAGGTATAACTTGCACCACCTTGTCAACCCCCATATCTTCCTTTGTGTGTATCTATCCTACGAGAGCAACTCATTTTGTGTTTGTCTAAGCATTGTGCACTTGCCTTCGGAAAGTGAGAGTGTGAGGCCAAATACAAAAGCTAACATAGTAGCACAGCGAGGGAGAAAAAGAAAAATAATCAAAAAAAAGAACAAAAGAAAAAGAGAAAAAAGATACATAGTCTCCCAATACAAAGAGAATACCAAGCTTGTAAGCCAAGAAAGAGAGAAGAAAGAGCGCACCGAGGCAAGTGCACAAATCTATTGCTTATCCTCTTTTGGCAAACGAGTTGTGGTCTCTCCTTGAGTTGGCACGACAACCGAGCGTAGCCTTCGTTAGGACCTTTTGTGCTCATTTTCATAGTCGTGCTAACCCCGTTTTTCTCCACGTGTGTGTTTTACGTGTTTTTGTAGATCGTTTCCTTTTGCTTTTGATCTTTGGTTCTTTACCACGTAGGACAATAACCTTTTGCTTGGATCGTTTCGTTTGGTTTTCCACAATCCTAACCTTCCACCAAAAGCCTTTGAGAGTTTCTTGCCATTTCACTTTGCACGCTTTTCGCTCATTTGTGTCGCAATTGGTTTGATATAATCTCCAAGGTGAGGTAAAAGGCTAACTCTCCGCACCCTTATTCTCCATATACAACCCTGGTTGGTTTCTCATCATGGACAGGCATGGAGAGCCATCCCAACCACCACAACCTCCGGAGGATGACACACAATTCATGACAAGATAGGACCATTGGAAGGTCCGAGGGGAATTAAACTATCGTTGTGAAGCTCTCGAGAGGCGCCAAGATGAACAATTTA
Organism: Avena atlantica; assembly: GCA_910589765.1. NCBI lineage: Eukaryota > Viridiplantae > Streptophyta > Magnoliopsida > Poales > Poaceae > Avena > Avena atlantica. Next base: position 277,858,073 of record OU342737.1, on the reverse strand, counting down.
GCGAGGCCCGTGTAGAATTCAAGAACATCGACAACCGCTTCGAAGAAGTCCGTGGCCAAATGCATGCCATGCAACACAACCTCGGTCATCAAAATGAAGCTCTTGGTCGTGCACTCGCCTCAACGGATGAGAAGCTACAACGCCTCGTTGATGGACTCGCAAGGCTACGCTCGCCCGAATCAAGCTCATCTCGGCACTCCTCAAGTGAATCAAGTGCACCTCGCCGTCACGCTTCAAGGCACCGGGATGGACCCGTTCTTCAATCCATGAGCTCTTCGCAAGCGGTACCATCTCCGCGTCACGCCGCAACGTCAAGCTATGATGGTGACCTCTCCGCAAGACCTTCAAGACGCGAAGCGAACCGGCCACAACCAAGGGAACTTGTGATTCAACAAGAGAAACCTCGCATGGACCACCAAGGCCATCGTCGTCGATATGTCCCTTCACTCCAAGTGAAGCATCCGAAGAGGACGAACAAGATCACCGTCGACGTGAAGCACTCGAAGATCCTCCAAGGCGTCATCATCGACATGAGCGTCCACGTCGGCAACATGATGGTCATGACGAGCCTCCTCTACACCAAGAAGAAGAAGAGCAGCCCATTGCGCATGCGGCTCGACGTCCTCCTCGCCATAGGGCGCAAGACAATGCTCCTCGACATCAACCACGACAAGAACAAGAGCAAGCTTCCCAAGCTCGTCGTGAGGACCAGCAACCTCCTCCTCGTCCTCAACCGCGTCAACAAAACGAGCAAGCTCCCCAAGCTCGTCGTCAACAACAAGTTCCACCACCAAACGCGGCACCTCAACAACCGCAAGAGCAACGCAACAATCACCAAGCACGACATGAGAGCTCGGATGATGATGATGACCGCCCAAATCATGGCACCCGATGCAACCGGAACCGCAATGGAGAAGAAACTTTCGGCAAGCTCAAGTTCACCATGCCAAAGTTCACCGGTTCCAATGAGCCCGAGGAATATCTCTCTTGGGAACTCAAGTTCGACAAGATCTTCCGCATGCACAACTATAGCAATGAGAAGATGATGGCCATGGCATCCCTCGAGTTTGATGAGTATGCCAACCTTTGGTGGGAACAAGTCCAACTCGCTCGCGAAGCAAAACAAGAGCCTCCAATCGCAACTTGGCAAGATATGAAGTCTCATATGAGATCCCGCTTTGTTCCTTCACACTACACGCGTGACCTCTTCAACAAGCTTCAAACGCTTAGTCAAGGGAAAAAGACCGTGGAAGAGTACTTCAAGCAAATGGATCTCAACATGATCCGTGCCAACATTGAAGAGCGAGATGAACAAACAATGGCACGCTTCCTCAATGGCTTGAACCATCCCATCAAGCGCATCACCGAGTTCCAAAAGTACAACAACATGGTTGAGCTTGTGCACATCGCATCCAAGGCCGAGCGTCAAGTGCAAGAGGACATAAAGTACAACATGCCAAAGACGTACTTCACCTACAAGCAAGCGCCAAACACTACTCCAACAACACCAAGTGGAAGCTCCTCAAGTCCAACCAAGCTTCCCTTCAAGCCAACTCTCCCTCAAGGAAAACAGCCCCCAAGTGGCATAAACTCAAGGGATGATCAACCATTCAATGGTGAATGCTACAAGTGTGGAGGCAAAGGGCACAAGTCGAATGCATGTGGAAACAAGAAAGTTTTGTTCATCCATGACAACGGCGATGAGGAATACTTGAGTGAAGAAGAGTTTGATGCAAGGGTCAAGGAAGCCATGGCAAGGCAACATTTGGAAGAGGACCAAGAACTTCTTGTGTGTGAGCATGACGCAAGCCCATCGCTTGTGGTCACAGGAGTCTTGACTACCCAAGTCAATGGAAGTGACGACCAACGCTCGAACATCTTCCAAACTCGTGCCGGCATCAATGGGAAGTCCATCAAAGTTGCCATCGATGGTGGGAGTTGCCACAACCTTGCAAGCACGGAATTGTGTGAGAAACTCAACCTCACCCTTCATCCGCATAAACACCCCTACCATATCCAATGGCTAAGTGACCAAGGATCCGTCAAGATAAAGCACACCGTCTCGGTGACGTTCTCAATTGGACACTATAAGGACACGGTGGAATGTGACGTAGTCCCAATGACGGTTTGCCACTTGTTGCTCGGAAGGCCGTGGCAATATGACAAGCGTGCTTTGCATAATGGTCACTCAAACACTTACACCTTCAAATGGCTTGATAAAACTTGTGTGTTGCAACCAATGACTCCTAGCAAAATAATTGCGGACAATGCAAAGTCTTTAGCGAGGGCGCAATACACAAAAACACCTTTTGAGAAGAGTGGTGAGCGAGAGAACCACACCATAGTGAGTGAGAGCTACAAGCCAAACTCGAGTGGAAAAACTAAGAGTGTTCTTCTTGCCACCAAAAGTGAGATGAGAGAAGTACGGAACAACCCATCCATCTTGCACTATGTCCTTCTATGCAAGGGACTAGCGCAAGAGACTAACGACTTGACAAATGTTCCTCCTTCTTTGATGGCTATTTTGCAGGAATTCCAAGATGTATTCCCCGAAGAGCTTCCTCATGGCCTTCCTCCTCTTCGTGGAATCGAGCACCGCATCGACCTCATACCCGGCGCCCCACTCCCAAACCGCGCCGCGTATTGCACGAGCTGGGAGGAATGCATTTCCCACGCCGAGTTCGCCTACAACCACGCCAAGCACTCCACCACCATGAGGAGCCCGTTCAGGATCGTCTACGGTTTCGAGCCTCTCACCGCGCTCGATATACTTCCAATTCATGAACGTGACAATATGGACGTTGTCAAGCGTGCCCAAACAATGAAGAAACTCCATGAAGACACACGAGCTACTATCGAGCAACAAGTCCTTCGCCAAGCATCAAGGCTAAACAAGAACAAGAAAGAGATGATCTTTGATGAGGGCGACCTTGTGTGGATCCACTGGAGTAAAGACCGCTTCCCCAAGGAACGCGATTCCAAGCTAAAGCCAAGAGGCGATGGACCATTCAAGGTGCTCAAGAGAATCAACAACAACGCCTATGTCATCGATATACCAACATCGAAGTATCTTGTGAGCTCGACATTCAATGTCAAGGACCTCTCACCCTACCATGGCGAAGACGAAGTTGTGACAGTTGAAGAGTCGAGGACGACTCTTTCCCAAGGGGGGGGGAGCTGATGTAGCCCGTCCTACGACCGCTACTACATCTACTCCCACAAGCTCCCCAAGTGGACCCATGACTCGCGCCCGAGCCAAACTCCTTCAAGCTAAGGTGAACTCGCTCATCTCCTTGTGTGACTTCGATACACCTTTGGATGGCCTGCTACTTCATACCCATACCTTGTGCATCATCAGGTACGAAGAGAAGAACCCACAGGACAGAGGAGCACCAGCCAAAGAGACCAAACGCTCTCTGTCGCCAGCGGTACTACCGAACCTGACGCCCGGTACTACCGCTTCGCGGCACTACCGCCCAATGCTACCGCCATAAACAGAAGGCCCCGGAGCTTCCCAAATGCTCTCTGTCACTGGCGGTACTACCGGCCCCGGATCCGGTACTACCGGGTCCCAGTACTACCGCCCCCTTCTACCGCCACCAACAGAAGGCCCCAGCGCAAGTCCCAGGATGACAAGCGGTACTACCGGCCAGGAAGCGGTACTACCGCATGACCGGTACTACCGGTCGATCTGGACCAGTACTACCGGACATGGAAAGGCCTGAACGTGCTAATTTGGCCCAGCGCCTTGTAACCCCCTCTATATTTCGCTATTTGTTACCAAACTACCCCTGTTTATGTGGTTGGTCTATATATAGCCCCCACCCTCTATTGTAAACCCTAGACTTGGATAATAATAGATATTAAGGAAACCCTTTGAGGACTTATATCTATTGGTCTCATGCTCCTACCAAGGAGCACCGGATTATCCACCCCCCTCTTGGATCTTGCCTGGTGCGTTCAAGTTGTACAAGGCCTTGGGTTCTCGGTTTCTCTCTCCCAAGTCGTCAAGATCTCACCAAGCACCTCATCCCCCGTTGTTGGCGTGGAGAGCGAACTTCGCCCAACACCGATCCTAGAGATTATGTTGGACCGGTTGCCACCGGCGTGAGGAGTAGGCGTGTATCGTGTTTTGGTGTGTGTGTGTTCGTGGTTTTCATCGCCTTCCTCGATTTCATCCCCCGACCACCGCTTTCCCCTCGTTTCTCGTGGAATTCGTGAAAGATCAGGCCAACCCAAGGGTTAACCCCTTAACAAACATGCTACTGAAATTCGTTTGAAAAGTCCATGTATGCTTGCAAATAAAATTGATATTGCTGAACTAGATGTAAACAATACTCAATGTTATGCCATTGTCTGCAAAGAGGTTTCGTTTTCATTTGAGGATATGCCTCCTTCTTTGCCACCCGCTATTGCTAACCTTTTGCAGGAATATGAGGACGTCTTTCCCCCTGAGCTACCACCAGGACTACCTCCTATTAGAGGAATTGAGCACCAAATTGATCTAATTCCTGGTGCCACGTTGCCCAACCGCGCGCCATATAGAACCAATCCAGAGGAGACAAAGGAGATACAACGCCAAATTCAGGAACTACTCGACAGAGATCATATTCGTGAGTCCCTTAGCCCCTGTGCTGTTCCTATTATTTTGGTACCTAAGAAAGATGGTTCTTCGCGCATGTGTACTGATTGTAGAGCTATCAATAATATTACTATTCGATATCGTCATCCTATTCCACGTTTAGATGACATGCTTGATGAATTGAGTGGCTCTACCATGTTTTCTAAAGTTGATTTACGTAGTTGTTACCACCAGATTCGTATGAAATTAGGAGATGAATGGAAAACAACATTTAAAACTAAGTTCGGTTTATATGAGTGGTTAGTAATGCCGTTTGGTTTAACTAATGCACCTAGAACTTTCATGAGATTAATGAACGAAGTTTTACGTGCTTTCATTGGACGTTTTGTGGTAGTCTACTTTGATGATATTCTGATTTATAGCAAATCTTTAGAGGATCATTTGGACCATTTACGTGCTGTTTTCAATGCTTTACGTGATGCACGTTTGTTTGGTAACCTTGAGAAGTGCACCTTTTGCACCAATCGAGTTGCGTTTCTTGGCTATGTTGTTACATCACAGGGTATTGAGGTGGATCCAGCCAAGGTTGAAGCTATTGAGAATTGGCCGCAGCCCAAGACGGTTACACAAGTGAGGAGTTTTCTTGGCCTTGATAGTTTTTATAGGCGCTTTGTCAAAGACTTTGGACCAATTGCCGTGCCGCTGAATGAGCTTACCAAGAAGGATGTGCCCTTTGTTTGGGGCGATGCACAACAACAGGCCTTCGTCATATTGAAAGATAAGCTAACACATGCTCCCTTACTCCAACTTCCTGATTTTACTAAGACTTTTGAGCTTGAATGTGATGCTAGTGGAATTGGTTTGGGAGGGGTGTTATTACAAGAGGGAAAACCTGTTGCATATTTTAGTGAGAAATTGAGTGGGGCTAGTCTGAACTATTCTACTAATGATAAAGAATTATATGCGTTGGTTTGGACATTAGAAACTTGGCAACATTATCTATGGCCTAAGGAATTTGTTATTCATTCTGATCATGAATCTTTGAAGCATATTCGTAGTCAAGCTAAGTTGAATCGTCGTCATGCAAAGTGGGTTGAATTTATTGAGTCTTTTCCTTATGTTATCAAACACAAAAAGGGTAAAGATAATATTATTGCTGATGCTTTGTCACGCCGTTATACTTTGTTATCTCAACTTGACTTCAAAATATTTGGATTGGAAACTATTAAGGAACAATATGTGCATGATGCTGAATTTAAAGATGTGTTGCAGAATTGTAGAGATGGTAGAACTTGGAACAAGTTCGTCTTCAATGATGGATTTGTGTTCCGTGCTAACAAACTATGCATTCCTGATAGTTTTGTTCGTCTTTTGTTGTTACAGGAGGAGGATTGATGGGACACTTTGGTGTGAAGAAGACGGAGGATGTTCTTGCTGCACACTTCTTTTTGGCCACGTATGCGTCGAGATGTTGAGAGATTTGTGGCACGCTGCACTACTTGTCAAAAAGCTAAGTCTCGCCTTAATCCACATGGTTTATATATGCCTCTTCCTGTTGCTAGTGTTCCTTGGGAGGATATTTCTATGGACTTTGTTTTGGGATTGCCACGAACACAGAAGGGGAGGGATAGTATTTTTGTTGTTGTGGATCGGTTTTATAAGATGGCACACTTTATTCCTTGTCATAAAATGGATGATGCTGCGCATATTGCTGATTTGTTCTTTCGTGAAATTGTTCGTTTGCATGGTGTGCCAAATACTATTGTCTCTGATCGTGATACTAAATTTCTTAGCCACTTTTGGAGATGTTTATGGGCTAAGTTGGGGACTAAATTGCTCTTTAGTACTACATGTCATCCCCAAACTGATGGTCAAACTGAAGTAGTAAATAGAACTTTGTCTACTATGTTGCGGGCTGTTTTAAAGAAGAACTTAAAATTGTGGGAAGAGTGTTTACCTCATATAGAATTTTCTTATAATCGTTCACTGCATTCTACCACAAAGATGTGCCCATTTGAGATTGTTTATGGTTTTGTTCCTCGTGCACATATTGATTTATTGCCTTTACCTTCTTCGGTGCAACATAATTTGGATGCTACACAACGCGTTGAAATGATATTAAACTTGCATCAGACTACTAAAGATAACATCGAACACACGAATGCTAAGTATAAACTTGCTGGGGATAAAGGGAGAAAGCATGTTGTGTTTGATGTAGGCGATCTTGTTTGGTTACATTTGCGTAAAGATCGTTTTCCTGATTTACGCAAGTCTAAGTTAATGCCACATGCTGTTGGTCCCTTTAAGGTGTTAGAGAAAATAAATGATAATGCATATAAACTTGAGTTGCCTGCAGACTTTGGTACGGGTAGTCCTACGTTTAACATTGCAGATTTGAAGCCTTACTTTGGTGAGGAAGATGAGATTTCGTCGAGGACGACTTCAATTCAAGAAGGGGAGCATGATGTGGACATCCCTTCTATTGATACAACCGTTGTACCTACAGCAACACACATACAAGGACCCATCACAAGATCTCGTGCCAAACAACTTAACTATCAGGTACTTTCGTGATGGAGGGGTTAACCTCTTGGGTGCCTGATCTTCACGGATCTCGTGGTCAAATCGATGGGAAAGCGAGGGGAAAGGGAGAAGGTAGTGGAAGCGAACACACACCTCGCGAAGAACATGATGAACACACGCAAAACTCACACGATACAAGGCCGATTGCTCCCGAACGGCGCCCACCGGTCCGATAGAATCCTCGCAAGGAAAGATCGGTCAACGTTCTCCCTCAAATCCACATCGGAGAGGGAAGAACACCATGGGGAGGGTCTTGACAACTTGGAGACGAGACATCGAACTCCAAGCCTTGTTCAACGATGGATGCGTGATGCAAAGTCCAATCGAGGTTGGTGACGATAGTCGGCCCCCTTGGTAAAGGGGATGAGGCAAAACTAGAGATTCCACAATGGGGGTTGTCTTTAGTATATCATCTATGCCTCAGGGATACATGAGGGGTGGGGGCTCTATTTATAGGCCAGCCACATAAACAGGGGTAGTTTGGGGATAAAACTAGGGTTTGGACGAGATAGAGGGGTACATGGGCCGAAGGCCCAGCTGGCGGTGCGTAGGCCCATCGTGTAGACCGGAGACTCCGGTGTGGGGTCCGGAGACTCCGGTCTAGGCCGGAGACTCCGGTCTGTCTCCGGTGTCGTCTCCGGAGTGGCGTTCTGACTGTCCTCGTGCGGTTGCTGGGGTCGGTCCGGAGGTAGGTCCGGAGACTCCGATGTAGCAGGACCGGAGACTCCGATGTAGCAGGACCGGAGACTCCGGTGTAGCAGGACCGGAGACTCCGGTGTAGGCCGGAGACTCCGGTGGTTCAGCCGTGGCTTCTTCCGTCTCCTCTTCCAAGCCTCCGTCTTGTCGGGCTTGATGTCCCGGGCTTCCTCCCTTGCCTCCGTACTTGTCGGTGTGAACCTATCATGCATATGTGACGGAGTATGAAGTAGCATACCATTCAATAGGGTAGGAAGTCGGCTCGCATAGAGGAACGGGTTCACCTTTGGAGTCCATGACGACTTGGCGTAAGTTGGAGACCATGATGTGGTAACGACTGTAGGTCGGGCTACATCAGCTCCCCTCCCTTCAAAAAGAGTCGTCCTCGACTCTCCATGTTCATCACGAAGTAGAAGAGGTCGAAGGACATCCTTGATCCTGGGGTTCACCATATAGTCGTCCTCGGGAAGATTGACTTGACAACACTTCAATGTTCCTTCACCCTCCATGAAGCCTACAAAGCTCACGACAAAAGCGAAGCAACACTCAAAGCGTAGCCAATTCATGAACATTATAGCATGAGTCCTCAAGTAGAAGGAAGTCACCTTATCTTGTAGAGATAGCTCGATGAAGGGTAGACATAGGTAACTCGCTTAGGTTCTTCTTGTCAACATATATTCCATAGAGGTTGACGTGTATGCATTTGTGCCTTCACACAACAAAGACCAAGCAAAATATTTTCGTGCGTGATAGAGGAGCATGTCAAATGTGGCATGTCCATTCTTGTTCACAACACTGTTAGCACAATACAAGGATAGCAAATGGAATGCATATGCAAGGTCAAAGTGCATGGAAATCGTTTGAACATCATCCAAATGTGGGAACTCAAAAACTCCATATAATGTCTTAGTGTGGCACTCAAAGCAATCGAATAGAAATTTGATCAACATCTTTGAAGCAAAGTTAGGAGAATTTGGCAAAAACACAAAAGGAAGAATATCCAAAACAACATCATTATGTGTGCCAACCAACCATTGGAAAGAGAAATTGTTCGACATGTTGGATGTCACACACAAATCATCAATAGCAAATATCATGGGAATATGAGTATCCCAAGCGGAAGGCAAAGTAACGTGTTTGCAATCAAACCAAATGAAAGAGAAAGTGGTCCTTATGTTTGTTGCAACAACAAGACGAGATTCTTGGAAGCTCTCATGACAATACATGCTCTTAATGGAATTGTGGTTGCACAGAAAACATCGGAAAGAGAAAATGTTCAACATTTTTGTTGCAACACACAAAGCATCATTATCCAAAAGCGAAGAAACATGAATGTCACAAGGTGAGATAATACCATCAACATGCTTGGAATCAAACCATATGAAGGAGAAATTTGCCAACATGAAAGATGCAAAGCATGCAAAAGGTATCAGAGCTAGTGATGTAGCCCGACCTACGGTCGTTACCACATCTTGGTCTCCAACTTATGCCAAGTCGTCATGGACTCCAAAGGTGAATCCGTTCCTCTATACGAGCCCCCTTCCTACCCTATTGAATGGTATGCTACTTCATACTCCGTCACATATGCATGATAGGTTCACATTGACAAGTACGGAGGCAAGGGAGGAATCCCGGAACATCAAGCCCGACAAGACGGAGGCTTGGAAGAGGAGACGGAAGAAGACATGTCGGCAGCTGCCAGGTCCAAGCGGTACTACCGGTTGTCGGAACCGGTACTACCGGTCAGCGGTACTACCGCCCCCTTCTACCGCTCGCTACTAACGGCTCCAACAGATGCTCCAAGACCGCAAGCGGTACTACCGGTCCCAGAGCGGTACTACCGGTGATGACCGGTACTACCGGTCCTAAGTCCGGTACTACCGGTCATGTCTGCCTACGCGCACCAGTTGGGCCATAGCCCATGTATCCCCCTTACTTACCTATTCGCCTAGTTTATCCCCAAACTACCCTTGTTTAGTGGCTGGCCTATAAATAGAGCCCCCACCCCTCATGTATCCCTTAGGCATAGATGATAGACTAAAGACAACCCCCATTGTGGAATCTCTAGTTTTGCCTCATCCCCTTTACCAAGGGGACCGACTATCGTCACCAACCTCGATTGGACTTTGCATCACGCATCCATCGTTGAACAAGGCCTTGGAGTTCGATGTCTCGTATCCAAGTTGTCAAGACCCTCCCCAAGGTGTTCTTCCCTCTCCGATGTGGATTTGAGGGAGCACGTTGACCGGTCTTTCCTTGCGAGGATTCTATCGGACCGGTGTCCACCGTTCGGGAGCAATCGGCCTTGTATCGTGTGAGTTTTGCGTGTGTTCATCGTGTTCTTCGCGAGGTGTGTGTTCGCTTCCGCTACCTTCTCCCTTTCCCCTCGCTTTCCCATCGATTTGACCACGAGATCCGTGAAGATCGGGCACCCAAGAGGTTAACCCCTCCATCAGCTAGGTTCGATCTTGAACTCACTTGTGGGATGCTCTCAAGAGCTCTTTTTGTCAACTCGTGCTCAACCGAGGTTGACATGATAGTGCGGGTACCTACACACATCACATGTAAAAGGAAGAACGTGTGTGCATGGTAGAGATACACATCATCCATCATGATGAATCTCTTCTTGTGCACATCACCATTAATGTAAATCAAGTATGAAATAGGTGCATGGTGAGTATGCAAGTGGGGAACATGCTTATCATGGCAATCATCAAAATCTCCAAAAATTGAGAAAGCTATGGGGGCCATCTCATTATAACGCATATGATCAATGTTGTTGCAAGAAAAACAAGTGAAATAGCAAGCATTCATCTTATTGCAAGCAACGGGAGAAATTGAATGACTAGCATGACAAAGCAAGTCCGAAGCAATTGGAGGATACACACAAGATGCATAGCATGGCATGTTTATGGAAATGGTATCGCAATCAAACAATTCCACATGAGCAATATTATGCAAAGGTAAAAGCATCACATGGGAATATGAATGAAGCATATGTAATGTCACAAGTATCATCCATAACATGCATATCCTCACAATTCATCATGTCCACTAGTGGGATCATGGAATCATCAACACCCTTATTGTTACCTTGTTCATACCTCTCATATGAAGTGGGTGTTGTGGAAGTAGTGGCCTCCTTGTGGACGACTTCATTTTATTGATGTAGCCATGGCATAACATCATCTTCGTGCACCATGTACATCTTCTCCAATTGGGGCATCATTGCTTCATGGCTTGGCGCGTCTTCATCCATGGAACCTAGCACAACATAAGAGAACACACTAGAGGTAGAGGGTAAGTTGTTAGAAATTGAAATGGTCTCACTTGACCTATCAACTACCACTCTCAACTCACTCGGTGTATCACTCATGCCCTCAAAGTGGAAGCACTCAATCTCACATAAGGTGGAGTCACTCATCTCACTCTTTTTCTCACTCAAGTGGGCTAAGTGGCTCTCATACTCACATGGTATTGGTACCACATCATCACTCAAGCATATGGGGGTAGGCTCGGGTTCCTCAACTTCAAGCGCCTCCTTTGGTGGAGGGAAAATCCCATGCTCACCATTCTTGACCTTGTCGCCTTCAAGGTTGGATGCCATAAGATGGGCATCATCGCTCTCCTCCATGGTCGAAGGGAAAATCCCATGCTCGACCGTCTTGTGGCCATCTCGTAGTAGTGGTGGAGGTAGGCTCATGCTATCCAATTTGGCGAAGTAGAGGTCTACATTTTCCTCATTGGCGAGGTCGTGGAAGTCAAGCGTAGGCATTGAAGCTTGATGGTGTGGAGGAAGGTTTTCTCTTGGTGCCATTGTGGTGGTGGCACAAGTAGTTGAAGGTGCCCTATGATGGTGTCGACGGAGGTCATTGGCGTGCCTTGCCGATGGTTGATGTTGGTGAAGCACTTGGTCATTCTCATGACGCTCACGATGGTGATCATTTGCCTTGGCACTCTTCTTGTGCTTGTGGTGCCTTCTTGAGCTTGCTTGAGCATTATGGTTGGTGCTCATCACAAATTCTTCGTCTTGGTGGCGAAGGTGCCTTTGACGATGTCTTGTATCCTCTTTATGGTGTCGATGCTCATGAGAGGATGTTTGTCGATGAAGATTCTTGTTTCTTGGCGCCTCTTGATGTATATGATGTTTGGACGCCACTCTTGTTTGGATAGGAGTTGGAGCTTGGCGCCTTGGAGGTGATGGGGCTTGGCGCCTTGGAGATGGTGGAGCTTGACGCCATCTAGGTGGTGGAACTTGATGCCGTGTCGATGGTGGCGCTTGTCGCCTTGGAGGTGGATCATCGAAGTAGGTGGTGCCCTTTGGTGTGGCACGCTTGGCCTTGAAGGTCATGGATTCTTGATGATGCGCATCCGCTTTCTTGGCGTAGTAGGCTTCCATCTCCACGTGGTGGAGGAATTCTTCATGGCTCGTGGAGGAGCCATCAAACTCGATGAAGTTCTCCGTGTCTCCATGCTCGGAGAGGCATCGTCGATGTCGTACTCGAAGTTGTCCATGCTTGGGGAGTAATTGTTGGTGTAGTACTCCATATCACCCAAGCATGTGGAGCCATTGTCGGTGTAGTGCTCCATATTCTCCATGCATGAGGAGCCATTGTCGACGTAGAGCTCCATGTCTTCCATGTATGTGGAGTCGTCGTAGGTGTAGTGCTCCGGGTCCTCAAAGCATGCAGAGCCATTATCGGTGTTGTGCTCCGTCATGTCCTCTATACTTGTGGAGTCGTAGTCATGGTGGCTCATCATGGATTCTTCATAGATATCATCCTCGGTTCCGGAGTCCCTAGACATGATGCACAAGACCAAGCGGTGTATATGGAAGTGGTAGTGGGAGTTAGGGATACAACGTCAAACCTTACTTTACCTTGGAAGATCGTATCGTGCAAGTGGCCACACTTGAGAGCAATAAGCCAAGCAAAGTGAAGTTCACGCGGAACACCAAAACCAACTACTAACCAAAAAACACAAACGCACAAGGCCTATGGTGGATAGGTATGGAAAGTGGCATGTCAAGAACCAATCCGAAATCAAGATGTTGTAATGGCAAGTAAAGAACCACAATGATCACAAAGCAAAACAAGTCAATCCACAAGATAAGAAATATGTACAAGGAAACACACACGGTGGGATAAATGGGACTTGTGCGACGGAGAAAGTGAGCTAAGAACCAAATGATTACCTAGCGAAGACTATAAGCTCGTGTCACACAAGTACAAGGAGAGACGCTAGTTCTATTGCAATTAATTGGTGGGCTACGAGATATGCACAATAAGTACCACCTATATGATGTTCATCGAGCTTGCGCTTCCTATTCGATGAGGCACATGTATATTTATTTTTCTTTTTCTTTCTCTTTTTTTTCTTTTTCTTTTTTTTCTCTTTTTCTTTTTCTTTTTCACTTGCCTCTTCCTTGTGCCAACAACTATAAAAGATAACTAAATGAGATAGCGCTCACAACGGTTGCTCGGAATCTACAAGGTATCAAATGTGCATAGCCCAAGCAATCATAAGAGGAACAAGTCTCAATAGGTGTTTGTTGCTCGCAAAGATAGTGGGGTTCACAAAGGAATGCAAGTGGGGAGAAGTCGCGGAATGTTATACCTTTCGTCGACGAGCTTCACCCTTTATTGTTGGCTTCCTCCTTGCTCACGGAATTTGGATGGAGTAGATAGCATGAACAACGCGGATGATGATGTAGTGCTCCTTCTCCTCTTCGAAACGAGCTAAATAACACCAAACTCCGAGTTGAAATGCAAAAGTTATGCTCAAAACCGTGCTGCAGTTTTTCTGTCTGCAGGGAGGTCCGGAGACTCCGGTCTGGAGGTCCGGAGACTCCGCTGGAGCCCAAAAAGTCCGGAGCCTCCGGTCCGGGAGATTCCAGAGCGTCCAGAACTCAAACAGGACGCGTTTTGGGTGGAAAAACTCGAACCAAAACCTCAGATTGATGGGGGAAATCAAGGAATTAGGCCATGGGAACGCAGGGGAAGGTAGATCAACAAGTTTAGCAAGTAATCCACGGATCAAAACCTACCAAAACTCACTGAAATCACAGATCGATACAAAACACGAATTGGGGCTGATTTTGGTGGAATTTTCAAATTTATGGGGAAAAGACCAAATCGATGAGAAATCCGTGGCAACCAAAAGCTGCTAATACCAGATGATGGAGGGGTTAACCTCTTGGGTGCCCGATCTTCACGGATCTCGTGGTCAAATCGATGGGAAAGCGAGGGGAAAGGGAGAAGGTAGCGGAAGCGAACACACACCTCGTGAAGAACACGATGAACACACGCAAAACTCACACGATACAAGGCCGATTGCTCCCGAACGGGGGCCACCGGTCCGATAGAATCCTTGTAAGGAAAGATCGGTCAACGTGCTCCCTCAAATCCACATCAGAGAGGGAAGAACACCTTGGGGAGGGTCTTGACAACTTGGAGACGAGACATCGAACTCCAAGGCCTTGTTCAACGATGGATGCGTGATGCAAAGTCCAATCGAGGTTGGTGACGATAGTCGGTCCCCTTGGTAAAGGGGATGAGGCAAAACTAGAGATTCCACAATGGGGGTTGTCTTTAGTCTATCATCTATGCCTCAGGGATACATGAGGGGTGGGGGCTCTATATATAGGCCAGCCACATAAACAGGGGTAGTTTGGGGATAAAACTAGGGTTTGGACGAGATAGAGGGGTACATGGGCCGAAGGCCCAACTGGCGGCGCGTAGGCCCATCGTGTAGGCCGGAGACTCCGGTGTGGGGTCCGGAGACTCCGGACTAGGCCGGAGACTCCGGTCTGTCTCCGGTGTCGTCTCCGGAGTGGCGTTCTGACTATCCTCGAGCGGTTGCTGGGGCTGGTCCGGAGGTAGGTCCGAAGACTCCGGTGTAGCAGGACCGGATACTCCGGTGTAGCAGGACCGGAGACGCCGGTGTAGGCCGGAGACTCCGGTGGTTCAGCCGTGGCTTCTTCCGTCTCCTCTTCCAAGCCTCCGTCTTGTCGGGCTTGATGTCCCGGGCTTCCTCCCTTGCCTCCGTACTTGTCGTTGTGAACCTATCATGCATATGTGACGGAGTATGAAGTAGCATACCATTCAATAGGGTAGGAAGTGGGCTCGCATAGAGGAACGGGTTCACCTTTGGAGTCCATGACGACTTGACGTAAGTTGGAGACCATGATGTGGTAACGACCGTAGGTCGGGCTACATCATTTCGTTTCTTGGAACTATTCCTCACATACATGAGAATATGATGTTGCCTAAATCAGATGTATTTCTTACTCTTAGGAATGATGGACCAAGCATGGATGAGAGGGACAAGCATTGGAGCATGGCCATGCATGGAGATGGCAGCAAGCATGTGATGATCCAAGAGAAGGCCACGGATGAAGATTTTAGAACTTTGAGGCCACCATAATGAAGAAAGAAGGCTTGGACGAAATATTCAAGATCAATACTTTACGAATTCGTCCATAGCTTAATATGGTGCTGCGACACCTTTTATTTTGGGCCAGGCCCATGTAATTTTCGCAGGATTTTAATTAGCCACTTTTTAGAGTCCGTATTTGAGGGGAAAAGGACTTTTAGGGTTGGATTCGGCCACCACTTTCATGGCTGGCCGAAACCCCACCTTTTCGCCCTTAAATACTCCCCATAGCCGCCCCTAGACTCGGATTTTGTTTAGACATTAAGTTAGCCATAGTCGCAACTTTGCCAAGGCTCGAGCGTCGTAGAGGCCTCTTGTACTTCGCACCTATTCAGGATCCCACCTCTTCAATAAAGCTTTCCTCTTAATCCGCAATATCTTGATTGCAATATTGGTTCTTACTTGTTCTCGATTTCAGGTAGGAATTAAGACCCTCGCTGGTCAGGCTAATCGTGTTCCCGCAGGATCGGTAACCTCCAGGAGATTGACCTAGCGATTGCATTGGCGCTCGTGCTCGCACGTGTAGTCGGATCGTCAAGCCCAAACTCCACCGAATCAATTATCGCCATCTCATCGAAAGATCGGACACCTTTGCCCTATCAATCATGGACAGGAATGGCGATTCATCCCAACCAACACCACCTCAAGAGGACGACACACAATACATGACAAGATGGGATCATTGGAAGGTCCGAGGAGAATTCAACTACCGTTGTGAAGCCCTTGAGCGGTGCCAAGACGAACATTTTAGCGAGGCCCGAGTGGAGTTCAAGAACATCGACAACCGCTTCGAAGAAGTCCGAGGACAAATGCATGCCATGCAACACAACCTCGGCCATCAAATTGAAGCTCTTGGTCGTGCCCTCGCCGCAACGGATGAGAAGATTCAACGCCTCATTGATGGTCTAGCAAGGCCACGATCGCGCGACTCAAGCTCGTCACGGCACTCCTCAAGTGAATCAAGCGCTCCTCGCCATAACGCTTCAAGGCACCAAGATGGACCCGTCCTTCACTCCATGAGATCTTCGCAAGCGGTACTATCTCCGCGACACGCCGCGATGTCAAGCTATGATGGTGACCTCTCCGCAAGACCTCCAAGACGTGAAGAGAACCGTCCACAACCAAGGGCACTCGTGATTCAACAAGAGCAACCTCATGTGGACCATCAAGCCCATCGCCAACGACATGTCCCGTCAACAACAAGTGAAGCATCCGAAGTGGTCGAACAAGATCGCCGTCGGCGTGAATCACTTGAAGATCCACCAAGGCGTCATCATCGACATGAACGTCAACGTCGGCAACATGATCACCATCACGAGCCTCCTCCACATCGAGAAGAGAGGGAGCAGCCCATTGCGCATATGACTCGACGTCCTCCTCGCCACCTGGCGCAAGACAATGCTCATCATCATCAACCACGACAAGAACAAGAGCAAGCTCCCCAAGCTCGTCGTGAGGACCAACAACCTCCTCCTCGTCCTCAACCGCGCCAACAACACGAGCAAGCTCCCCAAGCTCGTCGTCAAAATCATGTTCCACCACCAAACGCAGCACCTCAACAACCGCAAGGGCAACGCAACTGATGCAGCCCGTACCACGAACGCTACTACATCAACTCCCACAAGCTCCCCAAGTGGACCCATGACTCGCGCCCGAGCCAAACTCCTACAAGCTAAGGTGAACTCGCTCCTCTCCTTGTGTGACTTCGATACACCCTTGGATGGCCTGCTACTTCAAACGCATACCTTGTGCATCATCAGGTACGAAGAGAAGGACCTAGTGTACGGAGGAGCCGGAGCGGAAGCAACCAGTCGCTGCCAGACGCCAGCGGTACTACCGGCTGACTCGACCGGTACTACCGGTTCAAGCGGTACTACCGGGCCCCGCTACCAGACGCTCCAGGAGGAACCACTCCACGCCCCAGACGCCAGCGGTACTACCAGACCCACAACCGGTACTACCGGTGAGCGGTACTACCGCCCCCTCATACCGCTCGCTACAGGCGACTCTGACGGAAGCTCCAGGACCGCGAGCGGTACTACCGCCCCCGAAGTGGAACTACCGGATGTGACCGGTACTACCGGTTTCCCAACCGGTACTACCAGTCCGGACTTAACCTGAACACCTCTATTCGGCCCAGCGCCCTGTACCCCTTTCCATATTTTCCTATTTCGTTCCGAAACTGCCCCTGTTTATGTGGTTAGACTATATATAGCCCCCACCCTCTATTGTAAACCCTAGACTTGGATAATAATAGATTAAGGAAACCCTTTGAGGAACTTATATCTATTTGTCTCATGCTCCTACCAAGGAGCACCGGATTTTCCACCCCCCTCTTGGATCTTGCCTAGTGCGTTCAAGTTGTACAAGGCCTTGGGTTCTCGGTTTCTCGCCCCCAAGTCGTCAGGGTCTCACCAAGCACCTCGTCCCCCGTTGTTGGCGTGGAGAGCGAGCTTCGCCCAATACCGATCCTAGGGATTATGTTGGACCAGTTGCCACCGGCATGAGTTATCGGCGTGTATCGTGTTTTGTGTGCGTGAGTTCGTCGGGTTCTTCGTGTGCTTGTGTTCGTGGATTTCATCCCCTTTCCCCTTTTCACCGCTTTACCCTCGATCCCCCGCGGAGATTCGTGAAATATCGGGCCAACCCAAGGGTTACCCCCTAACATATTGGTATCAAGAGCACGGTTGATCACGAATTTCCCCCCAATTTTTCTTTATCCCCATTAAAATCGAAAATCCCACCAAAAAGAGCCCCAATTTGCCTTCAGATCGATCTTTGGATTTGGTGAGTTTTTCGTGGTTTTGGTCCATAGATCTGTTGCTTTTGGAGTCGATCTATAGCCCCTGTTGTTCCTAGCCCAGCCTTTCGGTCAGATCACCACGAATTTGAGGATTTTGGTCAAGTTGAGTTCGTTCCTGTCCCGCAACTGGCGGTACTACCGGCCGTGCAAGCGGTACTACCGCAAGTCACCGGTACTACCTGTAGGGTTCGCAGCATAGAAAACAAAAAATTTCCTACGATGTGAACTATATACCAAGATCTATCTACTAGATACAAACAACGGGCGGATGTATATCCGTAGAGAACATACCCTTGAAGACCGACAAAGCTTAACGAGTTCAACTCGTGGTTGATGTAGACGATCTCTTGCCGATCTCAAGATCGAGAGGAAGTCCTAGCGCCGCAAATCAGCAGCGCATCCGTGCTCGCACACACGTTCGAGGCACCGAGCAACCTCCGCCTCCTCGCTCCAGCGATGCAGCGGAAGCACAACTCTTTCTTGCCGAATAGCCACCGGGAACATGTATCTCGCTAGTCCGAGACCATGGGGGATAAATTCTAGAGGGCGAGAGAGATCCTTCACGAGGAGGTGTGAGAGACAAGTGACGAGGGGGGCTCCTTTTATAGGAGGAGGGGGGCACCCAAGGGGTTGGCCGCCGGCCATGGGGGATGCCCCCTCCCCTCCTTCATTCATGTGGGTGGACACTCCACTCACAAAATGCCCTTTAAAATCCCTCCACTCAAAAGTCCACTCAAATTCCCATTAAATTTCCACCAAATTTAATGCAAACTCTCATTAAATAAAACTCTTTTATTTTATTCATAATTTTGTCAATTACTTTAATGACAAACATTCACAAATAATCCCTTGCTAGAATTCTATTTCACATGCATAACCACTTTATGCAATTTCACCCGAAAACCTGTTTCGGTATCTAGTGAAATAAATTCCTGCGCTTGTTCAATCTTTCGGCATGAAACATTTGCTCCAATTGGATGTTGGTGTCTCTTAAGCGTGTCACCCTACGGTTCGTGAATAATGCGAACATGATCGAGACCCCTCTCGGATCAATAATCAGAAGCGGGATCTGGAGACCCATACTGACTCCCATACATTCAACGATGACTTTCTTGTGATCGTCGGAACCTTTTACGCTAGTATCTTAATCCCTTTGTTTCACGATATATTACATGTCCGAGATTCGATCATCGGTATCTCCATACCTAGTTTGATCTCGTTACCGACATGCACTCTTTTCTCGTTCCTGTGATATAACATTCTAGTGATCAAATCACTTGCTTGCAAGCTAATCAATGTGATATCACCGAGAGGGTCCAGAGTATATCTATCCGTCATCGGGATGAACAAATTCCACTCTCGATCCATGAGCCTCAACATAACACTTTATTAGTTCTGAATCCATCTTTATAATCACCCTGTTACGGTGTGACGTTTGATGTTATCAAGAAACTCTTCCGGTGTTAGTGATTGACATGATCTCATGGTCTAAGGATTAGGATCACTTCGTAAGTTGTTATAGCAATATAAACTCAATGACTTTGATCTTAATGCTATACTTCGGATGAATGTTCATCACACCATTACACTAATGTTGTGATCCCGTTATTAACAACATCCAATATCCATGATCAGGAAACCTTGATCATCTTGTTAATCAAAGAGCTAGTTTATGAGAGAGGCATAACTAGGAACTTTCTGTTTGTTTATTAAACACACATGTATTAACGTTTCTGTATTAATACAATTATAGCATGCAAAATAAACATCTATCATATACTTGGAATATACATAATAAACACTTTATTATTGCCTCTCAGGGCATATTCATTTCAGTCTCCCACTTGCACTAGAGACAATAATCTAGTTACATAGTGATAAATCTAACACCCATTGAGTTCTGGTGTTGATCATGTTCTGCTCTAGGGAGAGTTTTAGTCAACGGATCTGCTACATTGAGATCCGTATGTACTTTACAAATCTTTATATCTTCATCCTTGACATGCTCGCGGATGGAGTGAAACCGGCGCTTAATATGCTTGGAATGCTTGTGAGACCTTGGCTCTTTGGCATTGGCAATGGCACCATTGTTGTCACAATAGATCACCATTGGGTCCAATGCATTTGCCACCACTCCTAGTTCGGATATGGACTCCTTCATCCAAACTGCTTCCTGAGCCGCTTCTGAAGCAGCAACATATTCGGCCTCCGTTGTTGATCCCGCTACCACAGGTTGTTTGGAGCTCCTCCAACTAACCGCTCCGCCATTCATGAGAAATACGTATCCGGATTGAGACTTAGAGTCATCCGGATCGGTGTCAAAGCTAGCGTCGACATAACACTTAGCGACGAGCTCTTCTTCACCTCCGTATACAAGAAACATATCCATAGTTCTTCGTAAGTACTTAAGGATATTCTTGACCGCTATCCAGTGTTCCGAACCTGGATCCGATTGGTACCTACTAGTCAAACTAATAGCATGTGCCACATCCGGTCTTGTACATAGCATGGCGTACATTATAGAGCCTATGGCTGAAGCATAGGGGACTTTGTCCATTATCTCTCTTTCTTCCGCCGAAGCCGAACTTTGAGTCTTACTCAATGTCTTGCCTTGCAACATAGGTAAGAACCCCTTCTTACTTCCGTCCATTTTAAACTTCTTTAAAATCTTATCAAGGTATGTACTTTGCGATAGCCCTATTAGGCGCCTAGATCTATCTCTATAGATCTTTATGCCTAATATGTATGACGCTTCACCTAGGTCCTTCATTGAAAATTTGCTGTTTAGATAACTTTTAACACTGTTTAAAAGATCTATATCATTTCCGATCAATAATATGTCATCCACATATAATATCAGAAATGCCACATTGCTCCCACTCACTTTCTTGTAAATACAAGCTTCTCCATAAGTTTGGACAAATCCAAACTCTTTGATCACCTCATCAAAGCGGAGATTCCAACTTTGTGATGCTTGCTTCAATCCATAGATGGATCGCTGAAGCTTGCACACCTTGTTAGCATCCTTAGGATCGACAAAACCCTTTGGTTATATCATATACAACTCTTTTTCAATATTACCATTGAGAAACGCGGTTTTGACATCCATCTGCCATATCTCATAATCGAAATATGCAGCAATTGCTAACATAATCCTAACTGACTTTAGCATCACTACGGGAGAGAAAGTCTCATCGTAGTCAACTCCTTGAATTTGTCGAAACCCCTTTGCGACAAGTCGAGCTTTAGAGACGGTCACATTACCATCAGCATCAGTTTTCCTTTTGAAAATCCATTTGTTCTCCACGGCCTTTCGGTCGTGAGGTAATTCCACCAAGTTACAAACTTGATTTTCATACATGGATTCCATCTCGCATTTCATGGCTTCTAACCATTTGTTGGAATCCGGGCTCATCATCGCTTCTTCATACGTCGCAGGGTCATCATTTTCATCAACCATGAAATTCATGACAGGATTTCCGTACAACTCGGGAGCTGCACGCGTCCTATTTGACCTGCGAGGTTCGGTAGTACTCTCTTTCGGAGTTTCATGATCATTATCATTAGTTCCCTCTTCAACAGGTGGAGCCAACTCCGGAACAACTTCCGGCGCTGCGCTACTCGCCATACTTTGAAGAGAAGGTTCCACAACCTCTTCGAGTTCTACCTTCCGACTACTCACACCTTTCGCGAGAAACTCTTTCTCTAGAAAGGATCCATTCTTGGCAACAAAAACCTTGCCCTCGGATCTGTGATAGAAGGAATACCTAATAGTTTCTTTAGGGTATCCTATGAAGACGCATTTTTCCGCTTTGGGTTCGAGTTTATCCGGTTGAAGTTTCTTCACATAAACATCGCATCCCCAAACTTTAAGAAATGACAGCTTAGGTTTGTTTCCAAACCACAATTCATACGGTGTCTTTTCAACGGATTTAGATGGTGCCCGATTTAAAGTGAATGCAGCAGTTTCTAGTGCATAACCCCAAAATGACAATGGCAAGTTCGTCAGAGACATCATAGATCGAACCATATCTAGTAAAGTACGATTACGACGTTCCGACACACCATTTCGCTGTGGTGTTCCGGCAGGTGTGAGTTGTGAAACAATTCCACACTCTTTCATGTGAGTGCTAAACTCGTAACTTAGATACTCACCTCCACGGTCGGACCGTAGAAATTTGATCTTTCTATTACGATGATTTTCCACTTCATTCTGAAATTCCTTGAACTTTTCAAAGGTTTCAGACTTGTGTTTCATCAAGTAGATATAACCGTATCTACTCAAATCATCCGTGAAAGTAACAAAATAACGATATCCACCTCGCGCCGACACACTCATTGGACCACATACATCAGAATGTATGATTTCCAATAAATCTGTCGCCCGTTCCATTGAACCGGAAAACGGCGTTCTAGTCATCTTGCCCATAAGGCATGGCTCACATGTATCAAATGATTCATAATCAAGTGATTCCAAAAGTCCATCCGAATGGAGCTTCTTCATGCGTTTAACGCCAATATGACCTAGACGGCAGTGCCACATATATGCGGATATATCATCATTAAGTTTAATCCTTTTAGCATCAACATTATGAATATGTGTAACATTATCATCGAGATCTAATAGAAATAAACCATTCATCATCGGTGCATGACCATAAAAGATTTCATTCATATAAATGGAACAACCATTGTTCTCGGATTTAAATGAATAACCACTTAGAATCAAACACGATCCAGATACAATGTTCATGCTCAGTGCAGGCACCAGATAACATTTATTCAAGTTTATAACTAATCCCGACGGTAAGTGGAGAGGCAGCGTTCCGACGACGATCACATCAACGCTTGATCCATTGCCGACACGCATCTTGACCTCACCCCTTGCTAGCGGTCGCTTGTTCCGCAGCCCCTGATTTGAGTTACAAATATTAGCAACTGAACCGGTATCAAATACCCAGGTGCTACTACGAGCACTAGTCAAGTACACATCAATAACATGTATATCATATATACCTTTGTTTGCCTTGCCGACCTTCTTGTCTGCCAGATACTTGGGGCAGTTGCGCTTCCAGTGGCCAGTCCCCTTACAATAGTAGCACTCGGAATCAGACTTAGGTCCAACTCGGGGTTTCTTTTCAGGCGCGGCAACAGGCTTGCCGCCCTTACTTCCCTTCCGTTTTCCCTTCTTGTCTTTCTTGAAACCAGTGTTCCTATTGATCATCAACACTTGATGTTCCTTTTTGATCTCCACTTCTGCAGTTTCAAGCATTGACAGAAGCTCGGGGAGAGACTTCTTCATGCCTTGCATATTATAGTTCATCACGAAGCTCTTATAGCTAGGTGGCAGAGACTGTAGAACACGATGGATGCCTAAGTCAATAGGAATCGATATTCCCAAGGACACAAGCTTATCGGCGTAACCCGACATCTTGAGTACATGCTCACTAACGGAGCTGTGCTCTTCCATCATGCAGCTAAAGAACTTTTCTGAAGCGTTGTAGCTCTCTACAGCAGCATGTGTGTCGAAAATCATTTTCAACTCACCCATTGTATCAAATGCATTGCCTTTTTCGAAACGCTTTCGAAGTTCCGGATCTAGCCCATACAATATGCCGCAATGAACTAAGTTGTGGTCCTCCTGACGAGTCTGATAGACATTCTTATCCTCGTCAGGGGCATCATCTAAAGGTGGGGGGCCTAACGGCGCTTCTAGCACATATTGCTTTTGTGCAGCAGATAGGAGACTCCTCAAATTCATGGCCCATTTGGTAAAGTTGCTACCGTTCGTTGCTAGTTTCTCTTTCTCCATGAACACATTGAAATTAAAAGCAGGTGGTGCCATCTACAACAGAATTTGTAAAGTTTAGACTAAGTGTATGATAGATTGAGTTCAACTAATCGAATGAACTCCCACTCAAAAACGACATCCCTCGTGCCTTTTTGGTGATTACATGAACCAAATCCACTACACCAAGTCCGATCATCACGTGAGTCGGTATAGCTTCAAAGGCGAGCATCAAATGGGCATCATATCAACTATATGACTCATGATTAACCTTTCGGTCCGTGTTCCGAGGCCATGTCTGTACATGCTAGGCTCGCCAAGTTAGAACCTTAGTATTCGCGTGTGTAACTGTTTTACACCCGAAATATGGTCGTGGATCCAAGAACACCCGATCATCACGTGATGTCTTGGAGCGACGAAAACATAATTGGTGCATACTAAAGGAAGAACACATTCTTATCTTGATATTTAAATGAGGGATCATCTTATTATGCTAACAAAGCGCTAAACAAGCAATATAAGATGCAATCAAACATCATATGTTTATTAGTGAAATTATATGGTTCCCGCAGATGATCTCTATCATGTGCATCGTGGTATGATCACTATCATACCTATATGTATAATTCCAACGTCTATGGATTTTACACGCTATGTGTGTTGTAAGAGTATCATCTCATACTTCTACTTACAACACTACCATATCATAACACTAGCCCAGCAACAATCTAAACTAGACGCCTCTAATTTATACATTGCAAGTTTTACGTGGCTTAGGGCTTTCGAGATAGAACCGTTCTTACCTACGAACATGAACCACAACGAGGATAATCAAATTGTTGACAACTTGCTTGCAAAATAGATATTGACTATAGTAGGAGAGACAGACACCCGCTAGCCACTTATGCACACTAGTTGCATGTCAAGCGTGGAACAGGTCTCATGTGCGAGGACATGTAAAGTTTGTCCGGGCCGCTTCATCCCACTATGCCACCAATATCCAAAATTACAACAAAGGAGCAACAACATGATCATCATCGCCCACATACTTCATATGTGTACTACCCGTGTAAAGTATCTACGCATAGATCCGGCTCTGATACCACTGTAGGGTTCGCAGCATAGAAAACAAAAATTTTCCTACGATGTGAACTATATACCAAGATCTATCTACTAGATACAAACAACGGGCGGATGTATATCCGTAGAGAACATACCCTTGAAGACCGACAAAGCTTAACGAGTTCAACTCGTGGTTGATGTAGACGATCTCTTGCCGATCTCAAGATCGAGAGGAAGTCCTAGCGACGCAAATCAACAGCGCATCCGTGCTCGCACACACGTTCGAGGCACCGAGCAACCTCCGCCTCCTCACTCCAGCGATGCAGCAGAAGCACAACTCTTTCTTGCCGAATAGCCACCGGGAACATGTATCTCGCTAGTCCGAGACCATGGGGGATAAATTCTAGAGGGGGAGAGAGATCCTTCACGAGGAGGTGTGAGAGACAAGTGAGGAGGGGGGCTCCTTTTATAGGAGGAGGGTGGCACCCAAGGGGTTGGCCGCCGGCCATGGGGGCTGCCCCCTCCCCTCCTTCATTCATGTGGGTGGACACTCCACTCACAAAATGCCCTTTAAAATCCCTCCACTCAAAAGTCCACTCAAATTCCCATTAAATTTCCACCAAATTTAATGCAAACTCTCATTAAATAAAGGTCTTTTATTTTATTCATAATTTTGTCAATTACTTTAATGAAAAACATTCACAAATAACCCCTTGCTAGAATTCTATTTCACATGCATAACCACTTTATGCAATTTCACCCGAAAACCTGTTTCGGTATCTAGTGAAATAAATTCCTGCGCTTGTTCATTCTTTCGGCATGAAACATTTGCTCCAATTGGATGTCGGTGTCTTTTAAGTGTGTCACCCTACGGTTCGTGAATAATGCGGACATGATCGAGACCCCTCTCGGATCAATAATCAGAAGCGGGATCTGGAGACCCATACTGACTCCCACACATTCAACGATGACTTTCTTGTGATCGTCGGAACCTTTTACGCTAGTATCTTAATCCCTTTGTTTCACGATATATTACATGTCCGAGATTCGATCATCGGTATCTCCATACCTAGTTTGATCTCGTTACCGACATGCACTCTTTTCTCGTTCCTGTGATATAACATTCTAGTGATCAAATCACTTTCTTGCAAGCTAATCAATGTGATATCACCGAGAGGGCCCAGAGTATATCTATCCGTCATCGGGATGAACAAATTCCACTCTCGATCCATGAGCCTCAACATAACACTTTATTAGTTCTGAATCCATCTTTATAATCACCCTGTTACGGTGTGATGTTTGATGTTATCAAGAAACTCTTCCGGTGTTAGTGATTGACATGATCTCATGGTCTAAGGATTAGGATCACTTCGTAAGTTGTTATAGCAATATAAACTCAATGACTTTGATCGTAATGCTATACTTCGGATGAATGTTCATCACACCATTACACTAATGTTGTGATCCCATTATTAACAACATCCAATGTCCATGATCAGGAAACCTTGATCATCTTGTTAATCAACGAGCTAGTTTATGAGAGAGGCATAACTAGGAACTTTCTGTTTGTTGATTAAACACACATGTATTAACGTTTCCGTATTAATACAATTATAGCATGCAAAATAAACATCTATCATATACTTGGAATATACATAATAAACACTTTATTATTGCCTCTCAGGGCATATTCCCTTCACTACCGGCCGCACAAGCGGTACTACCGCTTGCCGGTACTACCGGTCGCTTCCAGCGGTACTACCGCTCGCCTCTGACCGTGCTTCTTTGCCCTTTGACGCCTCAATTTCGTTTGCTGACTTTTCCCACTTCACTTGTTCGTGTTTCGCGTGTTTGTCGCCATTTTCACAACAGCTTCCGCATCAAGGTCACCACGCGCTCAACGACACTCGAACATTTCCCCCACCAACGGTTGCAAGTCGTCAACAATACCGAAGGTATAACTTGCACCACTTTGACATCCCCATATCTTCCTCTGTGTGTAACTATCCTATGAGAGCAACTCATTTTGTGTTTGTCTAAGCATTGTGCACTTGCCTTCGGAAAGTGAGAGTGTGAGGCCAAATACAAAAGCTAACATAGTATCATAGAAAGGGAGAAAAAGAGAAAGAACAAAAAAAATAGAAAAAAGATACATAGTCTCCCAATACAAAGAGAATACCAAGCTTGTAAGCCAAGAAAGAGAGAAGAAAGATTGCACCGAGGCAAGTGCACAAATCTATTGCTTATCCTCTTTTGGCAAACGAGTTGTGGTCTCTCCTTGTGTTGGCACGACAACCGAGCGTAGTCTTCGTTAGGACCTTTTGTGCTCATTTTCATATTCGTGCTAACCCCGTTTTTCTCCACGTGTGTGTTTTTCGTGTTTTTGTAGATCGTATCCTTTTGCTTTTGATCTTTGGTTCTTTACCACGTAGGACAATAAACTTTTGCTTGGATCGTTTTTGTTTGGTTTTCCACAATCCTAACCTTCCACCAAAAGCTTTTGAGAGGTGTAACATATTTGTGTGTGAGTTTCCTTCCCATTTCACTTTGCATGCTTTTCGCTCATTTGTGTGGCAATTGGTTTGATATAATCTCCAAGGTGAGGTAAAAGGCTAACTCTCCGCACCCTTATTCTCCATATACAACCCTTGTTGGCTTTTCATCATGGACAGGCATGGAGAGCCATCCCAACCACCACAACCTCCGGAGGATGACACACAATTCATGACAAGATGGGACCATTGGAATGTCCGAGGATAATTCAAGAACATCGACAACCGCTTCGAAGAAGTCCGTGGCCAAATGCATGCCATGCAACACAACCTCGGTCATCAAAATGAAGCCCTTGGTCGTGCACTCGCCTCAACGGATGAGAAGCTTCAACGCCTCATTGATGGACTAGCAAGGCCACGCTCGCGCGAATCAAGCTCATCTCGGCACTCCTCAAGTGAATCAAGTGCACCTCGCCGTCACGCTTCAAGGCACCGGGATGGACCCGTTCTTCAATCCATGAGCTCTTCACAAGCGGTACCATCTCCGCGTCACGCCGCAACGTCAAGCTATGATGGTGGCCTCTCCACAATACCTCCAAGACGTGAAGCAAACCAGCCACAACCAAGGGCACTTGTGATTCAACAAGAGCAACCTCACATGGACCACCAAGACCATCGCCGTCGACATGTCCCTTCAACAACAAGTGAAGCATCCGAAGAGGACGAACAAGATCACCGTCGACATGAAGCACTCGAAGATCCTCCAAGGCGTCATCTCGACATGATCGTCCACGTCGGCACCATGATGGTCATGGCGAGCCTCCTCCACATCAAGAAGAAGAAGTGCAGCCCATTGCGCATGTGGCTCGACGTCCTCCTCGCCACAGGGCGCAAGACAACGTTCCTCGGCATCAACCGCGACAAGAACAAGAGCAAGCTCCCCAAGCTCGTCGCGAGGACCATCAACCTCCTCCTCGTCCTCAACCGCGCCAACAAAACGAGCAAGCTCCCCAAGCACGTCGCCAAAACCAAGTTCCACCACCAAATGCGGCACCTCAACAACCGCAAGAGCAACGCAACCATCACCAAGCAAGACATGAGAGCTCAGATGATGATGATGACCGCCCAAATCATGGCAACCGCCGCAACCAGAACCGCAATGGAGAAGAAACTTTCGGCAAGCTCAAATTCACCATGCCCAAGTTCACCGGTTCCAATGAGCCCGAGGAATATCTCTCGTGGGAACTCAAGGTCGACAAGATCTTCCGCATGCACAACTATAGCAATGAGAAGATGATGGCCATGGCCTCCCTCGATTTTGATGAGTATGCCAACCTTTGGTGGGAACAAGTCCAACTCGCTCGCGAAGCAAAAGAAGAGCCTCCTATTGCAACTTGGCAAGATATGAAGGCTCATATGAGATCCCGCTTTGTTCCTTCACACTGCACGCGTGACCTTTTCAACAAGCTTCAAACGCTTAGTCAAGGGACAAAGACCGTGGAAGAGTACTTCAAGCAAATGGAGCTCAACATGATCCGTGCCAACATTGAAGAGCGAGATGAACAAACAATGGCACGTTTCCTCAATGGCTTGAACCATCCCATCAAGCGCATCACCGAGTTCCAAAAGTACAACAACATGGTTGAGCTTGTGCACATCGCATCGAAGGCCGAGCGTCAAGTGCAAGAGGACATCAAGTACAACAAGCCAAAGACGTACTTCACCTTCAAGCAAGCACCAACCACTACTCCAACAACACCAAGTGGAAGCTCCTCAAGTACCACCAAGCTTCCCTTCAAGCCAACTCTCCCTCAAGGAAAACAGCCCCCAAGTGGCAAACACACAAGGGATGATCAACCATTCAATGGTGAATGCTACAAGTGTGGAGGCAAAGGGCACAAGTCGAACGCATGTGGGAACAAGAAAGTTTTGTTCATTCATGACAACGGCGATGAAGAATACTTGAGTG
Source organism: Avena atlantica (assembly GCA_910589765.1). Classification (NCBI taxonomy): domain Eukaryota; kingdom Viridiplantae; phylum Streptophyta; class Magnoliopsida; order Poales; family Poaceae; genus Avena; species Avena atlantica. Next base: position 277,828,664 of record OU342737.1, on the reverse strand, counting down.
AGGAAGAGTTTGATGCAAGGGTCAAGGAAGCAATGGCAAGGCAACATTTGGAAGAGGACCAAGAACTTCTTGTGTGTGAGCATGACGCAAGTCCATCGATTGTAGTCACAAGGGTCTTGACTACCCAAGTCAATGAGAATAAAGACCAACGCTCGAACATCTTCCAAACTCGTGCCGGCATCAATGGGAAGTCCATCAAAGTTGTCATCGATGGAGGGAGTTGCCACAATCTTGCAAGCACGGAATTGTGTGAGAAACTGAACCTCACCCTCCATCCGCATAAACACCCCTACCATATCCAATGGCTAAGTGACCAAGGATCCGTCAAGATCACGCACACCGTCTCGGTGACGTTCTCCATTGGGCACTACAAGGACACGGTGGAATGTGACGTGGTCCCAATGACGGTTTGCCATATGTTGCTTGGAAGGCCGTGGCAATATGACAAGCGTGCTTTGCATGATGGTCACTCAAACACTTACACCTTCAAATGGCTTGATAAAACTTGTGTGTTGCAACCAATGACTCCTAGCCAAATAATTGCGGACAATGCAAAGGCTTTAGCGAGGGCGCAATACACAAAAACACCTTGTGAGAAAAGTGGTGAGCGAGAGAACCACACCGTAGTGAGTGAGAGCTACAAGCCAAACTCGAGTGGAAAAACTAAGAATGTTCTTCTTGCCACCAAAAGTGAGATGAGAGAAGTGCGGAACAACCCATGCATCCATCTTGCACTATGTCCTTGTATGCAAGGGACCAGCGCAAGGAACTAACGACTTGACAAATGTTCCTCCTTCTTTGCTGGCTATTTTGCAGGAATTCCAAGATGTATTTCCCGAAGAGCTTCCTCATGGCCTTCCTCCTCTTCGTGGAATCGACCACTGCATCGACCTCATACCCGGCGCACCACTCCCAAACCGCGCCGCGTATCGCACGAACCCGGAAGAGACGAAGGAGATCGAACGTCAAATCAACCAACTCGTCTCCAAAGGTTTGATCCAAGTAAGAACTAGCCCAAGCGCGGTCCCCGTGATCCTAGTTCCAAAAACGGATGATACGTTGCGGTTATGCATGGACTGCCATCCAATCAATGCTATCACCGTGCGTTATCGACATCCTATACCGCGTCTTGATGACATGCTTGATGAGTTATGTGGAGCCACTATATTTTCGAAAATTGATCTTCGTAGTGGTTACCATCAAATTCGCATGGCTGAAGGTGATGAGTGGAAAACCGCCTTCAAGACCAAGCTTGGTCTCTATGAATGGTTGGTTATGCCTTTTGGCTTATCTAATGCCCCATCTACCTTCATGCGCCTCATGAACCATATTTTGAGATCTCTCATTGGGAAGAGTGTAGTTGTTTACTTTGATGACATTCTTGTCTATAGCAAGTCACTAGAATGTTACTCATGTTAAGGAGGTCCTTCAAATCCTTCGTCATGAAAAGCTATATGCTAATCTCCCAAAGTGCACTTTTAAAAGAGACAAGCTGATTTTCCTTGGTTTTGTCGTGTCTTCTAATGGCATTGAAGTTGATGTCTCCAAAGTAAAGGACATACGAGATTGGCCCATCCCTACAAATGTTAGTGAACTTCGTAGTTTTCATGGGTTGGCTGGCTTTTACCGTCGCTTTGTGAAAGACTTTTCTACCATTGCTTGCCCCCTCAACGAATTGACCAAGAAAAATGTCACGTTCGTTTGGGGAAAAGCACAACAAAAGGCTTTTGACGAGCTCAAAAAGAGGCTCACCGAAGCACCACTTCTTGCATTACCGGATTTCACAAAAACTTTTGAGATTGAATGTGACGCTAGTGGTATTGGCATCGGTGGCGTCCTTATGCAAAATGGGCGTCCTATTGCTTACCATAGTGAAAAACTTGATGGCGCACGCCTAAACTATCCCATTTATGACAAAGAACTTTTTGCCTTGGTTCGAGTTCTTCAAGTGTGGCAACACTATCTTTGGCCCAAAGAATTTATCATACATTCCGACCATGAGTCGTTGAAGTACCTAAAGGGCCAAGCCAATTTGATTAAAAGGCACGCAAAATGGGTTGAGTTCATGGAGTCTTTTCCTTACATTGTAAAATACAAGAAGGGCAAAGAAAATGTGGTAGCGGACGCTTTGTCTCGCAAAAACACAAGCCTTCTTACACGACTCGAAGTAAATGTCTTGGGTCTTGATGACATCAAATCTTTGTACGCGTCCAACCCTTTCTTTGGACCAATATTTGCACAATGTTCAATAGACAAAGGGATTGATGATTTCTATTTGCATAAGGGTTTTCTTTTCAAACAAAACAAACTTTGCATTCCGAAATCGTCTCTCCAACTTTTGCTTCTTCAAGAGTCACATGGTGGAGGCCTTATGGGTCACTTTGGTCATGACAAGATATATGACATGCTCTCCACTCACTATTTTTGGCCAAAGATGAAGCGCGACGTGGAGCGCCACGTCAAACGATGCACTACATGTATCCAAGCTAAGTCTAAGTCCAACCCCTTTGGTCTTTGATGTAGCCCGACCTACGGTCGTGACCACATGTTGGTCTCCAACTTACGCCAAGTCGTCATGGACTCCAAAGGTGAATCCGTTCCTCTATGCGAGCCCCCTTCCTACCCTATTGAATGGTATGCTACTTCATACTCCGTCACCTATGCATGATAGGTTCACATTGACAAGTACGGAGGCAAGGGAGGAAGCCCGGAGCATCAAGCCCGACAAGACGGAGGCTTGGAAGAGGAGGCGGAAGAAGACAGATCGCCAAATGCTCTCTGCCGCCAGCGGTACTACCGGACCTGGCGACCGGTACTACCGCCAGGCGGTACTACCGCCCCCTGCTACCGCCACCAACAGACGACGCCAACATAAGCCAAATGCTCTCTGTCTCCGGCGGTACTACCGGATCCGGCGACCGGTACTACCGGCGACCGGTACTACCGCCCCCGACTACCGCTCCCAACAGATGACGCCAACAGAAGCCCCAGGACCACAAGCGGTACTACCGGTCCCGGAGCGGCTCTACCGGACCAAGCGGTACTACCGGTACCCAGCCGGTACTACCGCTCATGGCACTGCCTGCGCGCACTAGTTGGGCCACAGCCCATGTATCCCCCTACTTACCTATTCGCCTAGTTTATCCCCAAACTACCCTTGTTTATGTGGTTGGCCTATAAATAGAGCCCCCACCCCTCATGTATCCCTTAGGCATAGATGATAGACTAAAGAAAAACCCCATTGTGGAATCTCTAGTTTTGCCTCATCCCCTTTACCAAGGGGACCGACTATCGTCACCAACCTCGATTGGGCTTTGCATCACGCATCCATCGTTGAACAAGGCCTTGGGTTCTCGGTTTCTCGCCCCCAAGTCGTCAAGACCCTCCTCAAGGTGTTCTTCCCTCTCCGATGTGGATTTGAGGGAGCACGTTGACCGATCTTTCCTTGCGAGGATTCTATCGGACCGGTGGCCGCCGTTCGGGAGCAATCGGCCTTGTATCGTGTGAGTTTTGCGTGTGTTCATCGTGTTCTTCGCGAGGTGTGTGTTCGCTTCCGCTACCTTCTCCCTTTCCCCTCGCTTTCCCATCGATTTGACCACGAGATCCGTGAAGATCGGGCACCCAAGAGGTTAACCCCTCCATCATTTGGTATCAGCAGCTTTTGGTTGCCACGGATTTCTCATCGATTTGGTCTTTTCCCCATAAATTCGAAAATTCCACCAAAAATAGCCCCAATTCGTGTTTTGGATCGATTTGTGATTTGAGTGTGTTTTGGTAGGTTTTGATCCGTGGATTACTTGCTAAACTTGTTGATCTACCTTCCTTTGCGTTCCCATAGCCTAATTCCTTGATTTCCCCCGTCGATTTGGTGTTTTTCTTGAAGATTTTTCGCCCAAATCGCCCCAAACTCGCGAAATCGCGTCAGATCTGGATTTCTCTGTCTCGAGCGGTACTACCGCTCCAATAATACGGTACTACCGCCCACCGGTACTACCGGGCCCAAAATACGGTACTACCGCCCAGGACAGAAAGAAAACAGCAGATTCCAGATGTCAACCTCTCACCGTTTTGGGCATAACTTTTGCATCCGAACTCGGATTTTGGTGTTCTTTAGCTCGTTTCGAAGAGGAGAAGGAGCTCTACATCATCATCTACATGGTTCATGCTATCTACTCCGTCCAAATTCCGTGAGCAAGGCGGAATCCAACAATAAAGGGTGAAGATCGTCGACGAAAGGTATAAACATTCCGCGACTTCTCCCCACTTGCATTCCTTTGTGAACCCCACTATCTTTGCGAGCAACAAACACCTATTGAGACTAGTTCCTCTTATGATTGCTTGGGCTATGCACATTTGATACCTTGTAGATTCCGAGCAAACATTGTGAGCGCTATCTCATATAGTTATCTTTTATAGTTGTTGGCACAAGGAAGAGGCAAGTGAAAAGAAAATAGAAAGAAAAAGAAAAAAAAATAGAAAAAGAAAAAGAAAAAGAAAGAGAAAAAGAAAGAGATACACATGTGCCTCATAGAATAGGAAGCGCAAGCTCGATGAACATCATATAGGTGGTACTTATTGTGCATATCTTGTAGCCCACCAATTTTGTGCAATCGAACTAGCGTCTCTCCTTGTACTTGTGTGACATAAGCTTATAGTCTTCGCTAGGTAATCATTTGGTTCTTAGCTCACTTTCTCCGTCGCACAAGTCCCATTTATCCCACCGTGTGTGTTTCCTTGTACATATTTCCTATCTTGTGGATTGACTTGTTTGCTTTGTGATCATTGTGGTTCTTTACTTGCCAATACAACATCTTGATTTCGGATTGGATCTTGACATGCCACTTTCCATACCTATCCACCATAGGCCTTGTGTGTGTGTTTTTTGGTTAGTAGTTGGTTTTGGTGTTCCGCGTGAACTTCACTTTGCTTGGTTTATTTCTCTCAAGTGTGGCCACTTGCACGATACGATCTTCCAAGGTAAAGTAAGGTTTGACGTTGTATCCCTAACACCCTCTACCACTTCCATATACGACACTTGGTCTTGTGAAGCATGTCTAGGGACTCCGGGACCGAGGATAATTTCTATGAAGAATCCATGATGAGCCACCATGCCTATGTCTCCACAAGCATGGATAACATGATGGAGCACTACACTATAGAGGTCCCATCTCTTAGATAAGATAGAGCCTCCTGTGTTTTACAATGCTAGTCCCTGGATCAATAGCTAGCATCCACAGTTAAGATGTAATATCAAGAAACAAAGGTCATAATATAACTTTATAACCAGGAATAACATAGATTTATTACATCTTACATAGCTCATATGGCTATTACATTACATTGCAGCGGAATAACTATAAGCATGGGGTCCATCATCTTCAAAGTGCCACATGCAGATGTTGGTTGTAGACTTTGTAATCCTAATCAATCAATCTTCACTAAAATCAATCAAACCTGCAATACATTTGAATTGTATTGGCAAGTGATACTATGGTATTATGGTGGATTCTATCATCTATATGCTTTTGGCTAAGTGGAGTTGAGGCTTGCATTGCTCAAAATAGATTTTCTTATCATTTTGAAAATACTAAGTTTTTGCTTATCAAAATCATTTTTCTCAATCAAAGATTTCAAGATCCTTGTACCAAGCCATCTCTCCATCAATGATTGAAGAATTCAAACAACCCTTGTTCAAACCACAAGATTTTAATTTAGAAATTTGAATGATGAGATTCTTGATTGCTTCCATGTCTTGATGCTCAAATTGTCCTTTACCAGGGACATGGCTAAGTACTTAGGTTTTACACTCTGCAGAGGTGGTGCACTTTCCCCACAAGACTTGGTTTCCCAAGACAAGATCTTTCAGAAGCTTTCCCTTAGACCAAAATGGACGCGTTCCAACCTATCAAACACTACCACCCACTGTCCATATGGCTAAGTTCTTGCAACCTATATGATCATGGCAGAGCCCATATTGCCAAGTGGTTGCACTTGAAGCTTCTCAACATTTGACATCTCAAATCCCTTTGTTTCCTGGGTGGCCATCCACAAGTGAGATACACAACCCAAGTACATGGCCTTGTGTAACCACTCAACATATCCCAATCCTTCCATTCCACCCAGGTGATTCATTAACTTAGTTGTTTTATTAAACAAAACACAAGTCCTCAGACTTAGAATATTTTTCCATAGTGTGAATATATATTCCACCCATGTTTTATATTAGCTAGGCTAAGCTTGATAGTAGTAGGAATCTTAACTTAGTAAAATCCTACTAAGGATTCGTCTACTAGGATTTCCTAGAGTAAGGTTTACACTTAGCAAAATCCATGCAAGTTTACTTAGCAAAATCACTAATGCATAGAGAAAATAATGGGATAGATAGTATGAAGCATCACTTGCCTTTTTGGTAGGGAATGGTGGTTCACTCCTTGATCTTGCTAGTCTCACACTTTCTAACTTCACTACAAGTCAATCAAGTAGACACAAAATCAACTAGCATTCCAAACCAATAAATCAATCAAACAATTTAACACACACAAAACAATGGGATCTAAGTCATGCATGTAAGCATGCAAAGGATGGTTCTATTGCAAGGATGGTCTCCACTAGGCTTCTAAACTTTGTAAGATCCAAATTGGCCATTCACCAAAGTGGCAAAGTCATTAGCAAATGGGTTTTTTTATCCATAAACCATTTTAAATCCATTCATCATTTCATGTGGTGAAAAATGTTTTATCAAGGCAAACTATTAAGTTGTTCACCAAATGAGTTGCTAATTTGCAAAACTTGGTGTTTTGGGTTAGTGGGTTTGATCAAACCATGTTCTTAAGGTTTTCTTTCCATACACATTTTTATAACAAAAACCATTCTTTTTATTTGGCTAGAAAATGGCTAAGTCAAGTAATCCAATCTAAATTTTACCAAAATCATTTTTAACACCAAGGGTTGGTTCCTAGGGTCAGTAAGGTCACAACAAACCATTTTGCAAAAGTTTTAACCTTAAAATCAATTTTAAACAATTTTTATACTCTAAATAAGCTCACAAAAGAATATGCAAAATCAAGCAAACTAACATATACTATTTTCTAAACTAAGGCCACAGTTGGCTAGGGCTTGTTCTCTTGAATTCATTGATATACAATTTGAAAAATTTGGACGTGTGGTTTGAAAGTTACAAAGGTTTGAAAATGGCATTTAAATCTGGTTTCTAAATCTAATTCAGCTCATCTGGTGCCACGCGTCATATTCTAATTCGCCAGTACCGTTTCGGGGTGGATCACGGTGCAGACCGTCGGATCTAAGCATATCGTGTGGCGCAGGTTCACTCGTACCCTTTCGATAAGTCACTCAATCGTGTGCCTCGGATCTGTATCGGACGGCTGCTACTGCCTGGCCAAGAACTGGCGGTGCTAGGTCGACGGCGAGCGGCGGAGCGGCTAGTTGGCGGCGGCGCTGGCGAAGCAGGAGGTGAAATAGAGAGGGAGAAAGCTCACCGAGGTCGCGAGGATGAGGTGATGTCGTTCGTGTGGTCGTCGTGGCAAGGGGCGCACGGGGACGGGCAGGATTTCTCGACGGAGTTGGTTCTGGCGACGGACGCGTGCGGTCGAGGTCGAGGTCGACGCTGTGGTCCACGGGAAGACAAACGGAGGGCTGGGTTAGTTGCGCAAGACCATGGCAAAGATGTGTGCGTGATCTAGGAGACACGGGGTGGTCGGAATTAACCTGTGGGCTTCGCCGGAGTAGAGGCAGACGGCGGCGGTACTGGAGGTTGTCGTTGGCGAGGTTCAGGGGTGCCCGCGGGGAAGCTGAGGTTACAGAGCGGTGCTCCTGAGTCTGGCGAACCTGCCCGCTTTCTCGGGAAGACAAGGGCGAGGAGATGCCGCCGGAATTTGGCCGAGAACTCGTCGGAGACGGCGACGGTGCAGTGAAGATTGGCGACAGCCTGGTGGCTCTCGAGGTATGGGGTTTGGGGGGAATGAAAGAGGAGGAAGAGGGGATTTATCACGCGTGATCACTGCGAGGTTTAATCGTGGCGTTAAAGCGAATTAAGTCTGAGGAATCAAGTCTGCAACGGCGAAGTGAGGAGGAAGAAGCAGTCGCGGGGTGGAGAAGGAGAACAGTGGAAAGGGTCCACTGGTCAGTGGGAAAAGAAACGAGGGGGAAGGTCCACCAGTCAGTCTCGGTGTGGGTCGGAAACAGAGTGGGAAAAAAACGGTTTGGGCGTGGAGCAGGTGGGCTTCTGATGGGCTTCGTGGGCTGCTGGGTTGGGTTGGTTTATTTTTTTCTGTTTTCTGATTCCTTTTCTTTTTCTATTTCTATTTCCCTGTTTTGAATTTCAAACAAACAAACAAGTTTCAATTCAATTCAAACCAACACCAAATCTTTGGAAGTTTGACTTGGTTCTGTTCAGTAGTCTGAACCTAAATCTAAATTCCATAATTTTTAATTTTTAAATAATAAAGACCATTATTAATTAAATAATTGTCCATTGCTAATTAATCAAATTAGGATTTGATTTATTTCAAACTCTATTTAAATCCATATAATTTCCAAAACCAAAATAGTGGGTTGTATTTGAAATAAGGTATATTTTAGAAATCTTGTTTTAAAATAAATAACAATTTTGTTAAAGGTTCCATTTATATTCAAAAATAAAATGGATCATGGTTCATTAATAAAATTAGGGTTTGGTTTATTTAATAAAATCTCCATCTTTAAATCCAAACATTTTCAAAACCAAATCAGTAGGTTTTATTTGGAAATAAGGAATACTTGGAAACTTGTTTAAAATAAAATATCATTTTATTTTGGAGTCCATTATTAAATAAATACAATAGACCTTCTTATTAAGATAGAATTTGTTTTATTGAGTTATTTATTTTTGAAATCTAAAATAAAGTGAAAACACTTTAGTAGGTTTTATTAGAGAATATAAATTACTTGGAAAACCTATTTAAAATAATTTATTAAGTTTTGATGTTTTAATTAAAATGGTGAAACCTTTTATTAAATAAAGTTGGATATTAAATTCTTTTTATTTTATTTAAATAATCCTTTATTATTTTTGTTTAAAATAAAATGTTTTAATTTCCAAAGCTTGTCCAATGTTTAATTTGGTTTTATAATATATTCTTTATTTATACACTTTTTATTTCATTTGAAACCAAATCCTTTCATTTAAAAGATCCAAAATAGTATTTTAAATATTTTTATTTTCCTTTAATAAAAGTTTATCTTTTTAAATCTCTTTAGGATTTATTTGATTCAAATTGGTTTGAGGTTCCATTTGAATTCAAAAAAAAATTCTTCTGGCCCTGAAAATCAAACAAAGTTTTATTTTATTCATTTATTTTTCACATTACAAGATTTGGAAAATCTTGGGATGTGACATACACCAACAATGGATCCACATGCTTGGGTGACATGGAGTGCTACAACAACAACAACTCCCCAAGCATGGGCGACTTCAAGAACGACAACGACAAGCTCCTCAAGTCGCACCGGCCAAGACGGAGCCTACACCTCGAGTGCGCCAAGGTCCACCATGAAATGGACAAGTTCGAGAGCGACCTCCACAACTTCAAGAAGGACATGGACAATGACTTCGACAAAAACATGAGCATGGTCGCCAAAACTAATGATGCCTTGTGCTCATTAGAAGAACTTATAAGGAAGCGTGCCAAGGACAAGGGTCATCGTCGCGAGCGTCATGTGGATGACCAAGTGCGCCACCTACACCAACCATTGGCAAGGCACGCCAATGACCTCCGTCAACACCGTCACAAGGCGCCTTCAACTACTTGTGCCACCACCAAAATGGCACCAAGAGCAAGCCTTCATCCACGCCATCAAGCTTCAACGACTACGCTTGCATTTGAAGATCTCATGAACGAGGAAAATGAAGACCTCTACTTCGCCAAGTTGGATAGCGTGAGCCTACCTCCACCACTACTACAAGATGGCCACAAGACGGTCGAGCATGGGATTTTCCCTTCGACCATGGAGGCGAGCAATGATTCCCATCTTATGGCATCCAACCTTGAAGGCGACAAGGTCAAGAATGGTGAGCATGGGATTTTCCCTTCACCAAAGGAGGCGCATGGAGTTGAGGAAATTGAGCCTATCCCCATATACTTGAGTGATGATGTGGTACTAATCCCATGTGAGTATGAGAGCCACTTAGCCCACTTGAGTGATAACAAGAGTGTGATGAGTGACTCCACCTTATGTGAGATCGAGTGCTTCCACTTGGAGGGCATGAGCGATACACCTAGTGAGTTGAGAGTGGTAGTTGATAGGTCAAGTGAGACCATTTTGATTTCTAACAACTTACCCTCTACCTCTAGTGTGTTCTCTTGTGTTATGCTAGGTTCCATGGATGAAGACGCGCCAAGCCATGAAGCAATGATGCCTCGAATGGAGAAGATGTACATGGTGGATGAAGAGGATGCTACGCCATGGATACATCAAGAAGACGAAGTCGTCCACAAGGAGGCCACTACTTCCACAACACCCACTTCATATGAGAGGTATGAACAAGGTAACAATAAGGGTGTTGATGATGCCATGATCCCACTAGTGGACATGATGAATTGTGAGGATATGCATGCTATGGATGATACTTGTGACATTACATATGCTTCATCCACTTTCCCATGTGATGATTTGCCTTTGCATAATATTGATCATGTGGAATTGTTTGATTGCGATATCATTGCCATAAACATGCCATGCTATGCATCTTGTGTGTATCCTCCAATTGCTTCGGACTTGTCTTGTCATGCTAGTCATTCAATTTATCCCGTTGCTTGCGATAAGATGAATGCTTGCTATTTCACTTGTTTTGCTTGCAACAATATTGATCATATGCGTTCTAATGAGATGGCCCCCATAGCTTTCTCAATTTTTGGAGATTTTGATGATTGCCATGATAAGCATGTTCCCCACTTGCATACTCACCATGCATCTATTTCATACTTGATTGAAATTAATGGTGATGTGCACAAGAAGAGATACGTCATGATGGATGATGTGTATCTCTACCATGCACACACGTTCTTCCTTTTACATATGATGTGTGTAGGTGCCCGCACGAGAATGTCAACCTCGGTTGAGCACGAGTTGACAAAAAGAGCTCTAGAGAGCATCCCACAAGTGAGTTCAAGATCGAACCCAGCTATGATACCTTTTGCATGCTTTGCATCTTTCATGTTGGCAAATTGCTCTTTCCTATGGTTTGATTGCAAGCATGTTGATGGTATTATCTCACCTTGTGACATTCATCTTTCTTTGCTATTAGATAATGATGCTTTGTGTGTTGCAACAAAAATGTTGAAAAATTTACCTTTCCGATGTTTTGTGTGCAACCACAATTCCTTTAAGAAAATGTATTGTCATGAGAGCTTCCAAGAATCTCGTCTTGTTGTTGCAACAAACATAAGGACCACTTGCTCTTTCATTTGGTTTGTTTGCAAACATAATACTGTTGCTTTGGATATTCTTCCTTTTGTGTTTTTGCCAAATTCTCCTATTCTTGCATCAAAGATGTTGTTTGAAATTTGGATCCAATGCTTTGAATGCCCCACTTCTATGTTATATGGAGTTTTTGAGTTTCCACATTTGGATGATGTTCAAACGATTTCCATGCACATTAACCTTGCATATGCATCCCGTTTGCTATACTTGAGTTGTGCTAATCGTGTTGTGAACAAGAATGGACATGCCACAAATGACATGCTCCTCTATCACACACAAACATATGTTGCTTGGTCTTTGTTGTGTGAAGGTACAAGTGCATACACGTCAACCTCTATGGACTATATGTTGACAAGAAGAACCGAAGAGAGTTACCTATGGCTACCCTTCATCGAGCTATCTCTACAAGCTAAGGTGACTTCCTTCTACTTGAGGACTCATAAAATAATGTTCATGAATTGGCTACGCTTTGAGTGTTGCTTTGCTTTTGTTGTGAGCTTTGTAGGCTTCATGGAAGGTGAAGGAACATTGAAGTGTTGTCAAGTCAATATTCTCGAGGACGGCTATATGGTGAACCCCAGGATCAAGAAGGTCTCTCGACCGCTTCTACTTGGTGATGAGCATATAGAGTCGAGGACAACTCTTTTTGAAGGGGGGGAAGCTGATGTAGCCCGACCTACGGTCGTGACCACATCTTGGTCTCCAACTTACGCCAAGTCGTCATGGACTGCAAAGGTGAATCCGTTCCTCTATGCAAGCCCCCTTCTTACCCTATTGAATGGTATGCTACTTCATACTCCGTCACCTATGCATGATAGGTTCACATTGACAAGTACGGAGGCAAGGGAGGAAGCCCGGAGCATCAAGCCCGACAAGACGGAGGCTTGGAAGAGGAGGCGGAAGAAGACAGATCGCCAAATGCTCTCTCTCGCCAGCGGTACTACCGGACCTGGCGACCGGTACTACCGCCAGGCGGTACTACCGCCCCCTGCTACCGCCACCAACAGACGACGCCAACAGAAGCCAAATGCTCTCTGTCTCCGGCGGTACTACCGGATCCGGCGACCGGTACTACCGGCCAGCGGTACTACCGCCCCCGACTACCGCTCCCAACAGACGACGCCAACAGAAGCCCCAGGACCACAAGCGGTACTACCAGTCCCCAGCCGGTACTACCGCTCATGGCAGTGCCTGCGCGCACTAGTTGGGCCACAACCCATGTATCCCCCTACTTACCTATTCGCCTAGTTTATCCCCAAACTACCCTTGTTTATGTGGTTGGCCTATAAATAGAGCCCCCACCCCTCATGTATCCCTTAGGCATAGATGATAGACTAAAGAAAACCCCCATTGTGGAATCTCTAGTTTTGCCTCATCCCCTTTACCAAGGGGACCGACTATCGTCACCAACCTTGATTGGACTTTGCATCACGCATCCATCGTTGAACAAGGTCTTGGGTTCTCGGTTTCTCACCCCCAAGTCGTCAAGACCCTCCTCAAGGTGTTCTTCCCTCTTCGATGTGGATTTGAGGGAGCACGTTGACCGATCTTTCCTTGCGAGGATTCTATCGGACCGGTGGCCGCCGTTCGGGAGCAATCGGCCTTGTATCGTGTTCTTCGCGAGGTGTGTGTTCGCTTTCGCTACCTTCTCCCTTTCCCCTCGCTTTCCCATCGATTTGACCACGAGATCCGTGAAGATCGGGCACCCAAGAGGTTAACCCCTCCATCAGTCTTTATATGCCATTGCCTATTCCTCATGCACCTTGGTCGGACATTAGCATGGACTTTGTGTTAGGCTTGCCTAGATCTAAACATGGACATGATTCTATATTTGTAGTAGTGGATAGCTTTTCCAAAATGGCACATTTCATTCCGTGCCATAAGACCGATGATGCTTCACATGTAGCAAATTTGTTTTTCAGGGAAATAATTCGGCTACACGGTGTGCCAAGAACAATCGTCTCCGACCGCGACGTAAAATTCATGAGCTACTTCTGGAAGACTCTCATGGCCAAGCTCGGCATCAAGCTCCTCTTCTCGTCCGCCTCGCATCCTCAAACCGATGGACAAACCGAGGTCGTCAATCGAAGTCTTGGCACACTCCTCCGGGTGTTGATAAAGAAGAACCTTAAAGACTGGGAGGAATGTATTCCACACGCCGAGTTCGCCTACAACCGCGCCAAGCACTCCACCACCATGAGGAGCCCGTTCATGATCGTCTACGGCTTCGAGACTCTCACCACGCTCGATATCCTTCCGCTACCACTTCATGAACGCGCCAATATGGACGTTGTCAAGCGTGCCCAAACAATGAAGAAACTCCATGAAGACACACGAGCTACTATCGAGCAACAAGTCCTTCGCCAAGCATCAAGGCTAAACAAGAACAAGAAAGAGATAATCTTCGAAGAGGGCGACCTTGTGTGGATACACTTGAGTAAAGACCGCTTCCCCAAGGAATGCGACTCCAAGATAAAGCCAAGAGGTGATGGACCATTCAAAGTGCTCAACAGGATCAACAGCAACGCTTATATCATCGATATCCCAACATCAAAGTATCTTGTGAGCTCGACATTCAATGTCAAGGACCTCTCACCCTACCATGGAGAAGATGAAGTTGAGAAGGTTGAAGAGTCGAGGACGACTCTTTCCCAAGGGGGGGGGGGAAGCTGATGCAGCCCGTACCACGAACGCTACTACATCGACTCCCACAAGCTCCCCAAGTGGACCCATGACTCGCGCCCGAGCCAAACTCCTACAAGCTAAGGTGAACTCGCTCCTCTCCTTGTGTGACTTCGATACACCCTTGGATGGCCTGCTACTTCAAACGCATACCTTGTGCATCATCAGGTACGCAGAGAAGGACCCAGTGTACGGAGGAGCCGGAGCGGAAGCAACCAGTCGCTGCCAGACGCCAGCGGTACTACCGGCTGACTCGACCGGTACTACCGGTTCAAGCGGTACTACCGGGCCCCGCTACCGGACGCTCCAGGAGGAACCACTCCACGCCCCAGACGCCAGCGGTACTACCAGAACAACAACCGGTACTACCGGTGGGCGGTACTACCGCCCCCTCCTACCGCTCGCTACAGGCGACACTGAGAAGCTCCAGGACCGCGAGCAGTACTACCGCTCCCGAAGCGGAACTACCGGATGCGACCGGTACTACCGGTTGCCCAACCGGTACTACCGGTCCGGACTGAACCTGAACACCTCTATTCGGCCCAGCGCCCTGTACCCCTTTCCATATTTTCCTATTTCGTTCCGAAACTGCCCCTGTTTATGTGGTTGGACTATATATAGCCCCCACCCTCTATTGTAAACCATAGACTTGGATAATAGTATATTAAGGAAACCCTTTGAGGAACTTATATCTATTGGTCTCATGCTTCTACCAAGGAGCACCGGATTATCCACCCCCCTCTTGGATCTTGCCTAGTGCGTTCAAGTTGTACAAGGCCTTGGGTTCTCGGTTTCTCGCCCCCAAGTCGTCAAGGTCTCACCAAGCACCTCGTCCCCCGTTTTTGGCGTGGAGAGCGAGCTTCGCCCAACACCGATCCTAGGGATTATGTTGGACCGGTTGCCACCGGCGTGAGTTATCGGCGTGTATCGTGTTTTGTGTGCGTGAGTTCGTCGGGTTCTTCGTGTGCGTGTGTTCGTGGATTTCATCCCCTTTCCCCTTTTCACTGCTTTACCCTCGATCCCCCGCGGAGATGCGTGAAAGATTGGGCCAACCCAAGGGTTACCCCCTAACAGCAACCATCACCAATCAAGACATGAGAGCTCGGATGATGAAGATGGCCGCCAAAACCATGACAACCACCGACACCGGAACCGCAATGAAGAAGAAACTTTCGGCAAGCTCAAATTCACCATGCCCAAGTTCACCAGTTCTAGTGAACCCGGAGAATATCTCTCATGGGAACTCAAGGTTGACAAGATCTTCCGCATGCACAACTATAGCAATGAGAAGATGATGGCCATGGCGTCCCTCGAGTTTGATGATTATGCAAACCTTTGGTGGGAACAAGTCCAAATCGCTCATGAAGCAAAAGAAGAGCCTCCAATCTCAACTTGGCAAGATATGAAGGCTCATATGAGATCCCGCTTTGTTCCTTCGCACTACACGCGTGACCTTTTCAACAAGATTCAAACGCTTAGTCAAGGGACAAAGAGCGTGGAAGAGTACTTCAAGCAAATGGAGCTCAACATGATCCGCGCCAACATTGAAGAGCTTGATGAAAAAACAATGGCACGTTTCCTCAATGGCTTGAACCATCGAATCAAGCGCATCACCGAGTTCCAAAAGTACAACAACATGGTTGAGCTTGTACACATAGCATCAAAAGCCGAGCATCAAGTGCAGGAGGATATCAAGTACAACAAGCCAAAGACGTACTTCACATACAAGAAAGCGCCAACCACTACTCCAACAACACCAAGTGGAAGCTCATCGAGTACCACCAAGATTCCCTTCAAGCCAACACTTCCTCAAGGAAAACCGCCCCCAAGTGGCAAATACACAAAGGATGAACAACCATTCAATGGTGAGTGCTACAAGTGTGGAGGCAAAGGACATAAGTCGGCCGCATGTGGAAACAAGAAAGTTTTGTTCATCCACAACAATGGCGATGAAGAATACTTGAGTGAAGATGAGTTTGATGCAAGGGTCAAGGAAGCAATGGCAAGGCAACATTTGGAACATGACCAAGAACTACTTGTGTGTGAGCATGACGCAAGTGCATCTCTTGTCGTCACAAGGGTCGTAACTACTCAAGTCAGTGAGATTGAAGACCAACGATCAAATATCTTCCAAACTCGTGCCGGTATCAATGGGAAGTCCATCAAATTTGTCATCGATGGAGGGAGTTGCCACAATCTTGCAAGCACGGAATTGTGTGAGAAACTCAACCTCACCCTCCATCCGCATAAGCATCCCTACCATATACAATGGCTAAGTGACCAAGGGTCCGTCAAGATCAAACACGCCGTCTCGGTAACGTTCTCAATTGGACCATACAAAGACACGGTGGAATGTGATGTGAACCCCATGACGGTTTGCCATATGTTGCTAGGAAGGCCGTGGCAATATGACAAGCGTGCTTTACATGATGGTCACACAAACACTTATACCTTCAAATGGCTTGAAAAGACTTGTGTTTTGCAACCAATGACTCCTAGCCAAATAATTGCGGACAATGCAAAGGCTTTAGCGAGGGCGCAAAGCACAAAAACACCTTGTGAGAAGAGCGGTGAGCGAGAGAACCACACTATAGTGAGTGAGAGCCACAAACCAAACTCGAGTGAAAAAACAAAGAGTGTTCTTCTTGCCACCAAAAGTGAGATGAGAGAAGTGCGGAATAACCCATCCATCTTGCACTATGTCCTTGTATGCAAGGGACTAGTGCAAGGAACTAATGACTTGACAAATGTTCCTGCTTGTTTGATGGCTATTTTGCAGGAATTCCAAGATGTATTCCCCAAAGAGCTTCCTCATGGACTACCCCCTCTTCGCGGAATCGAGCACCGCATCGACCTCATACCCGACGCTCCACTCATAAACCGCGCCGCGTATCGCACGAACCCAAAAGAGACGAAGGAGATAGAACGACAAATCAACCAACTCGTCTCCAAAGGTTTGATCCAGTAAGCACTAGCCCAAGCGCGGTACACATGATTCTCGTGCCAAAAACGGATGATGCTTTGCAGTTATGCATGGACTGCCGTCCAATCAATGCTATCACCTTGCTATCGACATCCTATACCACACCTTGATGACATGCTTGATGAGTTATGTGGAGCCTCTATATTTTCGAAAATTGATCTTCGTAGTGGTTACCATCAAATTCGCGTGGCCAAAGGTGATGAGTGGAAAACCGCCTTCAAGACCAAGCTTGGTCTCTATGAATGGTTGGTTATGCCTTTTGGCTTATCAAATGCCCCATCTACTTTCATGCGCCTCATGAACCATATCTTGAGATCTCGCATTGGGAAGAGTGTCGTTGTTTACTTTGATGACATTCTTGTCTATGGCAAGTCACTAGAGGAGCATGTTACACATGTTAGGGAGGTTCTTCAAATCCTTCGTCATGAAAAGCTCTATGCTAATCTCCCAAAGTGCACTTTTGCAAAATACAAACTCATTTTCCTTGGTTTTGTTGTGTCTTCTAATGGCATTGAAGTTGATGTCTCAAAAGTTAAAGACATACGAGATTGGCCCATACCTACCAATGTTAGTGAACTACGTAGTTTTCATGGGTTGGCCGGTTTCTACCTTCTCTTTGTGAAAGACTTTTCTACCATTGCTTTCCCTCTCAACGAGTTGACCAAGAAAAATGTCACATTCGTTTGGGGCAAAGCACAACAAAAAGAGTTTGATGAGCTCAAAAAGAGGCTCACCGAAGCACCACTCCTCGCTTTACCGGATTTCACAAAAACTTTTGAGATTGAATGTGACGCTAGTGGTATTGGCATTGGAGGCGTCCTTACGCAAAATGGGCCTCCTATTGCATACCATAGTGAGGAACTTGATGGCGCACGCCTTAACTATCCAATTTATGACAAAGAGCTTTTTGCATTAGTTCGTGTCCTTCAAGTGTGGCAACACTACCTTTGGCCCAAAGAATTTATCATCCATTCCGACCATGAGTCGTTGAAATATCTTAAGGGCCAAGCCAATTTGAGTAAAAGGCACGCCAAATGGGTTGAGTTCATGGAATATTTTCCATACATTGTCAAGTACAAGAAGGGCAAGGAAAATGTAGCAGCGGACGCCTTGTCTCGCAAAAACACAATCCTCCTTACGCGACTCGAAGTAAATGTCTTGGGTCTTGATGACATCAAATCTTTGTATGCGTCCGACCCATTCTTTGGATCAATTTTTGCAAAGTGTTCAATAGATAAAGGGGTTGATGATTTCTATCTGCATAAGGGTTTTCTTTTCAAACAAAACAAGCTATGCATTCCGAAGTCGTCTCTCCAAATTTTGCTTCTTCAAGAGTCCCATGGTGGAGGACTGGGTCACTTTGGCCGTGATAAGACGTATGACATGCTCTCCACTCACTACTATTGGCCAAAGATGAAGCGCGACGTGGAGCGCCACGTCCAACGATTCACTACTTGTGTCCAAGCTAAGTCCAAGTCTAATCTTTTTGGTCTTTATATGCCATTGCCTATTCCTCATGCACCTTGGTCGGACATTAGCATGGACTTTGTGTTAGGATTGCCTAGATCTAAACATGGACATGATTCTATATTTGTGGTAGTGGATCGCTTTTCCAAAATGGCGCACTTCATTCCGTGCCATAAGACCGATGATGCTTCACATGTAGCAAATTTGTTTTTCAGGGAAATAATTTGGCTACACGGTGTACCAAGAACAAACGTCTCCGACCGCGACGTCAAATTCATGAGCTACTTTTGGAATACCCTCATGACCAAGCTCGACATCAACTCCTATTCTCGTCCGCCTCGCATCCTCAAACTGATGGACAAACCGAGGTCGTCAACCAAAGCCTTGGCACACTTCTCCGCATGTTGATAAAGAAGAATCTTAAAGATTGGGAGGAATGCATCCCACACACCGAGTTCGCCTACAACCGCGCAAAACACTCCACCACCATGAGGAGCCCGTTCATGATCGTCTATGGGTTCGAGCCTCTCACCGCGCTCGACATATTACCTCTTCCGCTACACGACAGCACCAACATGGACGTTGACAAGCGTGCCCAAGCAAAGAAAAGGTTACATGAAGACACAAGAGCTACGATCGAGCAACAAGTCCTTCGCCAAGCATCACGGCTAAACAAGAACAAGAAAGAGATGATCTTCGAAGAAGGTGATCTTGTGTGGATACACTTGAGCAAAGACCGCTTTCCCAGTAATCGTGACTCCAAGCTCAAACAAGGGGAGATGGCCCCTTCAAGGTCCTCAAAAGAATCAACAACAATGCATACGTCATCGACATTCCAACCTCTAAGTACCTAGTGAGCAATACGTTCAACGTCAAGGACCTATCACTATACCATGGAGGGAATCAAGATGTAAACCATGAAGAGTCGAGGACGACTCTTTCCCACGGGGGGGGGGAGCTGATGCATCCCGTCCTACGGACGCACCTCCATCTACAACACCTAGTCCCCCAAGTGGACCAATGTGTTATGGGGGAACCCCTTGGGGTGGCCCGATCTTTCACGAATTCCACGGGAATCGAGGGGAAAGCGGTGGAAGGGGAAAGGGGATGAAATCCACGAACACACGCACACGAAGAACCCGATGAACTCACGCGCACAAAAACACGATACACGCCGATAACTCACGCCGGTGGCAACCGGTCCAACATAATCCCTAGGATCGGTGTTGGGCGAAGCTCTCTCTCCACGACCAACAACGGGGGCGAGGTGCTTGGTGAGATCTTGACTACTTGGGTACGAGAAACCGAGATCCCAAGGGCTTGTACAACTTGAATGCACTAGGCAATATCCAAGAGGTTGTGGATAATAGGGTGCCCCTTGGTAGGAGCATGAGACCAATAGATGAAAGATCCTCAAAGGGGTGTCCTCGACTATTATTATCCAAGTCTACGGTTTACATATGAGGGGTGGGGCTTTATATAGGCCAACCACATAAACAGGGGTAGTTTTGGAACAAAACTGGAAGTTGGGGCGAAACTAGGGGTTACATGGGCCAGGCCCAAAAGGCCTTGACAAGCCTGGCTTCGAGCAGGCCAGAGACTCCGGTGTTGGGTCCGGAGACTCCGGTCTGGGCCGGAGACTCCGGTCTGGGCCGGAGACTCCGGTTCAGTCTTCGGACCCGTCTCCGGAGGGGCCTTCTGACTGTCCCAGGCTTGGTTCCTGGGGCCGGACCAAAGGGAGGTCCGGAGACTTCGGTGTACACCGGAGACTCCAGTGTGCAGAGCTCCAGCAGCGTCTTCTCCTGGTCCTTCTTCCGTGGGGGCTTGGTGTGGTGATGTTGCTTCATAGCTAAGGATACACAATGTAGTTGCATGAAGTAGCAAGCCATCCAAAGGTAGACAAAAATCACATGAGGAAAGGAGCGAGTTAACCTTGGCTTGTAGGAGCTTGGCTCGGGCGCGAGTCATTGGTCTACTTGGGGGACTAGGTGTTGTAGATGGAGGTGCGTCTGTAGGACAGGCTGCATCATCTCCCCCCCTTGGGAAAGAGTCGTCCTCGACTCTTCAACCTTCTCAACTTCATCTTCTCCATGGTAGGGTGAGATGTCCTTGACATTGAACGTCGGGCTCACAAGATACTTGGATGTTGGGATATCGATGATGTAGGCGTTGTTGTTGATCCTCTTTAGTACTTTGAACGGTCCATCACCTCTTGGCTTGAGTTTGGAGTCGCGGTCCTTGGGGAAGCGGTCTTTACTCAAGTGTATCCACACAAGGTCGCCTTCTTCGAAGATCATCTCTTTCTTGTTCTTGTTTAGCCGTGATGCTTGGCGAAGGACTTGTTGCTCGATCGTAGCTCTTGTGTCTTCATGTAACCTTTTCTTTGCTTGGGCACGCTTGTCAACGTCCATGTTGGTGTGGTCGTGTAGCGGAAGAGGTAATATGTCGAGCGCGGTGAGAGGCTCGAACCCATAGACGATCGTGAACGGGCTCCTCATGGTGGTGGAGTGTTTTGCGCGGTTGTAGGCGAACTCGGCGTGTGGGATGCATTCCTCCCAATCTTTAAGATTCTTCTTTATCAACACGCGAAGAAGTGTGCCAAGGCTTTGGTTGACGACCTCGGTTTTTCCATCAGTTTGAGGATGCGAGGCGGACGAGAATAGGAGTTGATGTCGAGCTTGGTCATGAGGGTCTTCCAGAAGTAGCTCATGAATTTGACGTTGCGGTCGGAGACGATTGTTCTTGGTACACCGTGTAGCCGAATTATTTTCCTGAAAAACAATTTGCTACATGTGAAGCATCATCGGTCTTATGGCATGGAATGAAGTGTGCCATTTTGGAAAAGCGATCCACTACCACAAATATAGAATCATGTCCATGTTTAGATCTAGGCAATCCTAACACAAAGTCCATGCTAATATCCGACCAAGGTGCATGAGGAATAGGCAATGGCATATAAATACCAAAGGGGTTAGACTTAGACTTAGCTTGGATACATGTAGTGCATCGTTGGGCGTGGCGCTCCACGTCGCGCTTCATCTTTGGCCAAAAGTAGTGAGTGGATAGCATGTCATATGTCTTGTCACGGCCAAAGTGACCCATAAGGCCTCCACCATGGGACTCTTGAAGAAGCAAAATTTGGAGAGATGACTTCGGAATGCAAAGCTTGTTTTGTTTGAAAAGAAAACCCTTATGCAAATAGAAATCATCAATCCCTTTTTCTATTGAAAATTTTGCAAAAATGGATCCGAAGAAAGGGTCGGACGCATACAAAGATTTGATGTCATCAAGACCCAAGACATTTACTCCGAGTTGCATAAGAAGGTTTGTGTTTTTGCAAGACAAGGCATCCGCTACAACATTTTCTCTGCCCTTCTTGTACTTGACAATGTAAGGAAAAGATTACATGAAATCAACCCATTTGGCGTGCCTTTTACTCAAATTGGCTTGTCCCTTAAGATATTTCAATGACTCATGGTCGGAATGGATGATAAATTCTTTGGGCCAAAGGTAGTGTTGCCACACTTGAAGGACGCGAACCAAGGCAAAAAGTTCTTTGTCATAAATGGGATAGTTAAGGCGTGCACCATCAAGTTTCTCACTATGGTATGCAACAGGACGCCCATTTTGCATAAGGACGCCTCCAATGCCAATTCCACTAGCGTCACATTCAATCTCAAAGGTTTTTGTGAAATCCGGTAATGCAAGAAGTGGTGCTTCGGTGAGCCTCTTTTTGAGCTCATCAAAAGCCTTTTGTTGTGCTTTTCCCCAAACGAACGTGACATTTTTCTTGGTCAATTCGTTGAGGGGGCAAGCAATGGTGGAAAAGTCTTTCACAAAGCGACGGTAAAAGCCAGCCAACCCATGGAAACTACGAAGTTAACTAACATTGGTAGGTATGGGCCAATCTCGTATGTCCTTAACTGTTGAGACATCAACTTCAATGCCATTAGAAGACACAACAAAACCAAGGAAAATGAGTTTGTCTTTTGTAAAAGTTCACTTTGGGAGATTAGCATAAAGCTTTACATGACGAAGGATTTGAAGGACCTCCTTAACATGAGTAACATGCTCCTCTAGTGACTTGCTATAGACAAGGATGTCATCAAAGTAAACAACGACACTCTTCCCAATGAGAGATCTCATAATATGGTTCATGAGGCGCATGAAGGTAGATGGGGCATTTGATAAGCCAAAAGGCATAACCAACCATTCATAGAGACCAAGCTTGGTCTTGAAGGCGGTTTTCCACTCATCACCTTCGGCCATGCGAATTTGATGGTAACCACTACAAAGATCAATTTTCGAAAATATAGTGGCTCCACATAACTCATCAAGCATGTCATCAAGACGCGGTATAGGATGTTGATAACACACGGTGATAGCATTGATTGGACGGCAGTCCATGCATAACCGCAACGTATCATCTATTTTTGGAACTAGAATCACGGGGACTGCGCTTGGGCTAGTACTTACTTGGATCAAACCTTTGGAGACGAGTTGGTTGATTTGTCGTTCTATCTCCTTCGTCTCTTCCGGGTTCGTGCGATACGCGGCGCGGTTTGGGAGTGGAGCGCCGGGTATGAGGTCGATGTGGTGCTCGATTCCACGAAGAGGAGGTAGTCCATGAGGAAGCTCTTCGGGAAATACATCTTGGAATTCCTGCAGGATAGCCATCAAAGAAGGAGGAACATTTGTCAAGTCATTAGTTCCTGATGTAGCCCGACCTACGATCGTTACTACATCAAGGTCTCCAACTTATGCCAAGTCGTCATGGACTCCAAAGGTGAATCCGTTCCTCTATGCGATCCCACTTCCTACCCTAGTGAATGGCATGCTACTTCATACTCCGTCACATATGCATGATAGGTTCACACCGACCAGCACGGAGGCATAGATGATAGACTAAAGACAACCCCCATTGTGGAATCTCTAGTTTTGCCTCATCCCCTTTACCAAGGGGACCGACTATCGTCACCAACCTCGATTGGACTTTGCATCACGCATCCATCATTGAACAAGGCCTTGGAGTTCGATGTCTCGTCTCCAAGTTGTCAAGACCCTCCCCAAGGTGTTCTTCCCTCTCCGATGTGGATTTGAGGGAGCACGTTGACCGATCTTTCCTTGCGAGGATTCTATCAGACCGGTGGCCGCCGTTCGGGAGCAATCGGCCTTGTATCGTGTGAGTTTTGCGTGTGTTCATCGTGTTCTTCGCGAGGTGTGTGTTTGCTTCCGCTACCTTCTCCCTTTCCCCTCGCTTTCCCATCGATTTGACCACGAGATCCGTGAAGATCGGGCACCCAAGAGGTTAACCCCTCCATCATCTGGTATCAGCAGCTTTTGGTTGCCACGGATTTCTCATCGATTTGGTCTTTTCCCCATAAATTCGAAAATTTCAGCAAAAACAGCCCCAATTCGTGTTTTGGATCGATCTGTGATTTGAGTGCGTTTTGGTAGGTTTTGATCCGTGGATTACTTGCTAAACTTGCTGATCTACCTTCCTTTGCGTTCCCATAGCCTAATTCCTTGATTTCCCCCGTCGATTTGGTGTTTTTCTTGAAGATTTTCTGCCCAAATCGCCCCAAAATCGCGAAAACGCGTCAAATCTGGGCGTCCCAGGACCAACCGGTACTACCGGGCTCAAAACCCGGTACTACCGCACCTCCCCGGTACCTAAACAGTACTACCGGGCCTTCGTACAACCGGTACTACCGCTCAAAAACCCGGTACTACCGCTCGGTACTGATCAAAAACAGCAGGTTCCCAGATTTCAGCCTCTCACCGTTTTGAGCATAACTTTTGCATTCGAACTCGGATTTTGGTGTTCTTTAGCTCGTTTCGAAGAGGAGAAGGAGATCTACATCATCATCCACGTTGTTCATGCTATCTACTCCATCCAAATTCTGTGAGCAAGGCGGAATCCAACAATAAAGGGTGAAGATCGTCGACGAAAGGTATAAACATTCCGCCACTTCTCCCCACTTGCATTCCTTTGTGAACCCCACTATCTTTGCGAGCAACAAACATCTATTGAGACTAGTTTCTCTTATGATTGCTTGGTCTATGCACATTTGATACCTTGTAGAATTCCGAGCAAACATTGTGAGCGCTATCTCATATAGTTATCTTTTATAGTTGTTGTCACAAGGAAGAGGCAAACGAAAAGAAAAAGAAAATAAAAGAGTGATACAAAAAGAAAAAAATAGAAAAAGGAAAAGAGAAAAAGAAAGAAATATACATGTGCCTTATAGAATAGGAAGCGCAAGCTCGATGAACATCATATAGGTGGTACTTATTGTGCATATGTTGTAGCCCACCAATTTTGTGCAATCGAACTAGCGTCTCTCCTTGTACTTGTGTGACACGAGCTTATAGTCTTCGCTAGGTAATCATTTGGTTCTTAGCTCACTTTCTCAGTCGCACAAGTCGGATTTATCCCACCGTTTGTGTTTCCTTGTACATATTTCCTATCTTGTGGATTGACTTATTTTGCTTTGTGATCATTGTGGTTCTTTACTTGCCATTACAATATCTTGATTTCGGATTGGTTCTTGGCATGCCACTTTCCATACCTATCCACCATAGGCCTTGTGTGTGTGTGTTTTTTGTTGGTAGTTGGTTTTGGTGTTCCGCGTGAACTTCACTTTGCTTGGTTTATTGCTCTCAAGTGTGGCCACTTGCACGATAGGATTTTCCAAGGTAAAGTAAGGTTCGACGTTGTATCCCTAACACCCTCTACCACTTCCATATACACCGCTTGGTCTTGTGCATCATGTCTAGGGACTCCGGAACCGAGGATGATATCTATGAAGAATCCATGATGAGCCACCATGACTATGACTCCACAAGTATAGAGGACATGACGGAGCACAACACCGACAATGGCTCTGCATGCTTTGAGGACCCGGAGCACTACACCTACGACAACTCCCCATGCATGGAAGACATGGAGCTCTACGTCGACAATGGCTCCGCATGCATGGAGCCTATGGAGCACTACACCGACAATGGCTCCACATGCTTGGGTGATATGGAGTACTACACCAACAACTACTCCCCAATCATGGACGACTTCGAGTGCTACATCGATGACGCCTCGCCAAGCATGGAGGACACGGAGAACTTCATCGACTTTGATGGCTCCTCCATGAGCCATGAAGAATTCCTCCACCGTGTGGAGATGGAAGCCTACTACGCCAAGCAAGAGGAGGAGCATCATCAAGATTTCATGACCTTCAAGGCCAAGCGTTCCACACCAAAGGGCACCACCTACTTCGATGATCCACCTCCAAGGCGACAAGTGCCACCACCTAGATGGCGTCAAGTGCTACCATCTCCAAGGCGCCAAGCTCCATCACCTCCAAGGCATCAAGCTCCACCATCTCCAAGGCGCCAAGCTACATCACCTCCAAGGCGCCAAGCTCCAACTCCTATCCAAACAAGAGTGGCGTCCAAACATCATATGCATCAAGAGGCGCCAAGAAACAAGACTCTTCATCGACAAACATCCTCTCATGAGCATCGCCACCATAAAGAGGATACAAGACATCGTCAAAGGCATCTTCGCCATAAAGACGAAGAATTCATGATGAGCACCAACCATAATGCTCAAGCAAGCTCAAGAAGGCACCACAAGCACAAGAAGAGTACCAAGTTAAATGATCACCGTCGTGAGTGTCATGTGGACGACCAAGTGCGCCACCTACATCAACCATCGGCAAGGCACGCCAATGACCTCCGTCGACACCATCATAGGGCACCTTCAACTACTCGTGCCACCACCACAAGCTTCAACGCCAAGAGCAAGCCTTCCTCCACGCCATGAAGCTTCAACGCCTACGCTTGACTTCCATGACCTCGCGAACGAGGAAAGTGTAAACCTCTACTTCGCCAAGTTGGATAGCATGAGCCTACCTCCACCACTACTGCGAGATGGCCACAAGACGGTCGAGCATGGGATTTTCCCTTTGACCATGGAGGAGAGAAATGATGCCCATCTTATGGCATCCAACCTTGGAGGCGACAAGGTCAAGAATGGTGAGCATGGGATTTTCCCTTCACCAAAGGAGGCGCATGGAGTTGAGGAAACCGAGCCTATCCCCATATGCTTGAGTGATGATGTGGTACCAATCCCATGTGAGTATGAGAGCCACTTAGCCCACTTGAGTGAGAACAAGAGTGACATGAGTGACTCCACCTTATGTGAGATTGAGTGCTTCCACTTGGAGGGCATGAGCGATACTCCTAGTGAGTTGAGAGTGGTAGTTGATAGGTCAAGTGAGACCATTTCGATTTCTAACAACTTACCCTCTACCTCTAGTGTGTTCTCTTATGTTGTGCTAGGTTCCATGAATGAAGACGCCCGATGCTATGAAGCAATGCTGCCTCGAATGGAGAAGATGTACATGGTAGATGCTACGCCATGGATACATCAAGAAGATGAAGTCGTCCACAAGGAGGCCACTACTTCCACAACACCCACTTCATATGAGAGGTATGACCAAGGTAACAATAAGGGTGTTGATGATGCCATGATCCCACTAGTGGACATGATGAATTGTGAGGATATGCATGCTATGTATGATACTTGTGACATTACATATGCTTCATCCACATTCCCATGTGATGCTTTGCCTTTGCATAATATTGATCATGTGGAATTGTTTGATTGCGATATCATTGCCATAAACATGCCATGCTATGCATCTTGTGTGTATCCTCTAATTGCTTTGGACTTGCCTTGTCATGCTAGTCATTCAATTTCTCCCGTTGCTTGCGATAAGATGAATTCTTGCTATTTCACTTGTTTTGCTTGCAACAATATTGATCATATGCGTTCTAATGAGATGGCCCCCATAGCTTTCTCAATTTTTGGAGATTTTGATGATTGCCATGATAAGCATGTTCCCCACTTGCATACTCACCATGCATCTATTTCATACTTGCTTGACATTAATGGTGATGTGCACAAGAAGAGATACGTCATGATGGATGATGTGTATCTCTACCATGCACACACATTCTTCCTTTTGTGTTTGATGTGTGTAGGTACCCGCATTATCATGTCAACCTCGGTTGAGCACGATGTTAGGGGGTAACCCGGGGGTTGGCCCGATCTTTCACGAATTCCACGAGAAACGAGGGGAAAGCGGTGGTTGGGGAATGAAATCGAGGATGGGGATGAAAACCACAAACACACGCGCAGCAAAACACGATACACGCCTACTCCTCACGCCGGTGGAAACCGGTCCTACATAATCCCTAGGATCGGTGTTGGGCGAAGCTCGCTCTCCACGCCAACAACGGGGGATGTGGGGCTTGGTGAGATCTTGACGACTTGGGGGCGAGAAACCGAGAACCCAAGGCCTTGTACAACATGAACGCACTAGGCAAGATCCAAGAGGGGGGTGGATAATCCGGTGCTCCTTGATAGGAGCATGAGACCAATAGATATAAGTCCTCAAAGGGTTTCCTTAATATCTATTATTATCCAAGTCTAGGGTTTACAATGGAGGGTGGGGGCTATATATAGTCCAGCCACAAAACAGGGGTAGTTTCGGAACGAAAAGGTAAATTATAGGAAGGGTTACAGGGCACAGGGCCGAACTCAGGCGTTCAGGATCAGTCAGGGCCGGTAGTACCGGTCCGGCAACCGGTAGTACCGGTCGCATCCGGTAGTACCGCTTGAGGGCCTGGAGCTTCCGTCGGAGGCGCCAGTGGCGAGCGGTAGGAGGGGGCGGTAGTACCGCTGGCCGGTAGTACCGGTTGCTGGGCCGGTAGTACCGCTTGCGTCTGGGGCGTGGAGTGGTGCTTCCTGGAGCGTCCGGTAGCTGGGGCCGGTAGGACCGCTTGGAGCGGTAGTACCGGTCGGCTCAACCGGTAGTACCGCTTGCATCTGGCAGCGACTGGTTGCTTCCCCTCCGTTCCTTGGGTCCTTCTCTTCGTACCTGATGATGCACAGTGTATGAGTATGAAGTAGCAAGCCATACAAGGGTGTGTCGAAGTCACACAAGGAGAGGAGCGAGTTCACCTTAGCTTGAAGGAGTTTGGCTCGGGCGCGAGTCATGGGTCCACTTGGGGAGCTCGTGGGAGTAGATGTAGTAGCGGTCGTAGGACGGGCTGCATCAGCTCCCCCCCTTGGGAAAGAGTCGTCCTCGACTCTTCAACCGTCTCAACTTCCTCTTCTCCATGGTAGGGTGAGAGGTCCTTGACATTGAATGTCGAGCTCACAAGATACTTTGATGTTGGGATATTAATGACATAAGCGTTGTTGTTGATTCTCTTGAGCACTTTGAATGGTCCATCACCTCTTGGCTTTAGCTTGGAGTCGTGTTCCTTGGGGAAGCGGTCTTTACTCAAGTGTATCCACACAAGGTCGCCCTCTTCGAAGATCATCTCTTTCTTGTTCTTGTTTAGCCTTGATGCTTGGCGAAGGACTTGTTGCTCGATAGTAGCTCGGGCGCGCTTGACAACGTCCATATTGGCACGTTCATGAAGTGGTAGTGGAAGGATATCGAGCACGGTGAGAGGCTCGAAGCCGTAGACGATCATGAACGGGCTCCTCATGGTGGTGGAGTGCTTGGCGCGGTTGTAGGCGAACTCGGCGTGTGGAATGCATTCCTCCCAGTCTTTAAGGTTCTTCTTTATCAACACCCGGAGGAGTGTGCCAAGACTTCGATTGACGACCTCGGTTTGTCCATCGGTTTGAGGATGCGAGGCGGACGAGAAGAGGAGCTTGATGCCGAGCTTGGCCATGAGAGTCTTCCAGAAGTAGCTCATGAATTTTACGTCGCGGTCGGAGACGATTGTTCTAGGCACACCGTGTAGCCGAATTATTTCCCTGAAAAACAAATTGGCTACATGTGAACCATCATCGGTCTTATGGCACGGAATGAAATGTGCCATTTTCGAAAAGCGATCCACTACCACAAATATAGAATCATGACCATGTTTAGATCTAGGCAAGCCTAACACAAAGTCCATGCTAATGTCCGACCAAGGTGCATGAGGAATAGGCAATGGCATATAAAGACCAAAGGGGTTGGACTTAGACTTAGCTTGGATACATGTAGTGCATCGTTGAACGTGGCGCTCCACGTCGCGCTTCATTTGGATCAAACCTTTGGAGATGAGTTGGTTGATTTGACGTTCGATCTCCTTCGTCTCTTCCGGGTTCGTGCGATATGCGGCGCAGTTTGGGAGTGGGGCGCCGGTTATGAGGTCGATGCGGTGCTCGATTCCACGAAGAGGAGGAAGGCCATGAGGAAGCTCTTCGGGGAAAACATCTTGGAATTCCTGCAAAATAGTCATCAAAGAAGGAGGAACGTTTGTCAAGTCGTTAGTTCCTTGCGCTAGTCCCTTGCATACAAGGACATGGTGCAAGATGGATGGGTTGTTCCGCACTTCTCTCATCTCACTTTTGGTGGCAAGAAGAACACTCTTAGTTTTTCCACTCGAGTTTGGCTTGTAGCTCTCACTCATTATGGTGTGGTTCTCTCGCTCACCACTCTTCTCACAAGGTGTTTTTGCGTGTTGCGCCCTCGCTAAAGCCTTTGCATTGTCCGCAATTATTTGGCTAGGAGTCACTGGTTGCAACACACAAGTTTTATCAAGCCATTTGAAGGTGTAAGTGTTTGAGTGACCCTTATGCAAAGCACGCTTGTCATATTGCCACGGCCTTCCGAGCAACATGTGGCAAACCGTCATTGGGACCACGTCACATTCCACGGTGTCCTTGTAGTGCCCAATTGAGAACGTCACCGAGAAGGTGTGCTTGATCTTGACGGATCCTTGGTCACTTAGACATTGGATATGGTAGGGGTGTTTATGCGGATGGAGGGTGAGGTTGAGTTTCTCACACAATTCCGTGCTTGCAAGGTTGTGGCAACTCCCTCCATCGATGACAACTTTGATGGACTTCCCATTTATGCCGGCACGAGTTTGGAAGATGTTCGAGCGTTGGTCTTCATTTTCATTGGCTTGGGTAGTCAAGACCCTTGTGACCACAAGCGATGGACTTGCGTCATGCTCACACACGAGAAGTTCTTGGTCCTTTTCCAAATGTTGCCTTGCCATGGCTTCCTTGACCCTTGCATCAAACTCTTCTTCACTCAAGTATTCTTCATCGCCATTGTCATGGATGAACAAAACTTTCTTGTTTCCACATGCATTCGACTTGTGCCCTTTGCCTCCACACTTGTAGCATTCACCATTGAATGGTTGATCATCACTTTGAGGGAGAGTTGGCTTGAAGGGAAGCTTGGTGGTACTTGAGGAGCTTCCACTTGGTGTTGTTGGAGTAGTGGTTGATGCTTGCTTGTAGGTGAAGTACGTCTTTGGCTTGTTGTACTTGATGTCCTCTTGCACTTGGCGCTCGGCCTTGGATGCGATGTGCACAAGCTCAACCATGTTGTTGTACTTTTGGAACTCGGTGATGCGCTTGATGGGATGGTTCAAGCCATTGAGGAAGCGTGCCATTGTTTGTTCATCTCGCTCGTCAATGTTGGCGCGGATCATGTTGAGCTCCATTTGCTTGAAGTAGTCTTCCACGGTCTTTGTCCCTTGACTAAGCGTTTGAAGCTTGTTGAAGAGGTCACGCGTGTAGTGTGAAGGAACAAAGCGGGATCTCATATGAGCCTTCATATCTTGCCAAGTTGCGATTGGAGGCTCTTCTTTTGCTTCGCGAGCGAGTTGGACTTGTTCCCACCAAAGGTTGGCATACTCATCAAACTCGAGGGATGCCATGGCCATCATCTTCTCATTGCTATAGTTGTGCATGCGGAAGATCTTGTCGACCTTGAGTTCCCAAGAGAGATATTCCTCGGGCTCATTGGAACCGGTAAACTTTGGCATGGTGAACTTGAGCTTGCCGAAAGTTTCTTCTCCATTGCGGTTCCGGTTGCGGCGGTTGCCATGATTTGGACGGTCATCATCATCATCCGAGCTCTCATGTCTTGCTTGGTGATTGTTGCGTTGCTCTTGCTGTTGTTGAGGTGCCGCGTTTGGTGGTGGAACTTGTTGTTGACGACGAGCTTGGGGAGCTTGCTCGTTTTGTTGTCGCGGTTGAGGACGAGTAGGAGGTTGATGGTCCTCATGACGAGCTTGGGGAGCTTGCTCTTGTTCTTGTCGTGGTTGATGCCGAGGAGCATTGTCTTGCGCCCTGTGGCGAGGGGGACGTCGAGCCGCATGCGCAATGGGCTGCTCTTCTTCTTCTTGATGTGGCGGAGGCTCGTCATGACCATCATGTTGCCGACGTGGACGATCATGTCGATGAAGACGCCTTGGAGGATGATGTGGACATCCCTACTATTGATACAACCGTTGTACCTACAGCAACACACATACAAGGACCCATCACAAGATCTCGTGCCAAACAACTTAACTATCAGGTACTTTCGTTTCTTGGAACTATTCCTTACATACATGAGAATATGATGCTGCCTAAATCAGATACATTTCTTACTCTTAGGAATGATGGACCAAGCATGGATGAGAGGGACAAGCATTGGAGCATGGCCATGCATGGAGATGGCAGCAAGCATGTGATGATCCAAGAGAAGGCCACGGATGAAGATTTCAGAACTTTGAGGCCACCATAATGAAGAAAGAAGGCTTGGACGAAATATTCAAGATCAATACTTTACGAATTCGTCCATAGCATAATATGGTGCTGCGACACCTTTATTTTGGGCCAGGCCCATGTAATTTTCGCAGGATTTTAATTAGCAACTTTTTAGAGTCCGTATTTGAGGGGAAAAGGACTTTTAGGGTTGGATTCGGCCACCACTTCCTTGGCTGGCCGAAACCCCACCTTTTCGCCCTTAAATACGCCCCATAGCCAAACCTCTAGACTCGGATTTTGTTTAGACATTAAGTTAGCCATAGTCGCAACTTCGCCAAGGCTCGAGCGTCGCAGAGGCCTCTTGTACTTCGCACCTATTCAGGATCCCACCTCTTTTAATAAAGCTTTTTCTCTTAATCCGCAATATCTTGATTGCAATATTGGTTCTTACTTGTTCTTGATTTCAGGTAGGAATTAAGACCCTCGCTGGTCAGGCTGATCGTGTTCACGCAGGATCGGTAACCTCCAGGAGATTGGCCTAGCGATTGCATTGGCGCTCGTGCTCGCACGTGTAGTCGGATCGTCAAGCCCGAACTCCACCAAATCGATTATCGCCATCTCATCGAAAGATCGGACACCTTTGCCCTATCAGAGGATCTTCGAGTGCTTCACGTCGACGGTGATCTTGTTCGTCCTCTTCGGATGTTTCACTTGGAGTGGAAGGGACATGTCGACGACGATGGCCTTGGTGGTCCATGCGAGGTTGCTCTTGTTGAATCACAAGTGCCCTTGGTTGTGGCCGGTTCGCTTCGCGTCTTGGAGGTCTTGCGGAGAGGTCACCATCATAGCTTGACGTTGCGGCGTGACGCGGAGATGGTACCGCTTGCGAAGAGCTCATGGATTGAAGAACGGGTCCATCCCGATGCCTTGAAGCGTGACGGCGGGGTGCACTTGATGCACTTGAGGAGTGCTGAGATGAGCTTGATTCGCGCGAGCATGGCCTTGCGAGTCCATCAACGAGGCGTTGTAGCTTCTCATCCGTTGAGGCGAGTGCACGACCAAGAGCTTCATTTTGATGACCGAGGTTGTGTTGCATGGCATGCATTTGGCCACGGACTTCTTCGAAGCGGTTGTCGATGTTCTTGAATTCCACACGGGCCTCGCTAAATTGTTCATCTTGGCGCCGCTCAAGAGCTTCACAACGGTAGTTGAATTCTCCTCGGACCTTCCAATGGTCCCATCTTGTCATGAATTGTGTGTCATCCTCCGGAGGTTGTGGTGGTTGGGATGGCTCTCCATGCCTGTCCATGATGCAAAGCCAACAAGGGTTGTATATGGAGAGAAAGGGTGTGGAGAGTTAGCCTTTTACCTCACCTTGGAGATTATATCAAACCAATTGCCACACAAATGAGCGAACAGCGTGCAAAGTGAAATGGCAAGAAACTCACACACAAATATGCTACAACTCTCAAAAGCTTTTTGGTGGACGGTTAGGATTGCGGAAAACCAAACGAAACGATCAAAGCAAAATGTTATTGTTCTACGTGGTAAAGAACCAAAGATCAAAAAGCAAAAGGATACGATCTACAAAAACACGGAAAACACACACGTGGAGAAAAATGGGGTTAGCACGACTATGAAAATGAGCACAAAAGGTCCTAACGAAGACTACGCTTGGTTGTCGTGCCAACACAAGGAGAGACCACAACTCGTTTGCCAAAGGAGGATAAGCAATAGATTTGTGCACTTGCCTCGGTGCGCTCTTTCTTCTCTCTTGTTGGCTTACAAGCTTGGTATTCTCTTTGTATTGTGAGACTATGTATCTTTCTATTCTATCTTTTTCTTTTCCTTTTTTTTGATTCTTTTTATTTTTCTCCCTTGCTATGCTACTATGTTAGCTTTTGTATTTGGCCTCACACTCTCACTTTCCGAAGGCAAGTGCACAATGCTTAGACAAACACAAAATGAGTTGCTCTCATAGGATAGATACACACAAAGGAAGATATGGGGCTGTCAAGGTGGTGCAAGTTATACCTTTGGTATTTTTGACGACTTGCAACGGTTGGTGGGGGATGATGTTCGAGTGGCATGGTGTCGTTGAGAGCGTGATGACTTTGATGCGGAAGCTGTTGTGAAAATGGCGACAAACACACGAAACACGAACAAGCGAAGTGGAAAGGTCAGCGAACGAAATTGAGGCGTCAACGGGCAAGGAAGCTCGGTCAGAGGCGACCGGTAGTACCGCTTGCAACGAACGGTAGTACCGCTTGTACTACCGGTTACTTGCGGTAGTACCGCTTGCACGACCGGTAGTACAGCTTGTCACAGAACTGGAACGGGATGAACTTGCCAAAAATCTCAAATTCGTGAAGATCTGACCGAAAGGCTGGGCTAGAAACAACAGGGGCTATAGATCGACTCCCAAAGCAACAGATCTATGGACCAAAACCACGAAAAACTCACCAAATCCAGAGATCGATCCGAAGACAAATTGGGGCTCTTTTTGGTGGGATTTTCGATTTTAAGGTGGATAAAAGAAAAATTCGGGGGAAATTCATGATCAACCGTGCTCTTGATACCAATATGTTAGGGGGTAACCCGGGGGTTGGCCCGATCTTTCACGACTTCCACGAGAAACGAGGGGAAAGCGATGGTCGGGGAATGAAATCGAGGATGGGGATGAAAACCACGAACACACGCACACCAAAACACGATACACGCCTACTCCTCACGCCGGTGGCAACCGGTCCAACATAATCCCTAGGATCGGTGATGGGCGAAGCTCGCTCTCCACGCCAACAACGGGGGATGAGGGGCTTGGTGAGATCTTGACGACTTGGGGGCGAGAAACCGAGAACCCAAGGCCTTGTACAACTTGAACGCACTAGGCAAGATCCAAGAGGGGGGTGGATAATCCGGTGCTCCTTGGTAGGAGCATGAGACCAATAGATATAAGTCCTCAAAGGGTTTCCTTAATATCTATTATTATCCAAGTCTAGGGTTTACAATGGAGGGTGGGGGCTATATATAGTCCAGCCACAAAACAGGGGTAGTTTCGGAACAAAAAGGTAAATTATAGGAAGGGTTACAGGGCACAGGGCCGAACTCAGGCATTCAGGATCAGTCAGGGCCGGTAGTACCGGTCCGGCAACCGGTAGTACCGGTCGCATCCGGTAGTACCGCTCCTGGAGCGGTAGTACCGCTTGAGGGTCTGGAGCTTCCGTCGGAGGCGCCAGTGGTGAGCGGTAGGAGGGGCGGTAGTACCGCTGCCCGGTAGTACCGGTTGCTGGGACGGTAGTACCGCTTGCGTCTGGGGAGTGGAGTGGTGCTTCCTGGAGCGTTCGGTACCTGGGGCCGGTAGGACCGCTTGGAGCGGTAGTACCGGTCGGCTCAACCGGTAGTACCGCTTGCGTCTGGCAGCGACTGGTTGCTTCCCCTCCGTTCCTTGGGTCCTTCTCTTCATACAGTATGATGCACAGTGTATGCGTATGAAGTAGCAAGCCATCCAAGGGTGTGTCGAAGTCACACAAGGAGAGGAGCGAGTTCACCTTAGCTTGAAGGAGTTTGGCTCGGGCGCGAGTCATGGGTCCACTTGGGGAGCTAGTGGGAGTAGATGTAGTAGCGGTTGTAGGACGGGCTGCATCACACGAGTTGACAAAAAGAGCTCTAGAGAGCATCCCACAAGTGAGTTCAAGATCGAACCCAGCTCTGATACCTTTTTCATGCTTTGCATCTTTCATGTTGGCAAATTGCTCTTTCCTATGGTTTGATTGCAAGCATGTTAATGGTATTATCTCCCCTTGTGACATTCATGTTTCTTCGCTTTTAGATAATGATGTTTTGTGTGTTGTAACAAAATTGTTGAACAATTTCTCTCTCCGATGTTTTGTGTGCAACCGCAATTCCATTAAGAGCATGTATTGTCATGAAAACTTCCAAGAATCTCGTCTTGTTGCTGCAACAAACATAAGGACCACTTGCTCTTTCATTTGGTTTGTTTGCAAACACGTTACTTTGGCTTCCGCTTGGGATACTCATATTCCCATGAAATTTGATTTTGATGATTTGTGTGTGACATCCAACATGTTGAACAATTTCTCATTCCAATGGTTGGTTTGCACACATAATGATGTTTCTCTGGACATTCTTCCGTGTGTGTTTGTGCCAAATTCTCCTATTCTTGCATCAAAGATGTTGTTTGAAATTTGGATCCAATGCTTTGAATGCCCCAATTCTATGTTATATGGAGTTTTTGAGTTTCTACATTTGGATGATGTTCAAACATTTTCCATGCACATTGACCTTGCATATGCATCTCGTTTGCTATACTTGAGTTGTGCTAATTGTGTTGTGAACAAGAATGGACATGCCACAAATGACATGCTCCTCTATCACACACAAACATATGTTGCTTGGTCTTTGTTGTATGAAGGTACAAATGCATACACGTCAACCTCTATGGACTATATGTTGACAAGAAGAACCGAAGAGAGTTACCTATGGCTACACGTCTTTGAGCTATATCTACAAGCTAAGGTGACTTCCTTCTACTTGAGGACTCATGCTATAATCTTCATGAATTGGCTACGCTTTGAGTGTTGCTTCGCTTTTGTCGCGAGCTTTGTAGGCTTCATGGAAGGTGAAGGAACATTGAAGTGTTGTCAAGTCAATCTTCCCGAGGATGACTATATGGTGAACCCCAGGATCAAGGATGTCCTTCGACCTCTTCTACTTCGTGATGAACGTGGAGAGTCGAGGACGACTCTTTTTGAAGGGAGGGGAGATAATGCAGCCCGACCTACGGTCGTTAATACATCAAGGTCTCCAACTTATGCCAAGTCGTCATGGACTCCAAAGGTGAATCTGTTCCTCTATGCGAGCCCACTTCCTACCCTAGTGAATGGCATGCTACTTCATACTCCGTCACATATGCATGATAGGTTCATACTGACCAGCACGGAGGCATAGATGATAGACTAAAGATAACCCCCATTGTGGAATCTCTAGTTTTGCCTCATCCCCTTTACCAAGGGGACCGACTATCGTCACCAACCTCGATTGGACTTTGCATCACGCATCCATCGTTGAACAAGGCCTTGGAGTTCGATGTCTCGTCTCCAAGTTGTCAAGACCCTCCCCAAGGTGTTCTTCACTCTCCGATGTGGATTTGAGGGAGCACGTTGACCGATCTTTCCTTGCGAGGATTCTATCGGATCGGTGGCCGCTGTTCGGGAGCAATCGGCCTTGTATCGTGTGAATTTTGCGTGTGTTCATCGTGTTCTTCGCGAGGTGTGTGTTCGCTTCCGCTACCTTCTCCCTTTCCCCTCGCTTTCCCATTGATTTTACCACGAGATCCGTAAAGATCGGGCACCCAAGAGGTTAACCCCTCCATCAGTTCCTTGCGCTAGTCCCTTGCATAGAAGGACATAGTGCAAGATGGATGGGTTCTTCCGCACTTCTCTCATCTCACTTTTGGGGGCAAGAAGAACACTCTTAGTTTTTCCACTGGAGTTTGGCTTGTGGCACTCACTCACTATCGTGTGGTTCTCTTGCTCACCACTCTTCTCACAAGATGGTCTTGTGTATTGCGCCCTCGCTAAAGCCTTTGCATTGTCCGCAATTATTTGGCTAGGAGTCATTGGTTGTAAAACACAAGTTTTTTCAAGCCATTTGAAGGTATAAGTGTTTGAGTGACCATCATGCAAAGCACGCTTCTCATATTGCCACGGCCTTCCTAGCAACATATGGCAAACCGTCATGGGGACCACGTCACATTCCACCGTGTCTTTGTATGGTCCAATTGAGAACGTTACCGAGACGGTGTGCTTGATCTTGACGGACCCTTGGTCACTTAGCCATTGTATATGGTAGGGGTGCTTATGCGGATGGAGGGTGAGGTTGAGTTTCTCACACAATTCCGTACTTGCGAGATTGTGGCAACTCCCTCCATCGATGACAACTTTGATGGACTTCCCATTGATACCGGCACGAGTTTGGAAGATGTTTGATCGTTGGTCTTCATTCTCATTGGCTTGAGTAGTTAAGACCCTTGTGACCACAAGCGATGGACTTGCGTCATGCTCACACACAAGTAGTTCTTGGTCCTCTTCCAAATGTTGCCTTGCCATGGCTTCCTTGACCCTTGCATCAAACTCATCTTCACTCAAGTATTCTTCATCGCCGTTGTCATGGATGAACAAAACTTTCTTGTTCCCACATGCGGCCGACTTGTGTCCTTTGCCTCCACACTTGTTGATGCAGCCCGACCTACGGTCGTTACTACATCAAGGTCTCCAACTTACGCCAAGTCGTTGGGCGGAAAATCTTCAAGAAAAACACCAAATCGAAGGGGGGAATCAAGGAATTAGGCTATGGGAACGCAAAGGAAGGTAGATCAACAAGTTTAGCAAGTAATCCACGGATCAAAACCTACCAAAACGCACTCAAATGACAGATCGATCCAAAACATGAATTGGGCCTATTTTTGGTGGAATTTTCGAATTTATGGGGAAAAGACCAAATTGATGAGAAATCCGTGGCAACCAAAAGCTGCTGATACCAGATGATGTAGGGGTTAACCTCTTGGGTGGCCCGATCTTCACGGATCTCGTGGTCAAATTGATGGGAAAGCGAGGGGAAAGGGAGTACTACAACAACAATGATTCCCCAAGCATGGACGACTTAAAGAATGACAATGCGAAGCTCCTCACGTCGCACCGACCAAGACGGAGCCTCCAACTCGAGTGCGCCAAGGTCCATCATCAAATGGAAAAGTTCCAAAGCGACCTCCACAACTTCAAGAAGGACATGGACGACGACTTCGACAAAAACATGAGCATGGTCGCCAAGACTAATGATGCTTTGCGCTCATTAGAAAAACTTACAAGGAAGAGTGCCAAGGTCAAGGGCCATCGTCGTGAGCGTCATATGGATGACCAAGTGCGCCACCTACATCAACCATCGGCAAGGCACGCCAATGACCTCCGTCGACACAATCACAAGGCACCTTCAACTTCTTGTGCCACCACCAAAATGGCACCAAGGGCAAGCCTTCGTCCACGCCATCAAGATTCAACGACTACGCTTGCATTTGAAGACCTGATGAACGAGGAAAATGAAGACCTCTACTTCGCCAAGTTGGATAGCATGAGCCTACCTCCACCACTACTACGAGATGGCCACAAGACGGTCGAGCATGGGATTTTCCCTTCGACCATGGAGGAGAGCGATGATGCCCACCTTATGGCATCCAACCTTGAAGGCGACAAGGTCAAGAATGGTGAGCATGGGATTTTCCCTTCACCAAAGGAGGCGCATGGAGTTGAGGAAACCGAGCCTATCCCCATATGCTTGAGTGATGATGTGGTACCAATCCCATGTGAGTATGAGAGCCACTTAGCCCACTTGAGTGAGAACAAGAGTGAGATGAGTGACTCCACCTTATGTGAGATTGATTGATTCCACTTGGAGGGCATGAGTGATACTCCTAGTGAGTTGAGAGTGGTAGTTCATAGTTCAAGTGAGACCATTTCGATTGCTAACAACTTGCCCTCTACCTCTAGTGTGTTCTCTTGTGTTGTGCTAGGTTCCATGGAGGAAGACGCAGCAAGCCATGAAGCATTGATGCCTCAATTGGAGAAGATGTACATGGTGCACGAAGATGATGCTATGCCATGGCTACATCAAGAAGACGAAGTCGTCCACAAGGAGGCCACTACTTCCACAACACCCACTTCATATGAGAGGTATGAACAAGGTAACAATAAGGGTGTTGATGATGCCATGATCCAACTAGTGGACATGATGAATTGTGATGATATGCATGTTATGGATGACACTTGTGACATTACATATGCTTCACTCTTATTCCCATGTGATGCTTTGCCTTTGCATAATATTCATCATGTGGAATTGTTTGAGTGTGATAACATTGCCATAAACATGTCGTGCTATGCATCTTGTGTGTATCCTCCAATTGCTTCGGACTTGTCTTGTCATGCTAGTCATTCAATTTCTCCCGTTGCTTGCGATAAGATGAATGCTTGCTATTTCACTTGTTTTTCTTGCAACAATATTTATCATATGCATTCTAATGAGATGGCCCCCATAGCTTTCTTGCCATGATAAGCATGTTCCCCACTTGCATACTCACCATGCATCTATTTCATACTTGATTGAAATTAATGGTGATATGCACAAGAAGAGATACGTCATGATGGATGATGTGGACATCCCTACTATTGATACAACCGTTGTACCTACAGCAACACACATACAAGGACCCATCACAAGATCTCGTGCCAAACAACTTAACTATCAGGTACTTTCGTTTCTTGGAACTATTCCTTACATACATGAGAATATGATGCTGCCTAAATCAGATACATTTCTTACTCTTAGGAATGATGGACCAAGCATGGATGAGAGGGACAAGCATTGGAGCATGGCCATGCATGGAGATGGCAGCAAGCATGTGATGATCCAAGAGAAGGCCACGGATGAAGATTTCAGAACTTTGAGGCCACCATAATGAAGAAAGAAGGCTTCGACGAAATATTAAAGATCAATACTTTACGAATTCGTCCATAGCATAATATGGTGCTGCGACACCTTTATTTTGGGCCAGGCCCATGTAATTTTCGCAGGATTTTAATTAGCCACTTTTTAGAGTCCGTATTTGAGGGGAAAAGGACTTTTAGGGTTGGATTCGGCCACCACTTCCATGGCTGGCCGAAACCCCACCTTTTCGCCCTTAAATACGCCCCATAGCCGAACCTCTAGACTCGGATTTTGTTTAGAGATTAAGTTAGCCATAGTCGCAACTTCGCCAAGGCTCGAGCGTCGCAGAGGCCTCTTGTACTTCGCACCTATTCAGGATCCCACCTCTTTCAATAAAGCTTTCCTCTTAATCCGCAATATCTTGATTGCAATATTGGTTCTTACTTGTTCTCGATTTCAGGTAGGAATTAAGACCCTCGCTGGTCAGGCTGATCGTGTTCACGCAGGATCGGTAACCTCCAGGAGATTGGCCTAGCGATTGCATTGGCGCTCGTGCTCGCACGTGTAGTCGGATCGTCAAGCCCGAACTCCACCAAATCGATTATCGCCATCTCATCGAAAGATCGGACACCTTTGCCCTATCAAGTGGTATCAGATTTCAGGTTGCTCGGTGAGATTTTACTGTTTTTCATAGATTAGATCTGTTTTTACCTATAACCCACGAAAAAGCCAAAAACACAGTTAGAGTTTAGATCCATCCCATAACCAATCTACGCCTCGCATTATCTTTTCAGTTTTTGCATTGTTGAATTTGTGTCTACATCGTCGCGTCGAGTTGCTGGTCTTAGTGTCTCGTCCCTTAGAGTTTCGAGTTCTAATCATACTAGTCACCGCCACACTCGCCGATCACCACCACCATATTCCGCCGCCATATACCCTGCCACCATAAACCCTAAAACTCCGCCACCGCCTCCCTACCGCGACACGGATCCGATCACCTTCCCTGCCGCGGCACGAGTCCGAGTTGAGTCATTATTTCCTAGTTATTTCTTTTGACTTTCCTTCTTTGTTGTTTCCGTGTTCCGCTAAAGTCCGTGTCGAGCTAAGAGTCCGGTCGTAAGTCCAGAAGGAGAGCAAAAAAAAAAAAAAAGTCTGGAACCGCCTCCGAAAATTTTTTCTGGCTATACTGGTTTTCGGCTTTGGGGATCACTTTTCTCCATCGGCCGTTATAGCGATATTTTTTTGGCGCCTGCGCGCTTTCCGGAGCAAAATAAAAAATTTCGAAAAAAATTTTTGGGGGCTAACCTCTTTTTAGACCCCGTAGATCAGTTCTAGACACTCGCCATCCTAGTAATTTTCTGCATCTCGGATCGCTTTTCAAGGTGCTATATCATCATACAGTGCTTGTTGTGTCGCGTCGTGACATCGTTGGTGATCTAGGCTCGCGTCTCTAGTACGGTCTAGCCTAGGACCAGCACAGTACCGTCGTTGAGCATTCTTTCAACTTTTGCATTGCTATTTTGATAATTGCTAACCCCTTTGCTAAGCCTTCCCAGAGCTCCACAGATACTCTCCACGTGCGGTGTTTCGACTCCTGGTAATCGCTTGGTTCAATCTCTGGACCCACTGATCCTCGTGGTTGCACATCGCCTTTTCCTGCTGTTTGGTAAGAACTTGTAAGAGCTTCGTATATTGCTTGACGGCTTACGCGTGACTTCCACCATATTCCTGTAGTATATACCTGTGCTTTTAAGGACTAACCATGACAGATACTTCGCGGAATCCTGCCACCATGACGAACGAAGAACTACATGCCCACTTCTCCGCGCTCTTGGTCAGTCGCGCTGAAGACGTGGATACGCGCCTAGGGGAGTTTGACACCAAGCTCACCAACGCCGTGGACAAGATCGATGGACTCGAGAAATCCTTCAACGCCAAGCTTGACGTTCGGTTCAAGGAGCTTTTGAACCGATTGCCCGCACCCGCACCGGCACCCACACATGGCGCACGGCGCATTCCGATCACGGGTCGGACTGCTGGTTCGGCTCCCGCCGCACCCCCGGCGGCTCCTGCTGCGACTGACGTTCCTCAGACTTCCGTCGCGGCTGCTGCTGCGACATTGGGGACAGACGACGGGTACTACTACGACCCCGACGACGACGATCTGTTTGACGAGGAGGTTGAACAACCTCCACAGGTACCTGCTGGTCGTCCCCGACATTACTACCGCAACGCTCGCCCACCGGTACGTACTGATGATGATCATGTTGCAAAGCTTAAATTAAATATTCCATCTTTTGAGGGTAAATATAATCCTGATGCATATCTTACATGGGAGATGGAAGTAGAACAACGTTTTGCATGCTTAAAATATCCTGAGAATATGCGTGTTAGTGCTGCTACATGTGAATTTACTAAATTTGCTTCCCTTTGGTGGTCTGAGTATTGTCGTTTAAATCCTACTACTATTCCTAGCACTTGGACTGCTTTAAAAACTGCTATGCGTGTTCGTTTTGTACCTCCCACTTATCAACGTGATTTACTAAAGAATCTGACACGCTTAGAGCAAGGGAAAAATTCTGTAGAAGAGTATTATCAGGAATTGCAAACGGGGATGGTTAGGTGTGGTCTTGTTGAATCTAATGAACAAATGCTTGCACGTTTCTTTGGTGGATTAAACAAGGACATTCAGCACATATTAGATTATAAGGAATATAATTCTATCACTCGTTTGTTTCATCTTGCTTGCAAAGCTGAACGTGAAGTGCAGGATCGCCAAACACCATGGAGGAGGACTAATAATTCTGCAGGTCGCACATCCACTTGGACATCCCGACAATCAGCACCTCCTCGTGATTCGCCTCCAGCTCCTACCACATCCAAGGCCACCACACGATTTCCAGCTGCTCCTCCACCATCATCCAATGCTCCTGCTCGTAGTGCATCTTCTATGGCTTCCACGGGTAAGACAAAGGAT
The DNA here is from genome assembly GCA_910589765.1 of Avena atlantica. Classification (NCBI taxonomy): domain Eukaryota; kingdom Viridiplantae; phylum Streptophyta; class Magnoliopsida; order Poales; family Poaceae; genus Avena; species Avena atlantica. The sequence goes on along the minus strand of OU342737.1, from coordinate 277,785,017 downwards.
ATACAATGCCGCAAGTGCTGGGGTTTTGGTCATATTGAGAGACAGTGCACAACACAACGTGTGATGATGGTGCGAGAAGATGGTGAATACGATTCAGCGAGTGACTTCGATGAAGATACACTAGCCCTTATTTCTGCCCGAGATGGAGACAATTCTGATGATGATGCAGAGCCAGAGGTAATGGGAGCTGAAGCTGCTGATCAATACAAGAGTTTAATTACACAACGTGTGTTGAGTGTGCAATTGAGCAAATCTGAGCAAGATCAACGCCACAACCTGTTCCAAACACGTGGTGTTGTCAAGGAAAGAGCTATACGGATCATCATTGATGGAGGGAGTTGTAATAATCTGGCCAGTGTTGACATGGTAGAGAAGCTTGCGCTTCCAACAAGACAACGCCCACATTCATACTACATCCAATGGTTTGAGAGTTCTCGCAAGATCAAGGTAACAAGAACGGTACGCGTGCATTTTACTATTGGTACATATTCTGATTTTGTTGATTGTGATGTTGTACCTATGCAAGCTTGTTCTTTGTTACTTGGTAGACCATGGCAATTTGATAGAGAATCTGTTCATAATGGCAAAACTAATCACTATTCTCTTATGCATGATGGAAAGAAAATTGGTCTAAAACCTATGACTCCCGAACAGATTTTAAAAGATGATCTTGCTAGAGCTAGTAGAGCTAAAACTGAGGAGAAAAATAAAAGTGAGAATCAGATTGTTGCTGCAGATTTTATACCACCAAAGAACACTAAATCTGATTCTACACATGCTACTGAAATTCGTTTGAAGAGTCCATGTATGCTTGCAAATAAAATTGATATTGCTGAACTAGATGTAAACAATACTCAATGTTATGCAATTGTCTGCAAAGAGGTTTTGTTTTCATTTGAGGATATGCCTCCTTCTTTGCCACCCGCTGTTGCTAACCTTTTGCAGGAATATGAGGACGTCTTTCCCGCTGAGTTGCCACCAGGACTACCTCCTATTAGAGGAATTGAGCATCAAATTGATCTACTTCCTGGTGCCACGTTGCCCAACCGCGCGCCATATAGAACCAATCCAGAGGAGACAAAGGAGATACAACGCCAAATTCAGGAACTACTCGACAGAGATCATATTCGTGAGTCCCTTAGCCCTTGTGCTGTTCCTATTATTTTGGTACCTAAGAAAGATGGTTCTTCGCGCATGTGTACTGATTGTAGAGCTATCAATAATATTACTATTCGATATCGCCATCCTATTCCACGTTTAGATGACATGCTTGATGAATTGAGTGGCTCTACCATGTTTTCTAAAGTTGATTTGCGTAGTGGTTACCACCAGATTCGTATGAAATTAGGAGATGAATGGAAAACAGCATTTAAAACTAAGTTCGGTTTATATGAGTGGTTAGTAATGCCTTTTGGTTTAACTAATGCACCTAGCACTTTCATGAGATTAATGAACGAAGTTTTACGTGCTTTCATTGGCCGTTTTGTGGTAGTCTACTTTGATGATATTCTGATTTATAGCAAATCTTTAGAGGAACATTTGGACCATTTACGTGCTGTTTTCAATGCTTTACGTGATGCACGTTTGTTTGGTAACCTTGAGAAGTGCACCTTTTGCACCAATCGAGTTGCGTTTCTTGGCTATGTTGTTACATCACAGGGTATTGAAGTGGATCCATCCAAGATTGAAGCTATTGAGAATTGGCCGCAGCCCAAGACGGTCACACAAGTGAGGAGTTTTCTTGGCCTCGCTGGTTTTTATAGGCGCTTTGTTAAAGACTTTGGATCAATTGCCGCACCGCTGAATGAGCTTACCAAGAAGGATGTGCCCTTTGTTTGGGGCGATGCACAACAACAGGCCTTCGTCATATTGAAAGATAAGCTAACACATGCTCCCTTACTCCAACTTCCTGATTTTACTAAGACTTTTGAGCTTGAATGTGATGCTAGTGGCATTGGTTTGGGAGGGGTGTTATTACAAGAGGGAAAACCTGTTGCATATTTTAGTGAGAAATTGAGTGGGGCTAGTCTGAACTATTCTACTTATGATAAAGAATTATATGCGTTGTTTCGGACATTAGAAACTTGGCAACATTATCTATGGCCTAAGGAATTTGTTATTCATTCTGATCATGAATCTTTGAAGCATATTCGTAGTCAAGCTAAGTTGAATCGTCGTCATGCAAAGTGGGTTGAATTTATTGAGTCTTTTCCTTATGTTATCAAACACAAAAAGGGTAAAGATAATATTATTGCTGATGCTTTGTCACGCCGTTATCCTTTGTTATCTCAACTTGACTTCAAAATATTTGGATTGGAAACTATTAAGGAACAATATGTGCATGATGCTGAATTTAAAGATGTGTTGCAGAATTGTAGAGATGGTAGAACTTGGAACAAGTTCGTCTTCAATGATGGATTTGTGTTCCGTGCTAACAAACTATGCATTCCAGATAGCTCTGTTCGTCTTTTGTTGTTACAGGAGGCGCATGGAGGAGGATTGATGGGACACTTTGGTGTCAAGAAGACGGAGGATGTTCTTGCTGCACACTTCTTTTGGCCACGTATGCGTCGTGATGTTGAGAGATTTGTGGCACGCTGCACTACTTGTCAAAAAGCTAAGTCTCGCCTTAATCCACATGGTTTATATATGCCTCTTCCTGTTCCTAGTGTTCCTTGGGAGGATATTTCTATGGACTTTGTTTTGGGATTGCCACGAACGCAGAAGGGGAGGGATAGTATTTTTGTTGTTGTGGATCGGTTTTCTAAGATGGCACACTTTATTCCTTGTCATAAAACGGATGCTGCTGCGCATATTGCTGATTTGTTCTTTCGTGAAATTGTTCGTTTACATGGTGTGCCAAATACTATTGTCTCTGATCGTGATACTAAATTTCTTAGCCACTTTTGGAGATGTTTATGGGCTAAGTTGGGGACTAAATTGTTGTTTAGTACTACATGTCATCCCCAAACTGATGGTCAAACTGAAGTAGTAAATAGAACTTTGTCTACTATGTTACGGGCTGTTTTAAAGAAGAACTTAAAATTGTGGGAAGAGTGTTTACCTCATATAGAATTTGCTTATAATCGTTCATTGCATTCTACCACAAAGATGTGCCCATTTGAGATTGTGTATGGTTTTGTTCCTCGTGCACCTATTGATTTATTGCCTTTACCTTCTTCGGTGCAACATAATTTGGATGCTACACAACGCGCTGAAATGATATTAGACTTGCATAAGACTACTAAAGATAACATTGAACACATGAATGCTAAGTATAAACTTGCTGGGGATAAAGGGAGAAAGCATGTTGTGTTTGATGTTGGCGATCTTGTTTGGTTACATTTGCGTAAAGATCGTTTTCCTGATTTACGCAAGTCTAAGTTAATGCCACGTGCTGCTGGTCCCTTTAAGGTGTTAGAGAGAATCAATGATAATGCATATAAACTTGAGTTGCCTGCAGACTTTGGTACGGTTAGTCCTACATTTAACATTGCAGATTTGAAGCCTTACTGTGGTGAGGAAGATGAGATTGCGTCGAGGACGACTTCAATTCAAGAAGGGGAGCATGATGTGGACATCCCTACTATTGATACAACCGTTGTACCTACAACAACACACATACAAGGACCCATCACAAGATCTCGTGCCAAACAACTTAACTATCAGGTACTTTCGTTTCTTGGAACTATTCCTTACATACATGAGAATATGATGCTGCCTAAATCAGATACATTTCTTACTCTTAGGAATGATGGACCAAGCATGGATGAGAGGGACAAGCATTGGAGCATGGCCATGCATGGAGATGGCAGCAAGCATGTGATGATCCAAGAGAAGGCCACGGATGAAGATTTCAGAACTTTGAGGCCACCATAATGAAGAAAGAAGGCTTGGAAGAAATATTAAAGATCAATACTTTACGAATTCGTCCATAGCATAATATGGTGCTGCGACACCTTTATTTTGGGCCAGGCCCATGTAATTTTCGCAGGATTTTAATTAGCCACTTTTTAGAGTCCGTATTTGAGGGGAAAAGGACTTTTAGGGTTGGATTCGGCCACCACTTCCATGGCTGGCCGAAACCCCACCTTTTCGCCCTTAAATACGCCCCATAGCCGAACCTCTAGACTCGGATTTTGTTTAGACATTAAGTTAGCCATAGTCGCAACTTCGCCAAGGCTCGAGCGTCGCAGAGGCCTCTTGTACTTCGCACCTATTCAGGATCCCACCTCTTTCAATAAAGCTTTCCTCTTAATCCGCAATATCTTGATTGCAATATTGGTTCTTACTTGTTCTCGATTTCAGGTAGGAATTAAGACCCTCGCTGGTCAGGCTGATCGTGTTCACGCAGGATCGGTAACCTCCAGGAGATTGGCCTAGCGATTGCATTGGCGCTCGTGCTCGCACGTGTAGTCGGATCGTCAAGCCCGAACTCCACCAAATCGATTATCGCCATCTCATCAAAAGATCGGACACCTTTGGCCTACATTTAACATTGCAGATTTGAAGCCTTACTGTGGTGAGGAAGATGAGATTGCGTCGAGGACGACTTCAATTCAAGAAGGGGAGCATGATGTGGACATCCCTACTATTGATACAACCGTTGTACCTACAGCAACACACATACAAGGACCCATCACAAGATCTCGTGCCAAACAACTTAACTATCAGGTACTTTCGTTTCTTGGAACTATTCCTTACATACATGAGAATATGATGCTGCCTAAATCAGATACATTTCTTACTCTTAGGAATGATGGACCAAGCATGGATGAGAGGGACAAGCATTGGAGGATGGCCATGCATGGAGATGGCAGCAAGCATGTGATGATCCAAGAGAAGGCCACGGATGAAGATTTCAGAACTTTGAGGCCACCATAATGAAGAAAGAAGGCTTGGATGAAATATTAAATATCAATACTTTACGAATTCGTCCATAGCATAATATGGTGCTGCGACACCTTTATTTTGGGCCAGGCCCATGTAATTTTCGCAGGATTTTAATTAGCCACTTTTTAGAGTCCGTATTTGAGGGGAAAAGGACTTTTAGGGTTGGATTCGGCCACCACTTCCATGGCTGGCCGAAACCCCACCTTTTCGCCCTTAAATACGCCCCATAGCCGAACCTCTAGACTCGGATTTTGTTTAGACATTAAGTTAGCCATAGTCGCAACTTCGCCAAGGCTCGAGCGTCGCAGAGGCCTCTTGTACTTCGCACCTATTCAGGATCCCACCTCTTTCAATAAAGCTTTCCTCTTAATCCGCAATATCTTGATTGCAATATTGGTTCTTACTTGTTCTCGATTTCAGGTAGGAATTAAGACCCTCGCTGGTCAGGCTGATCGTGTTCACGCAGGATCGGTAACCTCCAGGAGATTGGCCTAGCGATTGCATTGGCGCTCGTGCTCGCACGTGTAGTCGGATCGTCAAGCCCGAACTCCACCAAATCGATTATCGCCATCTCATCGAAAGATCGGACACCTTTGCCCTATCAATGGATGATGTCTATCTCTACCATGCACACACGTTCTTCCTTTTGTGTATGATGTGTGTAGGTGCCCGCACGAGAATGTCAACCTTGGTTGAGCACGAGTTGACAAAAAGAGCTCTAGAGAGCATCCCACAAGTGAGTTCAAGATCGAACCCAGCTCTGATACCTTTTGCATGCTTTGCATCTTTCATGTTGGCAAATTGCTCTTTCCTATGGTTTGATTGCAAGCATGTTAATGGTATTATCTCCCCTTGTGACATTCATGTTTCTTCGCTTTTAGATAATGATGTTTTGTGTGTTGTAACAAAATTGTTGAACAATTTCTCTCTCCGATGTTTTGTGTGCAACCACAATTCCATTAAGAGCATGTATTGTCATGAGAGCTTCCAAGAATCTCGTCTTGTTGTTGCAACAAACATAAGGACCACTAGCTCTTTCATTTGGTTTGTTTGCAAACGTGTTGTTTTTTCTTCCGTTTGGGATACTCATATTCCCATGAGATTTTGATGATTTGTGTGTGACATCCAACATGTCGAACAATTTCTCTTTCCAATGGTTGGTTTGCACACATAATGATTTTGCTTTGGACATTCTTCCTTGCGTGTTTTTGCCGAATTCTCCTATTCTCGCATCAAGGACGTTGATCAAAATTCTAGTCAATTGCCTTGAGTGGCACACTAAAACATTGTATGGAGTTTTTGAGTTCCCACATTTGGATGATGTTCAAACGATTTCCATGCACTTTGACCTTGCATATGCATTCCATTTGCTATACATGCATTGTACTAATAGTGTTGTGAACAAGAATGGACATGCCACATTTGACATGCTCCTCTATCACACACGAAAATATTTTTCTTGGTCTTTGTTGTGTTGACAAGAAGAACCGAAGAGAGTTACCTATGGCCACCCTTCATCGAGCTATCTCTACAAGCTAAGGTGACTTCCTTCTACTTGAGGACTCATGCTATAATCTTCATGAATTGGTGATGTGGACATCCCTTCTATTGATACAACCGTTGTACCTACAGCTACACACATACAAGGACCCATCACAAGATCTCGTGCCAAACAACTTAACTATCAGGTACTTTCGTTTCTTGGAACTATTCCTCACATACATGAGAATATGATGCTGCCTAAATTAGATGTATTTCTTACTCTTAGGAATGATGTTATGGGGTAACCCGTGGGTTGGCCCGATCTTTCACGAATTCCACGAGAAACGAGGGGAAAGCGGTGGTCGGGGGATTAAATCGAGGGGGGAGATGAAAACCACGAACACACACACACCAAAACACGATACACGCCTATCTCTCACGCCGGTGGCAACCGGTCCAACATAATCTCTAGGATCGGTGTTGGGCGAAGCTCGCTCTCCACGCCAACAACGGGGGATGAGGTGCTTGGTGAGATCTTGACGACTTGGGGGCGAGAAACCGAGAACCCAAGGCCTTGTACAACTTGAACGCACTAGGCAAGATCCAAGAGGGGGGTGGATAATCCGGTGCTCCTTGGTAGGAGCATGAGACCAATAGATATAAGTCCTCAAAGGGTTTCCTTAATATCTATTATTATCCAAGTCTAGGGTTTACAATAGAGGGTGGGGGGCTATATATAGTCCAGCCACAAAACAGGGGTAGTTTCGGAACAAAAAGGTAAATTATAGGAAGGGTTACAAGGCACAGGGCCGAACTCAGGCGTTCAGGATCAGACAGGGCCGGTAGTACCGGTCCGGCAACCGGTAGTACCGGTCGAAACCAGTAGTACCGCTCCGGGAGCGGTAGTACCGCTTGAGGGCCTGGAGCTTCCGTCGGAGGCGCCTGTGGCGAGCGGTAGGAGGGGGCGGTAGTACCGCTGTCCGGTAGTACCGGTTGTTGGGCCGGTAGTACCGCTTGCGTCTGGGGCATGGAGTGGTGCTTCCTGGAGCGTCCGGTAGTAGGGGCCGGTAGGACCGCTTGGAGCGGTAGTACCGGTCGGCTCAACCGGTAGTACCGCTTGCGTCTGGCAGCGACTGGTTGCTTCCCCTCCGTTCCTTGGGTCCTTCTCTTCGTACCTGATGATGCACAGTGTATGCGTATGAAGTAGCAAGCCATCCAAGGGTGTGTCGAAGTCACACAATGAGAGGAGCGAGTTCACCTTAGCTTGGAGGAGTTTGGCTCGGGCGCGAGTCATGGGTCCACTTGGGGAGCTCGTGGGAGTAGATGTAGTAGCGGTCGTAGGACGGGCTGCATCAGCTCCCCCCCCCCTTGGGAAAGAGTCGTCCTCGACTCTTCAACCGTCACAACTTCCTCTTCGCCATGGTCGGGTGAGAGGTCCTTGACATTGAATGTCGAGCTCACAAGATACTTCGATGTTGGTATATCGATGACATAGGCGTTGTTGTTGATTCTCTTGAGCACCTTGAATGGTCCATCGCCTCTTGGATTTAGCTTGGAATCGCGTTCCTTGGGGAAGCGGTCTTTACTCAAGTGGATCCACACAAGGTCGCCCTCATCAAAGATCATCTCTTTCTTGGTCTTGTTTAGCCTTGATGCTTGGCGAAGGACTTGTTGCTCGATCGTAGCTCGTGTGTCTTCTTGGAGTTTCTTCATTTTTTGGGCACGCTTGACAACGTCCATATTGGCACGTTCATGAAGTGGAAGTGGAAGGATATCGAGCGCGGTGAGAGGCTTGAAGCCGTAGACGATCATGAACGGACTCCTCATGGTGGTGGAGTGCTTGGCGCGGTTGTAGGCGAACTCGGCGTGTGGAATACATTCCTCCCAGTCTTTAAGGTTCTTCTTTATCAACACCCGGAGGAGTGTTCCAAGACTTCGATTGACGACCTCGGTTTGTCCATCGGTTTGAGGATGCGAGGCGGACAAGAAGAGGAGCTTGATGCCGAGCTTGGCCATGAGAGTCTTCTAGAAGTAGCTCATGAATTTTACGTCGCGGTCGGAGATGATTGTTGTAGGCACACCGTGTAGCCGAATTATTTCCCTTAAAAACAAATTGGCTACATGTGAAGCATCATCGGTCTTATGGCACGGAATGAAATGTGCCATTTTCGAAAAGCGATCCACTACCACAAATATAGAATCATGACCATGTTTAGATCTAGGCAATCCTAACACAAACTCCATGCTAATGTCCGACCAAGGTGCATGAGGAATAGGCAATGGCATATAAAGACCAAAGGGGTTGGACTTAGACTTAGCTTGGATACATGTGGTGCATCGTTGGACGTGGCGCTCCACATCGCGCTTCATCTTTGGCCAAAAGTAGTGAGTGGAGAGCATGTCATATGTCTTGTCACGGCCAAAGTGACCCATAAGGCCTCCACCATGGGACTCTTGAAGAAGCAAAAGTTGGAGAGACGATTTCGGAATGCAAAGCTTGTTTTGTTTGAAAAGAAAACCCTTATGCAAATAGAAATCATCAATCCCTTTGTCTATTGAACATTGTGCAAATATTGGTCCAAAGAAAGAGTCGAACACGTACAAAGATTTAATGTCATCAAGACCCAAGACATTGACTTCGAGTCGTGTAAGAAGGCTTGTGTTTTTGCGAGACAAGGCGTCCGCTACCACAATTTCTTTGCCCTTCTTGTATTTGACAATGTAAGGAAAAGACTCCATGAACTCAACCAATTTTGCGTGCCTTTTACTCAAGTTGGCTTGGCCCTTAAGATACTTCAACGACTCATGGTCGGAATGGATGATAAATTCTTTGGGCGAAAGATATTGTTGCCACACTTGAAGAACTTGAACCAAGGCAAAAAGTTCTTTGTCATAAATGGGATAATTGAGGCGTGCGCCATCAAGTTTCTCACTATGGTAAGCAATAGGACGCCCATTTTGCATAAGGACGCCACCAATGCCAATACCACTAGCGTCACATTCAATCTCAAAGGTTTTTGTCAAATCCGGCAATGCAAGAAGTGGTGCTTCGGTGAGCCTCTTTTTGAGCTCATCAAAAGCCTTTTGTTGTGCTTTTCCCCAAACGAACGTGACACTTTTCTTGGTCAATTCGTTGAGGGGGCAAGCAATTGTAGAAAAGTCTTTGACAAAACGGCGGTAAAAGCCAGCCAACCCATGAAAACTACGAAGTTCACTAACATATGTAGGGATCCAATCTCGTATGTCCCTGACTTTTGAGACATCAACTTCAATGCCATTAGAAGACACGACAAAACCAAGGAAAATCAGCTTATCTCTTGCAAAAGTGCACTTTGGGAGATTAGCATAAAGCTTTTCATGACGAAGGATTAGAAGGACCTCCTTAACATGAGTAACATGCTCCTCTAGTGACTTGCTATAGACAAGAATGTCATCAAAGTAAACAACTACACTCTTCCCAATGAGAGATCTCAAAATATGGTTCATTAGACGCATGAAGGTAGATGGGGCGTTAGATAAGCCAAAAGGCATAACCAACCATTCATAGAGACCAAGCTTGGTCTTGAAGGCGGTTTTCCACTCATCCCCTTCGGCCATGCGAATTTGATGGTAACCACTACGAAGATCAATTTTCGAAAATATAGTGGCTCCACATAACTCATCAAGCATGTCATCAAGACGCGGTATAGGATGTCGATAACGCACGGTGATAGCATTGATTGGACGACAGTCCATGCATAACCGCAACGTATCATCCGTTTTTGGAACTAGAATCACCGGGACCGCGCTTGGGCTAGTGCTTACTTGGATCAAACCTTTGGAGACGAGTTGGTTGATTTGACATTCGATCTCCTTTGTCTCTTCCGGGTTCGTGTGATACGCGGCGCGGTTTGGAAGTGGTGCGCCGGGTATGAGGTCGATGCGGTGCTCGATTCCACGAAGAGGAGGAAGGCCATGAGGAAGCTCTTCGGGAAAAACGTCTTGGAATTCCTGCAAAATAGTCATCAAAGAAGGAGGAACATTTGTCAAGTCGTTAGTTCCTTGCGCTAGTCCCTTGCATACAAGGACATAGTGCAAGATGGATGGGTTGTTCCGCACTTCTCTCATCTCACTTTTGGTGGCAAGAAGAACACTCTTAGTTTTTCCACTCGAGTTTGGCTTGTAGATCTCACTCACTATGGTGTGGTTCTCTCGCTCACCACTCTTCTCACAAGGTGTTTTTGCGTGTTGCGCCCTCGCTAAAGCCTTTGCATTGTCCACAATTATTTGGCTAGGAGTCATTGGTTGCAACACACAAGTTTTATCAAGCCATTTGAAGGTGTAAGTGTTTGAGTGACCATTATGCAAAGCACGCTTGTCATATTGCCACGGCCTTCCGAGCAACATGTGGCAAACCGTCATTGGGACCACGTCACATTCCACGGTGTCCTTGTAGTGCCCAATTGATAACGTCACCGAGACGGTGTGCTTGATCTTGACGGATCCTTGGTCACTTAGCAATTGGATATGGTAGGGGTGTTTATGCGTATAGAGGGTGAGGTTGAGTTTCTCACACAATTCCGTACTTGCAAGGTTGTGGCAACTCCCTCCATCGATGACAACTTTGATGGACTTCCCATTTATGCCGGCACGAGTTTGGAAGATGTCCGAGCGTTGGTCTTCATTCTCGTTGACTTGGGTAGTCAAGACCCTTGTGACCACAAGCGATGGACTTGCGTCATGCTCACACACAAGAAGTTCTTGGTCCTCTTCCAAATGTTGCCTTTCCATGGCTTCTTTGACTCTTGCATCAAACTCTTCTTCACTCAAGTATTCTTCATCGCCATTGTCATGGATGAACAAAACTTTCTTGTTCCCACATGCATTCGACTTGTGCCCTTTGCCTCCACACTTGTAGCATTCACCGGTGAATGGTTGATCATCCCTTGTGTGTTTGCCACTTGGGGGTTGTTTTCCTTGAGGGAGAGTTGGCTAAGGGAAGCTTGGTGGTACTTGAGGAGCTTCCACTTGGTGTTGTTGGAGTAGTGGTTGATGCTTGCTTGTAGGTGAAGTACGTCTTTGGCTTGTTGTACTTGATGTCCTCTTGCACTTGGCGCTCGGCCTTGGATGCGATGTGCACAAGCTCAACCATGTTGTTGTACTTTTGGAACTCGGTGATGCACTTGATGGGATGGTTCAAGCCATTGAGGAAGCGTGCCATTGTTTGTTCATCCCGCTCTTCAATGTTGGCACGGATCATGTTGAGCTCCATTTGCTTGAAGTACTCTTCCACGGTCTTTGTTCCTTGACTAAGCGTTTGAAGCTTGTTGAAGAGGTCACGCGTGTAGTGTGAAGGAACAAAGCGGGATCTCATATGAGCCTTCATATCTTGCCAAGTTGCGATTGGAGGCTCTTCTTTTGCTTCGCGAGCGAGTTGGACTTGTTCCCACCAAAGGTTGGCATACTCATCAAACTCGAGGGATGCCATGGCCATCATCTTCTCATTGCTATAGTTGTGCATGCGGAAGATCTTGTCGACCTTGAGTTCCCAAGAGAGATATTCCTCGGGCTCATTGGAACCGGTGAACTTTGGCATGGTGAACTTGAGCTTGCCGAAAGTTTCTTCTCCATTGCGGTTCCGGTTGCGGCGGTTGCCATGATTTGGGCGGTCATCATCATCATCCGAGCTCTCATGTCGTGCTTGGTGATTATTGCGTTGCTCTTGCGGTTGTTGAGGTGCCGCGTTTGTTGGTGGAACTTGTTGTTCACGACGAGCTTGGTGAGCTTGCTCGTTTTGTTGACGCGGTTGAGGACGAGGAGGAGGTTGATAGTCCTCACAACGAGCTTGTAACACCCTCAGAATCGACCCTATGCAAGTTTCAGCGATTCTCGCCAAACCCGCATAGAAACGATTCAAAGGTGCCCACCAGGCACTTTCGTGCGGGTGGAAAACGAAGTAATAACATTACACAACAGTCCTCGATGGGACCCACAGAACAGATATATATACAACACGACTCCATGAGTCAAGAATACAGATATAATATACAAAGATCCAAATCACCTTAAAAATGATAGAGCGTCCGACTACGGACAAGATGCAAATGGGGCTAAGAGCCCTAAAGAATAACCAATGGCGTCCATAACCCTGCCCAGGCCAAGCCGGAAGGGTAACCCTGCTAACGACGTCAATCTCAAAACCTGCTTAAACAAAAGGGGTGCCGACAAAGGGCAAAGGAAAAAGAGAGAGCGGTCAGTACTGAGGCCAGTACACGGCGAGGCTAGAATTCGGCGGTCCTCGCCTACATAGGTATGGTGGACTGAAGCGGCAGCGCAGCATACACTAAACAACCTATAGAGACTCGATACAACTAGCGGCTATCAGAGAGGGGTAAGAAAGACCTATTCGGATCCAACCTGAATATTACACCAAATAAACCCATCCTGGTGTTTCCCCCTCGAGACCAAACGAGGAAGTCAACCGAGGAACTCACACAGTTGGCAGTTTTATTTATTCAGTTATCGTTGCAGCAATTACTAGTCAAGTATAGATAATCATCCTGATAAAATAAGCAGTGGGCCATTTTAGTTAACCATTCCGTTGTAGTTGCGACACTTACTAGTTAGATACAATTAGCATGAGATATCCCAAAACCCAGCAGTTGTTGGTACTTTTATTTAGCCATTCCGTTGTGGTTGCAATACTTACTAGTCAGATTCAATGGTTGCAAGCGACAACCCAAACAAGCAATTGTTGGCAGTTTTATTTATCCATTCCATTATAGTGAAGCTGATTACTAGTCATTATAAAGTCAAATTTATAGCACTACTTTAGTTATAGTTGTCTATGATCGAGATACTGTGCTCCAAGTCGTCCATAACCGCGGACATGGCTTTCAGAAAGTTTTACCCGGCCGGGGTGCACCAATAGCAACACACACTCGATCAACCTCGGAAAAACCAAATCAAAACCCAACGAGGCCTTCACGACAAAGCAATCACAGGATTCAGAAATATTTCAGGGGGCCACCCCATTGAGTAGACCCGCAACGAAGCTAGCTGACTCCGAGATGGACTCAAGGTTTGCGACAATGGCTGTAAACGACTGGGAACCCAAAACTGGGATTGTCGATACCGCGAAAACACTCCGCTTACCTAAACAGTACAGGTGCTCCTCGCACAATCGTAAATAAAGCAATAAAGCATGGCATAATTACAGGATCGTAAATAAAACCTCAAACTAGTTTGTGGCCCCAAGAAATAAGAATGAATCAAGCTCTGGCTCAGGGGGGGTCCCATAATCCTCCCGGATGTGGATAGCGCGAATATTCAAGGAACAGGTATCAAGTACTCGGGGTCCTACGGGACACAAGTGGACGGTTAACAACCAAATAACATCTATTGCCCACCTGTGCCTCTGCTTACTTACTTTAATTTTAGTTGTTTAAACAGGAATTAAAGTGAACGATAAGTAAAGCCATGATCATCTCCAACATCAAACATGCGGCAATACTCCAACAACTGTGGTACTGGACGACACGCAACAGCACTTGAGCAAGCGACTACGACGCGCAAGTCCAGCTATCTACCAAACAACAGGTAATAGGATGTGTCCAAGGCAATATAAGGCTGCAAGGAAATCACGGGTACGAAATACTAGAGCAACGCACACAGATAGCAATAGATCAACTAGAGGGAATAAATACTATAAAAGTAAGATAGATAGAAAGGGGGAGATGCTCGCCTGAAAACATTGTCGAAGGTTCAACCGAAGATCGGGTCGACACTCACATCAAATCAACGGCCTTATCCGTGAAGAAGCAAAACACTAGAATAAACACCGGATGCACTATTTAATACTACGGCAAAAGATCGGGCATGATGCATGCATGATGTATGACATGGCAAGGAGGCGATGCAATTAGGCAAGATTAAGCGAAACCGGGGGTCCGACAATTAAATAGATGGTTCATGTTGTTTAGCTACCCCGCAATTTAAATGTTGTCTTAACATGGCAGAAGATAGCATCGGTTCGCTACAAAAATTTAAATGAGGCCAATATAAGACTAGATTTGCCCGAATATGGGCCCCGTATTTAATTATGAGGTGAATCGGCATAAGGCCCCCAAACCACATGGCAATATGCATGCAAGATGAATGATTATTATGTAACAGGTTTTTATATTTAGCATTTATAAAATAGGGGCTCGGGAAAAGGTTCACACATTAGGGTTCGGCGATCTTGGGGTTCCGGGGTTCGGGGTCCGGTCTCAGGGTTCAGGGTTCGGCGAATTCGTTCTCGGTGGAAACGGCGTCCAGGAAGGAGGACTTGGTTCGGTGTCGGGGGGCGCATCGGATTTTTCCGGGTCGGTGTCGTTCTTATCGTCGCGAAGATCTTGTCGGGTTCGCGCCATCAAGTCGGTCTTGGCGTCCGGTTCTCGACGAACTTGGCGTCCGAGATGAAGGTCATGGCGTGCCGAGGGTTCGGTCTCGGGGATCGGTCTTCGGATCTCGGGTTAGATAACTTGATGTCCGTGTAGGCGATCTTGTTGGAACCATATCGAAGGCCCTGATGTCGAGAAGATCTTGGCGGGATCGGGCTTCAAAATCCGGGAGGGGAACTTGGGGCTCGACACCGGGTCTTCAGGGTTCCACGGGTTTGACTCGACAATCGGAATCCGGGAACGGGTCTTGGCGAACTTGGCGTATCCGCGTCGGTCTTCGGGGTCCGGTCTTCAGAAAAGGTCTTCGGGTTTGGGCATCGGTCCCAAGTACAATGACCTTGATGTTCCGGGAGGAAGATCTTGGTGCTCCATCTTAACATCGGTTGCAGGCATCGGTTGACGCTTACAGAGTAGATCTTGGCGGGCTTCAAAGCACTAGTTCAGACTAGCTCGGGTCGGTAGGCAGCCTCATGGAACAGGGACGAGGTGGAGCATCGGCAGCTCGTGGCCGGAGATGACGATGGACACCGTCTACGCGTGGGCCCGCAGCAGAGGACCTGGAAGATGCGGGCTACAGCGGCCGGAGCTCCTACAGGCAGCCGGGGACGGATGCGAGGGGCGTCCTGGCGAGGTCCTGCGGCGAAGCAGAGAGGCAGAGAGGCGGCCGGCGGGGAGACGAGCCCCGCGCGCGGCCGACGGGGTGGAGGGGAACGGCACGAGGACGAGCGGCCGGCGGCGTCCGAGCCGAGGCCACGCGGCGGCGGGGGTGGCTCCGGCGGGGCGACGGGGACGAGAAGGGAGGCCCGGCGGCGAGCGCGGGGGAAGGGGGCCTGGCGAGACCAAGCGGAGGCGGCGGAAGGTCCCTGGCGGCTGAAGCTCGAGGCCAGGCGGCGACGCTTGGGCGGCGGTGGAACTGGGGTGGAAGGTGGAGGCAGGCGGCCCGACGAGGGAGAGGCCGCGGGGCTGCGGCGGCGAGGCTGGCCGGCGACCGGAGGTAAGGGCGGAGGGCGGGCGAGCGCGGAGGGGCTCGCCAGCGACGGTGGCGGGGCGCCGGAGAGGAGGGAGAAGGGGTGGGGCGCGTCGGGTGGCGTGGGAGGTTGCGGGAGCGGGGTGAGGGAGCGCGTGGGGGACGCGTGGTGGGGGGTGCTGCGGGTCCAGGGGTGGGGCCAGGTGGGGTGGGGGGTTGAGTGGGTGGTGGGGTCATGCGGGAGTGGGCCTGGGGTGGGGCCAGGCTGGCGGTGAGGGAGAGAGAGTGGGTAGGTGGGACCGGGGTGAGAAAAGAGAGAGAGGGGATGGGGATTGATGAGGTGGCGGGGTGGGTAGGGATTGGGGGAGAGGGTGAGATGGCAAGCTGGGATAGGTGGGTAGATTAGGACTAGGTGGGAATAGATTTAGGTTTAGACATTTGACTAGGGTTTTATAATTTAATTTAAAAGCCTTTTGCAAATTGTTTTTAGACAACTGAGATATCCGGAAGCACCGGTGTTAATTTGAAATAAAAGGGAGGGGATTAATATAGAAAGTAAAATAGGGTTCTTAGCAAAATAGTTTGAAACAAAATGTGTATGCTGATGTCATGATGATGCAATGCACAAAATTCAACGCGATTTTCTGGTAGTGGTTTTGCGGGATGCCACAGAGCTTGGGGAGCTTGCTCTTGTTCTTGTCGTGGTTGATGTCGAGGAGCATTGTCTTGCGCCCTATGGCGAGGAGGACGTCGAGCCGCATGCACAATGGGCTGATCTTCTTCTTCTTGGTGTAGAGGAGGCTCGTCATGACCATCATGTTGCCGACGTGGACGATCATGTCGATGATGACGGCTTGGAGGATCTTCGAGTGCTTCACTTCGACGGTGATCTTGTTCGTCCTCTTCGGATGCTTCACTTGTTGTTGAAGGGACATGTCGACGGCGATGGCCTTGGTGGTCCATGCGAGGTTGCTCTTGTTGAATCACAAGTGCCCTTGGTTGTGGCCGGTTCGCTTCGTGTCTTGGAGGTCTTGCGGAGAGGTCACCATCATAGCTTGACGTTGCGGCGTGACGCGGAGATGGTACCTCTTGCGAAGAGCTCATGGATTGAACAACGGGTCCATCCTGGTGCCTTGAAGCGTGACGACGAGGTGCACTTGATTCACTTGAGGAGTGCCGAGATGAGCTTGATTCGCGCGAGCGTGGCCTTGCTAGTCCATCAATGAGGCGTTGAAGCTTCTCATCCGTTGAGGTGAGTGCACGACCAAGAGCTTCATTTTGATGACCGAGGTTGTGTTGCATGGCATGCATTTGGCCACGGACTTCTTCGAAGCGGTTGTCGATGTTCTTGAATTCCACACGGGCCTCGCTAAATTGTTCATCTTGGCGCCTCTCGAGAGCTTCACAACGGTAGTTGAATTCTCCTCGGATCTTCCAATGGTCCCATCTTGTCATGAATTGTGTGTCATCCTCCGGAGGTGGTGGTGGTTGGGATGGCTCTCCATGCCTGTCCATGATGCAAAGCCAACAAGGGTTGTATATGGAGAGAAAGGGTGTGGAGAGTTAGCCTTTTACCTCACCTTGGATATTATATCAAACCAATTGCCACACAAATGATCAAAAAGCGTGCAAAGTGAAATGGGCAAGAAACTCACACACAAAGATGCTACAACTCACAAAAGCTTTTGGTGGAAGGTTAGGGTTGTGGAAAACCAAACGAAACGATCCAAGCAAAAGGTTATTGTCCTACGTGTCAAAGAACCAAAGATCAAAAGCAAAAGGATATGATTTACAAAAACATGGAAAACACACACGTGGAGAAAAACGGGGTTAGCACGACTATGAAAATGAGCACAAAAGGTCCTAACAAGACTACGCTCGGTTGTCGTGCCAACACAAGGAGAGACCACAACTCGTTTGCCAAAAGAGGATAAGCAATAGATTTGTGCACTTGCCTCGGTGCGCTCTTTCTTCTCTCTTGTTGGCTTACAAGCTTGGTATTCTCTTTGTATTGGGAGACTATGTATCTTTCTATTCTATCTTTTTCTTTTCCTTTTTTTTTGGATTCTTTTTCTTTTTCTCCCTTGCTATGCTACTATGTTAGCTTTTGTATTTGGCCTCACACTCTCACTTTCCGAAGGCAAGTGCACAATGCTTAGACAAACACAAAATGAGTTGCTCTCATAGGATAGATACACACAAAGGAAGATATGGGGCTGCCAAGGTGGTGCAAGTTATACCTCTGGTATTTTTGACGACTTCCAACGGTTGGTGGGGGATGATGTTCGAGTGTCGCGGTGTCGTTGAGAGCGTGATGACTTTGATGCGGAAGCTGTTGTGAAAATGGCGACAAACACGCGAAACACGAACAAGCGAAGTGGAAAGGTCAGCGAACGAAATTGAGGCGTCAAAGGGCAAGGAAGCTCGGTCAGAGGCGACCGGTAGTACCGCTTGCAACGACCGGTAGTACCGATAAGCGGTAGTACCGCTTGTACTACCGGTAGTACCGGTTACTTGCGGTAGTACCGCTTGCACGACCGGTAGTACCGCTTAGCACAGAACTGGAACGAGATGAACTTGCCAAAAATCTCAAATTCGTGAAGATCTGACCGAAAGGCTGGGCTAGAAACAACAAGGGCTATAGATCGACTCCCAAAGCAACAGATCTATGGACCAAAACCACGAAAAACTCACCAAATCCAGAGATCGATCTGAAGGCAAATTGGGGCTCTTTTTGGTGGGATTTTCGATTTTAAGGTGGATAAAAGAAAAATTGGGAGAAAATTCGTGATCAACCGTGCTCTTGATACCAATATGTTATGGGGTAACCCGTGGGTTGGCCCGATCTTTCACGAATTCCACGAGAAACGAGGGGAAAGCGGTGGTCGGGGGATGAAATCGAGGGGGGAGATGAAAACCACGAACACACACACACACCAAAAGACGATACACGCCTATCTCTCATGCCGGTGGCAACCGGTCCAACATAATCTCTAGGATCGGTGTTGGGCGAAGCTCGCTCTCCACGCCAACAACGGGGGATGAGGTGCTTGGTGAGATCTTGACGACTTGGGGGCGAGAAACCGAGAACCCAAGGCCTTGTACAACTTGAACGCACTAGGCAAGATCCAAGAGGGGGGTTGATAATCCGGTGCTCATTGGTAGGAGCATGAGACCAATAGATATAAGTCCTCAAAGGGTTTCCTTAATATCTATTAGTATCCAAGTCTAGGGTTTACAATAGAGGGTGGGGGGCTATATATAGTCCAGCCACAAAACAGGGGTAGTTTAGGAACGAAAAGGTAAATTATAGGAAGGGTTACAAGGCACAGGGCCGAACTCAGGCGTTCAGGATCAGACAGGGCCGGTAGTACTGGTCCGGCAACCGGTAGTACCGGTCGAAACCGGTAGTACCGCTCCGGGATCGGTAGTACCGCTTGAGGGCCTGGAGCTTCCGTCAGAGGCGCTTGTGGCGAGCGATAGGAGGGGGCGGTAGTACCGCTGTCCGGTAGTACCGGTTGCTGGGCCGGTAGTACCGCTTGCATCTGGGGCGTGGAGTGGTGCTTCCTGGAGCGTCCGGTAGTAGGGGCCGATAGGACCGCTTGGAGCGGTAGTACCGGTCGGCTCAACCGGTAGTACCGCTTGCGTCTGGCAGCGACTGGTTGCTTCCCCTCCGTTCCTTGGGTCCTTCTCTTCGTACCTGATGATGCACAGTGTATGCGTATGAAGTAGCAAGCCATCCAAGGGTGTGTCGAAGTCACACAGGGAGAGGAGCGAGTTCACCTTAGCTTGAAGGAGTTTGGCTCGGGCGCGAGTCATGGGTCCACTTGGGGAGCTCGTGGGAGTAGATGTAGTAGCGGTCGTAGGACGGGCTGCATCAAATGATGGGCCAAGCATGGATGAGAGGGACAAGCATTGGAGAATGGCCATGCATGGAGATGGCAGCAAGCGTGTGATGATCCAAGAGAAGGCCACGAATGAAGATTTCAGAACTTTGAGGCCACCATAATGAAGAAAGAAGGCTTGCACGAAGTATTCAAGACCAATACTTCACGAATTCGTCCATTGCTTAATATGGTGCCGCGACACCTTTATTTTGGGCCAGGCCCATGTAATTTTCGCAGGATTTTAATTAGCCACTTTTTAGAGTCCGTATTTGAGGGGAAAAGGACTTCTAGGGTTGGATTCGGCCACCGCTTCCATGGCTGGCCGAAACCCCACCTTTTCGCCCTTAAATACTCCCCATAGCCGTCACCCTAGACTCGGATTTTGTTTTGACATTAAGTTAGCCATCGTAGGAACTTCGCCAAGTCTCGAGCGTCGCAGAGGCCTCTTGTACTTCGCACCTATGCAGGATCCCACCTTTTCAATAAAGCTTTCCTCTTAATCCGCAATATCTTGATTGCAATATTGGTTCTTACTTGTTCTCGTTTTCAGGTAGGAATTAAGACCCTCGCTGGTCAGGCTGATCGTGTTCCCGCAGGATCGGTAACCTCCCGTAGATTGTCCTAGCGATTGCATTGGCGCTCATGCTCGCACGTGTAGTCAGATCGTCAAGCCCGAACTCCACCAAATCGATTATCTTCATCTCATCGAAAGATCGGACACCTTAACCCTATCAAGTGGTATCAGATTTCAGGTTGCTCGGTGAGATTTTATTGATTTCGTAGATTAGATCTGTTTTTACCTATAACCCACGAAAAAGCCAAAAACACAGTTAGAGTTTAGATCCATCCCATAACCAATCTACGCCTCGCATTATCTTTTCAGTTTTTGCATTGTTGAATTTGTGTCTACATCGTCGCGTGGAGTTGCTGGTCTTAGTGTCTTGTCCCTTAGAGTTTCG
This sequence comes from Avena atlantica, assembly GCA_910589765.1. NCBI lineage: Eukaryota > Viridiplantae > Streptophyta > Magnoliopsida > Poales > Poaceae > Avena > Avena atlantica. Next base: position 277,764,406 of record OU342737.1, on the reverse strand, counting down.
AGTTCTAATCATAGTAGTCACCGCCACACTCGCCGATCACCGCCACCATATTCCGCCGTCATCCTCCCAGCCACCATAAACCCTAAAACTCCGCCACCGCCTTCCTACCGCGACACAGATCCGATCAGTTTACCTGCCGCGGTACGAGTCCGAGTAGAGTCATTGTTACTAGTTATTTCCTTTTACTTTCCTTCTTTGTTATTTCCGTGTTCAGCTAAAGTCCGTGTCGAGCTCAGAGTCCGGTCGTAAGTCCAGAAGGAGAGCAAAAAAAAAATTCTGGCTATACTAGTTTTCGGCTCTGGGGATCACTTTTCTCCATCGGCCGTTATAGCGATATTTTTTTGGCGCCTGCGCGCTTTCCGGAGCAAAATAAAAAATTTCAAAAAAAAAAATTTGGGGGCGAACCTATTTTTAGACCCCGTAGATCAGTTCTAGACACTTGCCATCATAGTGATTTTCCATCTCTCGGTTCGCTTTTCAGGGTGCCATATCATCATACATTGCTTGTTGTGTCGCGTCGTGACATCGTTGGTGATCTAGGCTCGCGTCTCTAGTACGATCTAGCCTAGGACCAGCACAGTACCGTCGTTGGGCATTCTTTCAACTTTTGCATTGCTGTTTTGATAATTGCTAACCCCCTTTGCTAAGCCTTCCCAGAGCTCCACAGATACTCTCCATGTGCGGTGTTTCGACTCCTGATAATCGCTTGGTTCAATCTCTGGACCCACTGATCCTCGCGGTTGCACATCGCCTTTTCCTGCTGTTTGGTAGGAACTTGTAAGAGCTTCGTATATTGCTTGACGGATTACGCGTGCCTTCCACCATATTTCTGTAGTATATACCTGTGCTTTTTAGGGACTAACCATGACAGATACTTCGCGGAACCCTGCCACAATGACGAACGAAGAACTACATGCCCACTTCTCCACACTCTTGGTCAGTCGCGCTGAAGACGTGGATACGCGCCTAGGGGAGTTTGACACCAAGCTCACCAACGCCATGGACAAGATCGATGGACTCGAGAAATTCTTCAATGCCAAGCTTGACGTTCGGTTCAAGGAGCTTTTGAACAGATTGCCCGCACCCGCACCCACACATGGCGCAACGCTCGACCACCGGTACGTGATGATGATCATGTTGCAAAGCTTAAATTAAATATTCCATCTTTTGAGGGTAAATATAATCCTGATGCATATCTTACATGGGAGATGGAAGTAGAACAACGTTTTGCATGCTTAAAATATCCTGAGAATATGCGTGTTAGTGCTGCTACATGTGAATTTACTAAATTTGCTTCCCTTTGGTGGTCTGAGTATTGTCGTTTAAATCCTACTACTATTCCTAGTACTTGGACTGCTTTAAAAACTGCTATGCGTGTTCGTTTTGTACCTCCCACTTATCAACGTGATTTACTAAAGAATCTGACACGTTTAGAGCAAGGGAAAAATTCTGTAGAAGAGTATTATCAGGAATTGCAAACGGGGATGGTTCGGTGTGGTCTTGTTTAATCTAATGAACAAATGCTTGCATGTTTCTTTGGTGGATTAAACAAGGACATTCAGCACATATTAGATTATAAGGAATATAATTCTATCACTCGTTTGTTTCATCTTGCTTGCAAAGCTGAACGTGAAGTGCAGGATCGCCAAACACCATGGAGGAGGACTAATAATTCTGCAGGTCGCACATCCACTTGGACATCCCGACAATCAGCGCCTCCTTCTCGTGATTCGCCACCAGCTACTACCACATCCAAGGCCACCACAAGATTTCCAGCTGCTCCTCCACCATCATCCAATGCACCTGCTCGTAGTGCATATTCTATGGCTTCCACGGGTAAGACAAAGGATATATAATGCCGCAAGTGCTGGGGTTTTGGTCATATTGAGAGACAGTGCACAACACAACGTGTGATGATGGCGCGGGAGGATGGTCAATACGATTTAGCGAGTGACTTTGATGAAGATACACTAGTCCTTATTTCTGCTCGAGATGGCGACAATTCTGATGCTGATGAAGAGACAGAGGTAATGGGTGCTGAAGCTGCTAATCAATACAAGAGCTTAATTACACAACGTGTGTTGAGTATGCAATTGAGCAAATCTGAGCAATATCAACGCCACAACCTGTTCCTAACACATGGTGTTGTCAAGGAAAGAGCTATACGGATCATCATTGATGGAGGGAGTTGTAATAATCTGGCCAGAGTTGACATGGTAGAGAAGCTTGCGTGATAGGACAAAGGTGTCCGATCTTTCGATGAGATGGCGATAATCGATTTGGTGGAGTTCGGGCTTGACGATCCGACTACACGTGTGAGCACGAGCGCCAATGCAATCGCTAGGCCAATCTCCTGGGGGTTACCGATCCTGCGTGAACACGATCAGCCTGACCAACGAGGGTCTTAATTCCTACCTGAAATCGAGGACAAGTAAGAACCAATATTGCAATCAAGATATTGCGGATTAAGAGGAAAGCTTTATTGAAAAGGTGGAATCCTGAATAGGTGCGAAGTACAAGAGGACTCTGCGACGCTCGAGCCTTGGCGAAGTTGCGACTATGGCTAACTTAATGTCTAAACAAAATCCGAGTCTAGAGGGTCGGCTATGGGGCGTATTTAAGGGCGAAAAGGTGGGGTTTCGGCCAGCCATGGAAGTGGTGGCCGAATCCAACCCTAAAAGTCCTTTTCCCCTCAAGTATGGACTCTAAAAAGTGGCTAATTAAAATCCTGCGAAAATTACATGGGCCTGGCCAAAATAAAGGTGTCGCAGCACCATATTAAGCTATGGACGAATTCGTAAAGTATTGATCTTGAATATTTCGTCCAAGCCTTCTTTTTTCATTATGGTGGCCTCAAAGTTCTGAAATCTTCATCCGTGGCCCTCTCTTGGATCATCACATGCTTGCTGCCATCTCCATGCATGGCCATGCTCCAATGCTTGTCCCTCTCATCCATGCTTGGTCAATCATTCCTAAGAGTAAGAAATATATCTGATTTAGGCAGCATCATATTCTCATGTATGTGAGGAATAGTTCCAAGAAACGAAAGTACTTGATAGTTAAGTTGTTTGGCACGAGATCTTGTGATGGGTCCTTGTATGTGTGTTGCTGTAGGTACAACGGTTGTATCAATAGTAGGGATGTCCACATCATGCTCCCCTTCTTGAATTTAAGTCGTCCTCGACGTAATCTCATCTTCCTCACCAAAGTAAGGCTTCAAATCTGCAATGTTAAACGTAGGACTAACCGTACCAAAGTCTGCAGGCAACTCAAGTTTATATGTATTATCATTTATTTTCTCTAACACCTTAAAGGGACCAGCAGCACGTGGCATTAACTTAGACTTGCGTAAATCAGGAAAACGATCTTTACGCAAATGTAACCAAACAAGATCGCCAACATCAAACACAACATGCTTTCTCCCTTTATCCCTGGTAAGTTTATACTTAGCATTCATGTGTTCAATGTTATCTTTAGTAGTCATATGCAAATTTAATATCATTTCAGCGCGTTGTGTAGCATCCAAATTATGTTGCACCGAAGAAGGTAAAGGCAATAAATCAATAGGTGCACGAGGAATAAAACCATACACAATCTCAAATGGGCACATCTTTGTGGTAGAATGCAGTGAACTATTATAAGCAAATTATATATGAGGTAAACACTCTTCCCACAATTTTAAGTTCTTCTTTAAAACATCCCGCAACATAGTATACAAAGTTCTATTTACTACTTCAGTTTGACCATCAGTTTGGGGATGACATGTAGTACTAAAGAGCAATTTAGTCCCCAACTTAGCCCATAAACATCTCCAAAAGTGGCTAAGAAATTTAGTATCACGATCAGAGACAATAGTATTTGGCACACCATGCAAACGAACAATTTCACGAAAGAACAAATCAGCAATATGCGCAGCATCATCCGTTTTATGACAAGGAACAAAGTGTGCCATCTTAGAAAACCGATCCACAACAACAAAAATACTATCCCTCCCCTTCTGTGTCCGTGGCAATCCCAAAACAAAGTCCATAGAAATATCCTCCCAAGGAACACTAGGAACACGAAGAGGCATATATAAACCATGTGGATTAAGACGAGACTTAGCTTTTTGACAAGTAGTGCAGCATGCCACAAATCTCTCAACATCTCGACGCATACGTGGCCAAAAGAAGTGTGCAACAAGAACATCCTCCGTCTTCTTGACACCAAAGTGTCCCATCAATCCTCCTCCATGCGCCTCCTGTAACAACAAAAGACGAACAGAACTATCTAGAATGCATAGTTTGTTAGCACGGAACACAAATCCATCATTGAAGACGAACTTGTTCCATGTTCTACCATCTCTACAATTCTGCAACACATCTTTAAATTCAGCATCATGCACATATTGTTCCTTAATAGTTTTCAATCCAAATATTTTGAAGTCAAGTTGAGATAACAAAGCATAACGGCGCGACAAAGCATCAGCAATAATATTATCTTTACCCTTTTTGTGTTTGATAACATAAGGAAAAGACTCAATAAATTCAACCCACTTTGCATGACGACGATTCAACTTAGCTTGACTACGAATATGCTTCAAAGATTCATGATCAGAATGAATAACAAATTCCTTAGGCCATAGATAATGTTGCCAAGTTTCTAATGTCCGAACCAAAGCATATAATTCTTTATCATAAGTAGAATAGTTCAGACTAGCCCCACTCAATTTCTCACTAAAATATGCAACAGGTTTTCCCTCTTGTAATAACACCCCTCCCAAACCAATTCCACTAGCATCACATTGATGTAGCCCGACCTACGGTCGTTACCACATCATGGTCCCCAACATACGCCAAGTCGTCATGGACCCCAAGAGGTTAACCCCTCCATCATCTGGTATCATCAGCTTTTGGTTGCCACGGATTTCTCATCGATTTGGTCTTTTCCCCATAAATTCGAAAATTTCACCAAAAACAGCCCCAATTCGTGTTTTGGATCGATTTGTGATTTGAGTGCGTTTTGGAAGGTTTTGATCCGTGGATTACTTGCTAAACTAGTTTATCTACCTTCCCCTGCGTTCCCATGGCCTAATTCCTTGATTTCCCCCATCAATCTGAGGTTTTGGTTCGAGTTTTTCCGCCCAAAACGCGTCCCGTTCGAGTTCTGGACGCTCTGGAATCTCCTAGACCGGAGTCTCCGGCCTAGACCGGAGTCTCCGGACTTTTTGGGCTCTAGACCGGACTCTCCGGACCTCCAGACCGGATTCTCCGCCCCTTCCTGCAGACAGAAAAACTGCAGCACGGTTTTGAGCATAACTTTTGCATTTCAACTCGGATTTTGGTGTTCTTTAGCTCGTTTCGAAGAGGAGAAGGAGCCCCACATCATCATCCACGTTGTTCATGCTATATACTACATCCAAATTCCGTGAGCAAGGCGTAAGCCAACAATAAAGGGTGAAGCTCGTCGACGAAAGGTATAAACATTCCGCGACTTTTCCCCACTTGCATTCCTTTGTGAACCCCACTATCTTTGTGAGCAACAAACACCTATTGAGACTAGTTCCTCTTATGATTGCTTGGGCTATGCATATTTGATACCTTGTAGATTCCGAGCAAACATTGTGAGCGCTATCTCATATAGTTATCTTGTATAGTTGTTGGCACAAGGAAGAGGCAAGTGAAAAAGAAAAAGAGAAAAGAAAAAAAATAGAAAAAGGAAAAGAGAAAAAAAGAAATATACATGTGCCTCATAGAATAGGAAGCGCAAGCTCGATGAACATCATATAGGTGGTACTTATTGTGCATATCTTGTAGCCCACCAATTAATTGCAATCGAACTAGCGTCTCTCCTTGTACTTGTGTGACACGAGCTTATAGTCTTCGCTAGGTAATCATTTTGTTCTTAGCTCACTTTCTCCGTCGCACAAGTCCCTTTACCCTTTACCCTCGCTTTCCCATCGATTTGACCACGAGATCCGTGAAGATCGGGCACCCAAGAGGTTAACCCCTCCATCATCTGGTATCAGCAGCTTTTGGTTGCCACGGATTTCTCATCGATTTGGTCTTTTCCCCATAAATTCGAAAATTTCACAAAAAATAGCCCCAATTCGTGTTTTGGATCGATCTGTGATTTGAGTGCGTTTTGGTAGGTTTTGATCCGTGGATTGCTTGCTAAACTTGTTGATCTACCTTCCTTTGCGTTCCCATGGCCTAATTCCTTGATTTCCCCCGTCGATTTGGTGTTTTTCTTGAAGATTTTCCGCCCAAATCACCCCAAACTCGCGAAAACGCGTCAGATCTGGGCGTCTCTGTCTCGAGCGGTACTACCGCTCCAAAAATATGGTACTACCGTTCACCGGTACTACCGCTCCCAAAATACGGAACTACCGCCCAAGACAGAAAGAAAACAGCAGGTTCCAGATTTCAGCCTCTCACCGTTTTGACCATAACTTTTGCAGTCGAACTCAGATTTTGGTGTTCTTTAGCTCGTTTCGAAGAGGAGAAGGAGCTCTACATCATCATCCACATGGTTCATGCTATCTACTCCATCCAAATTCCATGAGCAATGCGGAATCCAACAATTAAGGGTGAAGATCGTCGACGAAAGGTATAAACATTCCGCGACTTCTCCCCACTTGCATTCCTTTGTGAACCCCACTATATTTGCGAGCAACAAACACCTATTGAGACTAGTTCCTCTTATGATTGCTTGGGCTATGCACATTTAATACCTTGTAGATTCCGAGCAAACATTGTGGGCGCTATCTCATAAAGTACTCTTGTATAGTTGTTGGCACAAGGAAGAGGCAAGTGACAAGAAAAAGAAAGAAAGAAAAAGAAAATAAAAAAATATAGAAAAAGAAAAAAGAAAAAAGGAAAGATATATACAAGTGCCTCATAGAATTGGAAGCGCAAGCTCGATGAACAACATATAGGTGGTACTTATTGTGCATATCTTGTAGCCCACCAATTTTGTGCAATCGAACTAGCGTCTCTCCTTGTACTTGTGTGACATGAGCTTATAATCTTCGCTAGGTAATCATTTGGTTCTTAGCTCACTTTCTCCGTCGCACTAGTCCCATTTATCCCACCGTGTGTGTTTCCTTGTACATATTTCCTATCTTGTGGATTGACTTGTTTTTCTTTGTGATCATTGTGGTTCTTTACTTGCCATTACAAAATCTTGATTTCGGATTGGTTCTTGACATGCCACTTTCCATACCTATCCACCATAGGCCTTGTGTGTGTGTGTTTTTTGGTTAGTAGTTGGTTTTGGTGTTCCGCGCGAACTTCACTTTGCTTGGTTTATTGCTCTCAAGTATGGACACTTGTAAGATACGATCTTCCAAGGTAAAGTAAGGTTTTACGTTGTATCCCTAACACCCTCTACCACTTCCATATACACCGCTTGGTCTTGTGAATCATGTCTAGGGACTCCGGAACCGAGGATTATTTCTATGAAGAATCCACGATGAGCCACCATGCCTATGTCTCCACAAGCATGGATAACATGATGGAGCACTACACCAACAATGGCTCCACATGCTTGGGTGATGATGCAGCCCGTCCTACGGACGCACCTCCATCTACAACACCTAGTCCCCCAAGTGGACCAATGACTCGCGCCCGTGCCAAGCTCCTACAAGCCAAGGTTAACTCGCTCCTTTCCTCATGTGATTTTGGCCTACCTTTGGATGGCTTGCTACTTCTTGCATCTACATTGTGTATCCTCAGATATGAAGCAACATCACCACACCAAGCCACCAAGGAAGCAGGACCACGAGAAGAAGCTGCTGGAGCTCTGCACACCGGAGTCCCCGGTGTAGACCGGAGTCTCCGGTCTCCTACACCGGAATCTCTGGACCTTCCTCCGGTCCAGACCGGAGACCCAAGCCCGGGACAGCCAGAAGCCCCCTCCGGAGACGGGTCCGGAGATTGACCGGAGTCTCCGGACTGACCGTCGCCAGGCATGTTAAAGCCTTTTGGGCCTGGCCCATGTAACCCTCAATTTCGCCCAAACTTCCAGTTTTATTCTAGAACTACCCCTGTTTATGTGGTTGGCCTATATATAGCCCCACCCCTCATATGTAAACCCTAGACTTGGATAATGATAGATTAAGACACCCCTTGAGGATCTTTTAATCTATTGGTCTCATGCTCCTACCAAGGAGCACCTATTGTCCACCCTCCTCTTGGATCTTGCCTAGTGCGTTCAAGTTGTACAAGGCCTTGGGTTCTCGGTTTCTCGCCCCCAAGTCGTCAAGGTCTCACCAAGCACCTCGTCTCCCGTTGTTGGCATGGAGAGAGAGCTTCGCCCAACACCGATCCTAGGGATTATGTTGGACCGGTTGCCACCGGCGTGAGTTATCGGCGTGTATCGTGATTTGTGTGCGTGAGTTCATCGGGATCTTTGTGTGCGTGTGTTCGCGTATTTCATCCCCTCTTCCCCTTCCACCACTTTCCCCTCGATCCCCGTGGAGATTCGTGAAAGATCGGGCCACCCCAAGGGGTTACCCCATAACATCTTGGTATCAAGAGCAAGTTTGATCACGAATTTCTCCCCAATTTTTCTTCTATCCATCATAAATTCGAAAATTTCCCAAAAAACAGCCCCAATTTGCCTTTGGATCGATCTGTCGTTTTGGAGTGTTATTTGTGGTTTTGATCCGACCAAATCTTGTCTAAGGTGTTGGTTCAGCTTTTGCCTCCGTTTCCCAGCCCTATTTTGGCCAAATTTTCGTGGATTTGAGGACTCTAGGCGTGGATTTCCGCTCAAGAACACGAGCAGACCCCCCACACCGGAGTCTCCGGCCCTGTGCACCGGAGTCTCCGGTCTACACTGGAGTCTCCGGCCCTGGACGCCAGTTTGCCCATTTTGCCTCTTTTCTGCATTGGCTAATCTGTCCACTTGTTGTTTGTGTTCCGTGTGTGTGTCACCAACTAACAGATAGCTTCCGCAACATCGCCACGCTCTTCGACACCACGGACCCCAAACTCTTCCCCGCTCCATCGACACAAGATCATCACCATCAACTAAGGTATAACTTGTGTCAACCCTTGTAGCCATATCTTCCTGTGTGTGTACCTATCCTATGAGAGCAACTCATTTTGTGTTTGTCTAAGCATTGTGCACTTGCCATTGGAAAGTGAGAGTGTGAGGGCAAATACAAAAGTTAACATAGTAGCATAGCAAGGGAGAAAAAGAATCAAAAAAAGAGAGAAAAAGAAAAAGAAAAATATAAAGATACATAGTCTCCCAATACAAAGAGAGCATCAAGCTTGTAAGCAAAAGAGAGAGGAAGAAGCGCGCCAAGGCAAGTGCACAAATCCGTTGCTTACCTCTTTTGGCAAACGAGTTGTGGTCTCTCCTTGCGTTGGCACGACAACCAAGCATAGTCTTCGTTAGGCCTTTTCATGCTCACTTTCATAGTCGTGCTAACCCCATTTTTCTCCACGCGTGTGTGTAGTCGTAGGTTCTCGTCACCTTTTGAGTTGACCATTTCCTTTTGACTTGAGTTTTTGGATTTTCTCCACTTTTGACTATCCTTTGCGTTCGGTTGGTTGTTTGGTTTTTCCACAATCCTACCCATCCACAAAAAGCTTTTGAGAGTTGTCGCTCCTTTGTGTGTGAGTTTCTTTGCCATTTCACTTTGCACGTTGTTCGCTCCTTTGTGTGGCAATTGGTTTGATATAATCTCCAAGGTGAGGTAAAAGGCTAACTCTATGCACCTTTACTCTCCATATATAACCCTTGTCGGCTTTGCATCATGGACAGGAATGGCGAGCCGTCCCAACCACCACCACCACCTCCGGAGGACGACAATCCATACATGACAAGATGGGACCATTGGAAGGTTCGAGGAGAATTCAACTACCGTTGTGAAGCCCTTGAGCGGCGCCAAGATGAACAATTTAGCGAAGCCCCAGGGGAGTTCAAGAACAATTTAGCGAAGTTCGAGGCCAAATGCATGCCATGCAACACAACCTCGGTCATCAAAATGAATCTCTTGGTCGTGCCCTCGCCTCAACGGATGAGAAGCTTCAACGCCTCATTGATGGGTTGGCAAGGCCACGCACGCGAGACTCAAGATCATCACGGCACTCATCAAGTGAATCAAGTGCTCCTCGCCGTCACGCTTCAAGGCACCAGGATGGACCCGTACTTCAATCCATGAGCTCTTCTGATGCAGCCCGACCTACGGTCGTTACTACATCAAGGTCTCCAACTTACGCCAAGTCTTCATGGACTCCAAAGGTGAATCCGTTCCTCTATGCGAGCCCCCTTCCTGCCTTATTGAATGGTATGCTACTTCATACTCCGTCACATATGCATGATAGGTTCACACCGACCAGTACGGAGGCAAGGGAGGAAGCCCGGAACATCAAGCCCGACAAGACGGAGGCTTGGAAGAGGAGACGGAAGAAGACAGGTCGATAGCTGTCAGGTCCAAGCGGTACTACCGGTTGTGGGAACCGGTACTACCGGTCAGTGGTACTACCACCCCCTTCTACCGCTCGCTACTGACGGATCCAACGGATGCTCCAAGACCGCAAGCGGTACTACCGGTGCTAGAGCGGTACTACCGGTGATGACCGGTACTACCGGTCCCAAGTCTGGTACTACCGGTCATATATGTGCCTGCGCGCACCTGTTGGGCCACAGCCCATGTATCCCCCTTTTACTTACCTATTCGCCTAGTTTATTCCCAAACTACCCTTGTTTAGTGGCTGGCCTATAAATAGAGCCCCCAACCCTCATGTATCCGTGAGGCATAGATGATAGACTAAAGAAAACCCCCATTGTGGAATCTCTAGTTTTGCCTCATCCCCTTTACCAAGGGGACCGACTATCGTCACCAACCTCGATTGGACTTTGCATCACGCATCCATCGTTGAACAAGGCCTTGGAGTTTGACGTCTCGTCTCCAAGTTGTCAAGACCCTCCCCAAGGTGTTCTTCCCTCTCCGATGTGGATTTGAGGGAGCACGTTGACCGATCTTTCCTTGCGAGGATTCTATCGGACCGGTGGCCACCGTTCGGGAGCAATCGGCCTTGTATCGTGTGAGTTTTTGCATGTGTTCATCGTGTTCTTCGCGAGGTGTGTGTTCGCTTCCGCTACCTTCTCCCTTTCCCCTCGCTTTCACATCGATTTGACCACGAGATCCTTGAAGATCGGGCCACCCAAGAGGTTAACCCCTCCATCATCTGGTATCAGAAGCTTTTGGTTGCCACGGATTTCTCATCGATTTGGTCTTTTCCCCATAAATTCGAAAATTCCACCAAAAACAGCCCCAATTCGTGTTTTGGATCGATCTGTGATTTGAGTGCGTTTTGCTAGGTTTTGATCCGTGGATTGCTTGCTAAACTTGTTGATCTACCTTCCTTTGCGTTCCCATGGCCTAATTCCTTGATTTCCCCCTTCGATTTGGTGTTTTTCTTGAAGATTTTCCGCCCAAATCACCCCAAAATCGCGAAAACGCGTCAAATCTGGGCGTCCCAGGACCAACCGGTACTACCGGGCTCAAAACCCGGTACTACCGCACCTCCCCGGCACCTAAACGGTACTACCGGGCCTTCGTACAACCGGTACTACCGCTCAAAAACCCGGTACTACCGCCTGGTACTGATCAAAAACAGCAGGTTCCCAGATTTCAGCCTCTCACCGTTTTGAGCATAACTTTTGCATTCAAACTCGGATTTTGGTGTTCTTTAGCTCGTTTCGAAGAGGAGAAGGAGATCTACATCATCATCCATGTTGTTCATGCTATCTACTCCATCCAAATTCCGTGAGCAAGGCGGAATCCAACAATAAAGGGTGAAGATCGTCGACAAAAGGTATAAACATTCCGCGACTTCTCCCCACTTGCATTCCTTTGTGAACCCCACTATATTTGCAAGAAACAAACACCTATTGAGACTAGTTCCTCTTATGATTGCTTGGGCTATGCACATTTGATACCTTGTAGAATTCCGAGCAAACATTGTGAGCGCTATCTCATATAGTTATCTTGTATAGTTGTTGGCACAAGGAAGAGGCAAATGAAAAAGAAAAAAGAGTGATACAAAAAGAAAAAAAATAGAAAAAAGGAGAAAAGAAAAAGAAAGAGATATACATGTGCCTCATAGAATAGGAAGCGCAAGCTCGATGAACATCATATATGTGGTACTTATTGTGCATATCTTGTAGCCCACCAATTTTGTGCAATCGAACTAGCGTCTCTCCTTGTACTTGTGTGACACGAGCTTATAGTCTTCGCTAGGTAATCATTTGGTTCTTAGCTCACTTTCTCCGTCACACAAGTCCCATTTATCCCACCGTGTGTGTTCCCTTGTATATATTTCCTATCTTGTGGATTAACTTGTTTGCTTGGTGATCATTGTGGTTCTTTACTTGCCATTACAACATCTTGATTTCGGATTGGTTCTTGACATGCCACTTTCCATACATATCCACCATAGGCCTTGTGTGTGTTTGTTTTTTGGTTCGTAGTTGGTTTTGGTGTTCCGCGTGAACTTCACTTTGCTTGGTTTATTGCTCTCAAGTGTGGCCACTTGTACGATACGATCTTCCAAGGTAAAGTAAGGTTTGACGTTGTATCCCTAACTCCCACTACCACTTCCATATACACCACTTGGTCTTGTGCATCATGTCTAGGGACTCTGAAACCGAGGATGATATCTATGAAGAATCCATGATGAGCCACCATGACTACGACTCCACAAGTATAGAGGACATGACGGAGCACAACACCGACAATGGCTCCGCATGCTTTGAGGACCCGGAGCACTACACCTACGACGACTCCACATGCATGGAAGACATGGAGCTCTACGTCGACAATGGCTCCTCATGCATGGAGCCTATGGAGCACTACACCGACAATGGCTCCACATGCTTGGGTGATATGGAGTACTACACCAACAACTACTCCCCAAGCATGGACGACTTCGAGTGCGACATCGATGATGCCTCGCCAAGCATGGAGGACACGGAGAACTTCATCGACTTTGATGGCTCCTCCATGAGCCATGAAGAATTCCTCCACCGTGTGGAGATGGAAGCCTACTACGCCAAGCAAGAGGAGGCGCATCATCAAGATTCCATGACCTTCAAGGCCAAGCGTGCCACACCAAAGGGAACCACCCAATTCGATGATTCACCCCCAAGGCGACATGTGCCACCACCATCTCCAAGGCACCAAGATCCATCACCTCCAAGGCGTCAAGCTCTACCATCTCCAAGGCGCCAAGCTTCATCACCGCCAAGGCGCCAAGCTCCAACTCCTATCCAAACAAGAGTGGCGTCCAAACATCATATGCATCAAGAGGCGCCAAGAAACAAGACTCTTCATCGACAAACATCCTCTCATGAGCATCGCCACCATAAAGAGGATACAAGACATCGTCAAAGGCATCTTCGCCATAAAGACGAAGAATTCATGATGAGCACCAACCATAATGCTCAAGCAAGCTCAAGAAGGCACCACAAGCACAAGAAGAGTGCCAAGGCAAATGATCATCGTCGCGAGTGTCATGTGGACGACCAAGTGCGCCACCTACATCAACCATCGGCAAGGCACGCCAATGACCTCCGTCGACACCATCATAGGGCACCTTCAACTACTCGTGCCACCACCACAATGGCACCAAGAGCAAGCCTTCCTCCACGCCATCAAGCTTCAATGCCTATGCTTGACTTCCACAACCTCGCCAACGAGGAAAATGTAGACCTCTACTTCGCCAAGTTGGATAGCATGAGCCTACCTCCACCACTACTACGCGATGGCCACGAGACGGTCGAGCATGGGATTTTCCATTCGACCATGGAGGAGAGCAATGATGCCCATCTTATGGCATCCAACCTTGGAGGCGACAAGGTCAAGAATGGTGAGCATGGGATTTTCCCTTCACCAAAGGAGGCGCATGGAGTTGAGGAAACCGAGCCTACCCCCATATGCTTGAGTGATGATGTGGTACCAATCCCATGTGAGTATGAGACCCACTTAGCCCACTTGAGTGAGAACAAGAGTGAGATGAGTGACTCCACCTTATGTGAGATTGAGTGCTTCCACTTGGAGGGCATGAGTGATACTCCTAGTGAGTTGAGAGTGGTAGTTGATAGGTCAAGTGAGACAATTTCGATTTCTAACAACTTACCCTCTACCTCTAGTGTGTTCTCTTGTGTTGTGCTAGGTTCCATGGAGGAAGACGCCCGATGCTATGAAGCAATGATGCCTCGAATGGAGAAGATGTACATGGTAGATGCTACGCCATGGATACATCAAGAAGATGAAGTCGTCCACAAGGAGGCCACTACTTCCACAACACCCACTTCATATGAGAGGTATGAACAAGGTAACAATAAGGGTGTTGATGATGCCATGATCCCACTAGTGGACATGATGAATTGTGAGGATATGCATGCTATGGATGATACTTGTGACATTACATATGCTTCACTCATATTCCCATGTGATGCTTTGCCTTTGCATAATATTGATCATGTGGAATTGTGTGATTGCGAAATCATTTCCATAAATATGCCATGCTATGCATCTTGTGTGTATCCTCCAATTGCTTTGGACTTGCCTTGTCATGTTAGTAATTCAATTTCTCCCGTTGCTTGCGATAAGATGAATGCTTGCTATTTCACTTGTTTTTCTTGCAACAATATTGATCATATGCGTTCTAATGAGATGGTCCCCATAGCTTTCTCAATTTTTGGAGATTTTGATGATGGCCATGATAAGCATGTTCCCCACTTGCATACTCACCATGCATCTATTTCATACTTAATTGACATTAATGGTGATGTGCACAAGAAGAGATACGTCATGATGGATGATGTGTATCTCTACCATGCACACACGTTCTTCCTTTTACATATGATGTGTGTAGGTACCCGCACGAGAATGTCAACCTCGGTTGAGCACGAGTTGACAAAAAGAGCTCTGGAGAGCATCCCACAAGTGAGTTCAAGATCGAACCCATCTCTGATACCTTTTGCATGCTTTGCATCTTTCATGTTGACCAATTGCTCTTTCCTATGGTTTGATTGCAAGCATGTTAATGGTATTATCTTCCCTTGTGACATTCATGTTTCTTCGCTTTTAGATAATGATGCTTTGTGTGTTGCAACCAAAATGTTGAACAATTTACCTTCTCGATGTTTTGTGTGCAACCACAATTCCTTTAAGAACATGTATTGTCATGAGAGCTTCCAAGAATCTCGTCTTGTTGTTGCAACAAACATAAGGACCACTTGCTCTTTCATTTGGTTTGTTTGCAAACATGTTGTTTTTTCTTCCGTTTGGGATACTCATATTCCCATGAGATTTTGGTGATTTGTGTGTGACATCCAACATGTCAAACAATTTCTCTTTCCAATGGTTGGTTTGCACACATAATGATGTTGCTTTGGACATTCTTCCTTGCGTGTTTTTGCCGAATTCTGCTATTCTCGCATCAAGGACGTTGATCAAAATTCTAGTCAATTGCCTTGAGTGCCACACTAAAACATTGTTTGGAGTTTTTGAGTTCCCACATTTGGATGATGTTCAAACGATTTCCATGCACTTTGACCTTGCATATGCATTCCATTTGCTATACATGCATTGTACTAATAGTGTTGTGAACAAGAATGGACATGCCACATTTGACATGCTCCTCTATCACGCACGAAAATATTTTGCTTGGTCTTTGTTGTGTGAAGGTACAAGTGCATACACGTCAACCTCTACCAACCACATGTTGACAAGAAGATCCGAAGAGAGTTACCTATGGCTACCCTTCATCGAGCTATCTCTACAA
Organism: Avena atlantica; assembly: GCA_910589765.1. Taxonomy (NCBI): domain Eukaryota; kingdom Viridiplantae; phylum Streptophyta; class Magnoliopsida; order Poales; family Poaceae; genus Avena; species Avena atlantica. The sequence goes on along the minus strand of OU342737.1, from coordinate 277,748,615 downwards.
GCTAAGGTGACTTCCTTCTACTTGAGGACTCATGCGATAATCTTCATGAATTGGCTACGCTTTGAGTGTTGCTTTGCTTTTGTTGTGAGCTTTGTAGGCTTCAAGTAAGGTGAAGGAACATTGAAGTGTTGTCAAGTCAATCTTCCCGAGGACGACTATATGGTGAACCCCAGGATCAAGAAGGTCTCTCGACCGCGTCTACTTTGTGATGAACATGTAGAGTCGAGGACGACTCTTTTTGAAGGGGGGAGAGATGATGCAGCCTGACCTACGGTCGTTACTACATCAAGGTCTCCAACTTACGCCAAGTCATCATGGACTCCAAAGGTGAATCCGTTCCTCTATGCGAGCCCCCTTCCTGCCCTATTGAATGGTATGCTACTTCATACTCCATCACATATGCATGATAGGTTCACACCGACCAGTACGGAGGCAAGGGAGGAAGCCCGGAACATCAAGCCCGACAAGACGGAGGCTTGGAAGAGGAGACGGAAGAAGACAGGTCGATAGCTGCCAGGTCTAAGCGGTACTACCGGTTGTGGGAACCGGTACTACCGGTCAGCGGTACTACCGCCCCTTCTACCGCTCGCTACTGACGGATCCAACGGATGCTCCAAGACCGCAAGCGGTACTACCGGTGCTAGAGCGGTACTACCGGTGATGACCGGTACTACCGGTCCCAAGTCCGGTACTACCGGTCATATATGTGCCTGCGCGCACCTGTTGGGCCACAACCCATGTATCCCCCTTTTACTTACCTATTCGCCTAGTTTATCCCCAAACTACCCTTGTTTAGTGGCTGGCCTATAAATAGAGACCCCACCCCTAATGTATCCCTGAGGCAAAGATGATTGACTAAAGAAAACCTCCATTGTGGAATCTCTAGTTTTGCCTCATCCCCTTTACCAAGGGGACCGACTATCGTCACCAACCTCGATTGGACTTTGCATCACGCATCCATCGTTGAACAAGGCCTTGGAGTTCGACGTCTCGTCTCCAAGTTGTCAAGACCCTCCCCAAGGTGTTCTTCCCTCTCCGATGTGGATTTGAGGGAGCACGTTGACCGATCTTTCCTTGCGAGGATTCTATCGGACCGGTGGCCACCGTTCGGGAGCAATCGGCCTTGTATCATGTGAGTTTTTGCGTGTGTTCATCGTGTTCTTCGCGAGGTGTGTGTTCGCTTCCGCTACCTTCTCCCTTTCCCCTCGCTTTCCCATCGATTTAACCACGAGATCCGTGAAGATCGGGCCACCCAAGAGGTTAACCCCTCCATCATCGATGATGGAGGGGTTAACCTCTTGGGTGCCCGATCTTCACGGATCTCGTGGTCAAATCGAATGATGGAGGGGTTAACCTCTTGGGTGGCCCGATCTTCACGGATCTCGTGGTCAAATCGATGGGAAAGCGAGGGGAAAGCGAGAAGGTAGCGGAAGCGAACACACACCTCGCGAAGAACACGAGGAACACACACAGAACTCACACAATACAAGGCCGATTGCTCCCGAACGGCGGCTACCGGTCCAATAGAATCCTCGCAAGGAAAGATCGGTCAACGTGCTCCATCAAATCCACATCGGAGAGGGAAGAACACCTTGGGGAGGGTCTTGACAACTTGGAGACGAGACGTCGAAGTCCAAGGCCTTGTTCAACGACGGATGCGTGATGCAAAGTCCAATCGAGGTTGGTGACGATAGTCGGTCCCCTTGTAAGGGGATGAGGCAAAACTAGAGATTCCACAATGGGGGTTGTCTTTAGTCTATCATCTATGCCTAAGGGATACATGAGGGGTGGGGGCTCTATTTATAGGCCAACCACTAAACAAGGGTAGTTTGGGGATAAACTAGGCGAATAGGTAAGTAAAAGGGGGATACATGGGCTGTGGCCCAACAGGTGCGCGCAGGCACATATATGACCGGTAGTACCGGACTTGGGACCGGTAGTACCGGTCATCACCGGTAGTACCGCTCTGGGACCGGTAGTACCGCTTGCGGGCGGTAGTACCGCAAACCAGTACCGGGGCATCCAGTGGTGATGGCGCAGGCTTCAGTACCGGGCGGTAGCAGGGGGCGGTAGTACCGCTGACCGGTAGTACCGGTTCCGCCGACCGGTAGTACCGCTTGGACCTAGCAGCTGCCGACATGTCTTCTTCCGTTTCCTCTTCCAAGCTTCCGTCTTGTCGGGCTTGATGTTCCGGGCTTCCTCCCTTGCCTCCGTACTGGTCGGTGTGAACCTATCATGCATATGTGACGGAGTATGAAGTAGCATACCATTCAATAGGGCAGGAAGGGGGGCTCGTATAGAGGGACGGATTCACCTTGGGAGTCCATGACGACTTGGCGTAAGTTGGAGACCTTGATGTAGTAACGACCGTAGGTCGAGTTGCATCACCCCCCCCTTCAAAAAGAGTCGTCCTCGACTCTACATGTTCATCACAAAGTAGAAGCGGTCGAGAGACCTTCTTGATCCTGGGTCACCATATAGTCGTCCTCGGGAAGATTGACTTGACAACACTTCAATGTTCCTTCACCTTCCTTGAAGCCTACAAAGCTCACAACAAAAGCAAAGCAACACTCTAAGCGTAGCCAATTCATGAAGATTGCATGAGTCCTCAAGTAGAAGGAAGTCACCTTAGGGTGTAGAGATGACTCGATGAAGGGTAGCCATAGGTAACTTTCTTCGGTTCTTCTTGTCAACATATAGTCCATAGAGGTTGACGTGTATGCATTTGTACCTTCATACAACAAAGACCAATCAACATATGTTTGTGTGTGATAGAGGAGCATATCATTTGTGGCATGTCCATTCTTGTTCACAACACGATTAGCACAACTCAAGTATAGCAAACGGAATGCATATGCAAGGTCAATGTGCATGGAAATCGTTTGAACATCATCCAAATGTGGGAACTCAAAAACTCCATATAACATATAAGTGGGGCATTCAAAGCATTGGGTCCAAATTTCAAACAACATCTTTGATGCAAGAATAGGAGAATTTGGCAAAAACACACAAGGAAGAATGTCCAAAGAAACAAAAGTATTATGTTTGCAAACAAACCAAATGAAAGAGCAAGTGGTCCTTATGTTTGTTGCAACAACAAGACGAGATTCTTGGAAGCTCTCATGACAATACATGCTCTTAATGGAATTGTGGTGGCACACAAAACATCGGAAAGAGAAAATGTTCAACATTTTTGTTGCAACACACAAAGCATCATTATCTAAATGCGAAGAAACATGAATGTCACGAGGGGAGATAATACCATTAACATGCTTGCAATCAAACCATAGGAAAGAGCAATTTGCCAACATGAAAGATGCAAAGCATGCAAAAGGTATCAGAGCTGGGTTCGATCGTGAACTCACTTGTGGGATGCTCTCTAGAGCTCTTTTTGTCAACTCGTGCTCAACCGAGGTTGACATTCTCGTGCAGGTACCTACACACATCAAACACAAAAGGAAGAACGTGTGTGCATGGTAGAGATACACATCATCCATCATGACGTATCTCTTCTTGTGCACATCACCATTAATGTCATTCAAGTATGAAATAGATGCATGGTGACTATGCAAGTGGGGAACATTCTTATCATGGCAATCATCAAAATCTCCAAAAATTGAGAAAGCTATGGGGGCCATCTCATTATAACGCATATGATCAATATTGTTGCAAGCAAAACAAGTGAAATAGAAAGCATTCATCTTATCGCAAGCAACGGGAGAAATTGAATGACTAGCATGACAAGGCAAGTCCAAAGCAATTGGAGGATACACACAAGATGCATAGCATGGCATGTTTATGGCAATGATATCGCAATCAAACAATTCCACATGATCAATATTATGCAAAGGCAAATCATCACATGGGAAAGTGGATGAAGCATATGTAATGTCACAAGTATCATCCATAGCATGCATATCCTCACAATTCATCATGTCCACTAGTGGGATCATGGCATCATCAACACCCTTATTATTACCTTGGTCATACCTCTCATATGAAGTGGGTGTTGTGGAAGTAGTGGCCTCCTTGTGGACGACTTCGTTTTCTTGATGTAGCCATGGCATAACATCATCTTCATGCACCATGTACATCTTCTCCAATTGAGGCATCCTTGCTTCATAGCTTGGAGCGTCTTCATCCATGGAACCTAGCACAACACAAGAGAACACACTAGAGGTAGAGGGTAAGTTGTTAGAATTCGAAATGGTCTCACTTGACCTATCAACTACCACTCTCAACTCACTAGGAGTATCGCTCATGCCCTCCAAGTGGAAGCACTCAATCTCACATAAGGTGGAGTCACTCATGTCACTCTTGTTCTCACTCAAGTGGGCTAAGTGGCTCTCATACTCACATGGGATTGGTACCACATCATCACTCAAGCATATGGGGGTAGGCTCGGTTTCCTCAACTCCTTGCCCCTCCTTTGGTGAAGGGAAAATCCCATGCTCACCATTCTTGACCTTGTCACCTCCAAGGTTGGATGCCATAAGATGGGCATCATCGCTCTCCTCCATGGTCGAAGGGAAAATCCCATGCTCGACCTTCTCGTGGCCATCGCGTAGTAGTGGTGGAGGTAGGCTCATGCTATCCAACTTGGCGAAGTAGAGGTCTACATTTTCCTCGTTGGCGAGGTTGTGGAAGTCAAGCGTAGGCATTGAAGCTTGATGGCGTGGAGGAAGGCTTGCTCTTGGTGCCATTGTGGTGGTGGCACGAGTAGTTGAAGGTGCCCTATGATGGTGTCGATGGAGGTCATTGGCGTGCCTTGCCGATGGTTGATGTAGGTGGCGCACTTGGTCATCCACATGACACTCGCGACGATGATCATTTGCCTTGGCACTCTTCTTGTGCTTGTGGTGCCTTCTTGAGCTTGCTTGAGCATTATGGTTGGTGCTCATCATGAATTCTTCGTCTTTATGGCGAAGATGCCTTTGACGATGTCTTGTATCCTCTTTATGGTGGCGATGCTCATGAGAGGATGTTTGTCGATGAAGAGTCTTGTTTCTTGGCGCCTCTTGATGCATATGATGTTTGGACGCCACTCTTGTTTGGATAGGAGTTGGAGCTTGGCGCCTTGGCAGTGATGAAGCTTGGCGCCTTGGAGATGGTAGAGCTTGACGCCTTGGAGGTGATGGAGCTTGGTGCCTTGGAGATGGTGGCGCTTGACGCCATCTAGGTGGTGGCACATGTCGCCTTGGAGGTGGATCATCTAAGTAGGTGGTGCCCTTTGGTGTGGCACGCTTGGCCTTGAAGGTCATGGAATCTTGATGATGCGCCTCCTCTTGCTTGGCGTAGTAGGCTTCCATCTCCACACGGTGGAGGAATTCTTCATGGCTCATGGAGGAGCCATCAAAGTCGATGAAGTTCTCCGTGTCCTCCATGTTTGGCGAGGCGTCATCGATGTCGCACTCGAAGTCGTCCATGCTTGGGGAGTAGTTGTTGGTGTAGTACTCCATATCACCCAAGCATCTGGAGCCATTGTCGGTGTAGTGCTCCATAGGCTCCATGCATGAGGAGCCATTGTCGACGTAGAGCTACATGTCTTCCATGCATGTGGAGTCGTCGTAGGTGTAGTGCTCCGGGTCCTCAAAGCATGTGGAGCCATTGTCGGTGTTGTGCTCCATCATGTCCTCTATACTTGTGGAGTCGTAGTCATGGTGGCTCATCATGGATTCTTCATAGATATCATCCTCGGTTCCGGAGTCTCTAGACATGATGCACAAGACCAAGTGGTGTATATGGAAGTGGTAGTGGAAGTTAGGGATACAACGTCAAACCTTACTTTACCTTGGAAGATCGTATCGTACAAGTGGCCACACTTGAGAGCAATAAACCAAGCAAAGTGAAGTTCACGCGGAACACCAAAACCAACTACGAACCAAAACACACACACACACAAGGCCTATGGTGGATAGGTATGGAAAGTGGCATGTCAAGAACCAATCCAAAATCAAGATGTTGTAATGGCAATTAAAGAACCACAATGATCACAAAGCAAAACAAGTTAATCCACAAGATAGGAAATATGTACAAGGAAACACACACGGTGGGATAAATGGGACTTGTGCGACGGAGAAAGTGAGCTAAGAACCAAATGATTACCTAGCGAAGACTATAAGCTCGTGTCACACAAGTACAAGGAGAAACGCTAGTTCGATTGCACAAAATTGGTGGGCTACAAGATATGCACAATAAGTACCACCTATATGATGTTCATCGAGCGCAAAGCTTCCTATTCTATGAGCCACATGTATATCTCTTTCTTTTTCTCTTTTCCTTTTTCTTTTTCTATATATTTTTTCTCTTTTTCTCTTCTTTTCCTTTTCACATGCCTCTTCCTTGTGCCAACAACTATACAAGATAACTATATGAGATAGCACTCACAATGTTTGCTCGGAATTCTACAAGGTATCAAATGTGCATAGCCCAAGCAATCATAAGAGGAACTAGTATCAATAGGTGTTTGTTTCTCGCAAAGATAGTGGGGTTCACAAAGGAATGCAAGTGGGTAGAAGTCGCAGAATGTTTATACCTTTCGTCGACGATCTTCACCCTTTATTGTTGGATTCCGCCTTGCTCACGGAATTTGGATGGAGTAGATAGCATGAACAACGTGGATGATGATGTAGAGCTCCTTCTCCTCTTCGAAACGAGCTAAAGAACACCAAAATCCGAGTTCGAATGCAAAAGTTATGCTCAAAACGGTGAGGGGCTGAAATCTGGGAATCTGTTTTTTCTGTTCAGTACTGGGGGGTAGTACCGCTTGGATGAGAGGTAGTACCGGTTGTGAGCGGTAGTACCGGATTTTGAGACCGGTAGTACCGCTTGGTCCTGGGACTCCCAGATTTGACGCGTTTTCGCGATTTTGGGGCAATTTGGGCGGAAAATCTTCAAGAAAAACACAAAATCGAAGGGGGAAATCAAGGAATTAGACCATCGGAACGCAAAGGAAGGTAGATCAACAAGTTTAGAAATTAATCCATGGATCAAAACCTACCAAAACGCACTCAAATCACAGATCGAACCAAAACACAAATTGGGGCTATTTTTGGTGGAATTTTCGAATTTATGGGGAAAAGACCAAATCGATGAGAAATCCGTGGCAACGAAAAGCTGCTGATACCAGATGATGGAGGGGTTAACCTCTTGGGTGCCCGATCTTCACGGATCTCGTGGTCAAATTGAAGGGAAAGCGAGGGGAAAGGGAGAAGGTAGCGGAAGCAAACACACACCTCGCGAAGAACACGATGAACACACGCAAAACTCACACGATACAAGGCCGATTGCTCCCGAACGGCGGCCACCGGTCCGATAGAATCCTCGCAAGGAAAGATCGGTCAACGTGCTCCCTCAAATCCACATCGGAGAGGGAAGAACACCTTGGGGAGGGTCTTGACAACTTGGAGACGAGACGTCGAACTCCAAGGCCTTGTTCAATGATGGATGTGTGATGCAAAGTCCAATCGAGGTTGGTGACGATAGTCGGTCCCCTTGTAAGGGGATGAGGCAAAACTAGAGATTCCACAATGGGGGTTGTCTTTAGTCTATCATCTATGCCTAAGGGATACATGAGGGGTGGGGGCTCTATTTATAGGCCAACAGGTGCGCGCAGGCACATATATGACCGGTAGTACCGAACTTGGGACCGGTAGTACCGGTCATCACCGGTAGTACCGCTCTGGGATCGGTAGTACCGCAAGCCAGTACCGGGGCATCTAGTGGCGATGGCGCAGGCTTCAGTACCGGGCGGTAGCAGGGGCGGTAGTACCACTGACCGGTAGTACCGGTTCCGCCGACCGGTAGTACCGCTTGGACCTGGCAGCTGCCGACATGTCTTCTTTCGTCTCCTCTTCCAAGCCTCCGTCTTGTCGGGCTTGATGTTCCGGGCTTCCTCCCTTGCCTCCGTACTGGTCGGTGTGAACCTATCATGCATATGTGACGGAGTATGAAGTAGCATACCATTCAATAGGGCAGGAAGGGGGCTCGCATAGAGGAACAGATTCACCTTTGGAGTCCATGACGACTTGGCGTAAGTTGGAGACCTTGATGTAGTAACGACCGTAGAAGTATCAAGAGCACGGTTGATCACGAATCCCCCCCCCCAATGCTAATGTCCTACCAAGGTGCATGAGGAATAGGCAATGGCATATAAAGCCAAAGGGGTTGGACTTAGACTTAGCTTGGATACAAGTAGTGCATCGTTGAACGTGGCGCTCCACGTCACGCTTCATCTTTGGCCAAAAGTAGTGAGTGGAGAGCATGTCATATGTCTTGTCACGGCCAAAGTGACCCATAAGGCCTCCACCATGGGACTCTTGAAGAAGCAAAAGTTGGAGAGACGATTTCGGAATGCAAAGCTTGTTTTGTTTGAAAAGAAAACCCTTATGCAAATAGAAATCATCAATCCCTTTGTCTATTGAACATTGTGAAAATATTGGTCCAAAGAAAGAGTCGGACGCGTACAAAGATTTGATGGCATCAAGACCCAAGACATTGACTTCGAGTCGTGTAAGAAGGCTTGTGTTTTTGCGAGACAAGGCGTCCACTACCACATTTTCTTTGCCCTTCTTGTATTTGACAATGTAAGGAAAAGACTCCATAAACTCAACCCATTTTGCGTGCCTTTTACTCAAGTTGGCTTGGCCCTTAAGGTATTTCAACGACTCATGGTCGGAATGGATGATAAATTCTTTGGGCCAAAGATAGTGTTGGCACACTTGAAGAACTCGAACCAAGGCAAAAAGTTCTTTGTCATAAATGGGATAATTGAGGCGTGCGCCATCAAGTTTCTCACTATGGTAAGCAATAGGACGCCCATTTTGCATAAGGACGCCACCAATGCCAATACCACTAGCGTCACATTCAATCTCAAAGGTTTTTGTGAAATCCGGCAATGCAAGAAGTGGTGCTTCGGTGAGCCTCTTTTTGAGCTCACAAAAGCCTTTTGTTGTGCTTTTCCCCAAACGAACGTGACATTTTTCTTGGTCAATTCGTTGAGGGGGCAAGCAATGGTAGAAAAATCTTTCACAAAGCGACGATAAAAGCCAGCCAACCCATGAAAACTACGAAGTTCACTAACATTTGTTGGGATGGGCCAATCTCGTATGTCCTTGACTTTTGAGACATCCACTTCTATGCCATTAGAAGACACAACAAAACCAAGGAAAATCAGCTTGTCTCTTGCAAAAGTGCAGTTTACGAAGGATTTGAAGGACCTCCTTAACATGAGTAACATGCTCCTCTAGTGACTTGCTATAGACAAGAATGTCATCGAAGTAAACAACTACACTCTTCCCAATGAGAGATCTCAAAATATGGTTCATGAGGCGCATGAAGGTAGATGGGGCGTTAGATAAGCCAAAAGGCATAACCAACCATTCATAGAGACCAAGCTTGGTCTTGAAGGCGGTTTTCCACTCATCACCTTCAGCCATGCAAATTTGATGGTAACCTGATAGGGCAAAGGTGTCCGGTCTTTCGATGAGATGGCGATAATCGATTTGGTGGAGTTCGGGCTTGACGATCCGACTACACGTGCGAGCACGAGCGCCAATGCAATCGCTAGGCCAATCTCCTAGAGGTTACCGATCCTGCGTGAGCACGATCAGCCTGACCAACGAGGGTCTTAATTCCTACCTGAAATCGAGAACAAGTAAGAACCAATATTGCAATCAAGATATTGCGGATTAAGAGGAAAGCTTTATTGAAAGAGGTGGGATCCTGAATAGGTGCGAAGTACAAGAGGCCTCTGCGACGCTCGAGCCTTGGCGAAGTTGCGACTATGGCTAACTTAATGTCTAAACAAAATCCGAGTCTAGAGGTTCGGCTATGGGGCGTATTTAAGGGCGAAAAGGTGGGGTTTCGGCCAGCCATGGAAGTGGTGGCCGAATCCAACCCTAAAAGTCCTTTTCCCCTCAAATACGGACTCTAAAAAGTGGCTAATTAAAATCCTGCGAAAATTACATGGGCCTGGCCCAAAATAAAGGTGTCGCAGCACCATATTATGCTATGGACGAATTCGTAAAGTATTGATCTTTAATATTTCGTCCAAGCCTTCTTTCTTCATTATGGTGGCCTCAAAGTTCTGAAATCTTCATCCGTGGCCTTCTCTTGGATCATCACATGCTTGCTGCCATCTCCATGCATGGCCATGCTCCAATGCTTGTCCCTCTCATCCATGCTTGGTCCATCATTCCTAAGAGTAAGAAATGTATCTGATTTAGGCAACATCATATTCTCATGTATGTAAGGAATAGTTCCAAGAAACGAAAGTACCTGATAGTTAAGTTGTTTGGCACGAGATCTTGTGATGGGTCCTTGTATGTGTGTTGCTGTAGGTACAACGGTTGTATCAATAGTAGGGATGTCCACATCATAACCACTACGAAGATCGATTTTTGAAAATATAGTGGCTCCACATAACTCATCAAGCATGTCATCAAGACGCGGTATAGGATGTCCATGCATAATTGCAACGTATCATCCGTTTTTGGGACTAGGATCACGGGGACCGCGCTTGGGCTAGTGCTTACTTGGATCAAACCTTTGGAGACGAGTTGGTTGATTTGACGTTCGATCTCCTTCGTCTCTTCCGGGTTCGTGCGATACGCTGCGCGGTTTGGAAGTGGTGCGCCGGGTATGAGGTCGATGCGGTGCTCGATTCCACGAAGAGGAGGAAGGCCATGAGGAAGCTCTTCGGGAAAAACATCTTGGAATTCCTGCAAAATAGTCATCAAAGAAGGAGGAACATTTGTCAAGTTGTTAGTTCCTTGCGCTAGTCCCTTGCATACAAGGACATAGTGCAAGATGGATGGGTTGTTCCGCACTTCTCTCATCTCACTTTTGGTGGCAAGAAGAACACTCTTAGTTTTTCCACTCGAGTTTGGCTTGTAGCTCTCACTCACTATGGTGTGGTTCTCTCGCTCACCACTCTTCCCACAAGGTGTTTTTGTGTATTGCACCCTCGCTAAAGCCTTTGCATTGTCCGCAATTATTTGGCTAGGAGTCATTGGTTGCAACACACAAGTTTTGTCAAGCCATTTGAAGGTGTAAGTGTTTGAGTGACCATTGTGCAAAGCATTCTTGTCGTATTGCCACGGTCTTCCGAGCAACATGTGACAAACCGTCATTGGGACCACGTCACATTCCACCGTGTCCTTGTAGTGCCCAATTGAGAACGTCACCGAGACAGTGTGCTTGATCTTGACGGATCCTTGGTCACTTAGCCATTGGATATGGTAGGGGTGTCTATGCGGATGAAGGGTGAGGTTGAGTTTCTCACACAATTCCGTGCTTACAAGGTTGTGGCAACTCCCTCCATCGATGACAACTTTGATGGACTTCCCATTGATGCCGACACGAGTTTGGAAGATGTTCGAGCGTTGGTCTTCATTCTCGTTGACTTGGGTAGTCAAGACCCTTGTGACCACAAGCGATGGACTTGCGTCATGCTCACACATAAGAAGTTCTTGGTCCTCTTCCAAATGTTGCCTTGCCATGGCTTCCTTGACTCTTGCATCAAACTCTTCTTCACTCAAGTATTCTTCATCGCCGTTGTCATGGATGAACAAAACTTTCTTGTTCCCACATGCATTCGACTTGTGCCCTTTGCCTCCACACTTGTAGCATTCACCATTGAATGGTTGATCATCCCTTGTGTGTTTGCCACTTGGGGGCTGTTTTCCTTGAGGGAGAGTTGGCTTGAAGGGAAGCTTGGTGGTACTTGAGGAGCTTCCACTTGGTGTTGTTGGAGTAGTGGTTGATGCTTGCTTGTAGGTGAAGTACGTCTTTGGCTTGTTGTACTTGATGTCCTCTTGCACTTGGCGCTCGGCCTTGGATGCGATGTGCACAAGCTCAACCATGTTGTTGTACTTTTGGAACTCGGTGATGCGCTTGATGGGATGGTTCAAGACATTGAGGAAGCGTGCCATTGTTTGCTCATCTCGCTCTTCAATGTTGGCACGGATCATGTTGAGCTCCATTTGCTTGAAGTACTCTTCCACGGTCTTTGTCCCTTGACTAAGCGTTTGAAGCTTGTTGAAGAGGTCACGCGTGTAGTGTGAAGGAACAAAGCGGGATCTCATATGAGCCTTCATATCTTGCCAAGTTGCGATTGGAGGCTCTTCTTTTGCTTCGCGAGCGAGTTGGACTTGTTCCCACCAAAGGTTGGCATACTCATCAAACTCGAGGGATGCCATGGCCATCATCTTCTCATTGCTATAGTTGTGCATGCGAAAGATCTTGTCGACCTTGAGTTCCCAAGAGAGATATTCCTCGGGCTCATTGGAACCGGTGAACTTTGGCATGGTGAACTTGAGCTTGCCGAAAGTTTCTTCTCCATTGCGGTTCCGGTTGTGGCGGTTGCCATGATTTGGGCGGTCATCATCATCATCCGAGCTCTCATGTCGTGCTTGGTGATTGTTGCGGTTCTCTTGCGGTTGTTGAGGTGCCGCGTTTGGTGGTGGAACTTGTTGTTGACGACGAGCTTGAGGAGCTTGCTCGTTTTGTTGTCGCGGTTGAGGACGAGGAGGAGGTTGATGGTCCTCACGACGAGCTTGGGGAGCTTGCTCTTGTTCTTGTCGTGGTTGATGCCGAGGAGCATTGTCTTGCGCCCTGTGGCGAGGAGGACGTCGAGTCGCATGCGCAATGGGCTGCTCTTCTTCTTCTTGATGTAGAGGAGGCTCGTCATGACCATCATGTTACCGGCGTGGACGCTCATGTAGATGATGACGCCTTGGAGGATCTTCGAGTGCTTCACGTCGACGGTAATCTTGTTCGTCCTCTTCGGATGCTTCACTTGTTGTTGAAGGGGCATGTCGACGTCGATGGCCTTGGTGGTCCATGCGATGTTGCTCTTGTTGAATCACAAGTGCCCATGGTTGTGGCCGGTTCGCTTCGCGTCTTGGAGGTCTTGCGGAGAGGTCACCATCATAGCTTGACGTTGCGGCGTGCCGCGGCGATGGTACCGCTTGCGAAGAGCTCATGGATTGGAGAACGGGTCCATCCCGGTGTCTTGAAGCGTGACCGCGAGGTGCACTTGATTCACTTGAGGAGTGCCGAGATGAGCTTGATTCGCGCGAGCGTGGCCTTGCGAGTCCATCAACGAGGCGTTGAAGCTTCTCATCCGTTGAGGTGAGTGCATGACCAAGAGCTTCATTTTGATGACCGAGGTTGTGTTGCATGGCATGCATTTGGCCACGGACTTCTTCGAAGCGGTTGTCGATGTTCTTGAATTCCACACGGGCCTCGCTAAATTGTTCATCTTGGCGCCGCTCAAGAGCTTCACAACGGTAGTTGAATTCTCCTCGGACCTTCCAATGGTCCCATCTTGTCATGAATTGTGTGTCATCCTCCGGAGGTTGTGGTGGTTGGGATGGCTCTCCATGCCTGTCCATGATGCAAATCCAACAAGGTTTGTATATGGAGAGAAAGGGTGTGGAGAGTTAGCCTTTTACCTCACCTTGGAGATTATATCAAACTAATTGCCACACAAATGAGCGAACAGCGTGCAAAGTGAAATGGCAAGAAACTCACACACAAATATGCTACAACTCTCAAAAGCTTTTTGGTGGACGGTTAGGATTGTGGAAAACCAAACGAAACGATCAAAGCAAAAGGTTATTGTTCTACGTGGTAAAGAACCAAAGTTCAAAAAGCAAAAGGATACGATCTACAAAAACACGGAAAACACACACGTGGAGAAAAATGGGGTTAGCACGACTATGAAAATGAGCACAAAAGGTCCTAAAGAAGACTACGCTCGGTTGTCGTGCCAACACAAGGAGAGACCACAACTCGTTTGCCAAAGGAGGATAAGCAATAGATTTGTGCACTTGCCTTGGTGCGCTCTTTTTTCTCTCTTGTTGGCTTACAAGCTTGGTATTCTCTTTGTATTGGGAGACTATGTATCTTTCTATTCTATCTTTTTCTTTTCCTTTTTTTTGATTCTTTTTCTTTTTCTCCCTTGCTATGCTACTATGTTAGCTTTTGTATTTGGCCTCACACTCTCACTTTCCGAAGGCAAGTGCACAATGCTTAGACAAACACAAAATGAGTTGCTCTCATAGGATAGATACACACAAAGGAAGATATGGGGTTGTCAAAGTGGTGCAAGTTATACCTTTGGTATTGTTGAGGACTTGCAACCGTTGGTGGTGGATGATGTTCGAGTGTCGCGGTGTCGTTGAGCACGTGATGACTTTGATGCGGAAGCTGTTGTGAAAATGGCGACAAACACGCGGAACACGAACAAACGAAGTGGAAAAGTCAGCAAACGAAATTGAGGCGTCAACGGGCAAGGAAGAACGGTCAGAGGCGAGCGGTAGTACCGCTTGCAATAACCGGTAGTACCGGTTAGCAGTAGTACCGCTTGTACTACCGATAGTACCGGTTACTTGCGGTAGTACCGCTTGCACGGCCGGTAGTACCGCTTGGCACATAACTGGAACGAGATGAACTTGCCAAAAACCTCAAATTCGTGTAGATCTGACCGAAAGGCTGGGCTAGAAACAACAGGGGCTATAGATCGACTCCCAAAGCAACAGATCTATGGACCAAAACCACGAAAAACTCACCAAATCCAGAGATCAATCCGAAGGCAAATTGGGGCTCTTTTTGGTGGGATTTTCGATTTTAAGGTGGATAAAAGAAAAATTGGGGGGAAATTCGTGATCAACCGTGCTCTTGATACCAATATGTTAGGGGGTAACCCTTGGGTTGGCCCGATCTTTCACGAATTCCACGAGGGCAACAAGAGTGACATGAGTGACTCGACCTTATGTGAGATTGAGTGCTTCCACTTGGAGGGCATGAGCGATACTCCTAGTGAGTTGAGAGTGGTAGTTGATAGGTCAAGTGAGACCATTTCGAATTCTAACAACTTACCCTCTACCTCTAGTGTGTTCTCTTGTGTTGTGCTAGGTTCCATGGATGAAGACGCTCCAAGCTATGAAGCAAGGATGCCTCAATTGGAGAAGATGTACATGGTGCATGAAGATGATGTTATGCCATGGCTACATCAAGAAAACGAAGTCGTCCACAAGGAGGCCACTACTTCCACAACACCCACTTCATATGAGAGGTATGACCAAGGTAATAATAAGGGTGTTGATGATGCCATGATCCCACTAGTGGACATGATGAATTGTGAGGATATGCATGCTATGGATGATACTTGTGACATTACATATGCTTCATCCACTTTCCCATGTAATGATTTGCCTTTGCATAATATTGATCATGTGGAATTGTTTGATTGTGATATCATTGCCATAAACATGCCATGCTATGCATCTTGTGTGTATCCTCCAATTGCTTTGGACTTGCCTTGTCATGCTAGTCATTCAATTTCTCCCGTTGCTTGCGATAAGATGAATGCTTTCTATTTCACTTGTTTTGCTTGCAACAATATTGATCATATGCGTTATAATGAGATGGCCCCCATAGCTTTCTCAATTTTTGTAGATTTTGATGATTGCCATGAGAAGCATGTTCCCCACTTGCATACTCACCATGCATCTATTTCATACTTGAATGACATTAATGGTGATGTGCACAAGAAGAGATACGTCATGATGGATGATGTGTATCTCTACCATGCACACACGTTCTTCCTTTTGTGTATGATGTGTGTAGGTACCCGCACGAGAATGTCAACCTCGGTTGAGCACGAGTTGACAAAAAGAGCTCTAGAGAGCATCCCACAAGTGAGTTCAAGATCGAACCTAGATCTGATACCTTTTGAATGCTTTGCATCTTTCATGTTGGCAAATTGCTCTTTCCTATGGTTTGATTGCAAGCATGTTAATGGTATTATCTCCCCTCGTGACATTCATGTTTCTTCGCATTTAGATAATGATGCTTTGTGTGTTGCAACAAAAATGTTGAACATTTTCTCTTTCCGATGTTTTGTGTGCCACCACAATTCCATTAAGAGCATGTATTGTCATGAGAGCTTCCAAGAATCTCGTCTTGTTGTTGCAACAAACATAATGACCACTTGCTATTTCATTTGGTTTGTTTGCAAACATAATACTTTTGTTTCTTTGGACATTCTTCCTTGTGTGTTTTTTCCAAATTCTCCTATTCTTGCATCAAAGATGTTGTTTGAAATTTGGACCCAATGCTTTGAATGCCCCACTTATATGTTATATGGAGTTTTTGAGTTCCTACATTTGGATGATGTTCAAACGATTTCCATGCACATTGACCTTGCATATGCACTCCGTTTGCTATACTTGAGTTGTGCTAATCGTGTTGTGAACAAGAATGGACATGCCACAAATGACATGCTCCTCTATCACACACAAACATATGTTGCTTGGTCTTTGTTGTATGAAGGTACAAATGCATGCACGTCAACCTCTATGGACTATATGTTGACAAGAAGAACCGAAGAAAGTTACCTATGGCTACCCTTCATCGAGTCATATCTACACCCTAAGGTGACTTCCTTCTACTTGAGGACTCATGCAATCTTCATGAATTGGCTACGCTTTGAGTGTTGCTTTGCTTTTGTTGTGAGCTTTGTAGGCTTCAAGGAAGGTGAAGGAACATTGAAGTGTTGTCAAGTCAATCTTCCCGAGGACGACTATATGGTGAACCCCAGGATCAAGAAGGTCTCTCGACCGCTTCTACTTTGTGATGAACATGTAGAGTCGAGGACGACTCTTTTTGAAGGGGGGGAGATGATGCAGCCCGACCTACGGTCGTTACTACAACAAGGTCTCCAACTTACGCCAAGTCGTCATGGACTCCAAAGGTGAATCCGTTCCTCTATGCGAGCCCCCTTCCTGCCCTATTGAATGGTATGCTACTTCATACTACGTCACATATGCATGATAGGTTCACACCGACCAGTACGGAGGCAATGGAGGAAGCCCGGAACATCAATCCCGACAAGATGGAGGCTTGGAAGAGGAGACGGAAGAAGACATGTCGGCAGCTTCCAGGTCCAAGCGGTACTACCGGTCGGCGGAACCGGTACTACCGCCCCCTGCTACCGCCCGGTACTGAAGCCTGCGCCATCGCCACTGGATGCCCCGGTACTGGCTTGCGGTACTACCGCCCGCAAGCGGTACTACCGGTCCCAGAGAGGTACTACCGGTGATGACCGGTACTACCGGTCCCAGGTACGGTACTACCGGTCATATATGTGCCTGCGCGCACCTGTTGGGCCACAGCCCATGTATCCCCCTTTTACTTACCTATTCGCCTAGTTTATCCCCAAACTACCCTTGTTTAGTGGTTGGCCTATAAATAGAGCCCCCACCCCTCATGTATCCCTTAGGCATATATGATAGACTAAAGACAACCCCCATTGTGGAATCTCTAGTTTTGCCTCATCCCCTTACAAGGCGACCGACTATCGTCACCAACCTCGATTGGACTTTGCATCATGCATCCATCGTTGAACAAGGCCTTGGAGTTCGACGTCTCGTCTCCAAGTTGTCAAGACCCTCCCCAAGGTGTTCTTCCCTCTCCGATGTGGATTTGAGGGAGCACGTTGACCGATCTTTCCTTGCGAGGATTCTATCGGACCGGTGGCCGCCGTTCGGGAGCAATCGGCCTTGTATCGTGTGAGTTTTGCGTGTGTTCATCGTGTTCTTCGCGAGGTGTGTGTTCGCTTTCGCTACCTTCTCCCTTTCCCCTCGCTTTCCCTTCGATTTGACCACGAGATCCGTGAAGATCCATTATGTGCACTCAATCTCACATAAGGTGGAGTCACTCATGTCACTCTTGGTCGTGCCCTCGCCTCAACGGATGAGAAGCTTCAACGCCTCATTGATGGGTTGGCAAGGCCACGCACGCGAGACTCAAGATCATCACGACACTCCTCAAGTGAATCAAGTGCTCCTCGCCGTCACGCTTCAAGGCACCGGGATGGACCCGTACTTCAATCCATGAGCTCTTCTCAAGCGGTACCATCTCCGCAACACGCCTCAACGTCAAGCTATGATGGTGACCTCTCCGAAGACCTCCAAGTCATGAAGTGGACCGGCCACAACAAAGGGCACTTGTGCTTCAATAAGAACAACCTCACATGGACCACCAAGCCCATCGTCATCGACATGTTCTTTCCACAACAAGTGAAGCATCCGAAGTGGAAGAACAAGTTCGCCGGCGGCATGAAGCACTCGAAGATCCACCAAGGCGACCCCCTCGAGATGAACGTCAACGTCGTCAACATGATCTTCACGACGAGCCTCCTCCACATCAAGAAGAAAGAGAGCAGCCCATTGCGCATGCGCTCGACGTCCTCCTCGCCACATGGCGCAAGATAATGCTCCTCGGCATCAACCACGACAAGAACAAGAGCAAGCTCCCCAAGCTCGCCGTGAGGACCAACAACCTCCTCCTCGTCCTCAACCGCGCCAACAACAAGAGACGGCTCCCCAAGCTCGTCGTCCAAACCAAGTTCCACCACCAAACGCGGCACCGCAACAACCGCAAGAGCAACGCCACCATCAACATGAAAGACATGAGAGCTCGGATGATGAAGATGGCTGCCACAATCATGGCAACCGTCGAAACCGGAACCGCAATGAGGAAGAAACTTTTGGCAAGCTCAAGTTCACCATGCCCAAGTTCACCGGTTCCAATGATCCCGAAGAATACCTCTCATGGGAACTCAAGGTTCATCTTCCGCATGCACAACTTTAGCAATGAGAAGATGATGGCCATGGCATGCCTCGAGTTCGATGAATATGCCAACCTTTGGTGGGAACAAGTCCAACTCGCTCGTGAATCAAAAGAAGAGCCCCCAATCTCAACTTGGCAAGATATGAAGGCTCATATGAGATCCCGCTTTGTTCCTTCACACTACACGCGTGACCTCTTCAACAAGCTTCAAACGCTTAGTCAAGGAACAAAGACCGTGGAAGAGTACTTCAAGCAAATGGAGCTCAACATGATCCGTGCCAACATTGAAGAGCGTGATGAGCAAACAATGGCACGTTTCCTCAATGGCTTGAACCATCCCATCAAGCGCATCACCGAGTTCCAAAGGTACAACAACATGGTTGAGCTTGTGCACATTGCATCAAAGGCCGAACGTCAAGTGCAAGAGGACATCAAGTTCAACAAGCCAAAGACATACTTCACATACAAGCAAGCTCCAACCACTACTGCGACAACACCAAGTGGAAGCTCCTCAAATACCACCAAGCTTCCCTTCAAGCCAACACTTCCTCAAGGAAAACCGCCCCCAAGTGGCAAGTACACAAGAGATGAACAACCATTCAATGGTGAGTGCTACAAGTGTGGAGGCAATGGACACAAGTCCGCCGCATGTGGGAACAAGAAAGTTTTGTTCATCCATGACAACGGCGATGAAGAATACTTGAGTGAAGATGAGTTTGATGCAAGGGTCAAGGAAGCCATGGCAAGGCAACATTTGGAAGAGGACCAAGAGCTACTCATGTGTGAGCATGATGCAAGTCCATCGCTTGTGGTCACAAGGGTCTTAACTACTCAAGCCAATGAGAATGAAGACCAACGATCAAACATCTTCCAAACTCGTGCCGGTATCAATGGAAAGTCCATCAAAGTTGTCATCGATGGAGGAAGTTGCCACAATCTCGCAAGCACGGAATTGTGTGAGAAGCTCAACCTCACCCTCCATCCGCATAACACCCCTACCATATACAATGGCTAAGTGACCAAGGATCCGTCAAGATCAAACACACCGTCTCGGTAACATTCTCAATTGGACCATACAAGGACACGGTGGAATGTGACGTGGTCCCAATGACGGTTTGCCATATGTTGCTAGGAAGGCCGTGGCAATTTGACAAGCGTGCTTTGCATAATGGTCACTCAAACACTTATACCTTCAAATGTCTTGACAAAACTTGTGTGTTGCAACCAATGACTCATAGCCAAATAATTGTGGATAATGCAAAGGCTTTAGCGAGGGCGCAATACACAAAAACATCTTGTGAGAAGAGTGGTGAGCGAGAGAACCACACTATAGTGAGTGAGTGTGTAACACCCTCAGAATCGGCCCTATGCAAGTTTTAGCGCTTCCCGCCAAACCCGCATAGAAACGATTCAAAGGTGCCCACCAGGAACTTTCGTGCGGGTGGAAAACGAAGTAATATCATTACACAATAGTCCTCGATGGAACCCACAAAACATATATACAACAACGACTCAAAGAGTCAAGAATACAGATGTACAATACAAAGATCCAAATCACCTTTAAAACGATATAGCGTCCGAGTACGGACAAGATGCAAATTGAGCTAAGAGCCCTGAAGAATAACCAATGGTGTCCATAACCCTGCCCAGGCCAAGCCGGAAGGGTAACCCTGCTAACGACGTCGATCTCAAAACCTGCTTAAACAAAAGGGGTGCCGACAAAGGGCAAAGGAAAAAGAGAGAGCGGTCAGTACTGAGGCCAGTACACGGCGAGGCTAGAATTCGGCGGTCCTCGCCTACATAGGTATGGTGGACTGAAGCGGCAGCGCAGCATGCACTAAACACCCTATAGAGACTCGATATAACTGTCGGCTATCAGAAAGGGATAAGAAAGACCTATTCGGAACCAACCTGATACTACCACCAAACATACCCATCCTGGTATTTCCCCCTCGAGACCAAACGAGGAAGTCAACCGAGGAACTCACACCGTTGGCAGTTTTATTTATTCAGTTATCGTTGCAGCAATTACTAGTAAGGTATAGATAGTCATCCTGGTATAATAAGAAGTGGGCACTTTTAGTTAACCATTCCGTTGTAGTTGCAACACTTACTAGTCAGATACGATTAGCATGAGATATCCCCAAACCCAGCAGTTGTTGGTACTTTTATTTAGCCATTCCGTTGCAGTGAAGCTGATTACTAGTCATATCGGATACAAGTCAAATTATAGCAGTAAACTTTAGTTATAGTTGTCTATGATCGAGAACTGTGCTCCAAGTCGTCCATAACCGCGGACACGGCTTCTCGAAAAGATTTAACCCTGCAGGGGTGCACCAAAGTTCCCACACGCACCTACACCCTTGTTGTCAGATCAGGTAGGTACAAGATCACAAAACATACACCCAACGGTATGTCGACGGGGTTTCGGACACGACGTTTCCCAGACCCAAAGCAAGCACGGGGGGCCACCCCACTAAGCTACCCGCAACGAAGTCGGCCGGTCTCCGAGACGGACTCAGGGTTTGTGTAGACGGCTGTAAACGACTGGGAACCCGAAAAGATGACTGGGCTTGTCGATACAGCGAAAACGTGTCACGGACCTAAACAGTACAGGTGCTCCTCGCACAATCGTAAATAAAGCGGTAAAGCATGGCATAAGTACATGATAGTAATAAATCCCCAAACTACTTGTGGCCCCCAGTACAGTACTTGGAATCAGGTACTGAATCGATGGGGGTGCCCACACACCCCACCTGTGGTTAGCGCGCTCGATCTCGGAACAGGTGTCAAGAACTCGGGGTCCTACGGGACAGAAGTGGACGGTTAACAACCAAATAACATCTATTGCCCACCTGTGCCTCTGCATTTACCTACTCCAATTTTAGTTATTAAACAGTAAGTAAGGCTATGATCATCTCCAACATTAAACATGCGGCAATACTCCAACAACTGTGGTACTTGACGACACGCAACAGCACTTGAGCAAGCGACTACGACGCGCAGGTCCAACTATCTACCAAACAACAGGTAATAGGATGTGTCCAAGGCAATATAAGGCCGCAAGGGATATCACGGTTACAGAAACTAGAGCATCGCAACACAGATAGCAATAGATCAACAGGAGGAAATAAAGCCTATAAATGCAAAATAGGTAGAAGGGGAAGGGATGCTCGCCTGAAAACATTGCCGAGGGTTCATCCGAAGATCGGGTCGACACTCGCATCCACTCATCGGCTTAATCCGTGAAGAAGCAAAGCACTAGAAGAAACACCGGATGCACTATTTAATATTACGGTAGAAAATCGGGCATGATGCATGTATGATGTATGACATGGCAAAGGTGCGATGCATTTAGGCCATATTAACGGAACCGGGGTTCCGACATTTAATTATAAGGTTCAAGTTATTTATCTACCCCGCAAATTAAATGTTGGATTAGCAAGACCAAACATGGCTTCGGTTCGCTATGCCAATTTAAATGAAGTCCGGAATAAGACAAAGATATTCCGCATATAGACTCCATATTTAATTATGAGATGAATTGGCATAATGCCCCCAAACCACAGACAAGTATGCATGCATGAACAATTTAATATGCATCAGTTGATAACGTCATATCATAAAATAATGGGGTGTCTCGAATAGGGAATCACATTAGGGTACGGCGAACTTGGGCTCCGAGGGGTTCGGGGTCGGGTCTCAGGGTCCAGATCTGGGGTTCGGTCTCGGCGGGATCGTTCTCGGATAACGTAGTAGATCTTGGCGTTCCGCGAAGAAGGACTTGGTTCGGTGTCGGGGCGCATCGGATTCGTCCTGGTCGGTGTCGATCTTGTCGTTGCGAAGATCTTGTCGGGTCCGCGCCATCAAGTCGGTCTTGGCATTCGGGGTGAAGAACTTGGCATCCTCGAGGAAGTACTTGTCGTATCCGTGAAGAAGATCATGTCGGTCCACGGGGTTCGGTCTTCGGGGTTCGACGGTAGATCTTGTCGACCCTGTAGAGGTGCTCGGTGATCCATGAGGAAGACCTTGGTGGCAGTTATTCTTGGTGATCCTAGTCCGGTTTGTCAATGCCACCGAGGAAGATCATGCTGGCCTTGCCGCTCGGAAGGTTTCATACTCGTTTGGTACTGGTAGGGTTGGACACATGGCCCCGCACTTGGTATGTGCCATGAGGCATGTCCAGGTGGTTATTTGGTCGAACACCCTGCAGGCTCGGCAGCGGGGATGTAGGGCACTATGGCCTGGAGCACAAGGAGACTAGAGGCGGACCGGCGCCAGCGCTGCTCGCTGGAGGACGGCGCGCAGAGAAGACGAGCTGCAGGGCATGCACGGCTCGCGGACGAGCATCTCGGGGAGGGCAGGACGGACGACACCGGGCGGCACCACCGCGAGGTAGCGAGGAGGCCGATCAGGGCAGGCTCGATGGCAAGATCCTTCTGGAAGCGGCACACCGGGCGTGGTCGAGGCTGGCAGGGAGGGGCACGGGCGAAGGTCGCCCGCGACGGTGGCTGGAGGCGCAGTGGACGGGGCGGTGCTGGGCGTCCGCGGCCGAGGACAGGCAGCAGCGACATGGACTGCGCAGGCCCTGGCCACAGCCGGCGGCGAGGTGCAGAGGAAGACGGGGCGAGGCGACGAGGCACGGGAGGAGGCCGTGGTCGACCGGGGACGACGCCTGCAGACGGCGAGGAGCTCGCAGGGGTGGAGCTGCGTGCTTGCGGCCAGAGGACGGCTGGAGCAGGGACGCCGGCGAGCTTGGGTTGGAGACGCGGAGGAGGGCGACACCGGAGCGGAGAGACAGGGAGGTTGAGGAGGCGCTGGAGGGGCCGGGTGCCCGACGATGGAGCCAGAGAGGCAGCCGAAGACCGGCGAGGTGCAGAGGAGGCCGCAGCAGGGCGCTCGCGCGGCGCCAGGGACGCGACAGCCGGGACGGGGATGAGGGACAGAGGCGGCGCGGCCAAGCAACGCCGGCTCGAGGAGGAGGGAGGCGCGCATGCGAGCGATTGGGGCAGGGAGAGCTCGGCGGGGGAGGGGGATGGCGAGGTGGCCGGCGGCGGTGTTTGGGGATGGGTCCCGTGCGGGTGTGGGTGACGAGCGAGCGGGGGAGAGGGAAGGATCGAGGCGTGGGAGAGGTTGACCGCATCGGGATCAGGTCGAGGGTGTGGGTCCAGGCGCATTGCGCGTGTGTGCGTGGGTGTTGTGTCGGGTCGGCAGAGGTGGGGCCTGGAGGTGGCCCAGGTGCGGCGCTGTGTGTGTGTGTTGCGTGTGTGGGTGGTGTGGTTTGGGTGAGGTGGAGGTAAAAAAAGGGGGGTTGGTGAGGTGGCAGGTTAGGAGTGGGTGGGGTGGAGGAAGTGGTGAGGTGGCGGGTGGTGATTGGCCGGGGTGAGGTGGCTGGGGATGGGTAGATTAGGATTAGGTAGGAAAGATTTTGGGGTAGCTAGGATTTTATCTGGAGGTGGCCAGCTGGGCTTTCGGGCCTGGCTGGCTGCCTCCCAAAATAATTTAAATATTTTATTTATTAAAAACGAGGCGTTTGTAAACCGTTGGCAGACAAAACAAAACATTCCGGAGACCCGGGTTTTGGTTTTGAATTAAAGACGGGGCGTTTAGAAAACAAAACCAGGCTTTTCAAAATAGTTTTATGCAAACAAATGCAAGATGACATGACGATGCCCAAATGCAATGTGGCATGATGACATGAGCATGCGGTCATGATGATGCAATGCACAAAAATAACGCGATTTTCTAGTAGTGGTTTTTTGCGGGGCGCCACAGAGTGCCACAAGCCAAACTCGAGTGGAAAAACTAAGAGTGTTCTTCTTGCCACCAAAAGTGAGATGAGAGAAGTGCGGAACAACCCATCCATTTTGCACTATAAGGAACTAATGACTTGACAAATGTTCCTCCTTCTTTGATGGCTGTTTTGCAGGAATTCCGAGATGTATTTCCCGAAGAGCTTCCACATGGACTACCTCCTCTTCGTATAATCGAGCACCGCATCGACCTCATACCCGGCGCCCCACTCCCAAACCACGCCGCGTATCGCATGAACCCGGAAGAGACGAAGGAGATATAACGACAAATCAACCAACTTGTGTCCAAAGGTTTGATCCAAGTAAGCACTAGCCCAAGCGCGGTCCCCGTGATTCTAGTTCCAAAAACGGAGATATGTTGCGGTTATGCATGGACTGCCGTCCAATCAATGCTATCACCGTCTGTTATCGACGTCCTATACCGCGTCTTGATGACATGCTTGATGAGTTATGTGGAGCCACTATATTTTCGAAAATTGATCTTCGTAGTGGTTACCATCAAATTCGCATGGCCGAAGGTGATGAGTGGAAAACCGCCTTCAAGACCAAGCTTGGTCTCTATGAATGGTTGGTTATGCCTTTTGGCTTATCTAATGCCCCATCTACCTTCATGCGCCTCATGAACCATATTTTGCGATCTCTCATTGGGAAGAGTGTAGTTGTTTACTTTGATAACATCCTTGTCTATAGCAAGTCACTAGAGGAGCATGTTACTCATGTTAAGGAGGTCCTTCAAATCCTTCGTCATGAAAAGCTTTATGCTAATCTCCCAAAGTGCACTTTTGCAAAAGACAAGCTGATTTTCCTTGGTTTTTTTGTGTCTTCCAATGGCATTGAAGTTGATGTCTCAAAAGTCAAGGACATACGAGATTGGCCCATCCCTACAAATGTTAGTGAACTTCGTAGTTTTCATGGGTTGGTTGGCTTTTACCGTCGCTTTGTGAAAGACTTTTCTACCATTGCTTGCCCCCTCAACGAATTGACCAAGAAAAATATCACGTTTGTTTCGGGAAAAGCACAACAAAAGGCTTTTCATGAGCTCAAAAAGAGGCTCACCGAAGCACCACTCCTTGCATTACCGGATTTCACAAAAACTTTTGAGATTGAATGTGACTCTAGTGGAATTGGCATTGGAGGTGTCCTTATGCAAAATGGGCGTCCCATTGCATACCATAGTGAGAAACTCGATGGCGCACGCCTCAACTATCCCATTTATGACAAAGAACTTTTTGCCTTGGTTCGAGTTCTTCAAGTGTGGCAACACTATCTTAGGCCCAAAGAATTTATCATCCATTCCGACCATGAGTCGTTGAAGTATCTTAAGGGCCAAGCCAACTTGAGTAAAAGGCACGCAAAATGGGTTGAGTTCATGGAGTCTTTTCCTTACATTGTCAAATACAAGAAGGGCAAAGAAAATGTGGTAGCGGACGCCTTGTCTCGCAAAAACACAAGCCTTCTTACACGACTCGAAGTAAATGTCTTGGGTCTTGATGACATCAAATCTTTATACGCGTCCGACCCTTTCTTTGGACCAATTTTTGCAACATGTTCAATAGACAAAGGGATTGATGATTTCTATTTGCATAAGGGTTTTCTTTTCAAACAAAACAAGCTTGGCATTCCGAAATCGTCTCTCCAACTTTTGCTTCTTCAAGAGTCCCATGGTGGAGGCCTTATGGGTCACTTTGGCCGTGATAAGACTTATGACATGCTCTCCACTCACTACTTTTGGCCAAAGATGAAGCGCGACGTGGAACGCCACGTTCAACGATGCACTACATGTATCCAAGATAAGTCTAAGTCCAATCCCTTTGGTCTTTATATGCCATTGCCTATTCCTCATGCACCTTGGTCGGACATTAGCATGGACTTTGTGTTAGGTTTGCCTAGATCTAAACATGGACACACTACAAGAAATGTGCCAATCTATGAGCTTTTAATTGTGACCGTGGATAAAATCGTCATAGAGTTATGACGATTTTACACCAGATGGTGATAAGTAGTTTGGGAGAGTCAAAACTCAGAATAATTAAGACGATTTAGCTAAAAAACGTCATGATTTCAATACGTGAAATCGTCATAACCAATAAGATATAAGAGAGGTAAACATCGGCCGTTGGATATGAACACGATGAACGGTTGAGATTGTGAAGTGATGAAAGTTCCCATGGATCGATGACCTGGCACCATTCATCACGCCCAAAGCCCCGCGCGCGTCGACCGGGTGAAAACCTAGGCCCGCTATTGGCCCAGCCACACCCCCACGTACTCCTCCTCCCAATCCCCCACGCCGCCGCTCCCCAGCACAGGCCGTCGCCGTGCCTCATCTCTCCTCCTCCCCTACCAGCCCCGACGAGGACATCCTCCATGCCACACCCACCACGTCCTCATCCTCCCAATCCCCCATGCCGCCGCTTCCCGTTAAACACAGGCCGTCGCCGTGCCGCATCCCTCTTGCTCCTCCTCCTCTCCACAGGTTCCACCGCAGGGAGGCCGCATCGGAGCAGGAGCTCGCAGGCAGGCGGGGCGACACTGGAGCAGGGGCATGGCAGCGAGCGTCCCTCCTCCTCTTCATCGAGTGGCTGGTGGGAGGCGGTAGAACTTTCAACCGGTGACTTCGACGGCCAGATTCAACGCACATCCGCATCCACTTTCAAGGTACATGATGTTTTGTTCGTTTCCATTATGCATGCACAAATTTCATTATGATCTGGGCAAGATCTGATGTCCCTGCCCTTTTCCTATGTCAGCCAAGAGCCCAAAACTAAACAAAGATTTGCATAGATGTTGTGATCTGGTCTGCAGTGTACAATCTTAGATGTCAGGAAAAATCAAAAAATGTTTCTCTCTCCAGATTAGACCTACGGCAGCCTCAAATCTTGGTACCAATCTTTTTCCCCTTCCCATCAAGAGAGCTACTAATCCTTGTTTATGTGTCCTCCACATGTTTAGCTCCATTTTTTCTGTTCTTGTCCCATGAAATGTTCATTATTAGATTTATCAGTACGAGATTGGATACATGATGATAAAAAATGCATTATTAGGTCTGTGTAGGTTTCAGGTATAGAAAGATTAGGTAAAAACTAAAACTATATTTTTTTAGGAATGATTGACAAGAACCATCGATACCCCTAATGTAACTTCAGCTGTAGTTGGTCTTTAGAAATGGATATATATGAACATAAATATGTAATAAACTGCTTAGAATAAAGAGAGGAGTATGGCGGTGAGACATCTCTGTTGTTGCTGCCTAGGATTTGGTTGTGCCGGGTTCTAGGTGTAGCTTTTATTTATTCAGCTCTTAGCATGCGGAAGCCAGGTTTCGGGTCTATAGATATCCGTTCTTAGCATCTGCAACAGCCGCTGAAAGCACCTCTTTTCTTCTTTAATAGAAAAAATCCTAGAATTGGTGCTACCGACTTTGTTAGATAGAAACAATGTATTCTTATTCATCTCATTTAGTGAAATGGTGGCCTCGCCCAAGTCTTCTTCAAGAGCTCTTCAAGCTCCGTGTTGAGAGTAGCATTATTTTTGTGTTCACTCGCAGCCTCATTTGCTATAGCCTGTGTGGTCGAGGTGTTATTTTATCCCAAAGCAGGAGAGAAATTTATCCCAAATTTTTATCCATTGTATTACTTGTGTGGTCGAGGTGTTATTTTGTTCGTGCCTTTACTAAGATTTTCTTTATTTCAGGTTGCCTGCTGCTGCGTACTTTCGTGTAGCCTTTCCCTAGCTTGCTGGTGCTCTCTCTCTGTTTCAGGTTATGAATCCTACCTACTGTTCTGACGTATTATGTTTATTCAGATGTGTGTTCTTCGGTTTCTTATCTTACTAAAAGTCTGTATGGAGTATAGAGGGGTATTTACTAGATTTTGTTCTATCCCCAGGTTGCCTGCTGCTGTAGCTTCCTACTGCCATCTCTCCTTCCTAGTGGTGGTGCTCTTTCTTTGTTCAGGGTATGTTTTACCATCTCTTCCTCTCTTGCATTCTTTGTTAATATGTACAAGGTTTCCATCTATTGCATTGCCTGTACGGTGGAGGTCTTATTTTTGTGTTTTTCATGTTGGTTTGTGCTACGGGTTTTGCTGGCGGCTTCTCTTACAAGGGCAGTATCCTCTTGCTATTTTTCAGGTTGGGCTTCCTATCTCTTGTTGTGCCGCGTTTTCCTTGTTTTACCTTTTTTGTGTCATGGTATATATATGTGCTTCTTGTGCTTTTTTTCCTGTACGCACATAAGCTGGCTGGGGCAATGAACGGCGACCGACCCTTATTCATTGCTCTATCTCAGGATCGTCTTCTCTGTTCCGTGATCCAGATCCCACACACCGCTGCGCACCAGCCCTCATACCTGCTCCTCCATCCCTCGCGGCTCTGCACGCTGGATGACGACGCTCTTCGTGCCGCACCGCTGCCTATCCCAGGTCAAATTTTATCCTCTTCATTATGTGTCATAACCTGCCTTTATTTTGTTGTTCCTGAAGCTAGCAATGTTATTCCGGTCCTCCTTGATATACTCTTATAGCCAAAAGTTGGCCTGTCCGTCTGCTTTCTCTGCTCCAGCAGATCCGTCCATTACGTCGTGTATGCATACTGGTACTACTAGATTTCTTTCTGCTGCATGAGCAGCTTGTCAAAGTGATCGATTATTGCATTACTGAGCTTCCTTTTCTATGTTGTTAACAACGTATAAGAAAGTGGAGCAAAACGAAACACAATGAATTGAAGTAAAAGCTAAGCTATTTACTCTAAACATAATCCAGGGGCTCTACAGCAAATTCTCTGTAACTTTGGCTAATTTAATACATGTGTTCAGTTTTCTTATATTACATGTTTAGTTAATTTTCTAGTTAATTTTGTTTACTTATAATACATGTGTTCAGTTTGCTTATAATACATGACACATTTTCTCATTCATCTTCCTCTGAAATTACTCAGTGCTCGTCCTTGCTCTGAAATTTCTTCAAGTGTGTGTTGGTTGTTTACTTATTCTTGTTCTTGTTTGCATAACTTGTTTGCATAACTTGTTTGCATAACTGTAGTTAACTAGCAGTGGTGATGAAACCACTTGAATTTTAATTTTCCAGTCTTAGATTATGAATAGCTGCAGTATTATTTTCCTCTCTGTATGAGGTTTGCTTATTGACCTTGATCCTGCCTGCATAATCAGGTTGTCAATGCATAATCAGGTTGTCAATATTTGGAGTATGATTTCAAAGAAACTTGAGCTAACTCAATGTTGTTCTTGCAGGAAAGCTCATGAATGAAGTAGTCAAACTACTAAAATGAAAATGGCTAGACCTGATGTTCCTCTTGTATCTGTATTATTCATTTTGTTATGATGTTATTCACTGGAAATGATAATCTGGTATATATGCCCTTTTGTAATATGCCCTTAGTCCCTTATTGGTGTGTTCTATTCAGTATATGCAAATGAGATGCTACTAATAGCTATTCGAGTTGCTCATGCAGTCTTTTATTCACAACTGATTATCATGGATATGTATTGTGTGACTTTGACATCATAGATAGCATGGCTGTTGATGCATTTAGATAGTAGTCATTGGATATGTTTTGTATAAGAGAAATTCATGAGTTAATGGCATTATGTCACTCCTGTTCATTCTGTGGTGAGCAAGATAGAGTTATGTTTATGTCTTTGACATCATAGATAGCATTGCTTTGTTGCTTGTGCTTTGGAAAACATATAAACTGATTAATATATTACCCATGTAGTGGAAGTTGATATAGTCGTTTTGGAAATTTTGGCTCGATCGTATTTCTAGATAGACATGTGTGGCTATATATAAACTGATCATTGATAGTACTATCCTGATATAACTATGTACATTACTTGATTTCCTATTTGATGCTGAAGCAGCAGCATCCTTGATGCTTACTGACAACTACTTTGCTTGGTTGTTCTCACAGGTTGTTATGCTTCAGGTTGTTGTATAATCTGTCGATGCTTTTTACAATCCTTTCATAGATATATTTTTAGAGTACTGTAATGTACTTCTCTATTACAAGCTGGAAATACTTTACATCTGTTTATTTTTCTAGCCGATCTATGTTATTTTTACAATATATTGCTTTCTTTTCCAACTAATAGCCATTACCACACTTTCATTTCTTTTATAGGAGCTCCAGGATGAAGGTAAAAGAAGTAGAAGCTTCATAGTCAGCAAAGAGTTGACGCTAGTTGTAACTTCCTGGGAGTTTATGGCTAGTTGTATGTTTGTGGGTGTTTTGTACTATGGAATAGTTGTATTCTTGGGTTTTGTTAATTATTTCTGATTGTATAGTTGTATCTACATTTTACTTTTGTAGCTGTTTTGTATTCCTGGTTTATGTTTGATTGTAATATAATGAATGTGATCTGGGCCATGCTTATCGAACTATCAATTATTTAATGCATGTACTTTAGAAATGATATGAATGTCAGTTGGGCTCTAAAAAGGCCACGACCCAAAAAAAATAGTGGAATGGAGCAGCGAGCAATACTACAAAAATGGTTAAAATAAAAAAATAACTGAAAGCTAAAAAGGCCTTGCCCATGAAAATAAAAGGGCCATAAAATTGGGCTTGGCCCAAGCAGCAAACGGGAATTGCCAAGATGAAATTAATGGACTGAATTTTGGGCTTGGCCCATGCAAACGATTGAAATGGATCGGGCTGATTCTGTGCCACGTAGGATCTGCCATGTAGGATCTGACGTGTCTAGACTAGATGTCCCATGACGATATTGAATCGTCACAGAGGTTATGACGTTGTGAAATCGTCATAGACCTTTATGAGGATTTCGCAAAAATCGTCGTTATAGTTCATTTGCGACGCCCAGCTTTCGACGATCTCAAAATCGTCATAGAATCGTCATAAACGGGCTACTATGACGATGACGATTTTGTGACGAAAATGGAGGGTCATATATAGACAGATTCCTTGTAGTGGCATGATTCTATATTTGTGGTAGTGGATCGTTTTTCCAAAATGGCACACTTTATTCCGTGCCATAAGACCGATGATGCTTCACATGTAGCAAATTTGTTTTTCAGGTAAATAATTCGGCTACACTGTGTACCAAGAACAATCGTCTCCGATCGCGACGTCAAATTCATGAGCTACTTCTGGAAGACTCTCATGGCCAAGCTCGGCATCAAGCTCCTCTTCTCGTCCGCCTCACATCCTCAAACCGATGGACAAACCGAGGTCGTCAATCGTAGTCTTGGCACACTCCTCCGGGTGTTGATAAAGAAGAACCTTAAAGACTGGGAGGAATGTATTCCACACGCCGAGTTCGCCTACAACCGCGCCAAGCACTCCACCACCATGAGGAGCCCGTTCATGATCGTCTATGGCTTCGAGCCCCTCACCGCGCTTGATATCCTTCCACTACCTCTTCATGAACGTGCCAATATGGACGTGGTCAAGCATGCCCAAACAATGAAGAAACTCCATGAAGACACAAGAGTTACAATCGAGAAGCAAGTCATTCGCCAAGCATCAAAGCTAAAAAAGAACAAGAAAGAGATGATCTTCGAAGAAGGCGACCTTGTGTGGATACAGTTGAGTAAAGACCGCTTCCCCAAGGACCGCGACTCCAAACTCAAGCCAAGAGGTGATGGACCGTTCAAAGTGCTAAAGAGGATCAACAACAACGCCTACATCATAGATATCCCAACATCCAAGTATCTTGTGAGCCCGACATTCAATGTCAAGGACCTATAACCCTACCATAGCGAAGATGAAGTTGAGAAGATTGAAGAGTCGAGGACGAATCTTTCCCAAGGGGGGGAGCTGATGCAGCCCGTCCTACGGACGCACCTCCATCTACAACACCTAGTCCCCCAAGTGGACCAATGACTCGCGCCCGTGCCAAGCTCCAACAAGCCAAGGTTAACTCGCTCATTTCCTCATGTGATTTTGGCCTACCTTTGGATGGCTTGCTACTTCATGCATCTATGCTGTGTATCCTCAGATATGAAGCAACACCACCACACCAAGCCACCAAGGAAGCAGTACCAGGAGAAGAAGCTGCTGGAGCTCTGCACACCGGAGTCTCCGGTGTAGACCGGAGTCTCCGGTCTCCTACACCGGAATCTCCGGACCTTCCTCCGGTCCAGACCGGAGACCCAAGCCCAGGACAGCCAGAAGCCCCCTCCGGAGACGGGTCCGGAGATTGACCGGAGTCTCCGGTCCAGACCAGAGTCTCCGGACCTCAGACCGGAGTCTCCGGACTGACCGTCACCAGGCATGTTAAAGCCTTTTGGGCCTGGCCCATGTAACCCCCAATTTCTCTCAAACTTCCAGTTTTATTCCAGAACTACCCCTGTTTATGTGGTTGGCCTATATATAGCCCCACCCCTCATATTTAAACCCTAGACTTGGATAATGATAGATTAAGACACCCCTCGAGGATCTTTTAATCTATTGGTCTCATGCTCCTACCAAGGAGCACCTATTGTCTACCCTCCTCTTGGATCTTGCCTAGTGCGTTCAAGTTGTACAAGGCCTTGGGTTCTCGGTTTCTCGCCCCCAAGTCATCAAGGTCTCACCAAGCACCTCGTCCCCTGTTGTTGGCGTGGAGAGAGAGCTTCGCCCAACACCGATCCTAGAGATTATGTTGGACCGATTGCCACCGGCGTGAGTTATCGGCGTGTATCGTGATTTGTGTGCGTGAGTTCATCGGGATCTTTGTGTGCGTGTGTTCGTGGATTTCATCCCCTCTTCCCCTTCCACCGCTTTCCCCTCGATCCCCGTGGAGATTCGTGAAAGATCGGGCCACCCCAAGGGGTTACCCCATAACAGGTGATATGGAGTACTACAACAACAAAGACTCCCCAAGCATGGGCGACTTCAAGAACGACAACACCAAGCTCCTCACATCGCACCGACCAAGACGGAGCCTCCAACTCGAGTGCGCCAAGGTCCATCATCAAATGGACAAGTTCCAAAGCGACCTCCACAACTTCAAGAAGGACATGGACAACGACTTCGACAAAAACATGAGGATGGTCGCCAAGACTAATGATGCTTTGCGCTCATTAGAAAAACTCACCAAGAAGAGTGCCAAGGACAAGAGCCATCGTCGTGATTGTCATATGGATGACCAAGTGCGCCACCTACATCAACCATCGGCAAGGCACGCCAATGACCTCCGTCGACACCATCACAAGGCACCTTCAACTTCTTGTTCCACCACCAAAATGGCACCAAGAGCAAGCCTTCGTCCACGCCATCAAGCTTCAACGACTACGCTTGCATTTGAAGACCTCATGAATGAGGAAAATGTAAACCTCTACTTCGCCAAGTTGGATAGCATGAGCCTACCTCCACCACTACTACGAGATGGCCACAAGACGGCCGAGCATGGGATTTTCCCTTCGACCATGGAGGAGAGCGATGATGCCCACCTTATGGCATCCAACCTTGAAGGCGACAAGGTCAAGAATGGTGAGCATGGGATTTTCCCTTCACCAAAGGAGGCGCATGGAGTTGAGGAAACCGAGCCTAGCCCCATATGCTTGAGTGATGATGTGGTACCAATCCCATGTGAGTATGAGAGCCACTTAGCCCACTTGAGTGAGAACAAGAGTGCGATGAGTGACTCCACCTTATGTGAGATTGAGTGCTTCCACCTGGAGGGCATGAGCGATACTCCTAGTGAGTTGAGAGTGGTAGTTGATAGGTCAAGTGAGACCATTTCGAATTTTAACAACTTACCCTCTACCTCTAGTGTGTTCTCTTGTGTTGTGCTAGGTTCCATGGATGAAGGAGCTCCAAGCCATGAAGCAATGATGCCTCAATTGAATAAGATGTACATGGTGCGTGAAGATGATGCTATGCCATGGCTACATCAAGAAGACGAAGTCGTCCACAAGGAGGCCACTACTTCCACAACACCCACTTCATATGAGAGGTATGACCAAGGTAACAAAAGGGTGTTGATGATGCCATGATCCCACTAGTGGACATGATGAATTGTGAGGATATGCATGTTATGGATGACACTTGTGACATTACATATGCTTCACTCATATTCCCATGTGATGCTTTGCCTTTGCATAATATTGATCATGTGGAATTGTTTGATTGTGATATCATTGCCATAAACATGCCATGCTATGCATCTTTTGTGTATCCTCCAATTGCTTTGGACTTGCCTTGTCATGCTAGTCATTCAATTTCTCCCGTTGCTTGCAATAAGATGAATGCTTGCTATTTCACTCGCTTTGCTTGCAACAATATTGATTATATGCGTTATAATGAGATGGCCCCCATAGCTTTCTCAATTTTTGGAGATTTTGATGATTGCCATGATAAGCATGTTCCCCACTTGCATACTCACCATGCATCTATTTCATACTTGATTGACATTAATGGTGATGTGCACAAGAAAAGATACGGCATGATGGGTGATGTGTATCTCTACCATGCACACACGTTCTTCCTTTTGTGTATGATGTGTGTAGGTACCCACACTATCATGTCAACCTCGGTTGAGCATGAGTTGACAAAAAGATCTCTTGAGAGCATCCCACAAGTGAGTTCAAGATCAAACCCAGCTCTGATACCTTTTGCATGCTTTGCATCTTTCATGTTGGCAAATTTCTCTTTCCTATGGTTTGATTGCAAGCATGTTGATGGTATTATCTCACCTTGTGACATTCATGTTTCTTTGCTTTTGGATAATGATGTTTTGTGTGTTGCAACAAAAATGATGAACATTTTCTCTTTCCGATGTTTTGTGTGCAACCGCAATTCCATTAAGAGCATGTATTGTCATGAAAACTTCCAAGAATCTCGTCTTGTCATTGCAACAAACATAAGGACCACTTGCTCTTTCATTTGGTTTGTTTGCAAACACGTTACTTTGGCTTCTGCTTGGGATACTCATATTCCCATGAAATTTTCTTTTGATGATTTGTGTGTGACATCCAACATGTTGACCAATTTCTCTTTCCAATGGTTGGTTTGCACACATAATGATGTTGCTTTGGACATTCTTCCTTGCGTGTTTTTGCCGAATTCTCCTATACTCGCATCAAGGACGTTGATCAAAATTTAAGTCAATTGCCTTGAGTGCCACACTAAAACATTTATGGAGTTTTTGAGTTTCCACATTTGGATGATGTTCAAACGATTTCCATGCACATTGACCATGCATATGCATTCCATTTGCTATACTTGAGTTGTGCTAATCGTGTGGTGAACAAGAATGGACATGCCACAAATGACATGCTCCTTTATCACACACAAACATATGTTGCTTTGTCTTTGTTGTATGAAGGTACAAATGCATACACGTCAACCTCTATGGACTATATGTTGACAAGAACCGAAGAGAGTTACCTATGGCTACCCTTCATCGAGCTATCTCTACAAGCTAAGGTGACTTCCTTCTACTTGAGGACTCATGCTATAATCTTCGTGAATTGGCTACGCTTTGAGTGTTGCTTTGCTTTTGTTGTGAGATTTGTAGGCTTCAAGGAAGGTGAAGGAACATTGAAGTGTTGTCAAGTCAATCTTCCCGAGGACGACTATATGGTGAACCCCAGGATCAAGAAGGTCTCTGGACCGCTTCTACTTTGTGATGAGCATGTAGAGTCGAGGACGACTCTTTTTGAACGGGGGGAGCTGATGTAGCCCGACCTACGATCGTTACCACATCTTGGTCTCCAACTTACGCCAAATCATCATGGACTCCAAAGGTGAATCCGTTCCTCTATGCGAGCCCCCTTCCTACCCTATTGAATGGTATGCTACTTCATACTCCGTCACATATGCATGATAGGTTCACACTGACAAGTACGGAGGCAAGAGAGGAAGCCCGGAGCATCAAGCCCGACAAGACGGAGGCTTGGAAGAGGAGGCGGAAGAAGACAGATCGCCAAATGCTCTCTGTCGCCAGCGATACTACCGGGCCTGGCGACCGATACTACCGCACGGCGGCACTGCCGCCCCTGCTACCGCCGCCAACAGACGACGCCAACAGAAGCCAAATACTCTCTGTCTCCGGCGGTACTACCAGATCTGGACCTGGTACTACCGGTCAGCGGTACTACCGTCCCCTGATACCGCTCGCTACAGACGGCTCCAGCTGACGCTCCAGGACTGCAAGCGGTACTACCGGTCCCAGAGCGGCACTACCGGACCAATCGGTACTACCGGTCCCAAGTCCGGTACTACCGCTCCTGGTAGTGCCTGCGCGCACTAGTTGGGCCACAACCCATGTATCCCCCTTTACTTACCTATTCGCCTAGTTTATCCCCAAACTACCCCTGTTTATGTCGTTGGCCTCTAAATAGAGCCCCCACCCCTCATGTATCCCTTAGGCATAGATGATAGACAAAAGACAACCCCCATTGTGGAATCTCTAGTTTTGCATCATCCCCATTACCAAGGGGACCGACTATCGTCACCAACCTCGATTGGACTTTGCATCACGCATCCATTGTTGAACAAGGCCTTGGAGTTCGATGTCTCGTCTCCAAGTTGTCAAGACCCTCCCCAAGGTGTTCTTCCCTCTCCGATGTGGATTTGAGGGAGCACGTTGACCGATCTTTCCTTGCGAGGATTCTATCGGACCGGTGGCCGCCGTTCGGGAGAAATCGGCCTTGTATCGTGTGAGTTTTGTGTGTGTTCATCGTGTTCTTCGCGAGGTGTGTGTTCGCTTCCGCTACCTTCTCCCTTTCCCCTTGCTTTCCCATCGATTTGACCACGAGATCCGTGAAGATCGGGCCACCCAAGAGGTTAACCCCTCCATCACAAGGCCTTGTACAACTTGAACGCACTAGGCAAGATCCAAGAGGTTGTGGATAATAGGGTGCCCCTTGGTAGGAGCATGAGACCAATAGATGAAAGATCCTCAAAGGGGTGTCCTCAACTATTATTATCCAAGTCTAGGGTTTACATATGAGGGGTGGGGCTTTATATAGGCCAACCACATAAACAGGGGTAGTTTTGGAATAAAACTGGAAGTTGGGGCGAAACTAGGGGTTACATGGGCCAGGCCCAAAAGGCATTGACAAGCCTGGCATCGAGCAGGCCGAAGACTCCGGTGTTGGGTCTGGAGAATCCGGTCTGGGCCGGAGACTCAGGTTCAGTCTCCGGACCCGTCTCCGGAGGGGCCTTCTGACTGTCCCGGGCTTGGTTCCTGGGGCCGGACCGGAGGGAGGTTCGGAGACTCCGGTGTACACCGGAGACTTCGGTGTGCAGAGGTCCAGTAGCGTCTTCTCCTGGTCCTTCTTCCTTGGGGGCTTGGTGTGGTGATGTTGCTTCATAGCTGAGGATACACAACGTAGTTGCATGAAGTAGCAAGCCATCCAATGGTAGACCAAAATCACATGAGGAAAGGAGCGAGTTAACCTTGGCTTGTAGGAGCTTGGCTCGGGCGCGAGTCATTGGTCTACTTGGGGGACTAGGTGTTGTAGATGGAGGTGCGTCCGTAGGACGGGCTGCATCATAATGACTCGCACCCGAGCGAAGCTCCTACAAGCTAAGGTTAACTCGCTCCTTTCCTCATGTGATTTTTATCTACCTTTGGATGGCTTGCTACTTCATGCAACTACGTTGTGTATCCTCAGCTATGAAGCAACATCACTGTACCAAGCCCCCAAGGAAGAATGACCAGGAGAAGACGCTGCTGGAGCACGGCACACCGGAATCTCCGGTGTACACCGGAGTCTCCGGTCCGGTACACCGGAGTCTCCGGACCATCCTCTAGTCCGGCCCCAGGAACCAAGCCAGGGACAGTCAGAAGGCCCCTCCGGAGATGGGTCCGGAGATTGACTAGAGTCTCTGGCCCCGGCCGGAGTCTCCGGACCCGACACCGGAGTCTCCGGACTGCTCGACGTCAGGCATGTCAAGGCCTTTTTGGGCCTGGCCCATGTAACCCCCAGTTTCGCCCCAACTTCCAGTTTTATCCCTAAACTACCCCTGTTTAAGTGGCTGGCCTATATAAAGTCCCACCCCTCTATTGTAAACCCTAGACTTGGATAATTGTAGTTGAAGACACCCCTTTGAGGATCTATCAACTATTTGTGTCATGCTCCTTGACAAGGAGCACCAAATTATCCACAACCTCTTGGATTTTGCCTCGTGCGTTCAAGTTGTACAAGTCCTTGGGATCTCGGTGTCTCGTGCCCAAGTAGTCAAGATCTCATCAAGCCTCTGACCCCCTTTGTTGGCCGTGGGAGAGTGTCTTGCCCAATGCCGATCCTAGGGATTGTGTTGGACCGGTTGCCACCGACGTGATCTATCGGCTTGTATCGTGTTTTCGTGTGTGTGTGTGTGTGTTCATCGAGTTCTTCGCGTGTGTGTTCGTGGATTTCATCCCCTCCCTCCTTCCACCACTTTCCCCTCGATTTCCCACGGAATTCGTGAAAGATCGGGCCACCCTAAGGGGTCACCCCTAACATATACTACTTCATTATCCATCCTATGACCAGGATAGGTTCACACCGACGAGTACGGAGACGAGGGAGGAAGCCCGAGGACTCACGCCCGACAAGACGGAGGCTTGGAAGAGGAGACGGAAGAAATCTCCAGCTGGAATCGGCGTCAGCACCGGCGAACCTGTTCCACCGCCGGAATCCCCGGCAACAGCACCGGCGAACCGGGCTCCCCGCCGGAATCCCCGGCGCCAAGACCGGTCGACCGGAACCACCGCCAAAAGCGCTTACAGAGAGCAGTTCCGGTGCGCGACCGGAACATCCGGCGACGACCGGAAATCCCAGCACCAGATCCGGCGCCGCCGGAATCCCCTGCCTGCGCGCGGATCTGGGTTTGATGCCCTGGAATATTCCCTTTACTTACCCCTTTGCCTAGTTTATTCCCAAACTACCCCCTTGTTTAGTGGCTGGCCTATAAATAGATCCCCCACCCCTCATGTACCCCTCAGTCATAGATGATAGACTAAAGACAATCCCCATTGTGGAATCTCTAGTTTTGCCTCATCCCCTTTACCAAGGGGACCGACTGTCGTCACCAACCTCGATTGGACTTTGCATCACGCATCCATCGTTGAACAAGGCCTTGGAGTTCAGTGTCTCGTCTCCCAGTTGTCAAGACCCTCCCCAAGGTGTTATTCCTTCTCCGATGTGGATTTGAGGGAGCACGTTGACCGATCTTTCCTTGCGAGGATTCTATCGGATCGGTGGCCGCCGCTCGGGAGCAATCGGCCTTGTATCATGTGAGTTTTGCGTTTGTTCATCATGTTCTTCGCGAGGTGCGTGTCCGCTTCCGTTACCTTCTCCCTTTCCCCTCACTTTCCCATCGATTTTACCACAACATCCGTGAAGATCGGGCCACCCAAGAGGTTAACCCCTCCATCAAAGAATCAACTCCAAAATATTTTAACGTGGTCTGACTGGAAAGAAACTGATGGAGGGGTTAACCTCTTGGGTGCCCGATCTTCACGGATCTCATGGTCAAATCGATGGGAAAGCGAGGGGAAAGGGAGAAGGTAGCGGAAGCGAACACACACCTCGCGAAGAACACGATGAACACACGCAGAACTCACACGATACAAGAACGATTGCTCCTGAACGGCGGCCACCGGTCCGATAGAATCCTCGCAAGGAAAGATCGGTCAACGTGCTCCCTCAAATCCACATCGGAGAGGGAAGAACACCTTGGGGAGGGTCTTGACAACTTGGAGACGAGACATCGAACTCCAAGGCCTTGTTCAACGATGGATGCGTGATGCAAAGTCCAATCGAGGTTGGTGACGATAGTCGGTCCCCTTGGTAAATGATGTGGACATCCCTTCTATTGATACAACCGTTGTACCTACAGCTACACACATACAAGGACCCATCACAAGATCTCGTGCCAAACAACTTAACTATCAGGTACTTTCGTTTCTTGGAACTATTCCTCACATAAATGAGAATATGATGCTGCCTAAATCAGATGTATTTCTTACTCTTAGGAATGATGGACCAAGCATGGATGAGAGGGACAAGCATTGGAGCGTGGCCATGCATGGAGATGGCAGCAAGCGTGTGATGATCCAAGAGAACGGATGAAGATTTCAGAACTTTGAGGCCACCATAATGAAGAAAGAAGGCCTGGACGAAATATTCAAGATCAATACTTCACGAATTCGTCCATAGCTTAATATGGTGCTGCGACACCTTTATTTTGGGCCAGGCCCGTGTAATTTTTGCAGGATTTTAATTAGCTACTTTTTAGAGTCCGTATTTGAGGGGAAAAGGACTTCTAGGGTTGGATCCGGCCACCACTTCCATGGCTGGCCCAAACCCCACCTTTTCGCCCTTAAATACTCCCCATAGCCGTCACCCTAGACTCGGATTTTGTTTAGACATTAAGTTAGCCATCATAGCAACTTCGCCAAGGCTCGAGCGTCGCAGAGGCCTCTTGTACTTCGCACCTATTCAGGATTCCACCTTTTCAATAAAGCTTTCCTCTTAATCCGCAATATCTCGATTGCAATATTGGTTCTTACTTGTTCTCGATTTCAGGTAGGAATTAAGACCCTCGCTGGTCAGGCTGATCGTGTTCCCGCAGGATCGGTAACCTCCAGGAGATTGGCCTAGCGATTGCGTTGGCGCTCGTTCTCGCACGTGTAGTCGGATCGTCAAGCCCGAACTCCACCAAATCGATTATCATCATCTCATCGAAAGATCGGACACCTTTGCCCTATCAAGTGGTATCAGATTTCAGGTTACTCGGTGAGATTTTACTCTTTTCGTAGATTAGATCTGTTTTTACCTATAACCCACGAAAAATCCAAAAACACAGTTAGATTTTAGATCCATCCCATAACCACTCTACTCCTCGCATTATCTTTTCAGTTTTTGCATTGTTGAATTTGTGTCTACATCGTCGCGTCGAGTTACTGGTCTTAGTGTCTCGTCCCTTAGAGTTTCGAGTTCTGATCATAGTAGTCACCGCCACCATATTCCGCCACCATATTCCGCCGCCATATACCCTGCCACCATAAACCCTAATACTCCGCCACCGTCTTCCTACCGCGACACAGATCCGATCAGTTTCCTACCATGGTACGAGTCCGAGTAGAGTTATTGTTTCCTAGTTATTTCTTTTTACTTTACTTCTTTATTGTTTCCGTGTTAAGCTAAAGTCCGTGTCGAGATAAGAGTCCGGTCGTAAGTCTAGAAGGAGAGCAAAAAAAAATTTCTGGCTATACTAGTTTTCGGCTTTGGGGATCACTTTTCTCCATCGGCCATTATAGCGATATTTTTTTGGCGCCTGCGCTTTCCAGAGCAAAATAAAAAAATTCGAAATTTTTTTTTTGGGCTAACCTATTTTTAGACCCCGTAGATCAGTTCTAGACACTCGCCATCATAGTGATTTTCCACCTCTCGGTTCGCTTTTCAGGGTGCCATATCATCATACATTGCTTGTTGTGTCGCGTCGTGACATCGTTGGTGATCTAGGCTCGCGTCTCTAGTACGGTCTAGCCTAGGACCAGCACAGTACCGTCGTTGAGCATTCTTTCGACTTTTGCATTGCTGTTTTGATAATTGCTAACCCCCTTTGCTAAGCCTTCCCAGAGCTCCACAGATATTCTCCACGTACGGTGTCTCGACTCCTGGTAATCGCTTGGTTCAATCTCTGGACCACTGATCCTCGCGTTTGCACATCGCCTTTTCCTGCTGTTTGGTAAGAACTTGTAAGAGCTTCGTATATTGCTTGACGGATTACGCGTGCCTTCCACCCTATTTCCGTAGTATATACCTATGCTTTTAAAGGACTAACCATGACAGATACTTCGCGGAACCCTGCCACAATGACGAACGAAGAACTACATGCCCACTTCTCCGCGCTCTTGGTCAGTCGCGCTGAAGACGTGGATACGCGCCTAGGGGAGTTTGACACCAAGCTCACCAACGTCGTGGACAAGATCGATGGACTCGAGAAATCCTTCAGCGCCAAGCTTGACGTTCGGTTCAAGGAGCTTTTGAACAGATTGCCCGCACCCGCGCCCGCGACCACACATGGCGCACGGCGCATTCCGATCACGGGTCGGACTGCTGGTTCGGCTGCCGCCGCACCCCCGGCGGCTACCGCTGCGGCTGACGCACCTCAGACTTCCGCCGCGGCTGCTGCCGCGACATTGGGGACAGACGACGGGTACTACTACGACCCCGACGACGA
Organism: Avena atlantica; assembly: GCA_910589765.1. Classification (NCBI taxonomy): domain Eukaryota; kingdom Viridiplantae; phylum Streptophyta; class Magnoliopsida; order Poales; family Poaceae; genus Avena; species Avena atlantica. Next base: position 277,706,016 of record OU342737.1, on the reverse strand, counting down.
CGATCTGTTTGACGAGGAGGTTGAACAACCTCCACAGGTACCTGCTAGCCGTCCCTGACATTACTACCGCAACGCTCGACCACTGGTACGTGATGATGATCATGTTGCAAAGCTTAAATTAAATATTCCATCTTTGAGGGTAAATATAATCCTGATGCATATCTTACATGGGAGATGGAAGTAGAACAACGTTTTGCATGCGTAAAATATCCTGAGAATACGCGTGTTAGTGCTGCTACATGTGAATTTACTAAATTTGCTTCCATTTGGTGGTCTGAGTATTGTCGTTTAAATCCTACTACTATTCCTAGTACTTGGACTGCTTTAAAAACTGCTATGCGTGTTCGTTTTGTACCTCCCACTTATCAACATGATTTACTAAGGAATCTGACACGTTTAGAGCAAGGGAAAAATTCTGTAGAAGAGTATTATCAGGAATTGCAAACGGGGATGGTTCGGTGTGGTCTTGTTGAATATAATGAACAAATGCTTGCACGTTTCTTTGGTGGATTAAACAAGGACATTCAGCACATCTTAGATTATAAGGAATATAATTCTATCACTCGTTTGTTTCATCTTGCTTGCAAAGCTGAACGTGAAGTGCAGGATCGCCAAACACCATGGAGGAGGACTAATAATTCTACAGGTCGCACATCCACTTGGACATCCCGACAATCAGCGCCGTCTCGTGATTCGCCACCAGCTACTACCACATCCAAGGCCACCACAAGATTTCCAGCTGCTCCTCCACCATCATCCAATGCACCTGCTCGTAGTGCATCTTCTATGGCTTCCACGGGTAAGACAAAGGATATACAATGCCGCAAGTGCTGGGGTTTTGGTCATATTGAGAGACAGTGCACAACACAACGTGTGATGATGGTGCGAGAAGATGGTCAATACGATTCAGCGAGTGACTTTGATGAAGATACACTAGCCCTTATTTCTGCTCGAGATGGAGACAATTCTGATGCTGATGAAGAGACAGAGGTAATGGGAGCTGAAGCTGCTGATCAATACAAGAGCTTAATTACACAACGTGTGTTGAGTGTGCAATTGAGCAAATCTGAGCAAGATCAATGCCACAACCTGTTCCAAACATGTGGTGTTGTCAAGGAAAGAGCTATACGGATCATCATTGATGGAGGGAGTTGTAATAATCTGGCCAGTGTTGACATGGTAGAGAAGCTTGCGCTTCCAACAAGACAACGCCCACATTCATATTACATCCAATGGTTTGAGAGTTCTCGCAAGATCAAGGTAACAAGAACGGTACGCGTGCATTTTACTATTGGTACATATTCTGATTTTGTTGATTGTGATGTTGTACCTATGCAAGCTTGTTCTTTGTTACTTGGTAGACCGTGGCAATTTGATAGAGAATCTGTTCATAATGGCAAAACTAATCACTATTCTCTTATGCATGATGGAAAGAAAATTGGTCTAAAACCTATGACTCCCGAACAGACTTTAAAAGATGATCTTGCTAGAGCTAGTAGAGCTAAAACTGAGGAGAAAAATGAAAGTGAGAATCAGATTGTTGCTGCAGATTTTATACCACCAAAGAACACTAAATTTGATTCTACACATGCTACTGAAATTCGTTTGAAGAGTCCATGTATGCTTGCAAATAAAATTGATATTGCTGAACTAGATGTAAAAAATACTCAATGTTATGCAATTGTCTGCAAAGAGGTTTTGTTTTCATTTGAGGATATGCCTCCTTCTTTGCCACCCGCTATTGCTAACCTTTTGCAGGAATATGAGGACGTCTTTCCCACTGAGCTGCCACCAGGACTACCTCCTATTAGAGGAATTGAGCACCAAATTGATCTAATTCCTGGTGCCACGTTGCCCAACCGCGCGCCATATAGAACCAATCCAGAGGAGACAAAGGAGATACAACGCCAAATTCAGGAACTACTCGACAAAGATCATATTCGTGAGTTCCTTAGCCCCTGTGTTGTTCCTATTATTTTGGTACCTAAGAAAGATGGTTCTTCGCGCATGTGTACTGATTGTAGAGCTATCAATAATATTACTATTTGATATCATCATCCTATTCCACGTTTAGATGACATGCTTGATGAATTGAGTGGCTCTACCATGTTTTCTAAAGTTGATTTGCGTAGTGGTTACCACCAGATTCGTATGAAATTAGGAGATGAATGGAAAACAGCATTTAAAACTAAGTTCGGTTTATATGAGTGGTTAGTAATGCCGTTTGGTTTAACTAATGCACCTAGCACTTTCATGAGATTAATGAACGAAGTTTTACGTGCTTTCATTGGACGTTTTGTGGTAGTCTACTTTGATGATATTCTGATTTATAGCAAATCTTTAGAGGATTATTTGGACCATTTACGTGCTGTTTTCAATGCTTTACGTGATGCACGTTTGTTTGGTAACCTTGAGAAGTGCACCTTTTGCACCAATCGAGTTGCGTTTCTTGGCTATGTTGTTACATCACAGGGTATTGAAGTGGATCCAGCCAAGATTGAAGCTATTGAGAATTGGCCGCAGCCCAAGACGGTCACACAAGTGAGGAGTTTTCTTGGCCTCGCTGGTTTTTATAGGCGCTTTGTCAAAGATTTTGGATCAATTGCCGCGCCGCTGAATGAGCTTACCAAGAAGGAGGGCGATGCACAACAACAGGCCTTCGTCATATTGAAAGATAAGCTAACACATGCTCCCTTACTCCAACTTCCTGATTTTACTAAGACTTTGATGCTAGTGGAATTGGTTTGGGAGGGGTGTTATTACAAGAGGGAAAACATGTTGCATATTTTAGTGAGAAATTGAGTGGGGATAGTCTGAACTATTCTACTTATGATAAAGAATTATATGCATTGGTTCGGACATTAGAAACTTGGAAATATTATCTATGGCCTAAAGAATTTGTTATACATTCTGATCATGAATCTTTGAAGCATATTCGTAGTCAAGCTAAGTTGAATCGTCGTCATGCAAAGTGGGTTGAATTTATTGAGTCTTTTCCTTATGTTATCAAACACAAAAAGGGTAAAGATAATATTATTGCTGATGCTTTGTCGCGCCGTTATACTTTGTTATCTCAACTTGACTTCAAAATATTTGAATTAGAAACTATTAAGGAACAATATGTGCATGATGCTGAATTTAAAGATGTGTTGCAGAATTGTAGAGATGGTAGAACATGGAACAAGTTTGTCTTCAATGATGGATTTGTGTTCCGTGCTAACAAACTATGCATTCCGGATAGTTTTGTTCGTCTTTTGTTGTTACAGGAGGCACATGGAGGAGGATTGATGGGACACTTTGGTGTCAAGAAGACGGAGGATGTTCTTGCTGCACACTTCTTTTGGCCACGTATGCGTCGAGATGTTGAGCGATTTCTGGCACGCTGCACTACTTGTCAAAAAGCTAAGTCTCGCCTTAATCCACATGGTTTATATATGCCTCTTCCTGTTCCTAGTGTTCCTTGGGAGGATATTTCTATGGACTTTGTTTGGGATTGCCACGAACACAGAAGGGGAGGGATAGTATTTTTATTGTTGTGGATCGGTTTTCTAAGATGGCACACTTTATTCCTTGTCATAAAAGCTGCGCATATTGCTGATTTGTTCTTTCATGAAATTGTTCGTTTGCATGGTGTGCCAAATACTATTGTTTCTGATCGTGATACTAAATTTCTTAGCCACTTTTGGAGATGTTTACGGGCTAAGTTGGGGACTAAATTGCTGTTTAGTACTACATGTCATCCCCAAACTGATGGACAAACTGAAGTAGTAAATAGAACTTTGTCTACTATGTTGCGAGCTGTTTTAAAGAAGAACTTAAAATTGTGGGAAGAGTGTTTACCTCATATAGAATTTTCTTATAATCGTTCGCTGCATTCTACCACAAAGATGTGCCCGTTTGAGATTGTCTATGGTTTTGTTCCTCGTGCACCTATTGATTTATTGCCTTTACCTACTTCGGTGCAACATAATTTGGATGCTACACAACGCGCTGAAATGATATTAAACTTGCATAAGACTACTAAAGATAACATCGAACATATGAATGCTAAGTATAAACTTGCTGGGGATAAATGGAGAAAGCATGTTGTGTTTGATGTTGGAGATCTTGTTTGGTTACATTTGCGTAAGGATCGCTTTCCTGATTTACGCAAGTCTAAGTTAATGTCGCGTGCTGCTGGTCCCTTTAAGGTGTTAGAGAAAATAAATGATAATGCATATAAACTTGAGTTGCCTGCAAACTTTGGTACGGTTAGTCCTACGTTTAACATTGCAGATTTGAAGCCTTACTTTGGTGAGGAAGATGAGATTGCATCGAGGACGACTTCAATTCAAGAAGGGGAGCATGATGTGTACATCCCTTCTATTGATACAACCGTTGTACCTACAGCTACACACATACAAGGACCCATCACAAGATCTCGTGCCAAACAACTTAGCTATCAGGTACTTTCGTTTCTTGGAACTATTCCTCACATAAATGAGAATATGATGCTGCCTAAATCAGATGTATTTCTTACTCTTAGGAATGATGGACCAAGCATGGATGAGAGGGACAAGCATTGGAGCGTGGCCATGCATGGAGATGGCAGCAAGCGTGTGATGATCCAAGAGAAGGCCACGGATGAAGATTTCAGAACTTTGAGGCCACCATAATGAAGAAAGAAGGCTTGGACGAAATATTCCAGATCAATACTTCACGAATTCGTCCATAGCTTAATATGGTGCTGCGACACCTTTATTTTGGGCCAGGCCCATGTAATTTTCGCACGATTTTAATTAGCTACTTTTTAGAGTCCATATTTGAGGGGAAAAGGACTTCTAGGGTTGGATCCGGCCACCACTTCCATGGCTGGCCCAAACCCCACCTTTTCGCCCTTAAATACTCCCCATAGCCGTCACCCTAGACTCGTATTTTGTTTAGACATTAAGTTAGCCATCATAGCAACTTTGCCAAGGCTCGAGCGTCGCAGAGGCCTCTTGTACTTCGCACCTATTCAGGATCCCACCTTTTCAATAAAGCTTTCCTCTTAATCGGAAATATCTCGATTGCAATATTGGTTCTTACTTGTTCTCGATTTCAGGTAGGAATTAAGTGCCTCGCTGGTCAGGCTGATCGTCTTCCCGCAGGATCGGTAACCTCCAGGAGATTGGCCTAGCGATTGCGTTGGCGCTTGTTCTCGCACGTGTAGTCGGATCGTCAAGCCCGAACTCCACCAAATCGATTATCATCATATCATCGAAAGATCGGACACCTTTGCCCTATCAGTAAAGGGGATGAGGCAAAAATAGAGATTCCACAATGGGGGTTGTCTTTAGTCTATCATCTATGCCTAAGGGATACATGAGTGGTGGGGGCTCTATTTATAGGCCAGCCACTAAACAAGGGTAGTTTGGGGATAAACTAGGCGAATAGGTAAGTAAAGGGGATCTCGTGGTCAAATTGATGGGAAAGCGAGGGGAAAGGGAGAAGGTAGCGGAAGCGAACACACACCTCGCGAAGAACACGATGAACACACGCAAAACTCATACGATACAAGGCCGATTGCTCCCGAACGGCGGCCACCGGTCCGATAGAATCCTCGCAAGGAAAGATCGGTCAACGTGCTCCCTCAAATCCACATTGGAGAGGGAAGAACACCTTGGGTAGGGTCTTGACAACTTGGAGACGAGACATCGAACTCCAAGGCCTTGTTCAACGATGGATGCGTGATGCGAAGTCCAATCGAGGTTGGTGACGATAGTCGGTCCCCTTGGTAAAGGGGAGGAGGCAAAACTAGAGATTCCATAATGGGGGTTGTCTTTAGTCTATCATCTATGCCTAAGGGATACATGAGGGGTGGGGGCTCTATTTATAGGCCAGCCACTAAACAAGGGTAGTTTGGGGATAAACTAGTGTGCGCAGGCACAGGCATGACCGGTAGTACCAGACTTAGGACCGGTAGTACCGGTCATCACCGGTAGTACCGCTTGCGGTCTTGGAGCATCCGTTGGAGCCGTTAGTAGCGAGCGGTAGAAGGGGGCAGTAGTACCGCTGACCGGTAGTACCGGTTCCGACAACCGGTATTACCGCTTGGACCTGGCAGCTGCTGACCTGTCTTCTTACGCCTCCTCTTCCAAGCCCCCGTCTTGTCGGGCTTGATGTTCCGGGCTTCCTCCCTTGCCTCCATACTGGTCGGTGTGAACCTATCATGCATATGTGAAGGAGTATGAAGTAGCATACCATTCAATAGGGTAAGAAGTGAGCTTCCATAGAGGAATGGATTCACCTTTGGAGTCCATGGCGACTTGGCGTAAGTTGGAGACCTTGATGTAGTAACGACCGTAGGTCGGGCTGCATCATCTCCCCCCACTTCAAAAAGAGTCTTCCTCGACTCTCCATGTCCATCACGAAGTAGAAGAGGTCGAAGGACATCATTGATCCTGGGGTTCACCATATAGTCGTCCTCGGGAAGATTGACTTGACAACACTTCAATGTTCCTTCACCTTCCATGAAGCCTACAAAGCTCACGACAAAAGCGAAGCAACACTCAAAGCATAGCTAATTCGTGAAGATTATAGCATGAGTCCTCAAGTAGAAGGAAGTCACCTTAGCTTGTAGATATAGCTCAAAGAAGTGTAGCCATAGGTAACTCTCTTCAGTTCTTCTTGTTAACACATAGTTGGTAGAGGTTGACGTGTATGCATGATAGGGCAAAGGTGTCTGATCTTTCGATGAGATGGCGATAATCGATTTGGTGGAGTTCGGGCTTGACGATCCGACTACACGTGCGAGCACGAGCGCCAATGCAATCGCTAGGCCAATCTCCTGGAGGTTACCGATCCTGCGTGAACACGATCAGCCTGACCAGCGAGGGTCTTAATTCCTACCTGAAATCGAGAACAAGTAAGAACCAATATTGCAATCAAGATATTGCGGATTAAGAGGAAAGCTTTATTGAAAGAGGTGGGATCCTGAATAGGTGCGAAGTACAAGAGGCCTCTGCGACGCTCGAGCCTTGGCGAAGTTGCGACTATGGCTAACTTAATGTCTAAACAAAATCCGAGTCTAGAGGTTCGGCTATGGGGCGTATTTAAGGGCGAAAAGGTGGGGTTTCGGCCAGCCAAGGAAGTGGTGGCCGAATCCAACCCTAAAAGTCTTTTTCCCCTCAAATACGGACTCTAAAAAGTTGCTAATTAAAATCCTGCGAAAATTACATGGGCCTGGCCCAAAATAAAGGTGTCGCAGCACCATATTATGCTATGGACGAATTCGTAAAGTATTGATCTTGAATATTTCGTCCAAGCCTTCTTTCTTCATTATGGTGGCCTCAAAGTTCTGAAATCTTCATCCGTGGCCTTCTCTTGGATCATCACATGCTTGCTGCCATCTCCATGCATGGCCATGCTCCAATGCTTGTCCCTCTCATCCATGCTTGGTCCATCATTCCTAAGAGTAAGAAATGTATCTGATTTAGGCAGCATCATATTCTCATGTATGTAAGGAATAGTTCCAAGAAACGAAAGTACCTGATAGTTAAGTTGTTTGGCACGAGATCTTGTGATGGGTCCTTGTATGTGTGTTGCTGTAGGTACAACGGTTGTATCAATAGTAGGGATGTCCACATCATGCTCCCCTTCTTGAATTGAAGTCGTCCTCGACGCAATCTCATCTTCCTCACCAAAGTAAGGCTTCAAATCTGCAATGTTAAATGTAGGACTAACCGTACCAAAGTCTGCAGGCAACTCAAGTTTATATGCATTATCATTGATTTTCTCTAACACCTTAAAGGGACCAGCAGCACGTGGCATTAACTTAGACTTGCGTAAATCAGGAAAACGATCTTTACGCAAATGTAACCAAACAAGATCGCCAACATCAAACACAACATGCTTTCTCCCTTTATCCCCAGCAAGTTTATACTTAGCATTCATGTGTTCAATGTTAGGTTTAGTAGTCTTATGCAAGTTTAATATCATTTCAGCGCGTTGTGTAGCATCCAAATTATGTTGCACCGAAGAAGGTAAAGGCAATAAATCAATAGGTGCACGAGGAACAAAACCATACACAATCTCAAATGGGCACATCTTTGTGGTAGAATGCAATGAACGATTATAAGCAAATTCTATATGAGGTAAACACTCTTCCCACAATTTTAAGTTCTTCTTTAAAACAGCCCGTAACATAGTAGACAAAGTTCTATTTACTACTTCAGTTTGACCATCAGTTTGGGGATGACATGTAGTACTAAACAGCAATTTAGTCCCCAACTTAGCCCATAAACATCTCCAAAAGTGGCTAAGAAATTTAGTATCACGATCAGAGACAATAGTATTTGGCACACCATGTAAACGAACAATTTCACGAAAGAACAAATCAGCAATATGCGCAGCATCATCCGTTTTATGACAAGGAATAAAGTGTGCCATCTTAGAAAACCGATCCACAACAACAAAAATACTATCCCTCCCCTTCTGTGTTCGTGGCAATCCCAAAACAAAGTCCATAGAAATATCCTCCCAAGGAACACTAGGAACAGGAAGAGGCATATATAAACCATGTGGATTAAGGCGAGACTTAGCTTTTTGACAAGTAGTACAGCGTGCCACAAATCTCTCAACATCGCGACGCATACGTGGCCAAAAGAAGTGTGCAGCAAGAACATCCTCCGTCTTCTTGACACCAAAGTGTCCCATCAATCCTCCTCCATGCGCCTCCTGTAACAACAAAAGACGAACAGAGCTATCTGGAATGCATAGTTTGTTAGCACGGAACACAAATCCATCATTGAAGACGAACTTGTTCCAAGTTCTACCATCTCTACAATTCTGCAACACATCTTTAAATTCAGCATCATGCACATATTGTTCCTTAATAGTTTCCAATCCAAATATTTTGAAGTCAAGTTGAGATAACAAAGCATAACGGCGTGACAAAGCATCAGCAATAATATTATCTTTACCCTTTTTGTGTTTGATAACATAAGGAAAAGACTCAATAAATTCAACCCACTTTGCATGACGACGATTCAACTTAGCTTGACTACGAATATGCTTCAAAGATTCATGATCAGAATGAATAACAAATTCCTTAGGCCATAGATAATGTTGCCAAGTTTCTAATGTCCGAACCAACGCATATAATTCTTTATCATAAGTAGAATAGTTCAGACTAGCCCCACTCAATTTCTCACTAAAATATGCAACAGGTTTTCCCTCTTGTAATAACACCCCTCCCAAACCAATGCCACTAGCATCACATTCAAGCTCAAAAGTCTTAGTAAAATCAGGAAGTTGGAGTAAGGGAGCATGTGTTAGCTTATCTTTCAATATGACGAAGGCCTGTTGTTGTGCATCGCCCCAAACAAAGGGCACATCCTTCTTGGTAAGCTCATTCAGCGGCGCGGCAATTGATCCAAAGTCTTTAACAAAGCGCCTATAAAAACCAGCGAGGCCAAGAAAACTCCTTACTTGTGTGACCGTCTTGGGCTGCGGCCAATTCTCAATAGCTTCAATCTTGGCTGGATCCACTTCAATACCCTGTGATATAACAACATAGCCAAGAAACGCAACTCGATTGGTGCAAAATGTGCACTTCTCAAGGTTACCAAACAAACGTGCATCACGTAAAGCATTGAAAACAGCACGTAAATGGTCCAAATGTTCCTCTAAAGATTTGCTATAAATCAGAATATCATCAAAGTAGACTACCACAAAACGGCCAATGAAAGCACATAAAACTTCGTTCATTAATCTCATGAAAGTGCTAGGTGCATTAGTTAAACCAAAAGGCATTACTAACCACTCATATAAACCGAACTTAGTTTTAAATGCTGTTTTCCATTCATCTCCTAATTTCATACGAATCTGGTGGTAACCACTACGCAAATCAACTTTAGAAAACATGGTAGAGCCACTCAATTCATCAAGCATGTCATCTAAACATGGAATAGGATGACGATATCGAATAGTAATATTATTGATAGCTCTACAATCAGTACACATGCGCGAAGAACCATCTTTCTTAGGTACCAAAATAATAGGAACAGCACAAGGGCTAAGGGACTCACGAATATGATCTCTGTCGAGTAGTTCCTGAATTTGGCGTTGTATCTCCTTTGTCTCCTCTGGATTGGTTCTATATGGCGCGCGGTTGGGCAACGTGGCACCAGGAATTAGATCAATTTGATGCTCAATTCCTCTAATAGGAGGTAGTCCTGGTGGCAACTCAGCGGGAAAGACGTCCTCATATTCCTGCAAAAGGTTAGCAACAGCGGGTGGCAAAGAAGGAGGCATATCCTCAAATGAAAACAAAACCTCTTTGCAGACAATTGCATAACATTGAGTATTGTTTACATCTAGTTCAGCAATATCAATTTTATTTGCAAGCATACATGGACTCTTCAAACGAATTTCAGTAGCATGTGTAGAATCAGATTTAGTGTTCTTTGGTGGTATAAAATCTGCAGCAACAATCTGATTCTCACTTTTATTTTTCTCCTCAGTTTTAGCTCTACTAGCTCTAGCAAGATCATCTTTTAAAATCTGTTCGGGAGTCATAGGTTTTAGACCAATTTTCTTTCCATCATGCATAAGAGAATAGTGATTAGTTTTGCCATTATGAACAGATTCTCTATCAAATTGCCATGGTCTACCAAGTAACAAAGAACAAGCTTGCATAGGTACAACATCACAATCAACAAAATCAGAATATGTACCAATAGTAAAATGCACGCGTACCGTTCTTGTTACCTTGATCTTGCGAGAACTCTCAAACCATTGGATGTAGTATGAATGTGGGCGTTGTCTTGTTGGAAGCGCAAGCTTCTCTACCATGTCAACACTGGCCAGATTATTACAACTCCCTCCATCAATGATGATCCGTATAGCTCTTTCCTTGACAACACCACGTGTTTGGAACAGGTTGTGGCGTTGATCTTGCTCAGATTTGCTCAATTGCACACTCAACACACGTTGTGTAATTAAACTCTTGTATTGATCAGCAGCTTCAGCTCCCATTACCTCTGGCTCTTCATCATCATCAGAATTATCTCCATCTCGAGCAGAAATAAGGGCTAGTGTATCTTCATCGAAGTCACTCGCTGAATCGTATTCACCATCTTCTCGCACCATCATCACACGTTGTGTTGTGCACTGTCTCTCAATATGACCAAAACCCCAGCACTTGCGGCATTGTATATCCTTTGTCTTACCCGTGGAAGCCATAGAAGATGCACTACGAGCAGGAGCATTGGATGATGGTGGAGGAGCAGCTGGAAATCTTGTGGTGGCCTTGGATGTGGTAGTAGCTGGAGGCGAATCACGAGGAGGCGCTGATTGTCGGGATGTCCAAGTGGATGTGCGACCTGCAGAATTATTAGTCCTCCTCCATGGTGTTTGGCGATCCTGCACTTCACGTTCAGCTTTGCAAGCAAGATGAAACAAACGAGTGATAGAATTATATTCCTTATAATCTAATATGTGCTGAATGTCCTTGTTTAATCCACCAAAGAAACGTGCAAGCATTTGTTCATTAGATTCAACAAGACCACACCTAACCATCCCCGTTTGCAATTCCTGATAATACTCTTCTACAAAATTTTTCCCTTGCTCTAAGCGTGTCAGATTCTTTAGTAAATCACGTTGATAAGTGGGAGGTACAAAACGAACACGCATAGCAGTTTTTAAAGCAGTCCAAGTACTAGGAATAGTAGTAGGATTTAAACGACAATACTCAGACCACCAAAGGGAAGCAAATTTAGTAAATTCACATGTAGCAGCACTAACACGCATATTCTCAGGATATTTTAAGCATGCAAAACGTTGTTCTACTTCCATCTCCCATGTAAGATATGCATCAGGATTATATTTACCCTCAAAAGATGGAATATTTAATTTAAGCTTTGCAACATGATCATCATCATTACGTACCGGTGGGCGAGCGTTGCGGTAGTAATGTCGGGGGCGACCAGCAGGTACCTGTGGAGGTTGTTCAACCTCCTCGTCAAACAGATCGCCGTCGTCGGGGTCGTAGTAGTACCCGTCGTCTGTCCCCAATGTCGCAGCAGCAGCCGCGGCGGAAGTCTGAGGAACGTCAGTCGCAGCAGGAGCCGCCGGGGGTGCGGCGGGAGCCGAACCAGCAGTCCGACCCGTGATCGGAATGCGCCGTGCGCCATGTGTGGGTGCCGGTGCGGGTGCGGGCAATCGATTCAAAAGCTCCTTGAACCGAACGTCAAGCTTGGCGTTGAAGGATTTCTCGAGTCCATCGATCTTGTCCACGGCGTTGGTGAGCTTGGTGTCAAACTCCCCTAGGCGCGTATCCACGTCTTCAGCGCGACTGACCAAGAGCGCGGAGAAGTGGGCATGTAGTTCTTCGTTCGTCATGGTGGCAGGATTCCGCGAAGTATCTGTCATGGTTAGTCCTTAAAAGCACAGGTATATACTACAGGAATATGGTGGAAGTCACGCGTAATCCGTCAAGCAATATACGAAGCTCTTACAAGTTCTTACCAAACAGCAGGAAAAGGCGATGTGCAACCACGAGGATCAGTGGGTCCAGAGATTGAACCAAGCGATTACCAGGAGTCGAAACACCGCACGTGGAGAGTATCTGTGGAGCTCTGGGAAGGCTTAGCAAAGGGGTTAGCAATTATCAAAACAACAATGCAAAAGTTGAAAGAATGCTCAACGACGGTACTGTGCTGGTCCTAGGCTAGACCGTACTAGAGACGCGAGCCTAGATCACCAACGATGTCACGACGCGACACAACAAGCACTATATGATGATATAGCACCCTGAAAAGCGATCCGAGATGCAGAAAATTACTAGGATGGCGAGTGTCTAGAACTGATCTACGGGGTCTAAAAAGAGGTTAGCCCCCAAAAAAAAATTTCGAAATTTTTTATTTTGCTCCGGAAAGCGTGCAGGCGCCAAAAAAATATCGCTATAACGGCCGATGGAGAAAAGTGATCCCCAAAGCCGAAAACCAGTATAGCCAGAATTTTTTTTTTTTTTTTTTTGCTCTCCTTCTGGACTTACGACCGGACTCTTAGCTCGACACGGACTTTAGCGAAACACGGAAACAACAAAGAAGGAAAGTCAAAAGAAATAACTAGGAAATAATGACTCAACTCGGACTCGTGCCGCGGCAGGGAAGGTGATCGGATCCGTGTCGCGGTAGGGAGGCGGTGGCGGAGTTTTAGGGTTTATGGTGGCAGGGTATATGGCGGCGGAATATGGTGGTGGTGATCGGCGAGTGTGGCGGTGACTAGTATGATTAGAACTCGAAACTCTAAGGGACGAGACACTAAGACCAGCAACTCGACACGACGATGTAGACACAAATTCAACAATGCAAAAACTGAAAAGATAATGCGAGGCGTAGATTGGTTATGGGACGGATCTAAACTCTAACTGTGTTTTTGGCTTTTTCGTGGGTTATAGGTAAAAACAGATCTAATCTATGAAAAACAGTAAAATCTCACCGAGCAACCTGAAATCTGATACCACTTGATAGGGCAAAGGTGTCCGATCTTTCGATGAGATGGCGATAATCGATTTGGTGGAGTTCGGGCTTGACGATCCGACTACACGTGCGAGCACGAGCGCCAATGCAATCGCTAGGCCAATCTCCTGGAGGTTACCGATCCTGCGTGAACACGATCAGCCTGACCAGCGAGGGTCTTAATTCCTACCTGAAATCGAGAACAAGTAAGAACCAATATTGCAATCAAGATATTGCGGATTAAGAGGAAAGCTTTATTGAAAGAGGTGGGATCCTGAATAGGTGCGAAGTACAAGAGGCCTCTGCGACGCTCGAGCCTTGGCGAAGTTGCGACTATGGCTAACTTAATGTCTAAACAAAATCCGAGTCTAGAGGTTCGGCTATGGGGCGTATTTAAGGGCGAAAAGGTGGTGTTTCGGCCAGCCAAGGAAGTGGTGGCCGAATCCAACCCTAAAAGTCCTTTTCCCCTCAAATACGGACTCTAAAAAGTTGCTAATTAAAATCCTGCGAAAATTACATGGGCCTGGCCCAAAATAAAGGTGTCGCAGCACCATATTATGCTATGGACGAATTCGTAAAGTATTGATCTTGAATATTTCGTCCAAGCCTTCTTTCTTCATTATGGTGGCCTCAAAGTTCTGAAATCTTCATCCGTGGCCTTCTCTTGGATCATCACATGCTTGCTGCCATCTCCATGCATGGCCATGCTCCAATGCTTGTCCCTCTCATCCATGCTTGGTCCATCATTCCTAAGAGTAAGAAATGTATCTGATTTAGGCAGCATCATATTCTCATGTATGTAAGGAATAGTTCCAAGAAACGAAAGTACCTGATAGTTAAGTTGTTTGGCACGAGATCTTGTGATGGGTCCTTGTATGTGTGTTGCTGTAGGTACAACGGTTGTATCAATAGTAGGGATGTCCACATCAATGCACTTGTACCTTCACACAACAAAGACCAAGAAAAATATTTCCGTGCGTGATAGAGGAGCATGTCAAATGTGGCATGTCCATTCTTCTTCACAACACTATTAGCAAAATGCATGTATAGCAAATGGGATGCATATGCAAGGTCAAAGTGCATGGAAATCATTTGAACATCATCGAAATGTGGAAACTCAAAAACTCCATATAACGTAGTAGTGGGGCATTCAAAGCATTGGATCCAAATTTCAAACAACATCTTTGATGAAAGAATAGGAGAATTTGGCAAAAACACACAAGGAAGAATGTCCAAAGAAACGTCATTATGTGTGCAAACCAACCATTGGAAAGAGAAATTGTTCAACATGTTGGATGTCACACACAAATCATCAAAATCAAATTTCATGGGAGTATGGGTATCCCAAGTGGAAGCAAAAACGGCATGTTTGCAAACAAACCAAATGAAAGAGCAAGTGGTCCTTATGTTTGTTGCAACAACAAGACGAGATTCTTGGAAGCTCTCATGACAATACATGCTCTTAATGGAATTGTGGTTGTACACAAAACATCGGAAAGAGAAAATGTTCAACATTTTTGTTGCAACACACAAAGCATCAATATCCAATAGAAAAGAAACATGAATGTCACAAGGTGAGATAATACCATCAACATGCTTGCAATCAAACCATAGGAAAGAGCAATTTGCCAACATGAAAGATACAAAGCATGCAAAAGGTATCAGAGCTGGGTTTGATCTTGAACTCACTTGTGGAATGCTCTCTAGAGCTCTTTTTGTCAACCCGTGCTCAACCGAGGTTGACATTCTCGTGCGGGTACCTACACACATCATACACAAAAGGAAGAACGTGTGTGTGCATGGTAGAGATACACATCATCCATCATGACATATCTCTTCTTGTGCACATCATCATTAATGTCAATCAAGTATGAAATAGGTGCATGGTGAGTATGCAAGTGGGGAACATGCTTATCATGGCAATCATCAAAATCTCCAAAAATTGAGAAAGTTATGGGGGATATCTCATTATAATCCATGTGAAAAGTATTGTTGCAAGCAAAACAATTGATAGACAAATTATTCAACTTATTGCAAGCAACGGGAGAAATTGATTGACTAACATGACAAAGCATGTCCAAAGCAATTGGAGGATACACACAAGATGCATAGCATGGCATGTTTATGGCAATGATATTGCAATCAAACAATGCCACATGATCAATATTATGCAAAGGCAAAGCATCACATGGGAAAGTGGATGAAGCATATGTAATGTCACAAGTATCATCCATAGCATGCATATCCTCACAATTCATCATGTCCACTAGTGGGATCATGGCATCATCAACACCCTTATTGTTACCTTGTTCATACCTCTCATATGAAGTGGGTGTTGTGGAAGTAGTGTCCTCCTTGTGGACGACTTCGTTTTCTTGATGTAGCCATGGCGAGCATCATCTTCATGCACCATGTACATCCTTTCCAATTGAGGCATCATTTCTTCATGGCTTCGGGCTCTTCCTCCATGGAACCTAGCACAACACAAGAGAACACACTAGAGGTAGAGGGTAAGTTGTTAGAAATCGAAATGGTCTCACTTGACCTATCAACTACCACTCTCAAATCACTAGGAGTATCACTCATGCCCTCCAAGTGGAAGCACTCAATCTCACATAAGGTGGAGTCACTCATCTCACTCTTGTTCTCACTCAAGTGGGCTAAGTGGCTCTCATACTCACATGGGATTGGTACCACATCATCACTCAAGCATATGGTGATAGGCTCGGTTTTCTCAACTCCATGCGCCTCCTTTGGTGAAGGGAAAATCCCATGCTCACCATTCTTGACCTTGTCGCCTCCAAGGTTGGATGCCATAAGATGGGCATCATTGCTCGCCTCCATGGTCGAAGGGAAAATCCCATGCTCGACCGTCTTGTGGCCATCTTGTAGTAGTGGTGGAGGTAGGCTCATGCTATCCAACTTGGCGAAGTAGAGGTCTTAATTTTCCTCGTTCATGAGGTCTTCGAATGCAAGCATAGTCGCTGAAGCTTGATGGCGTGGACGAAGGCTTGCTCTTGATGCCATTTTGGTGGTGGCACTAGTAGTTGAAGGTGCCTTGTGACGGTGTCGACGGAGGTCATTGGCGTGCCTTGCCGATGGTTGGTGTAGGTGGCGCACTTGGTCATCCACATGACGTTCACGACGATGACCCTTGTCCTTGGCACTCTTCTTGGTGAGTTGTTGTAATGAGTGCAAAGCATCGTTAATCTTGGTGGCCCTGCTCATTGTTTTGTCGAAGTCGTTGTCCATGTCCTTCTTGAAGTTGTGGAGGTCGCTCTCAAACTTGTCCATTTCATGGTGGACCTTGGCGCACTCGAGGTGTAGGCTCCGTCTTGGCCGGTGCGACTTGAGGAGCTAGTCGTTGTCGTTCTTGAAGTCACCCATGCTTGGGGAGTCGTTGTTGTTGTAGCACTCCATGTCACCCAAGCATGTGGAGCCATTGTTGGTGTAGTGCTCCATCATGTTATCCATGCTTGTGGAGACAGAGGCATGGTGGCTCATCGTGGATTCTTCATAGAAATCATCCTCGGTCTCGGAGTCCCTAGACATGCTTCACAAGACCAAGTGTTGTATATGGAAGTGGTAGAGGGTGTTATGGATACAACGTCGAACCTTACTTTACCTTGGAAGATCGTATCGTGCAAGTGGCCTGGCCACACTTGAGAGCAATAAACCAAGCAAAGTGAAGTTCACATGGAACACCAAAACCAACTACTAACCAAAAAACACACACACACACAAGGCCTATGGTGGATAGGTATGGAAAGTGGCATGTCAAGAACCAATCTGAAATCAAGATGTTGTATTGGCAAGTAAAGAACCACAATGATCACAAAGCAAACAAGTCAATCCACAAGATAGGAAATATGTACAAGGAAACACACACGGTGGGATAAATGGGACTTGTGCGACGGAGAAAGTGAGCTAAGAACCAAATGATTACCTAGCGAAGACTATAAGCTCATGTCACACAAGTACAAGGAGAGACGCTAGTTCGATTGCACAAAATTGGTGGGCTACAAGATATGCACAATAAGTACCACCTATATGATGTTCATCGAGCTTGCGCTTCCTATTCTATGAGGCACATGTATATTTCTTTCTTTTTCTCTTTTTCTTTTTCTATTTTTATTTTTATTTCTTACTTTTTATCTTTCACTTGCCTCTTCCTTGTGCCAACAACTATACAGATAACTATATGAGATAGCGCTCGCAATGTTTGCTCGGAATTCTACAAGGGGTCAAATGTGCATAGCCCAAGCAATCATAAGAGGAACTAGTCTCAATAGGTGTTTGTTGCTCGCAAAGATAGTGGGGTTCACAAAGGAATGCAAGTGGGGAGAAGTCACGGAATGTTTATACCTTTCGTCGACGATCTTCACCCTTTATTGTTGGATTCCGCCTTGCTCACGGAATTTTAATGGAATATATAGCATGAACAACGTGGATGATGATGTAGAGCTCCTTCTCCGCTTCGAAACGAGCTAAAGAACACCAAAATCCGAGTTCGAATGCAAAAGTTATGCTCAAAACGGTGAGCGGCTGAAATCTGGGTATCTGTTTTTTTTTCTGTTCAGTACTGGGGGGTAGTACCGGTTGCCTGAGAGGTAGTACCGATTAAGTGCGGTAGTACCGGATTTTGGGCCCGGTAGTACCGGTTCAGTGCGGTAGTACCGGATTTTGGGCCCGGTAGTACCGGTTGGTCCTGGGACGCCCAGATTTGACGCGTTTTCACGATTTTGGGGCGATTTGAACGGAAAAATCTTTAAGAAAAACACCAAATCGAAGGGGGAAATCAAGGAATTAGGCTATGGGAACGCAAAGGAAGGTAGATCGATAAGTTTATCAAGTAATCCATGGATCAAAACATACCAAAACGCACTCAAATGATAGATCGATCCAAAACACGAATTGGGGCTATTTTTGGTGGAATTTTTGAAATTATGGGGAAAAGACCAAATCGATGAGAAATCCGTGGCAACCAAAAGCTGCTGATACCAGATGATGGAGGGGTTAACCTCTTGGGTTCCCGATCTTCACGGATCTCATGGTCAAATCGATGGGAAAGCGAGGGGAAAGGGAGAAGGTAGCGGACGCGAACACACACCTCGCGAAGAACACGATGAACACACGCAAAACTCACACGATACAAGGCCGATTGCTCCCGAACGGCGGCCACCGGTCCGATAGAATCCTTGCAAGGAAAGATCGGTCAACGTGCTCCCTCAAATCCACATTGGAGAGGGAAGAACACCTTGGGAAGGGTCTTGACAACTTGGAGACGAGACATCGAACTCCAAGGCCTTGTTCAACGATGGATGCGTGATGCGAAGTCTAATCGAGGTTGGTGACGATAGTCGGTCCCCTTGGTAAAGGGGATGAGGCAAAACTAGAGATTCCACAATGGTGGTGGTCTTTAGTCTATCATCTATGCCTAAGGGATACATGAGGGGTGGGGGCTCTATTTATAGGCCAGCCACTAAACAAGGGTAGTTTTGGGATAAACTAGGCGAATAGGTAAGTAAAGGGGATACATGGGCTGTGGCCCAACTGGTGCGCGCAGGCACAGGCATGGCCGGTAGTACCGGACTTAGGACCGGTAGTACCGGTCATCACCGGTAGTACCGCTCTAGGACCGGTAGTACCGCTTGAGGTCTTGGAGCATCCGTTGGAGCCGTCAGTAGCGAGCGGTAGAAGGGGGCGGTAGTACCGCTGACCGGTAGTACCGGTTCCGACAACCGGTATTACCGCTTGGACCTAGTAGCTGCCGACCTGTCTTCTTCCGTCTCCTCTTCCAAGCCTCCGTCTTGTCGGGCTTGATGTTCCGGGCTTCCTCCCTCGCCTCCATACTGGTCGGTGTGAACCTATCATGCATATGTGACGGAGTATGAAGTAGCATACCATTCAATAGGGTAGGAAGTGAGCTTCCATAGAGGAAAGGATTCACCTTTGGAGTCCATGGAGACTTGGCGTAAGTTGGAGACCTTGATGTAGTAACGACCGTACGTCGGGCTGCATCAGAAACGGTACGCCCATCTATTTAAGAGAGAGGGGGCGGCTAGGCTAAGAGTCCAAGATGCAAACGACTACTACTAAGATACATGCCGACGCAGGTGGGACAGCTTTCTAGGCGCACAGGCCTGTTTCCTGCCGTTGCAGCATATTGGGCCTAAAACGTGCCGCGGCAGGACTCTCTGTCGTGGCAGGATTTCAGCCACTTTCTGTGCCGCGGCAGGATTTGGCATCGTTTCTCTGCCACGGCAGAGACTCTGCCAGGTGTTGATCCCTTCCTTTGTAGCTTCCTCCCTCTCCTCCCTCGCGCTTGCTTCATTGATCAACACACCTTTCTCCATGTGCTTCACCTCCTTGCTCCGTGCTATGCCTTCTTTTCCAATGTACCTGATCATACAATAACACAGAGACTTAGGCTGTATAAAATTCTCATTAAGTAAAACATCAGGCTCATTAAGAAAAAAATTCACCTGTTGTTCTAGTAGCTTAGCACGAGCTCCTGTAATGTGTTCAATTCTAATCTCACTGGACTTATCCTTCTTAGTAGCAGTTGGAACATCATCAATAGTAACTCGGGTAGGTGTAAGTATAGGGATGTTGTTATGGGGTAACCCGGGGGTTGGCCCGATCTTTCATGAATTCCACGAGAAACGAGGGGAAAGCGGTGGTCGGGGAATGAAATCGAGGATGGGGATGAAAACCACGAACACACGTACACCAAAACACGATACACGCCTACTCCTCACGCCGGTGGCAACTGGTCCAACATAATCCCTAGGATCGGTGTTGGGCGAAGCTCGCTCTCCACGCCAACAACGGGGGATGAGGTGCTTGGTGAGATCTTGACGACTTGGGGGCGAGAAACCGAGAACCCAAGGCCTTGTACAACTTGAACGCACTAGGCAAGATCCAAGAGGGGGGTGGATAATCCGGTGCTCCTTGGTAGGAGCATGAGACCAATAGATATAAGTCCTCAAAGGGTTTTCTTAATATATATTATTATCCAAGTCTAGGGTTTACAATGGAGGGTGGGGGCTATATATAGTCCAGCCACAAAACAGGGGTAGTTTTGGAACGAAAAGGTAAATTATAGGAAGGGTTACAGGGCACAGGGCCGAACTCAGGCGTTCAGGATCAGTCAGGGCCGGTAGTACCGGTCCGGCAACCGGTAGTACCGGTCGCATCCGGTAGTACTGGTCCTGGAGCGGTAGTACCGCTTGAGGGCCTGGAGCTTCCGTCGGAGGCGCCAGTGGCGAGCGGTATGAGGGGGCGGTAGTACCGCTGCCCGGTAGTACCGGTTGCTGGGCCGGTAGTACCGCTTGCGTCTGGGGCGTGGAGTGGTGCATCCTGGAGCGTCCGGTAGCTGGGGCTGGTAGGACCGCTTGGAGCGGTAGTACCGGTCGGCTCAACCGGTAGTACCGCTTGCGTCTGGCAGTGACTGGTTGCTTCCCCTCCGTTCCTTGGGTCCTTCTCTTCGTACCTGATGATGCATAGTGTATGCGTATGAAGTAGCAAGCCATCCAAGGGTGTGTCGAAGTCACACAAGGAGAGGAGCGAGTTCACCTTAGCTTGAAGGAGTTTGGCTCGGGCGCGAGTCATGGGTCCACTTGGGGAGCTCGTGGGAGTAGATGTAGTAGCGGTCGTAGGACGGGATGCATCAGCTCCCCCCCCTTGGGAAAGAGTTGTCCTCGACTCTTCAACCGTCTCAACTTCCTATTCTCCATGGTAGGGTGAGAGGTCCTTGACATTGAATGTCGAGCTCACAAGATACTTTGATGTTGGGATATCGATGACATAAGCGTTGTTGTTGATTCTCTTGAGCACTTTGAATGGTCCATCACCTCTTGGCTTTAGCTTGGAGTCACGTTCCTTGGGGAAGCGGTCTTTACTCAAGTGTATCCACACAAGTCGCCCTCTTCGAAGATTATCTCTTTCTTGTTCTTGTTTAGCCTTGATGCTTGGCGAAGGACCTGTTGCTCGATAGTAGCTCGTGTGTCATCATGGAGTTTCTTCATTGTGTGGGCGCGCTTGACAACGTCCATATTGGCACGTTCATGGAGTGGTAGTGGAAGGATATCGAGCACGGTGAGAGGCTCGAAGCTGTAGACGATCATGAACGGGCTCCTCATGGTGGTGGAGTGCTTGGCGCGGTTGTAGGCAAACTCGGCGTGTGGAATGCATTCCTCCCAGTCTTTAAGGTTCTTCTTTATCAACACTCGGAGGAGTGTGCCAAGACTTCGATTGACGACTTCGGTTTGTCCATCGGTTTGAGGATGCGAGGCGGACGAGAAGAGGAGCTTGATGCCGAGCTTGGCCATGAGGGTCTTCCAGAAGTATCTCATGAATTTTACGTCGCGGTCGGAGACGATTGTTCTTGGCACACCGTGTAGCCGAATTATTTCCCTGGAAAACAAATTTGCTACATGTGAAGCATCATCGGTCTTATGGCACGGAATGAAATGTGCCATTTTGGAAAAGCGATCCACTACTACAAATATGGAATCATGACCATGTTTAGATCTAGGAAAGCCTAGCACAAAGTCCATGCTAATGTCCGACCAAGGTGCATGAGGAATAGGCAATGGCATATAAAGACCAAAGGGGTTGGACTTAGACTTAGCTTGGATACATGTAGTGCATCGTTGAACGTGGCGCTCCACGTCGCGCTTCATCTTTGGCCAAAAGTAGTGAGTGGAGAGCATGTCATATGTATTGTCACGGCCAAAGTGACCCATAAGGCCTCCACCATGGGACTCTTGAAGAAGCAAAAGTTGGAGAGACGATTTCGGAATGCAAAGCTTGTTTTGTTTGAAAAGAAAACCCTTATGCAAATAGAAATCATCAATCCCTTTGTCTATTGAACATTGTGCAAATATTGGTCCAAAGAAAGAGTCGGACGCGTACAAAGTTTTGATGGCATCAAGACCCAAGACATTGACTTCGAGTCGTGTAAGAAGGCTTGTGTTTTTGCGAGACAAGGCGTCCGCTACCACATTTTCTTGGCCCTTCTTGTATTTGACAATGTAAGGAAAAGACTCCATAAACTCAACCCATTTTGCGTGCCTTTTACTCAAGTTGGCTTGGCCCTTAAGATATTTCAACGACTCATGGTCGGAATGGATGATAAATTCTTTGGGCCAAAGATAGTGTTGCCACACTTGAAGAACTCAAACCAAGGCAAAAAGTTCTTTGTCATAAATGGGATAATTGAGGCGTGCGCCATCAAGTTTCTCACTATGGTAAGCAATAGGACGCCCATTTTGCATAAGGACCCCACCAATGCTAATACCACTAGCGTCACATTCAATCTCTAAGGTTTTTGTGAAATCCGGCAATGCAAGAAGTGGTGCTTCGGTGAGCCTCTTTTTGAGCTCATCAAAAGCCTTTTGTTGTGCTTTTCCCTAAACGAACGTGACATTTTTCTTGGTCAATTCGTTGAGGGGGCAAGCAATGGTAGAAAAGTCTTTCACAAAGAGACGGTAAAAGCCAGCCAACCCATGAAAACTACGAAGTTCACTAACATTTGTAGGGATGGGCCAATCGCGTATGTCCTTGAATTTTGAGACATCAACTTCAATGCCATTGGAAGACACAACAAAACCAAGGAAAATCAGCTTGTCTCTTGCAAAAGTGCACTTTGGGAGATTAGCATAAAGCTTTTCATGACGAAGGATTTGAAGGACCTCCTTGACATGAGTAACATGCTCCTCTAATGACTTGCTATAGACAAGGATGTCATCAAAGTAAACAACTACACTCTTCTCAATGAGAGATCTCAAAATATGGTTCATGAGGCGCATGAAGGTAGATGGGGCATTAGATAAGCAAAAGGCATAACCAACCATTCATAGAGACCAAGCTTGGTCTTGAAGGCGGTTTTCCACTCATCACCTTCCGCCATGCGAATTTGATGGTAGCCACTACGAAGATCAATTTTCGAAAATATAGTGGCTCCACATAACTCATCAAGCATGTCATCAAGACGCGGTATAGGATGTCGATAATGCACGGTGATAGCATTGATTGGACGGCAGTCCATGCATAACCGCAACGTATCATCCGTTTTTGGAACTAGGATCACGGGGACCGCGCTTGGTCTAGTGCTTACTTGGATCAAACCTTTGGAGACGAGTTGGTTGATTTGACGTTCTATCTCCTTCGTCTCTTCCGGGTTCGAGCGATGCGCGGCGCGGTTTGGGAGTGGAGCGCCGGGTATGAGGTCGATGCGGTGCTCGATTCCACGAAGAGGAGGAAGGCCATGAGGAAGCTCTTCGGGAAATACATCTTGGAATTCCTGCAAAATAGCCATCAAAGAAGGAGGAACATTTGTCAAGTTGTTAGCTCCTTGCGCTAGTCCCTTGCATACAAGGACGTAGTGCAAGATGGATGGGTTGTTCCGCACTTCTCTCATCTCACTTTTGGTGGCAAGAAGAACACTCTTAGTTTTTCCACTCGAGTTTGGCTTGTATCTCTCACTCACTATGGTGTGGTTCTGTTATGGGGTAACCCTGGGTTGGCCCGATCTTTCACGACCACGAGAAACGAGGGGAAAGGGGTGGTCGGTGGATGAAATCGAGGGAAGCGATGAAAACCACGAACACACACACACCAAAACACGATACACGCCTACTCCTCACGCCGGTGGCAACCGGTCCAACATAATCCCTAGGATCGGTGTTGGGCGAAGCTCGCTCTCCACGCCAACAACGGGGGATGAGGTGCTTGGTGAGACCTTGACGACTTGGGGGCGAGACACCGAGAACCCAAGGCCTTGTACAACTTGAACGCACTTAAGCAAGATCCAAGAGGGGGGTGGATAATCCGGTGCTCCTTGGTAGGAGCATGAGACCAATAGATATAAGTCCTCAAAGGGTTTCCTTAATATCTATTATTATCCAAGTCTAAGCGTTTACAATAGAGGGTGGGGGCTATATATAGTCCAACCACAAAACAGGGGTAGTTTCAGAACGAGAAGGTAAATTATAGGTTGGGTTACATGAGTAACATGCTCCTCTAATGACTTGCTATAGACAAGGATGTCATCAAAGTAAACAAATACACTCTTCCCATTGAGAGATCTCAAAATATGGTTCATGAGGCGCATGAAGGTAGATGGGGCATTAGATAAGCAAAAGGCATAACCAACCATTCATAGAGACCAAGCTTGGTCTTGAAGGCGGTTTTCCACTCATCACCTTCCGCCATGCGAATTTGATGGTAGCCACTACGAAGATCAATTTTCGAAAATATAGTGGCTCCACATAACTCATCAGGCATGTCATCAAGACGCGGTATAGGATGTCGATAATGCACGGTGATAGCATTGATTGGACGGCAGTCCATGCATAACCGCAACGTATCATCCGTTTTTGGAACTAGGATCACGGGGACCGCGCTTGGGCTAGTGCTTACTTGGATCAAACCTTTGGAGACGAGTTGGTTGATTTGACGTTCTATCTCCTTCGTCTCTTCCGGGTTCGAGCGATGCGCGGCGCGGTTTGGGAGTGGAGCGCCGGGTATGAGGTCGATGCGGTGCTCGATTCGACGAAGAGGAGGAAGGCCATGAGGAAGCTCTTCGGGAAATACATCTTGGAATTCCTGCAAAATAGCCATCAAAGAAGGAGGAACATTTGTCAAGTCGTTAGCTCCTTGCGCTAGTCCCTTGCATACAAGGACGTAGTGCAAGATGGATGGGTTGTTCCGCACTTCTCTCATCTCACTTTTGGTGGCAAGAAGAACACTCTTAGTTTTTCCACTCGAGTTTGGCTTGTAGCTCTCACTCACTATGGTGTGGTTCTGTTATGGGGTAACCCTGGGTTGTCCCGATCTTTCACGACCACGAGAAACGAGGGGAAAGGGGTGGTCGGTGGATGAAATCGAGGGAAGCGATGAAAACCACGAACACACACACACCAAAACACGATACACGCCTACTCCTCACGCCGGTGGCAACCGGTCCAACATAATCCCTAGGATCGGTGTTGGGCGAAGCTCGCTCTCCACGCCAACAACGGGGGATGAGGTGCTTGGTGAGACCTTGACGACTTGCGGGCGAGACACCGAGAACCCAAGGCCTTGTACAACTTGAACGCACTTAAGCAAGATCCAAGAGGGGGGTGGATAATCCGGTGCTCCTTGGTAGGAGCATGAGACCAATAGATATAAGTCCTCAAAGGGTTTCCTTAATATCTATTATTATCCAAGTCTAAGCGTTTACAATAGAGGGTGGGGGCTATATATAGTCCAACCACAAAACAGGGGTAGTTTCGGAACGAGAAGGTAAATTATAGGTTGGGTTACAAGGCACAGGGCCGAACTGAGGCGATCAGGGGCTGGTAGGACCGGTAGTACCGGTCCGGCGACCGGTAGTACCGCTTCCGGAGCGGTAGTACCGCTTGAGTGCCTGGAGCTTCCGTCGGAGGCGCCAGTGGCGAGCGGTAGGAGGGGGCGGTAGTACCGGCCACCGGTAGTACCGGTTGCAGGACCGGTAGTACCGCTTGCTTCTGGGGCGTGGAGTGGTGCTTCCAGTGGTGAGCGGTAGGGGGAGGCGGTAGGACCGCTTGGAGCGGTAGTACCGGTCGTCCCAACCGGTAGTACCGCTTGCGTCTGGCAGCGACTGGTGGCTTCTTCGTACCTGATGATGCACCGAGTTTGCGTGTGAAGTAGCAAGCCATCCAAGGGTGTGTCGAAATCACACAAGGAGAGGAGCGAGTTCATCTTAGTTTGAAGGAGTTTGGCTCGGGCGCGAGTCATGGGTCCACTTGGGTAGCTCGTGGGATTAGATGTAGTAGCGGTCGTAGGACGGGCTGCATCAGCTCCCCCCCTTGGGAAAGAGTCGTCCTCGACTCTTCAACCGTCACAACTTCCTCTTCGCCATGGTAGGGTGAGAGGTCCTTGACATTAAATGTCGAGCTTACAAGATACTTCGATGTTGGTATATCGATCACATAGGCGTTGTTGTTGATCCTCTTTAGCACCTTGAATGGTCCATCGCCTCGTGGCTTTAGCTTGGAGTCGCGTTCCTTGGGGAATCGGTCCTTACTCAAGTGTATCCATACAAGGTCGCCCTCATCAAAGATCATCTCTTTCTTGGTCTTGTTTAGTCTTGATGCTTGGCGAAGGACTTGTTGCTCGATAGTAGCTCGTGTGTCGTCATGGAGTTTCATCATTGCTTGGGCACGCTTGACAACGTCCATATTGGCACGTTCATGAAGTGGAAGTGGAAGGATATCGAGCGCGGTGAGAGGCTCGAAGCCATAGACGATCATGAACGGGCTCCTCATGGTGGTGGAGTGCTTGGCGCGGTTGTAGGCGAACTCGGCGTGTGGAATGCATTCCTCCCAGTCTTTAAGGTTCTTCTTTATCAACACCAGGAGAAGTGTGCCAAGACTTCGATTGACGACCTCGGTTTGTCCATCGGTTTGAGGATGCGAGGCGGACGAGAAGAGGAGCTTGACGCCGAGCTTGGCCATGAGGGTCTTCCAGAAGTAGCTCATGAATTTGACGTCGCGGTCGGAGACGATTGTTCTTGGCACGCCGTGTAGCCGAATTATTTCTCTGAAAAACAAATTTGCTACATGTGAAGCATCATCGGTCTTATGGCACGGAATGAAATGTGCCATTTTTAAAAAGCGATCCACGACTACAAATATGGAATCATGACCATGTTTTGATCTAGGCAAACCTAACACAAAGTCCATGCTAATGTCCGACCAAGGTGCATAAGGAATAGGCAATGGCATATAAAGACCAAAGGGGTTGGACTTGGACTTAGCTTGGATACATGTAGTGCATCGTTGAACGTGGCGCTCCACGTCGCGCTTCATCTTTGGCCAAAAGTAGTGAGTGGAGAGCATGTCATATGTATTGTCACGGCCAAAGTGACCCATAAGGCCGCCACCATGGGACTCTTGAAGGAGCAAAAGTTGGAGAGACGATTTCGGAATGCAAAGCTTGTTTTGTTTGAAAAGAAAACCCTTATGCAAATAGAAATCATCAATCCCTTTGTCCATTGAACATTGTGCAAATATTGGTCCAAAGAAAGAGTCGGACGCGTACAAAGATTTGATGTCCTCAAGACCCAAGACATTGACTTCGAGTCGTGTAAGAAGGCTTGTGTTTTTGCGAGACAAGGCGTCCGCTACCACATTTTCTTTGCCCTTCTTGTATTTGACAATGTAAGGAAAAGACTCCATAAACTCAACCCACTTTGCGTGCCTTTTACTCAAGTTGGCTTGGCCCTTAAGGTACTTCAACGACTCATGGTCGGAATGGATGATAAATTCTTTGGGCCAAAGATAGTGTTGCCACACTTGAAGAACACGAACTAAGGCAAAAAGTTCTTTGTCATAAATGGGATAATTGAGGCATGCGCCATCAAGTTTCTCACTATGGTAAGAAATAGGACGCCCATTTTGCATAAGGACGCCACCAATGCCAATACCACTAGCATCACATTCAATCTCAAAGGTTTTTGTGAAATCCGGCAATGCAAGAAGTGGTGCTTCGGTGAGCCTCTTTTTGAGCTCATCAAAAGCCTTTTGTTGTGCTTTTCCCCAAACGAACGTGACATTTTTCTTGGTCAATTCGTTGAGGGGGCAAGCAATTGTAGAAAAATCTTTCACAAAGCGACGGTAAAAGCCAGCCAACCCATGAAAACTACGAAGTTCACTAACATTTGTTGGGATAGGCCAATCTCGTATGTCCTTTACTTTTGAGACGTCCACTTCTATGCCATTAGAAGACACGACAAAACCAAGGAAAATCAGCTTGTCTCTTGCAAAAGTGCACTTGGGGAGATTAGCATAAAGCTTTTCATGACGAAGGATTTGGAGGACCTCCTTCACATGAGTAACATGCTCCTCTAGTGACTTGCTATAGACAAGAATGTCATCAAAGTAAACAACTACACTCTTTCCAATGAGAGATCGCAAAATATGGTTCATGAGGCGCATGAAGGTAGATGGGGCATTGGATAAGCCAAAAGGCATAACCAACCATTCATAGAGACCAAGCTTGGTCTTGAAGGCGGTTTTCCACTCATCACCTTCCGCCATGCGAATTTGATGGTAGCCACTACGAAGATCAATTTTCGAAAATATAGTGGCTCCACATAACTCATCAAGACGTGGTATAGGATGTCGATAACGCACGGTGATAGAATTGATTGGACGGCAGTCCATGCATAACCGCAACGTATCATCCGTTTTCGGGACTAGGATCACGGGAACCGCGCTTGGGCTAGTGCTTACTTGGATCAAACCTTTGGAGACGAGTTGGTTGATTTGACGCTCGATCTCCTTCGTCTCTTCCGGGTTCGTGCGATACGCGGCGCGGTTTGGTAGTGGTGCGCCGGGTATGAGGTCGATGCGTTGTTCGATTCCACGAAGAGGAGGAAGGCCATGAGGAAGCTCTTCGGGAAAAACATCTTGGAATTTCTGCAAAACAGCCATCAAAGAAGGAGGAACATTTGTCAAGTCGTTAGTTCCTTGCGCTAGTCCCTTGCATACGAGGACGTAGTGCAAGATGGATGGGTTGTTCCGCACTTCTCTCATCTCACTTTTGGTGGCAAGAAGAACACTCTTAGTTTTTCCACTCGAGTTTGGCTTGTAGCTCTCACTCACTATGGTGTGTTTCTCTCGCTCACCACTCTTCTCACAAGGTGTTTTTGTGTATTGCGCCCTCGCTAAAGCCTTTGCATTGTCCGCAATTATTTGGCTAGGAGTCATTGGTTGCAACACACAAGTTTTATCAAGCCATTTGAAGGTGTAAGTGTTTGAGTAACCATTATGCAAAGCACGCTTGTCATATTGCCACGGTCTTCCGAGCAACATGTGACAAACCGTCATTGGGACCACGTCACATTCCACCGTGTCCTTGTAGTGCCCAATGGAGAACGTTACCGAGACGGTGTGCTTGATCTTGACGGATCCTTGGTCACTTAGCCATTGGATATGGTAGGGGTGTCTATGTGGATGAAGGGTGAGGTTGAGTTTCTCACACAATTCCGTGCTTGCAAGGTTGTGGCAACTCCCACCATCGATGACAACTTTGATGGACTTCCCATTGATGCCGGCACGAGTTTGGAAGATGTTCGAGCGTTGGTCTTCATTTTCATTGATTTGGGTCGTCAAGACCCTTGTGACCACAAGCGATGGACTTGCGTCATGCTCACAGACAAGAAGTTCTTGGTCCTCTTCCAAATGTTGCCTTGCCATGGCTTCCTTGACCCTTGCATCAAACTCTTCTTCACTTAAGTATTCTTCATCGCCGTTGTCATGGATGAACAAAACTTTCTTGTTTCCACATGTATTTGACTTGTGCCCTTTGCCTCCACACTTGTAGCATGCACCGGTGAAAGGTTGATCATCCCTTGTGTGTTTGCCACTTGGGGGCTGTTTTCCTTGAGGGAGAGTTGGCTTGAAGGGAAGCTTGGTTGTACTTGAGGAGCTTCCACTTGGTGTCGTTGGAGTAGTGGTTGGAGCTTGCTTGTATGTGAAGTACGTCTTTGGCTTGTTGAATTTGATGTCCTCTTGGACTTGACGTTCAGCCTTTGATGCAATGTGCACAAGATCAACCATGTTGTTGTACCTTTGGAACTCGGTGATGCGCTTGATAGGATGGTTCAAGCCATTGAGGAAGCGAGCCATTGTTTGCTCATCTCGCTCCTCAATGTTGGCACGGATCATGTTGAGCTCCATTTGCTTGAAATACTCTTCCACGGTCTTTGTTCCTTGACTAAGCGTTTGAAGCTTGTTGAAGAGGTCACGCGTGTAGTGTGAAGGAACAAAGCGGGATCTCATATGGGCCTTCATGTCTTGCCAAGTTGCAATTGGAGGCTCTTCTTTTGCTTCGCGAGCGAGTTGGACTTGTTCCCACCAAAGGTTGGCATACTCATCAAACTCGAGGGATGCCATGGCCATCATCTTCTCATTGCTATAGTTGTGCATGCGGAAGATCTTGTCGACCTTGAGTTCCCAAGAGAGATATTCTTCGGGCTCATTGGAACCGGTGAACTTTGGCATGGTGAATTTGAGCTTGCCGAAAGTTTCTTCTCCATTGCGGTTCCGGTTGCGTCGGTTGCCATGATTTTGGCGGTCATCATCATCATCATCCGAGCTCTCATGTCTTGCTTGGTGATTGTTTCGTTGCTCTTGCGGTTGTTGAGGTGCCGTGTTTGGTGGTGGAACTTGTTGTGGACGACGAGCTTGGGGAGCTTGCTCGATTTGTTGTCGCGGTTGAGGACGAGGAGGAGGTTGATGGTCCTCACGACGAGCTTGGGGAGCTTGCTCTTGTTCTTGTCGTGGGTGATGTTGAGGAGCATTGTCGTGCGCCCTGTGGCGAGGAGGACGTCGAGCCACATGCGCGATGGGCTGCTCTTCTTCTTCTTGGTGTAGAGGAGTCTCGTCATGATCATCATGTTGGCGACGTGGACGTTCCGGTCGATGATGACGCCTTGGAGGATCTTCGAGTGCTTCTCGCCGACGATGATCTTGATCGTCCTCTTCGGATGCTTCACTTGTTGTTGAAGGAGCGTGTCGACGTCGATGGCCTTGGTGGTCCATGCGCGGTTGCTCTTGTTGAATCACAAGTGCCCTTGGTTTTGGCCGATTCGCTTCGCGCCTTGGAGGTCTTGCGGAGAGGTCACCATCGTAGCTTGACGTTGCGGCGTGACGCGGAGATGGTACCGCTTGCGAAGAGCTCATAGATTGAAGAACGGGTCCAGTACGGTGGCTTGAAGCGTGACGGCGAGGTGCACTTGATTCACTTGGGGAGTGCCGAGATGAGCTTGATTCGCGCGAGCGTGTCCGTGCGAGTCCATCAATGATGTGTTGAAGCTTCTCATCCGTTGAGGCGAGTGCACGACCAAGAGCTTCATTTTGATGTCCGAGGTTGTGTTGCATGGCATGCATTTTTCCACGGACTTCTTCGAAGCGGTTGTCGATGTTTTTGAATTCCACACGGGCCTCGCTAAATTGTTCATCTTGGCGCCGCTCGAGAGCGTCACAACGATAGTTGAATTCTCCTCGGACCTTCCAATGGTCCCATCTTGTCATGAATTGGTTATCATCCTCCGGAGGTGGTGGTGGTTGGGATGGCTCTCCATGTCTGTCCATAATGCAAAGCCAACAAGGGTTGTATATGGAGAGAACGGGTGTGGAGAGTTAGCCTTTTACCTCACCTTGGAGATTATATCAAACCAATTGCCACACAAATGAGTGAAAAAGCATGCAAAGTAAAATGGCAAGAAACTCTCAAAGGCTTTTGGTGGAAGGTTAGGATTGTGGAAAAACCAAGCGGAACGATCTAAGCAAAAGGTTATTGTCCTACGTGGTAAAGAACCAAAGATCAAAAGCAAAAGGATACGATATACAAAAACACGGAAAACACACACGTGGAGAAAAATGGGGTCAGCCCGACTATGAAAATGAGCACAAAAGGTCCTAACGAAGACTATGCTCGGTTGGCGTGCCAACACAAGGAGAGACCACAACTCGTTTGCCAAAAGAGTGTAAGCAATAGATTTGTGCACTTGCCTCGGTGCGCTCTTTCTGTTCTCTTGATGGCTTACAAGCTTGGTATTCTCTTTGTATTGGGAGACTATGTATCTTACTATTCTATCTTTTTCTTATTACTCTTTTTTTTTGAATCTTTTTATTTTTCTCCCTTGCTATGCTACTATGTTAGGTTTTGTATTTGGCCTCACACTCTCACTTTTCCGAAGGCAAGTGCACAATGCTTAGACAAACACAAAATGAGTTGCTCTCATAGGATAGGTACACACAAAGGAAGATATGGGGCTGTCAAGGTGGTGCAAGTTATACCTTTGGTATCGTTGACGACTTGCAACCGTTGGTGGGGGGGGGGGGAATGTTCGAGTGTCGCGGTGTCGTTGAGCGCGGGATGACGTTGATGCGGAAGCTGTTGTGAAAAAATGGCGACAAACACGCGAAACACGAACAAGCGAGGTGGAAAAGGTCAGCGAACGAAAATGAGGCGGCAACGGGCGAGGAAAAGCAGCCAGGTTCCAGCGGTAGTACCGCCTGTGACAACCGGTAGTACCGGTGAGCGGTAGTACCGCTAGTACTACCGGTAGTACCGGTTACTTGTGGTAGTACCGTTTGCTCGGCCGGTAGTACCGCTTGTCACAGAACTGGAACGCGATGATCTTTCCAAGAACCTCAAATTCGTGGGAAATCTGACCGAAAGGCTGGGCTAGAAACAACAGGGGCTATAGATCGACTCCCAAAGCAACAGATCTATGGACCAAAACCACGAAAAACTCACCAAATCCAGAGATCGATCCGAAGGCAAATTGGGGCTCTTTTTGGTAGGATTTTCGATTTTAAGGCGGATAAAAGAAAAATTGGGGGGAAATTCGTGATCAACCGTGCTCTTGATACCAATATGTTATGGGGTAACCCTGGGGTTGGCCCGATCTTTC
The DNA here is from genome assembly GCA_910589765.1 of Avena atlantica. Classification (NCBI taxonomy): domain Eukaryota; kingdom Viridiplantae; phylum Streptophyta; class Magnoliopsida; order Poales; family Poaceae; genus Avena; species Avena atlantica. The sequence goes on along the minus strand of OU342737.1, from coordinate 277,673,073 downwards.
ACGAATTCCACGAGAAACGAGGGGAAAGGGGTGGTCGGTGGATGAAATCGAGGGAAGCGATGAAAACCACGAACACACACACACCAAAACACGATACACGCCTACTCCTCACGCCGGTGGCAACCGGTCCAACATAATCCCTAGGATCGGTGTTGGGCGAAGCTCGCTCTCCACGCCAACAACGGGGGATGAGGTGCTTGGTGAGACCTTGACGACTTGGGGGCGAGACACCGAGAACCCAAGGCCTTGTACAACTTGAACGCACTTAAGCAAGATCCAAGAGGGGGTGGATAATCCGGTGCTCCTTGGTAGGAGCATGAGACCAATAGATATAAGTCCTCAAAGGGTTTCCTTAATATTTATTATTATCCAAGTCTAAGCGTTTACAATAGAGGGTGGGGGCTATATATAGTCCAACCACAAAACAGGGGTAGTTTCGGAACGAGAAGGTAAATTATAGGTTGGGTTACATGAGTAACATGCTCCTCTAATGACTTGCTATAGACAAGGATGTCATCAAAGTAAACAACTACACTCTTCCCAATGAGAGATCTCAAAATATGGTTCATGAGGCGCATGAAGGTAGATGGGGCATTAGATAAGCAAAAGGCATAACCAACCATTCATAGAGACCAAGCTTGGTCTTGAAGGCGGTTTTCCACTCATCACCTTCCGCCATGCGAATTTGATGGTAGCCACTATGAAGATCAATTTTCGAAAATATAGTGGCTCCACATAACTCATCAAGCATGTCATCAAGACGCGGTATAGGATGTCTATAATGCACGGTGATAGCATTGATTGGACGGCAGTCCATGCATAACCGCAACGTATCATCCGTTTTTGGAACTAGGATCACGGGGACCGCGCTTGGGCTAGTGCTTACTTGGATCAAACCTTTGGAGACGAGTTGGTTGATTTGACGTTCTATCTCCTTCGTCTCTTCCGGGTTCGAGCGATGCGCGGCGCGGTTTGGGAGTGGAGCGCCGGGTATGAGGTCGATGCGGTGCTCGATTCCACGAAGAGGAGGAAGGCCATGAGGAAGCTCTTCGGGAAATACATCTTGGAATTCCTGCAAAATAGCCATCAAAGAAGGAGGAACATTTGTCAAGTCGTTAGCTCCTTGCGCTAGTCCCTTGCATACAAGGACGTAGTGCAAGATGGATGGGTTGTTCCGCACTTCTCTCATCTCACTTTTGGTGGCAAGAAGAACACTCTTAGTTTTTCCACTCGAGTTTGGCTTGTAGCTCTCACTCACTATGGTGTGGTTCTGTTATGGGGTAACCCTGGGGTTGGCCCGATCTTTCACGACCACGAGAAACGAGGGGAAAGGGGTGGTCGGTGGATGAAATCGAGGGAAGCGATGAAAACCACGAACACACACACACCAAAACACGATACACGCCTACTCCTCACGCCGGTGGCAACCGGTCCAACATAATCCCTAGGATCGGTGTTGGGCGAAGCTCGCTCTCCACGCCAACAACGGGGGATGAGGTGCTTGGTGAGACCTTGACGACTTGGGGGCGAGACACCGAGAACCCAAGGCCTTGTACAACTTGAACGCACTTAAGCAAGATCCAAGAGGGGGGTGGATAATCCGGTGCTCCTTGGTAGGAGCATGAGACCAATAGATATAAGTCCTCAAAGGGTTTCCTTAATATCTATTATTATCCAAGTCTAAGCGTTTACAATAGAGGGTGGGGGCTATATATAGTCCAGCCACAAAACAGGGCTAGTTTCGGAACGAGAAGGTAAATTATAGGTTGGGTTACAAGGCACAGGGCCGAACTGAGGCAATCAAGGGCTGGTAGGACCGGTAGTACCGGTCCGGCGACCGATAGTACCGGTGGTGACCGGTAGTACCGCTTCCGGAGCGGTAGTACCGCTTGAGGGCCTGGAGCTTCCGTCGGAGGCGCCAGTGGCGAGCGGTAGGAGGGGGCGGTAGTACCGGCCACCGGTAGTACCGGTTGCAGGACCGGTAGTACCGCTTGCTTCTGGGGCGTGGAGTGGTGCTTCCAGTGGCGAGCGGTAGGGGGAGGTGGTAGGACCGCTTGGAGCGGTAGTACCGGTCTTCCCAACCGGTAGTACCGCTTGCGTCTGGCAGCGACTGGTGGCTTCTTCGTACCTGATGATGCACAGAGTTTGCGTGTGAAGTAGAAAGCCATCCAAGGGTGTGTCAAAATCACACAAGGAGAGGAGCGAGTTCACCTTAGTTTGAAGGAGTTTGGCTCGGGCGCGAGTCATGGGTCCACTTGGGTAGCTCGTGGGAGTAGATGTAGTAGCGGTCGTAGGACGGGCTGCATCAGGTTCTCTCGCTCACCACTCTTCTCACAAGGTGTTTTTGTGTATTGCGCCCTCGCTAAAGCCTTTGCATTGTCCGCAATTATTTGGCTAGGAGTCATTGGTTGCAACACACAAGTTTTATCAAGCCATTTGAAGGTGTAAGTGTTTGAGTGACCATTATGCAAAGCACGCTTGTCATATTGCCACGGCCTTCCGAGCAGCATATGTCAAACCGTCATTGGGACCACGTCACATTCCACCGTGTCCTTGTAGTGCCCAATTGAGAACGTCACCGAGACGGTGTGCTTGATCTTGACGGATCCTTGGTCACTTAGCCATTGGATATGGTAGGGGTGTTTATGCGGACTGAGGGTGAGATTGAGTTTCTCACACAATTTCGTGCTTGCAAGGTTGTGGCAACTCCCTGCATTGATGACAACTTTGATGGACTTCCCATTGATGCCGGCACGAGTTTGGAAGATGTTCGAGTGTTGGTCTTCATTCTCGTTGACTTGGGTAGTCAAGACCCTTGTGACCACAAGCGATGGACTTGCGTCATGCTCACACACAAGAAGTTCTTGGTCCTCTTCCAAATGTTGCCTTGCCATGGCTTCCTTGACTCTTGCATCAAACTCTTCTTCACTCAAGTATTCTTCATCGCCGTTGTCATGGATGAACAAAACTTTCTTGTTACCACATGCATTCGACTTGTGCCCTTTGCCTCCACACTTGTAGCATTCACCATTGAATGGTTGATCATCCCTTGTGTGTTTGCCACTTGGGGGCTGTTTTCCTTGAGGGAGAGTTGGTTGAAGGGAAGCTTGGTGGTACTTGAGGAGCTTCCACTTGGTGTTGTTGGAGTAGTGGTTGATGCTTGCTTGTAGGTGAAGTACGTCTTTGGCTTGTTGTACTTGATGTCCTCTTGCACTTGGCGCTCGGCCTTGGATGCGATGTGCACAAGCTCAACCATGTTGTTGTACTTTTGGAACTCAGTGATGCGCTTGATGGGATGATTCAAGCCATTGAGGAAACATGCCATTGTTTGTTCATCTCGCTCTTCAATGTTGGCACGGATCATGTTGAGCCTTCATATGAGCCTTCATATCTTGCCAAGTTGCGATTGGAGGCTCTTGTTTTGCTTCGCGAGTGAGTTGGACTTGTTCCCACCAAAGGTTGGCATATTCATCAAACTCGAGGGATGCCATGGCCATCATCTTCTCATTGCTATAGTTGTGCATGCGGAAGATTTTGTCGACCTTGAGTTCCCAAGACATATATTCCTCGGGCTCATTGGAACCGGTGAACTTTGGCATGGTGAACTTGAGCTTGCCGAAAGTTTCTTCTCCATTGCGGTTCCGGTTGCGGCGGTTGCCATGATTTGGGCGCTCATCATCATCATCCGAGCTCTCATGTCTTGCTTGGTGATTGTTATGTTGCTCTTGCGGTTGTTGAGGTGCCGCGTTTGGTGGTGGAACTTGGTTTTGACGACGAGCTTGGGGAGCTTGCTCATTTTGTTGACGCGGTTGAGGACGAGGAGGAGGTTGATGGTCCTCATGAAGAGCTTGGGGAGCTTGCTCTTGTTCTTGTCGTGGTTGATGCCGAGGAGCATTGTCTGGCGCCCTGTGGCGAGGAGGACGTCGAGCCGCATGCGCAATGGGCTGCTCTTCTTCATGATGTGGAGGAGGCTCGTCATGACCATCATGTTGCCGACGTGGACGATCATGTCGATGATGACGCCTTGGAGGATCTTCGAGTGCTTCACGTCGACGGTGATCTTGCTCGTCCTATTCGTTTGCTTCACTTGTTGTTGAAGGGGCATGTGGACGTCGATGGCCTTGGTGGTCCATGCGAGGTTGCTCTTGTTGAATCACAAGTTCCCTTGGTTGTGGCCGGTTCGCTTCGCGTCTTGGAAGTCTTGCGGAGAGGTCACCATCATAGCTTGACGTTGCGGCGTGACGCGGAGATGGTACCGCTTGCGAAGAGCTCATGGATTGAAGAACGGGTCCATCCCGATGCCTTGAAGCGTGACGGCGAGGTGCACTTGATTCGCTTGAGGAGTGCCAAGATGAGCTTGATTCTTGCGAGCGTGGCCTTGCTAGTCCATCAATGAGGCGTTGAAGCTTCTCATCCGTTGAAGCGAGTGCACGACCAAGAGCTTCATTTTGATGACCGAGGTTGTGTTACATGGCATGCATTTGGCCACGGACTTCTTCGAAGCGGTTTTCGATGTTCTTGAATTCCACACGGGCCTCGCTAAGTTGTTCATCTTGGCACCGCTCGAGAGCTTCACCACGATAGTTGAATTCTCCTCGGACCTTCCAATGGTCCCATATTGTCATGAATTGTGTGTCATCCTCCGGAGGTTGTGGTGGTTGGGATGGCTCTCCATGCCTGTCCATGATGAGAAGACAACAAGGGTTGTATATGGAGAATAAGGGTGCGGAGAGTTAGCCTTTTACCTCACCTTGGAGATTATATCAAACCAATTGCCACACAAATGAGCGAACAACGTGCAAAGTGAAATGGCAAGAAACTCACACACAAATATGCTACAACTCTCAAAAGCTTTTTGGTGGAAGGTTAGGATTATGGAAAACCAAATGAAACGATCCAAGCAAAAGGTTATTGTCCTATGTGGTAAAGAACCAAAGATCAAAAGAAAAAGGATACGATCTACAAAAACACGGAAAACACACACGTGGAGAAAAACGGGGTTAACACGACTATGAAAATGAGCACAAAAGGTCCTAACGAAGACTACGCTCGGTTGTCGTGCCAACTCAAGGAGAGACCACAACTCGTTTGCCATAAGAGGATAAGCAATAGATTTGTGCACTTGCCTCGGTGCGCTATTTCTTCTCTCTTGTTGGCTTACAAGCTTGGTATTCTCTTTGTATTGGGAGACTATGTATCTTTCTATTCTATCTTTTTCTTTTCCTTTTTTTTATTCTTTTTCTCCCTTGCTATGCTACTATGTTAGCTTTTGTATTTGGCCTCACACTCTCACTTTCCGAAGGCAAGTGCACAATGTTTAGACAAACACAAAATGAGTTGCTCTCATAGGATAGATACACACAAAGGAAGATATGGGGCTGTCAAGGTGGTGCAAGTTATACCTTTGGTATTGTTGACGACTTGCAACCGTTGGTGGGGGATGATGTTCGAGTGTCGCGGTGTCGTTGAGCGCGGGATGACTTTGATGCGGAAGCTGTTGTGAAAATGGCGACAAACACGCGGAACACGAACAAACGAAGTGGAAAAGTCAGCAAACGAAATTGAGGCGTCAACGGGCAAGGCAGAACGGTCAGAGGCAAGCGGTAGTACCGCTTGCAACAACCGGTAGTACCGGTGAGCGGTAGTACCGGTGAGCGGTAGTACCGCTTGTACTACCGGTAGTACCGGTTACTTGCGGTAGTACCGCTTGCACGGCCGGTAGTACCGCTTGGCACAGAACTGGAACAAGATGAACTTGCCCAAAACCTCAAATTCGTGAAGATCTGACCGAAAGGCTGGGCTAGAAACAACAGGGGCTATAGATCGACTCCCAAAGCAACAGATCTATGGACCAAAACCACGAAAAACTCACCAAATCCAGAGATCGATCCGAAGGCAAATTGGGGCTCTTTTTGGTGGGATTTTCGATTTTAAGGTGGATAAAAGAAAAATTGGGGGGAAATTCGTGATCAACCGTGCTCTGATACCAATATGTTATGGGGTAACCCGGGGTTGGCCCGATCTTTCACGAATTCCACGAGAAACGAGGGGAAAACGGTGGTCGGGGAATGAAATCGAGGATGGGGATGAAAACCACAAACACACGCACACCAAAACACGATACACGCCTACTCCTCACGCCGGTGGCAACCGGTCCAACATAATCCCTAGGATCGGTGTTGGGCGAAGCTCGCTCTCCACTCCAACAACGGGGGATGAGGTGCTTGGTGAGATCTTGACGACTTGGGGGCGAGAAACCGATAACCCAAGGCCTTGTACAACTTTAACGCACTAGGCAAGATCCAAGAGGGGGGTGGATAATCCGGTGCTCCTTGGTAGGAGCATGAGACCAATAGATATAAGTCCTCAAAGGGTTTCCTTAATATCTATTATTATCCAAGTCTAGGGTTTACAATGGAGGGTGGGGGCTATATATAGTCCAGCCATAAAACAGGGGTAGTTTCGGAACAAAAAGCTAAATTATAGGAAGGGTTACAGGGCACAGGGCCGAACTCAGGTGTTCAGGATCAGTCAGGGCCGGTAGTACCGGTCCGGCAACCGGTAGTACCGGTCGCATCCGGTAGTACCGCTCCTGGAGCGGTAGTACCGCTTGAGGGCCTGGAGCTTCCGTCGGAGGCACCAGTAGCGAGCGGTATGAGGGGGCGGTAGTACCGCTGCCCGGTAGTACCGGTTGCTGGGCCGGTAGTACCGCTTGCGTCTGGGGCGTGGAGTGGTGCTTCCTGGAGCGTCCGGTAGCTGGGGCCGGTAGGACCGCTTGGAGCGGTAGTACCGGTCGGCTCAACCGGTAGTACCGCTTGCGTCTAGCAGTGACTGGTTGCTTCCCCTCCATTCCTTGGGTCCTTCTCTTCGTACCTGATGATGCACAGTGTATGCGTATGAAGTAGCAAGCCATCCAAGGGTGTGTCGAAGTCACACAAGGAGAGGAGCGAGTTCACCTTCGCTTGAAGGAGTTTGGCTCGGGCGCGAGTCATGGGTCCACTTGGGGAGCTCGTGGGAGTAGATGTAATAGCGGTCATAGGACAGGCTGCATCTGATGTTGAGAGGGCAAAGGTGTCCGATCTTTCGATGAGATGGTGATAGTCGATTTGGTGGAGTACGGGCTTGCCGATCCGACTACACGTGCGAGCATGAGCTCCAATGCAATCGCTAGGTGTAAGGGTCCCAACCTTTAAATAAGGTAGAGTCCCCTGTGTTTACAATGCTAGTCCCTGGATCAATAGCTAGCATCCACAGTTAAGATGTAATATCAAGAAACAAAGGTCATAATACAACTTTATAACCAGGAATAAAATAATTTATTACATCTTTCATAGCTCATTTGGCTATTACAATACATTGCAGCAGAATATCTATAAGCATGGGGTCCTTCATCTTCAAAGTGCCACAGGCAGACATGTTGGTTGTAGACTTTGTAATCCTAATCAACACACTTCACTAAATCAATCAAACCTGCAACATAACAAGTTACAGCCACAAGGGTCAATACATTTGAATTGTATTGGCAAGTGATACTATGGTAGTATAGTGGAGTCTATCATCTATATGCATTTGGCTAAGTGGAGTTGAGGCTTGCATTGCTCAAAATAGATTTTTCCTTAACATTTTAAAAACACTAAGTTTTAACTTGACAAAATCATTTTTCTCAATCAAAGATTGAAGATCCTTTAACCCTTGTTCAAACCACAAGATTTTAACTTAGAAATTTGAATGATGAGATTCTTGATTGCTTCCATGTCTTGATGCTCAAATTGTCCTTTACCAGGGACATGGCTAAGTACTTAGATTTTACACTCTGCAGAGGTGGTGCACTTTCCCCACAAGACTTGGTTTCACCAAGACAAGATCTTTCAGAAGCCTTCCCTTAGACCAAAATGGACGCGTTCCAACCTATCAAACTCTACCACCAACTATCCATATGGCTAAGTTCTTGCATCCTATATGATCCAGGCAGAGCCCATATTGCCAAGTGGTTGCACTTGAAGCTTCTCAACATTTGACATCTCAAATCTCTTTGTTCCTGGGTGGCCATCCACAAGTGAGATAATCAAGGTAAACCATAGACATGGGCCTTGTGAACCACTCAACCAAAATCCACCAAGCAATTACCATTCCACCCAGGTGATTCATTAACTTAGTTGTTTTATTAAACAAAAACACAAGTCCTCAGACTTAGGAATTTTTCCATAGTGTGAATATATATTCCACCCATGTTTTCTATTAGCTAGGCTAAGCTTGATAGTAATAGGAATCTTAACTTAGGAAAATTTCTACTAAGGTTTCAACTACTAGGTTTTCCTATAGCAAGGTTTATACTTAGCAAAAATTCCATGCAAGTTTTACTTAGAGAAAATCACTAATGCATAGTGAAAGTAATGGGACAAAAAGTATGAAGCATCACTTGGCTTTTTGGTAGAGGGTATAAGTTCACTCCTTGTCCTTGCAACAATCACACTCTTCAAGTCACTACAATTCAATCAAGCAAGGCACAAACTTAATCTACCAATCAAGCAAAACAACACATAAAATAACAAAGTCAAAGTAATGCATGTAAGCATGCTAAGCTTTGTTTTGTTTGAAAAAGTGGTTCCTAATGGGTCATAAACATTTGAAAACACCTAATGGTCATTTTTTAAAGTGGCAAAGTCATTTGCTAAAGGTTTCAATTCCTAAACCATTTTCAAAACAAAGTATCATTTTATGTGGTGTAGAAATATATTTTTACTAAGGAATTAATCTATAGGGTTCACCAAATATGTTTTCAAATCATAAAACTTGGTGTTTGGGGTCAGAGAGTTTAAAACAAAACATTTCCCAAAAATTTTCTTCCAAAACCATTTTTAATAAATAAACCACATTTCTATTTGACTAGAAATGGTTTTAAATCAAAGAATCATTATTCTGTTTCACCAAATACATTTTTGAATCCACAAAGTGTTTCCTATGGTCAATAGGTTCAAATCACACCATTTGCCAAAGATTTTATCCCCAAAATCATTTTTGAATAATTTTTTTATAACCTAAACAATCATACAAATGTTTCTGCAAAAACAATCATTTTACCAGAGTCTTTTTACTAAACAAAAGGCATGGTTGGCTAGGGCTTGTTCCACTGATTCCAATGATATAAAGTTTGCAAAATTTGGACGTGTGGATCAAAAGTTGTGCAATTTACAAAATTGGAAATCTAATAGATCAAATCTATCTTTTAAATCAACTACAGGCCACGTGGCTGTTCCTGATTCGTCTATACCGCTTCGCTCGGATCGACAGATACAGACCGCAGGATCCAACTTGATCGCACGGCACAGATCGCTCGATACCCCTTCGACTATGTTCTTTCACAGTCACACGATTCTCATCTAACGGTCTCAGTTGTAGAGGCCTCAACCTGATAAGGTGGATTCCTCCTGTGTTTTACAATGCTAGTCCCTGGATCAATAGCTATCATCCATAGTTTAGATGTAATATCAAGAAACAAAGGTCATAATGTAACTTTATAACCAGGAATAACATAAGTTTATTACATCAAACATAGCTCATTTGGCTATTACATTACATTGCAGCGGAATAACAATAATCATGGGGTCCTTCATCTTCAAAGTGCCACAGGCAGATGTTGGCTGTAGACTTTGTAATCCTAATCAAACAATCTTCACTAAAGTTAATCAACCTGCAACATTACAAGTTACAGCCACAAGGGTCAATACATTTGAATTGTATTGGCAAGTTTCACTACTTTGTATATTATGAGTGGATCCTATCATTACATGCATATTTGGCTAAGTAGAGTTTAAGGCTTATTTGCATAAAGCAACATTTATCCTATCTTTTCAAAATGGTTTTTGGTCCTTTGTCAAATCTTTTTTCCAAGATCCTTGAACTCCTTGGTAGAAACACAAGTGTTCAAGTCCTTGTCAAAAATCCCTTGAGCTACTTGGTAACCCCAAGTGCAACAAGTTTTATTAAATCTCATGAGTTCCTTGGTAACCCCAAGTACATCATGCTCTTGAGCACCTTGGTAACCCCAAGTGCAACAAGCTTAACAAAATCTCTTTGAATTCCTTGGTACCCCCAAGTGCATCAAGTTTTTATATTAGAAATTGGAATGTCGAGATCTCCCATTGTTCAAACTTTAGTTGCTCAGTATTGTCCATAACCGGGGACACGGCTAAGTACTTAGATTTTATTAACTTCTGCAGAAGGAGTACACTTTACCCACATGACACAATCCCATCTTGTTGCCACCAGTGGCCTACTGGATTAGTGCTCACCAAGATGGAGTACTGGCAGACTGAGAATGTGACGAAGTCTTTCCAAAAGGTCCTCCCATACATCATTGCTAGCTTGTCTTCAGCCCCCATGAAGCATTCCAGATCCCCATGTCCGGTAACTAAAGACAATGTATGGGTCTTCCTAATGTAGTTGACTAAGCCAGAGCCATAATAGCATGTGGTTGCACACGAAAGCCACAATTGGAAAAACATGTTCAATCTCTAAGTTTCCTAGGTGGTTTTCATTTGGAGCACAACACAAAGTGATTGCCATAGACATGGTTCCCTTTTGTTGCCACCTTCTCCAAAACATAAAGTGTCCACCACCTAGGTGGTTCATTGAGTCCTTGTTTTATTATGTAAAAACACAAGTCCTTTTCTCAACCTTTGTAAAATCTCAACATGTATCTCTTTTCAAAACATAGCATGGCTAAGCATGTACAACTTCAATATTTTCACTAAGGAGTGTATAGGGAATCCTATTAGGATTAGCATAGCATAAGTATAAAACATTTTCATGCATGTTTACAAAATCCACTAAGTATAATGAAAGTAGTAGGACTTTTGTATGATAGTGTAACTTGCCTTTTTGGTAGGGAACGAGGGTTTACTTCTTGATCTTGTTAGTCTCACACTTTGCTAATTTCACTACAATCAGTCAATCAAGCATGGTATCAAGTAGCATTCCAAACCAATATTCAAACAATATTCCACACACACAAGTAATGGAAACTAAGTCATGTATAAGTATGCAATGGTTGGTTCTATGGTAAGGATGGTCTCTACTAGGTTTCTAAACTTTGTAAGTTCCAAATTGGTCATTTACCAAGATGGCAAAGTCATTTGCAATTTGGGTTTTATCTCAAGACCATTTTTAAAAATCTATTCATCATTTTATGTGGTGAAAATTATTTTTATCACTCAAAACTTTATGTTTTTCACCAAGTGAGTTGCTCTTGGCAAAGCTTGGTGTTTTGGGTCAGTAAGTTTGGTCCAAAGCATTTTCACAAAGTTTTCCTTGCAAAAACATTTCCATAGTGAAATCAATAATTTTATTTGGCTAGAAAATGGCTAAGTTAAATAATTCAACCTAAATTCTACCAAAATCATTTTTAACACTAAGGGTTGGTTCCTAGGGTCAGTATGGTCACTACAAATTATTTTGCAAAGGTTTTATCCTTAAATTCAATTTTAAACAATTTTTACACTCTAAACTAGCTCACAAAAGAATTTGCAAAAACAAGCAAACAAACAGATACTATTTTCCAAACTAAGGCCATGGTCGGCTAGGGCTTGTTCTCCTGAATCCAACGACATAAAATTTGCAATTTTTGGACGTGCAAATCTCAAGTTATAAGGGTTTGAAGTTTGCAATTAAATCAGATTCAAATCTGATTTTAGTTTTAAACCTGGCCACGCGTCACGTCGTGATTGGCCGATACCGGTTCGTCTGGATCGCGTGCTGCTGGGCGTTAGATCTAAATAAATCATGTGGCTCTGGAGGCGTACCCTTTCGCGTTTAAGTGAACCTATCCTATTCGTCCGATCTGAATCGAACGGCTGTTGGGTGCTCGACCATAGTCGGGCGGCGCTGCGACGGCTGCTGGCGGCGGCGACTCTGTTTCACGGCGGCGCCGGCGATACAGGAAGCGAAGCAGAGGGGGAGTGTGCTCACCGGGTTCGCTGACGCTCGTTGATGCTCAACGTGGTACTGGTTGGTGAAGGGGCGCACTGGGTCGGGCTTGATTGCTCGCCGGAGTTGAAGACAACGTCGGGCGGCTCTGTCGGAGGTCGAAGTCGACGTTGCAGATCATGCGGAGGCAAACAGAGGACGTAGTTAAGTACGCAAGACCAAGGCGAAGACGTTTGTGTGATCGGAAAGACGCGGGGCGGTCTGGTTTACCTGGGGGTCGTCGTCGGAGAAGAGGGCAGACGGCGGTGCTGCAGGTCGTCGACGTTGCCGATGCTGTAGGGTACCCGCGGACGAATGAACGGCACAGAAAGATGCGCCAGGGTGGGGTGAGCGTGCTCGTGTGCTCGGGGAGGCAGGAGGGGGCGTGTGTTGGCCGGAATCGGTGAGGAGGGTCGTCGAAGGCAGAGGGAGTGTCCGGCGAAATGCGGCAGCCTGGGGGCGTGCTTTGGGAAGGGGCAGAGGGGAAACGGAGAGGAGGAGTGGGCGCTTAAGTAGGCAAGATCGCAGGGGCGTTTAATCACAGCATTAACGAGAATTTACTCCGCGGAATCACAGGTAGAAACGGGAGAGAGGAGGAAGAAGGGTCGTGCGGGTGTGGACGAAGAACAGGGGAGTGGGGTCATCTTGTCAGCGATAGAGAAGGAAAGGGGTTTGGGTCCACCAGTCAGCTGCTTAGCGGGTGCGAGACTGAGTGAGAAAAACGGTTCGGGGGGAGAAAAGAAGCTGGGCTGGACTGGGCTGTTGGGCCAGATTGGTGGGCTGTTATATTTTTTTCTGTCTAATTCTTTTTCTTTTTCTATTTCTATTTCCTGATTTGTTATTTCAAACTATTCTCAAACATTCATAACAATTCAAATTTTTACCAAACATTGTAACTAAGACTTTGGTTATGTTTTTTGGTAACTCGAATCAAAATCCTAAATAAAATAATTAATACTTTAATCTTTTTAGGTTCCATCCTTAATTAAGTAAGTAGGCCATGGTTTATTAATAAAATAGAGTTTTTTTTGTTGTTTATTAATAAAATCTTTATTTGAAATCCAAATGTTTTCAAATCAGTGGGTATCATTTGGAAGTAAATAATACTTGGATACTTGTTTCAAACAAAATATTATTTTACTTTAGGGTCCAATATTAGTTAAATAAAATGAGCCAAGGTTTATTAATCAAATAGGACTTGATTTTATTAATAAAATCTTTATTTGAAACTTGAATATTTTCAAAACCAAAACAGTGGGTTTTATTTGGGAAAATATAGAATACTTGGGGATTTGTTTTAAAATAAAATAACCCTTTACTTTAGAGTTCATTATTAATTAAATATAATAGACTTTTCATTATTAAATCAAATAGGTTTTATTTTATTGAGATATTTATTTTGAATCTAAAATAAAGTAAAAACATTTTAGTAGATTTTATTTGTGAATTTCAAATAATTGAGAAAACTTATTTTAAGTAATTTAATAAGTTTTGATGTTTCAATTTAAATTGGTAAAACCTCTTATCTTCAAATAAGGTTGGATGTTAAATCCTTATTATTTTATTTGAACAATCCTTTATTATTTTTAAATAAACCTTTATTATATTGTTTAAAATAAAATGTTTTAATTTCCAAAGTTTGTCCAATTTTTAATTTGGCTTTATAAAACATTCTTTATTTATAAACTTCTATTTCATTTGAAAACAATTCTTTTCATTTAATTGTTTCAAAATAATATTTCCAAATGTTTTTATTTTTCCTTTTATTAAATGTTTATCTTTTTAAATCCCTTTAGGTTTATTTTAATTCAAATGGGTTTGAAGTTCCAATTGAATTCAAAAGGTTTCTTCTGGCCCTGAAAATCAAACAAGTTTTATTTTATTAATTTATTTTCACATTACAAGATTTGGAAAATCTTGGGATGTGACAGGCTACCACCCTTAAAATAAATCTCGTCCCGAGATTTGGGAAGGCTGGGGTTACAAGCAAGTTCAAAGTAATTGGGGTACTACCACCCTTAAAAATTTTCAAACAAAAATTACATATTGGCCTTCTTGGGTCCTGGAAATTTCTCTAAGCAAAACTTTTGCTTTGTTTCTATGCTTAACTCATGGGCCAAGATTGAGTTTCTCCATAGGCTTGTTCAACTTGTTCTTCATCCTTTCTGGACAGTTGCTTGCATAATGTCCTGGATTCTTGCAGTTGAAACAATGAATGTCCTTGAGTTCTTTGCGTTGTTCTTGTGGACAAGTGGCTACATAATGGCCTGGTTCTTTGCAGTTGTTGCACCACACTTGGTCAATCTCTTTATTCTTCTTGTTCTCTGCGCATCCACTGGAGTAGTGTCCCATTTCCTTACATCTACGACATTGTGCAAGGCTCATGTCTTGATTTTGTTTCTTAAATTTCTTTAGTCCTTTGAATTGGGTTGTCTTGTTTGGAGGTATAAGTGGTCCTTTTCCTTTGGTAGACTTGGATCCTTCTTGTTTCCTTTGTTCCACCATGGCATAGATGGGACATTGGCCAGGAGTATGGTCACTTCCTTCACAAAGGTAACAAGTAGCTTGATAGGTGGGGCATTGTTCAACAGGATGATCTTCTTCACAATTGGGGCATTGTCCTTCATGTTCCTTGGAAGTGTGGTCCTTGTCTCCACAAATAGTGCAAGCTGGGGCTCCATCTAGAATAACATTCTTGTCAGCCTTGTTATCATAAACTCCTTTGGGGTAGTTTTCCTCCATGATGATCATTTGGTTAGTCACCTTAAGCATCAATTGAGACTGCTCTTCCAAAATTTTTTTTAGTGCTGGATCTTTATCACTATTGTTGACTATGAACTGAGCTGTCAGTTGATTCAACTGGTGTTGGGTTGCTATGAGCTCTTTCATGCTGTCGGCTTGGTTGGTGTTGATGTCATCAACCTTGGAGTCTTTTGGAGTGTCATCTGTTTGGGTTGAATGGAGGTTAGAATAGGCAAGATTTTTCTAAGGAATCAATTCTAATCGCACACACCACAATTTACACAAACAATGTGCATGCAATCACAACCAAATATTTCACTCAAACAAGGTTCAAGCACATACTTAGGCAACAAAATATTTTTGTTACACCACATAAGTTGGTGGTTTTGACTTAACTAAATTATGGTGGTCCATCTATATGGTTCACTTGTGATATTTCCTTCCTTCTTGGTTGCTTCTTCTTACATGAGATCATGGTTTCCTTGGAAAAACTTTTGGTCACAATACTTCAAAGATATTGATGGTTCCTTCTTATTTTGCATTCCCTCAGTCTCTAAATCTTGAGTAAGATTTCCTTGTCTCACTTGTAGTCATTGGTGAATATGCTGAAGATGTTGAAGTCATTAGAGTTGAGGATGTTGAAGTCATTAGAGTTGAAGAAGTTGAAGTCATCCTTTACACATGGTGTAGTCTTTGGCCATGGGTAGGTTTTTCCATCAAGTTTGAAATAGAAGGGAAATAGAGTTGAAACCAAAATGGTTGAGGAAAGAGTTTACAAGTGTTTTGTAAATAAGTTTTTGGAACAAGTATAACTCCTATTTTTCTAAGGGTTTTTGTCCAATCCTAGGGTTTACAATTCCTACAGGCAACACAATGCTCTGATACCATCTGTAGAGGCCTCAACCTGATAAGGTGGATTCCTCATGTGTTTTACAATGCTAGTCCCTGGATCAATAGCTAGCATCCACAGTTTAGATGTAATATCAAGAAACAAAGGTCATAATGTAACTTTATAACCAGGAATAACATAAGTTTATTACATCAAACATAGCTCATTTGGCTATTACATTACATTGCAGCGGAATAACAATAATCATGGGGTCCTTCATCTTCAAAGTGCCACAGGCAGATGTTGGCTGTAGACTTTGTAATCCTAATCAAACAATCTTCACTAAAGTCAATCAACCTGCAACATTACAAGTTACAGCCACAAGGGTCAATACATTTGAATTGTATTGGCAAGTTTCACTACTTTGTATATTATGAGTGGATCCTATCATTACATGCATATTTGGCTAAGTAGAGTTTAAGGCTTATTTGCATAAAGCAACATTTATCCTATCTTTTCAAAATGGTTTTTGGTCCTTTGTCAAATCCTTTTTCCAAGATCCTTGAACTCCTTGGTAGAAACACAAGTGTTCAAGTCCTTGTCAAAAATCCCTTGAGCTACTTGGTAACCCCAAGTGCAACAAGTTTTATTAAATCTCACGAGTTCCTTGGTAACCCCAAGTACATCATGCTCTTGAGCACCTTGGTAACCCCAAGTGCAACAAGCTTAACAAAATCTCTTTGAATTCCTTGGTACCCCCAAGTGCATCAAGTTTTTATATTAGAAATTGGAATGTCGAGATCTCCCATGGTTCAAACTTTAGTTGCTCAGTATTATCCATAACCGGGGACACGGCTAAGTACTTAGATTTTATTAACTTCTGCAGAAGGAGTACACTTTACCCACATGACACAATCCCATCTTGTTGCCACCA
This sequence comes from Avena atlantica, assembly GCA_910589765.1. Taxonomy (NCBI): domain Eukaryota; kingdom Viridiplantae; phylum Streptophyta; class Magnoliopsida; order Poales; family Poaceae; genus Avena; species Avena atlantica. Next base: position 277,656,604 of record OU342737.1, on the reverse strand, counting down.
GTGGCCTACTGGATTAGTGCTCACCAAGATGGAGTACTGGCAGACTGAGAATGTGACGAAGTCTTTCCAAAAGGTCCTCCCATACATCATTGCTAGCTTGTCTTCAGCCCCCATGAAGCATTCCAGATCCCCATGTCCGGTAACTAAAGACAATGTATGGGTCTTCCTAATGTAGTTGACTAAGCCAGAGCCATAATAGCATGTGGTTGCACACGAAAGCCACAATTGGAAAAACATGTTCAATCTCTAAGTTTCCTAGGTGGTTTTCATTTGGAGCACAACACAAAGTGATTGCCATAGACATGGTTCCCTTTTGTTGCCACCTTCTCCAAAACATAAAGTGTCCACCACCTAGGTGGTTCATTGAGTCCTTGTTTTATTATGTAAAAACACAAGTCCTTTTCTCAACCTTTGTAAAATCTCAACATGTATCTCTTTTCAAAACATAGCATGGCTAAGCATGTACAACTTCAATATTTTCACTAAGGAGTGTATAGGGAATCCTATTAGGATTAGCATAGCATAAGTATAAAACATTTTCATGCATGTTTACAAAATCCACTAAGTATAATGAAAGTAGTAGGACTTTTGTATGATAGTGTAACTTGCCTTTTTGGTAGGGAACGAGGGTTTACTTCTTGATCTTGTTAGTCTCACACTTTGCTAATTTCACTACAATCAGTCAATCAAGCATGGTATCAAGTAGCATTCCAAACCAATATTCAAACAATATTCCACACACACAAGTAATGGAAACTAAGTCATGTATAAGTATGCAATGGTTGGTTCTATGGTAAGGATGGTCTCTACTAGGTTTCTAAACTTTGTAAGTTCCAAATTGGTCATTTACCAAGATGGCAAAGTCATTTGCAATTTGGGTTTTATCTCAAGACCATTTTTAAAAATCTATTCATCATTTTATGTGGTGAAAATTATTTTTATCACTCAAAACTTTATGTTTTTCACCAAGTGAGTTGCTCTTGGCAAAGCTTGGTGTTTTGGGTCAGTAAGTTTGGTCCAAAGCATTTTCACAAAGTTTTCCTTGCAAAAACATTTCCATAGTGAAATCAATAATTTTATTTGGCTAGAAAATGGCTAAGTTAAATAATTCAACCTAAATTCTACCAAAATCATTTTTAACACTAAGGGTTGGTTCCTAGGGTCAGTATGGTCACTACAAATTATTTTGCAAAGGTTTTATCCTTAAATTCAATTTTAAACAATTTTTACACTCTAAACTAGCTCACAAAAGAATTTGCAAAAACAAGCAAACAAACAGATACTATTTTCCAAACTAAGGCCATGGTCGGCTAGGGCTTGTTCTCCTGAATCCAACGACATAAAATTTGCAATTTTTGGACGTGCAAATCTCAAGTTATAAGGGTTTGAAGTTTGCAATTAAATCAGATTCAAATCTGATTTTAGTTTTAAACCTGGCCACGCGTCACGTCGTGATTGGCCGATACCGGTTCGTCTGGATCGCGTGCTGCTGGGCGTTAGATCTAAATAAATCATGTGGCTCTGGAGGCGTACCCTTTCGCGTTTAAGTGAACCTATCCTATTCGTCCGATCTGAATCGAACGGCTGTTGGGTGCTCGACCATAGTCGGGCGGCGCTGCGACGGCTGCTGGCGGCGGCGACTCTGTTTCACGGCGGCGCCGGCGATACAGGAAGCGAAGCAGAGGGGGAGTGTGCTCACCGGGTTCGCTGACGCTCGTTGATGCTCAACGTGGTACTGGTTGGTGAAGGGGCGCACTGGGTCGGGCTTGATTGCTCGCCGGAGTTGAAGACAACGTCGGGCGGCTCTGTCGGAGGTCGAAGTCGACGTTGCAGATCATGCGGAGGCAAACAGAGGACGTAGTTAAGTACGCAAGACCAAGGCGAAGACGTTTGTGTGATCGGAAAGACGCGGGGCGGTCTGGTTTACCTGGGGGTCGTCGTCGGAGAAGAGGGCAGACGGCGGTGCTGCAGGTCGTCGACGTTGCCGATGCTGTAGGGTACCCGCGGACGAATGAACGGCACAGAAAGATGCGCCAGGGTGGGGTGAGCGTGCTCGTGTGCTCGGGGAGGCAGGAGGGGGCGTGTGTTGGCCGGAATCGGTGAGGAGGGTCGTCGAAGGCAGAGGGAGTGTCCGGCGAAATGCGGCAGCCTGGGGGCGTGCTTTGGGAAGGGGCAGAGGGGAAACGGAGAGGAGGAGTGGGCGCTTAAGTAGGCAAGATCGCAGGGGCGTTTAATCACAGCATTAACGAGAATTTACTCCGCGGAATCACAGGTAGAAACGGGAGAGAGGAGGAAGAAGGGTCGTGCGGGTGTGGACGAAGAACAGGGGAGTGGGGTCATCTTGTCAGCGATAGAGAAGGAAAGGGGTTTGGGTCCACCAGTCAGCTGCTTAGCGGGTGCGAGACTGAGTGAGAAAAACGGTTCGGGGGGAGAAAAGAAGCTGGGCTGGACTGGGCTGTTGGGCCAGATTGGTGGGCTGTTATATTTTTTTCTGTCTAATTCTTTTTCTTTTTCTATTTCTATTTCCTGATTTGTTATTTCAAACTATTCTCAAACATTCATAACAATTCAAATTTTTACCAAACATTGTAACTAAGACTTTGGTTATGTTTTTTGGTAACTCGAATCAAAATCCTAAATAAAATAATTAATACTTTAATCTTTTTAGGTTCCATCCTTAATTAAGTAAGTAGGCCATGGTTTATTAATAAAATAGAGTTTTTTTTGTTGTTTATTAATAAAATCTTTATTTGAAATCCAAATGTTTTCAAATCAGTGGGTATCATTTGGAAGTAAATAATACTTGGATACTTGTTTCAAACAAAATATTATTTTACTTTAGGGTCCAATATTAGTTAAATAAAATGAGCCAAGGTTTATTAATCAAATAGGACTTGATTTTATTAATAAAATCTTTATTTGAAACTTGAATATTTTCAAAACCAAAACAGTGGGTTTTATTTGGGAAAATATAGAATACTTGGGGATTTGTTTTAAAATAAAATAACCCTTTACTTTAGAGTTCATTATTAATTAAATATAATAGACTTTTCATTATTAAATCAAATAGGTTTTATTTTATTGAGATATTTATTTTGAATCTAAAATAAAGTAAAAACATTTTAGTAGATTTTATTTGTGAATTTCAAATAATTGAGAAAACTTATTTTAAGTAATTTAATAAGTTTTGATGTTTCAATTTAAATTGGTAAAACCTCTTATCTTCAAATAAGGTTGGATGTTAAATCCTTATTATTTTATTTGAACAATCCTTTATTATTTTTAAATAAACCTTTATTATATTGTTTAAAATAAAATGTTTTAATTTCCAAAGTTTGTCCAATTTTTAATTTGGCTTTATAAAACATTCTTTATTTATAAACTTCTATTTCATTTGAAAACAATTCTTTTCATTTAATTGTTTCAAAATAATATTTCCAAATGTTTTTATTTTTCCTTTTATTAAATGTTTATCTTTTTAAATCCCTTTAGGTTTATTTTAATTCAAATGGGTTTGAAGTTCCAATTGAATTCAAAAGGTTTCTTCTGGCCCTGAAAATCAAACAAGTTTTATTTTATTAATTTATTTTCACATTACAAGATTTGGAAAATCTTGGGATGTGACAGGCTACCACCCTTAAAATAAATCTCGTCCCGAGATTTGGGAAGGCTGGGGTTACAAGCAAGTTCAAAGTAATTGGGGTACTACCACCCTTAAAAATTTTCAAACAAAAATTACATATTGGCCTTCTTGGGTCCTGGAAATTTCTCTAAGCAAAACTTTTGCTTTGTTTCTATGCTTAACTCATGGGCCAAGATTGAGTTTCTCCATAGGCTTGTTCAACTTGTTCTTCATCCTTTCTGGACAGTTGCTTGCATAATGTCCTGGATTCTTGCAGTTGAAACAATGAATGTCCTTGAGTTCTTTGCGTTGTTCTTGTGGACAAGTGGCTACATAATGGCCTGGTTCTTTGCAGTTGTTGCACCACACTTGGTCAATCTCTTTATTCTTCTTGTTCTCTGCGCATCCACTGGAGTAGTGTCCCATTTCCTTACATCTACGACATTGTGCAAGGCTCATGTCTTGATTTTGTTTCTTAAATTTCTTTAGTCCTTTGAATTGGGTTGTCTTGTTTGGAGGTATAAGTGGTCCTTTTCCTTTGGTAGACTTGGATCCTTCTTGTTTCCTTTGTTCCACCATGGCATAGATGGGACATTGGCCAGGAGTATGGTCACTTCCTTCACAAAGGTAACAAGTAGCTTGATAGGTGGGGCATTGTTCAACAGGATGATCTTCTTCACAATTGGGGCATTGTCCTTCATGTTCCTTGGAAGTGTGGTCCTTGTCTCCACAAATAGTGCAAGCTGGGGCTCCATCTAGAATAACATTCTTGTCAGCCTTGTTATCATAAACTCCTTTGGGGTAGTTTTCCTCCATGATGATCATTTGGTTAGTCACCTTAAGCATCAATTGAGACTGCTCTTCCAAAATTTTTTTTAGTGCTGGATCTTTATCACTATTGTTGACTATGAACTGAGCTGTCAGTTGATTCAACTGGTGTTGGGTTGCTATGAGCTCTTTCATGCTGTCGGCTTGGTTGGTGTTGATGTCATCAACCTTGGAGTCTTTTGGAGTGTCATCTGTTTGGGTTGAATGGAGGTTAGAATAGGCAAGATTTTTCTAAGGAATCAATTCTAATCGCACACACCACAATTTACACAAACAATGTGCATGCAATCACAACCAAATATTTCACTCAAACAAGGTTCAAGCACATACTTAGGCAACAAAATATTTTTGTTACACCACATAAGTTGGTGGTTTTGACTTAACTAAATTATGGTGGTCCATCTATATGGTTCACTTGTGATATTTCCTTCCTTCTTGGTTGCTTCTTCTTACATGAGATCATGGTTTCCTTGGAAAAACTTTTGGTCACAATACTTCAAAGATATTGATGGTTCCTTCTTATTTTGCATTCCCTCAGTCTCTAAATCTTGAGTAAGATTTCCTTGTCTCACTTGTAGTCATTGGTGAATATGCTGAAGATGTTGAAGTCATTAGAGTTGAGGATGTTGAAGTCATTAGAGTTGAAGAAGTTGAAGTCATCCTTTACACATGGTGTAGTCTTTGGCCATGGGTAGGTTTTTCCATCAAGTTTGAAATAGAAGGGAAATAGAGTTGAAACCAAAATGGTTGAGGAAAGAGTTTACAAGTGTTTTGTAAATAAGTTTTTGGAACAAGTATAACTCCTATTTTTCTAAGGGTTTTTGTCCAATCCTAGGGTTTACAATTCCTACAGGCAACACAATGCTCTGATACCATCTGTAGAGGCCTCAACCTGATAAGGTGGATTCCTCATGTGTTTTACAATGCTAGTCCCTGGATCAATAGCTAGCATCCACAGTTTAGATGTAATATCAAGAAACAAAGGTCATAATGTAACTTTATAACCAGGAATAACATAAGTTTATTACATCAAACATAGCTCATTTGGCTATTACATTACATTGCAGCGGAATAACAATAATCATGGGGTCCTTCATCTTCAAAGTGCCACAGGCAGATGTTGGCTGTAGACTTTGTAATCCTAATCAAACAATCTTCACTAAAGTCAATCAACCTGCAACATTACAAGTTACAGCCACAAGGGTCAATACATTTGAATTGTATTGGCAAGTTTCACTACTTTGTATATTATGAGTGGATCCTATCATTACATGCATATTTGGCTAAGTAGAGTTTAAGGCTTATTTGCATAAAGCAACATTTATCCTATCTTTTCAAAATGGTTTTTGGTCCTTTGTCAAATCCTTTTTCCAAGATCCTTGAACTCCTTGGTAGAAACACAAGTGTTCAAGTCCTTGTCAAAAATCCCTTGAGCTACTTGGTAACCCCAAGTGCAACAAGTTTTATTAAATCTCACGAGTTCCTTGGTAACCCCAAGTACATCATGCTCTTGAGCACCTTGGTAACCCCAAGTGCAACAAGCTTAACAAAATCTCTTTGAATTCCTTGGTACCCCCAAGTGCATCAAGTTTTTATATTAGAAATTGGAATGTCGAGATCTCCCATGGTTCAAACTTTAGTTGCTCAGTATTATCCATAACCGGGGACACGGCTAAGTACTTAGATTTTATTAACTTCTGCAGAAGGAGTACACTTTACCCACATGACACAATCCCATCTTGTTGCCACCAGTGGCCTACTGGATTAGTGCTCACCAAGATGGAGTACTGGCAGACTGAGAATGTGACGAAGTCTTTCCAAAAGGTCCTCCCATACATCATTGCTAGCTTGTCTTCAGCCCCCATGAAGCATTCCAGATCCCCATGTCCGGTAACTAAAGACAATGTATGGGTCTTCCTAATGTAGTTGACTAATCCAGAGCCATAATAGCATGTGGTTGCACACGAAAGCCACAATTGGAAAAACATGTTCAATCTCTAAGTTTCCTAGGTGGTTTTCATTTGGAGCACAACACAAAGTGATTGCCATAGACATGGTTCCCTTTTGTTGCCACCTTCTCCAAAACATAAAGTGTCCACCACCTAGGTGGTTCATTGAGTCCTTGTTTTATTATGTAAAAACACAAGTCCTTTTCTCAACCTTTGTAAAATCTCAACATGTATCTCTTTTCAAAACATAGCATGGCTAAGCATGTACAACTTCAATATTTTCACTAAGGAGTGTATAGGGAATCCTATTAGGATTAGCATAGCATAAGTATAAAACATTTTCATGCATGTTTACAAAATCCACTAAGTATAATGAAAGTAGTAGGACTTTTGTATGATAGTGTAACTTGACTTTTTGGTAGGGAACGAGGGTTTACTTCTTGATCTTGTTAGTCTCACACTTTGCTAATTTCACTACAATCAATCAATCAAGCATGGTATCAAGTAGCATTCCAAACCAATATTCAAACAATATTCCACACACACAAGTAATGGAAACTAAGTCATGTATAAGTATGCAATGGTTGGTTCTATGGTAAGGATGGTCTCTACTAGGTTTCTAAACTTTGTAAGTTCCAAATTGGTCATTTACCAAGATGGCAAAGTCATTTGCAATTTGGGTTTTATCTCAAGACCATTTTTAAAAATCTATTCATCATTTTATGTGGTGAAAATTATTTTTATCACTCAAAACTTTATGTTTTTCACCAAGTGAGTTGCTCTTGGCAAAGCTTGGTGTTTTGGATCAGTAAGTTTGGTCCAAAGCATTTTCACAAAGTTTTCCTTGCAAAAACATTTCCATAGTGAAATCAATAATTTTATTTGGCTAGAAAATGGCTAAGTTAAATAATTCAACCTAGATTCTACCAAAATCATTTTTAACACTAAGGGTTGGTTCCTAGGGTCAGTATGGTTACTACAAATTATTTTGCAAAGGTTTTATCCTTAAATTCAATTTTAAACAATTTTTACTCTCTAAACTAGCTCACAAAAGAATCTGCAAAAACAAGCAAACAAACAGATACTATTTTCCAAACTAAGGCCATGGTTGGCTAGGGCTTGTTCTCCTGAATCCAACGACATAAAATTTGCAATTTTTGGACGTGTAAATCTCAAGTTATAAGGGTTTGAAGTTTGCAATTAAATCAGATTCAAATCTGATTTTAGTTTTAAACCTGGCCACGCGTCACGTCGTGATTGGCCGATACCGGTTCGTCTGGATCGCGTGCTGCTAGGCGTTAGATCTAAATAAATCGTGCGGCTCTGGAGGCGTACCCTTTCGCGTTTAAGTGAACCTATCCTATTCGTCCGATCTGAATCGAACGGCTGTTGGGTGCTCGACCATAGTCGGGCGGCGCTCCGACGGCTGCTGGCGGCGGCGACTCTGTTTCACGGCGGCGCCGGCGATACAGGAAGCGAAGCAGAGGGGGAGTGTGCTCACCGGGTTCGCTGACGCTCGTTGATGCTCAACGTGGTACTGGTTGGTGAAGGGGCGCACTGGGTCGGGCTTGATTGCTCGCCGGAGTTGAAGACAACGTCGGGCGGCTCTGTCGGAGGTCGAAGTCGACATTGCAGATCATGCGGAGGCAAACAGAGGACGTAGTTAAGTACGCAAGACCAAGGCGAAGACGTTTGTGTGATCGGAAAGACGCGGGGCGGTCTGGTTTACCTGGGGGTCATCGTCGGAGAAGAGGGCAGACGGCGGTCCTGCAGGTCGTCGACGTTGCCGACGCTGTAGGGTACCCGCGGACGAATGAACGACACAGAAAGATGCGCCAGGGTGGGGTGAGCATGCTCGTGTGCTCGGGGAGGCAGGAGGGGGCGTGTGTTGGCCGGAATCGGTGAGGAGGGTCGTCAGAGGCAGAGGGAGTGTCCGGCGAAATGCGGCAGCCTGGGGGCGTGCTTTGGGAAGGGGCAGAGGGGAAACGGAGAGGAGGAGTGGGCGCTTAAGTAGGCAATATCGCAGGGGCGTTTAATCACAGCATTAACGAGAATTTACTCCGCGGAATCACAGGCAGAAACGGGAGAGAGGAGGAAGAAGGGTCGTGCGGGTGTGGACGAAGAACAGGGGAGTGGGGTCGTCTTGTCAGCGATAGAGAAGGAAAGGGGTTTGGGTCCACCAGTCAGCTGCTTAGCGGGTGCGAGACTGAGTGAGAAAAACGGTTCGGGGGGAGAAAAGAAGCTGGGCTGGACTGGGCTCTTGGGCCAGATTGGTGGGCTGTTCTATTTTTTTCTGTCTAATTCTTTTTCTTTTTCTATTTCTATTTCCTGATTTGTTATTTCAAACTATTCTCAAACATTCATAACAATTCAAATTTTTACCAAACATTGTAACTAAGACTTTGGTTATGTTTTTTAGTAACCTGAACCAAAATCCTAAATAAAATAATTAATACTTTAATCTTTTTAGGTTCCATCCTTAATTAAATAAGTAGGCCATGGTTTATTAATAAAATAGAGTTTTTTTTGTTGTTTATTAATAAAATCTTTATTTGAAATCCAAATGTTTTCAAATCAGTGGGTATCATTTGGAAGTAAATAATACTTGGATACTTGTTTCAAACAAAATATTATTTTACTTTAGGGTCCAATATTAGTTAAATAAAATGAGCCAAGGTTTATTAATCAAATAGGACTTGATTTTATTAATAAAATCTTTATTTGAAACTTGAATATTTTCAAAACCAAAACAGTGGGTTTTATTTGGGAAAATATAGAATACTTGGGGATTTGTTTTAAAATAAAATAACCCTTTACTTTAGAGTTCATTATTAATTAAATATAATAGACTTTTCATTATTAAATCAAATAGGTTTTATTTTATTGAGATATTTATTTTGAATCTAAAATAAAGTAAAAACATTTTAGTAGATTTTATTTGTGAATTTCAAATAATTGAGAAAACTTATTTTAAGTAATTTAATAAGTTTTGATGTTTCAATTTAAATTGGTAAAACCTCTTATCTTCAAATAAGGTTGGATGTTAAATCCTTATTATTTTATTTGAACAATCCTTTATTATTTTTAAATAAACCTTTATTATATTGTTTAAAATAAAATGTTTTAATTTCCAAAGCTTGTCCAATTTTTAATTTGGCTTTATAAAACATTCTTTATTTATAAACTTCTATTTCATTTGAAAACAATTCTTTTCATTTAGTTGTTTCAAAATAATATTTCCAAATGTTTTTATTTTTCCTTTTATTAAATGTTTATCTTTTTAAATCCCTTTAGGTTTATTTTAATTCAAATGGGTTTGAAGTTCCAATTGAATTCAAAAAGTTTCTTCTGGCCCTGAAAATCAAACAAGTTTTATTTTATTAATTTATTTTCACATTACAAGATTTGGAAAATCTTGGGATGTGACATCAGTCGTTTGGCCAAAGGCTGGTGGCGCTGCGCGACGGCGACTGGCGGCACGGCTCTGCTCGCGGTGGTTCTGGCGAAGCAGGAAGGAAGGGAGGGAGAGGATATGCTCACAGGGTTCGCAAGAGTGCAGAGAAGCTCAACGCGGTTGTCGTTGCTGAAGGGGCGCACGGAGCTGCTGTCAATCGCTCACCAGAGTTCCTGTTTCCGTCGGGCACGCTCTGGTCGTCGTCGAGGGAGAGGTTTGAGGGCGCGCTAAGGCAAACAGACCCTACTGTTAGCTGCGTACGGTACTGGGGATCACAGGAGCATCATTGGAAGGTGTTGGGGCAGTCTGTACTCACCGGGGGTACTCGCCGGAGCAATGGCAGACGACGGCGACGTTCAGGTGAGTTTGTTGCTGACGTTGTAGAGCAGGCGCGGCCAAGCGGTTGATGCTGGAAGAGGCACCGGGAGACGGGGAGCAAGCCTGTGTGCAGTGGGAGGCGAGGGGCGGCTGGTCGGCACCAGAATTGGTCGGGGAACACGTCGGAGACAGTGGTGTTTGAGCTCGCGATTCGCGCAGCCTGGTGGCAGAGAGAAGCTGGCATTTGGGAGAAAGGTAGAGGGAACAGGGACGATTAAGTACGTGTGATCGCTGGCGAGTTTAACGTTGTCATTTACACGAATTTATCGCTGGAATTCAACGACTGGGAACGACAGCGATGAATGGGGAAAGCTGGTCGCAGTGAAGACGATGGCTGGCGATGTGGGGCCGTTTCGTCAGTGGAGTGAGAGAGGGAGTTGGGTCCACCAGTCAGCTGCTTAGCGGGTCGTCTGGTGAGTGAGAGAAGGATGCTTCGGGGGAGAGAGGGAAATGGGCTGCTGGGCCTAGACTGGGCTGCTGGGTTGGGTCGACCAGATTCCTATTTTTTCAGTCTGAAACCTTTTCCTTTTTCCAATTCTATTTCTGTTTTGAAATTCAAACAACATTCATACATTCAAATCACATTCAAACAATCAACACCCTTTGCAATTGAATTTGGTTCTGTTTAACAACATAAACCAAAATCCAAAATAATATTTTTATTTTAGAGTCCATTTAAAATTAAATAAAATGGACACTAGTAAATAAATCAAATGGGTTTTAATTTATTTAAAAACTCCATTTGAAAACTAAATATTTTCAAAACCAAATCAATAGGTTTTACTTGTTTAAAATAAAATAACATTTTTATTTTAGGTTCCATTAATAATTAAATAAAATGGACCTTGGTTATTAAATCAAATAGGATTTGTTTTATTAGAATAATTATTTTGAAATCTAAAATAAACCAAAAACACTTCAGTAGGTTTTAATTGAGAATATAAAATACTTGGAAAACTTATTTTTAAAATAAATAAATAAGTTTTAGTGTTTTAATCCTTATTATTTTATTTAAACAAACTTTTATTATTTTTGTCAAAACAATACATTTTATTTCAAAAACTTGGCCAAGGTTTAATTTGGCTCTATAAAATAATCTTTATTTATAAATCTATCTTTTCTTTTGAAAACCAAATCTTTTATTTAAAAGATCCAAAATAGTAATTTTAAATACTTTAAGTTTATTGTTTATTTAACTTTTTAAATCCCTTTAGGATTTTATTTGATCCAAATAGGTTTTGAAAGTTTCCAAATGGATTCAAAAAGTTTCTTCTCACCCTAAAAATCAACAAAGTTTTATTTTATTCATTTATTTTTCACATAACAAGATTTGGAAAATCTTGGGATGTGACAGGCTACCACCCTTAAAATAAATCTCGTCCCGAGATTTGGGGAGGCTAGGGGTTACAAGTTGGCTCAGAAGCATCAAGGGTACTACCACCCTTAAAAATTTTCCAACTAAATTACATGTTAGCCTTCTTGGGATCCTGGGGAAACTTCTCTGGGCAAACATCTGCATAGTGCCCTTTGTTTTCACACTTGAAACATGTGACAAGGTTGAGATCTTTTATAGGTTGGTTTATCTTGGGCTTCCTCTTTCCTGGACAGAAGTTTACATAGTGGCCTAGTTCCTTGCATTTGAAACACATCACTTGGCTGATATCTTTCTTTTCCTTTGGTATCATTGCCTCTTGTTTGTTTCTTTGATTCTTCTTCTTTTCTGGGCATTCATTGGCATAGTGTCCCATCTCTTTGCAATTGTAACATTGAACTTGAGTAATATCCTTCTTGTTAGGGTTGGGGCATTTCTTCTTCTTGGGTCTCTCCAAAGCTAGGAGTTCTTCTGGTTCATGTTCTTCATACCTCACCTCAGAGGTGGGAAATCTTTCTCTCTTCTTGGGGCATTGATCTTCATGCTCCTTGGATGCATGACCCTTGTCTTCACAAATATTGCATGCTTGGGTTCCTTCTAGAATAACATCTTTGTCATCCTTGTTGTCATAAACTCCTTGGGAAGAGTTTTCTCCCATGTTGATCATTTGAGTAACCAACCCTTGCAACAATTGGGATTGAAGTTTCAAAATCCTTTGTATGGCTGGGTCTAGTCCATTGTTGTTGGCTAAAAGCTGAGTTGTCTCTTGGCTCAACTGGTTTTGGGTTGCTATAAGTTCTCTCATGTTGTCCTCTTAGTTGTTGTTGGTGTCATCAGCCTTGATGCTGGGGTTTCTTGGGGAAGTCATCTGTTTGGGTTGGATTGGGATTAGAATAGGTAAAATATTTCTAAGGAAATAATTCTAACCACACACATCAAAATTCACTCAAGCAATGTGCAAGCAATCACAAACAAACATTCCACTCAAACAACAAGTTTCAAGCATATTTTTAGGCAACCAAAAATATTTTTGTTACACCACATAAGTTGGTGTGTTTGACTTAACTAAAATATGGTGGTCCATCTATATGGTTCACTTGTGATCTTTCCATCTTTCTTGGTTGATTCTTCTTTCTTCATGAGATCATGGTTTCCTTAGGAAAAAAATTCTTGGTCACAAATCTTCTAGTGAAATGATCTCCTTCTTATTTTTGCATTCCCTTAGTCTCTAAATCTTGAGCAAGATTTCCTTGACTTAATTGTCCTTAGTGATATCCAAGGTTGAAGTCCTTGGTGAATATGCTGAAGATGTTGAAGTCATTAGAGTTGAAGAAGTCCTTTGCACATGGTGTAGTCTTCGGCCATGGGGTAGGTTTTTCCATCAAGTTGAAATAGAAGAGATGTAGAGTTGAAACCAAAATGGTTGAGGAAAGAGTTTACAAGATTGTTTGTAATAAAGTTTTGGAACAAATACAACTCCTATTTTTTTCTAAGGGTTTTTGTCCAATCCTAGGTTTACAAATCCTACAGGCAACACAATGCTCTGATACCATCTATAAGGGTCCCAACCTTTAAATAAGGTAGAGTCCCCTATGTTTTCAATGCTAGTCCCTAGATCAATAGCTAGCATCCACAATTAAGATGTAGTATCAAGAAACAAAGGTCATAATACAACTTTATAACCAGGAATAAAATAATCTATTACATCTTTCATAGCTCATTTGGCTATTACAATACATTGCAGCAGAATATCTATAAGCATGGGGTCCTTCATCTTCAAAGTGCCACAGGCAGACATGTTGGTTGTAGACTTTGTAATCTTAATCAACACACTTCACTAAATCAATCAAACCTGCAACATAACAAGTTACAGCCACAAGGGTCAATACATTTGAATTGTATTGGCATGTGATACTATGGTAGTATAGTGGAGTCTATCATCTATATGCATTTGGCTAAGTGGAGTTGAGGCTTGCATTGCTCAAAATAGATTTTTCCTTAACATTTTGAAAACACTAAGTTTTAACTTGACAAAATCATTTTTCTCAATCAAAGATTGAAGATCCTTTAACCCTTGTTCAAACCACAAGATTTTAACTTAGAAATTTGAATGATGAGATTCTTGATTGCTTCCATGTCTTGATGCTCAAATTGTCCTTTACCAGGGACATGGCTAAGTACTTAGATTTTACACTCTGCAGAGGTGGTGCACTTTCCCCACAAGACTTGGTTTCACCAAGACAAGATCTTTCAGAAGCCTTCCCTTAGACCAAAATGGACGTGTTCCAACCTATCAAATTCTACCACCAACTGTCCATATGGCTAAGTTCTTGCATCCTATATGATCCAGGCAGAGCCCATATTGCCAAGTGGCTGCACTTGAAGCTTTTCAACATTTGACATCTCAAATCTCTTTGTTCCTGGGTGGCCATCCACAAGTGAGATACACAAGGTAAACCATAGACATGGGCCTTGTGAACCACTCAACCAAAATCCACCAAGCAATTACCATTCCACCCAGGTGATTCATTAACTTAGTTGTTTTATTAAACAAAAACACAAGTCCTCAGACTTAGGAATTTTTCCATAGTGTGAATATATATTCCACCCATGTTTTCTATTAGCTAGGCTAAGCTTGATAGTAATAGGAATCTTAACTTAGGAAAATTTCTACTAAGGTTTCAACTACTAGGTTTTCCTATAGCAAGGTTTATACTTAGCAAAAATTCCATGCAAGTTTTACTTAGAGAAAATCACTAATGCATAGTGAAAGTAATGGGACAAAAAGTATGAAGCATCACTTGGCTTTTTGGTAAAGGGTATAAGTTCACTCCTTGTCCTTGCAACAATCACACTCTTCAAGTCACTACAATTCAATCAAGCAAGGCACAAACTTAATCTACCAATCAAGCAAAACAACACATAAAATAACAAAGTCAAAGTAATGCATGTAAGCATGCCAAGCTTTGTTTTGTTTGAAAAAGTGGTTCCTAATGGGTCATAAACATTTGAAAACACCTAATGGTCATTTTGTAAAGTGGCAAAGTCATTTGCTAAAGGTTTCACTTCCTAAACCATTTTCAAAACAAAGTATCATTTTATGTGGTGTAGAAATATATTTTTACTAAGGAATTAATCTATAGGGTTCACCAAATATGTTTTCAAATCATAAAACTTGGTGTTTGGGGTCAGAGAGTTTAAAACAAAACATTTCCCAAAAGTTTTCTTCCAAAACCATTTTTAATAAATAAACCACATTTCTATTTGTCTAGAAATGGTTTTAAATCAAAGAATCATTATTTTGTTTCACCAAATATATTTTTGAATCCACAAAGTGTTTCCTATGGTCAATAGGTTCAAATCACACCATTTGCCAAAGATTTTATCACCAAAATCATTTTTGAATAATTTTTTATAACCTAAAAAAGCATACAAATGTTTCTGCAAAAACAATCATTTTACCAGAGGCTTTTTACTAAAAAAAGGCATGTTGGCTAGGGCTTGTTTCACTGATTCCAATGATATAAAGTTTGCAAAATTTGGACGTGTGGATCAAAAGTTGTGCAATTTACAAAATTGGAAATCTAATAGATCAAATCTGTCTTTTAAATCAACTACAGGCCACGTGGTTGTTCCTGATTCGTCTATACCGCTTCGCTCAGATCGACAGACACAGACCGCAGGATCCAACTTGATCGCACGGCACAGATATGCTCACAGGGTTCGCAAGGGTGCAGAGAAGCTCAACGCGGTTGTCGTTGCTGAAGGGGCGCACGGAGCTGCTGTCAATCGCTCACCAGAGTTCCTGTTTCCGTCGGGCACGCTCTGGTCGTCGTCGAGGGCGAGGTTTGAGGGCGCGCTAAGGAAAACAGACCCTACTGTTAGCTGCGTACGGTACTGGGGATCACAGGAGCATCATTGGAAGGTGTTGGGGCAGTCTGTACTCACCGGGGGTACTCGCCGGAGCAATGGCAGACGACGGCGACGTTCAGGTGAGTTTGTTGCCGACATTGTAGAGCAGGCGCGGCCAAGCGGTTGATGCTGGAAGATGCACCAGGAGACGGGGAGCAAGCCTGTGTGCAGTGGGAGGCGAGGGGCGGCTGGTCGGCGCCGGAATTGGCCGGGGAACACGTCGGAGACAGTGGTGTTTGAGCTCGCGGTTCGCGCAGCCTGGTGGCAGAGAGAAGCTGGCATTTGGGAGAAAGGTAGAGGGAACAGGGACGATTAAGTACGTGTGATCGCTAGCGAGTTTAACTTTGTCATTTACACGAATTTATCGCTGGAATTCAACGACTGGGAACGACAGCGATGAATGGGGAAAGCTGGTCGCAGAGAAGACGATGGCTGGCGATGTGGGGCCGTTTCGTCAGTGGAGTGAGAGAGGGAGTTGGGTCCACCAGTCAGCTGCTTAGCGGGTCGTCTGGTGAGTGAGAGAAGGATTCTTCGCGGGAGAGAGGGAAATGGGCTGCTGGGCCTAGACTGGGCTGCTGGGTTGGGTCGACCAGATTCCTAATTTTTTTCTGTCTAAAACCTTTTCCTTTTTCCAATTCTATTTCTGTTTTGAAATTCAAACAACATTCATACATTCAAATCACATTCAAACAATCAACACCCTTTGCAATTGAATTTGGTTCTGTTTAACAACATAAATCAAAATCCAAAATAATATTTTTATTTTAGAGTCCATTTAAAATTAAATAAAATGGACACTAGTAAATAAATCAAATGGGTTTTAATTTATTTAAAAACTCCATTTGAAAACTAAATATTTTCAAAACCAAATCAGTAGGTTTTACTTGTTTAAAATAAAATAACATTTTTATTTTAGGTTCCATTAATAATTAAATAAAATGGACCTTGGTTATTAAATCAAATAGGATTTGTTTTATTAGAATAATTATTTTGAAATCTAAAATAAACCAAAAACACTTCAGTAGGTTTTAATTGAGAATATAAAATACTTGGGAAACTCATTTTTAAAATAAATAAATAAGTTTTAGTGTTTTATTTAAAATGGGAAAAGCCTTTGCTTTAATAAAATTTGGATATTAATCCTTATTATTTTATTTAAACAAACTTTTATTATTTTTATCAAAACAATACATTTTATTTCAAAAACTTGGCCAAGGTTTAATTTGGCTCTATAAAATAATCTTTATTCATAAATCTATCTTTTCTTTTGAAAACCAAATCTTTTATTTAAAAGATCCAAAATAGTAATTTTAAATATTTTAAGTTTATTGTTTATTTAACTTTTTAAACCCCTTTATGATTTTATTTGATCCAAATAGGTTTTGAAAGTTTCCAAATGGATTCAAAAAGTTTCTTCTCACCCTAAAAATCAACAAAGTTTTATTTTATTCATTTATTTTTCACATAACAAGAGTTGGAAAATCTTGGGATGTGATACTAGGCCAATCTCCTGGAGGTTACCGATCCTGCGGAAACACGATCAGCCTGACCAGCGAGGGTCTTAATTCCTACCTGAAATCGAGAACAAGTAAGAACTAATATTGCAATCAAGATATTGCGGATTACGATGAAAGCTTTATTGAAAATGTGGGATCCTGTATAGGTGTGAAGTACAAGAGGCCTCTGCGATGCTCGAGCCATGGCGAAGTTGCTATGATGGCTAACTTAATGTCTAAACAAAATCCGAGTCTATGGTGACGGCTAAGGCGAGTATTTAAGGAGGAAAAGATAGGGTTTCGGCCAGCCATAGAAGTGTTGGCCGAATCCAACCCTAGAAGTCCTTTTCTCCTCAAATACGGACTCTAAAAAGTGGCTATTTAAAATCCTGCGAAAATTACATGGGCCTGGCCCAAAATAAAGGTGTCACAGCACCATATTAAGCTATGGACCAATTTGTGAAGTACTAATCTTGAATATTTCGTCCAAGCCTTCTTTCTTCATTATTGGTGGCCTCAAAGTTCTAAAATCTTCATCCGTGGCCTTCTCTTGGATCATCACATGCTTGCTGCCATCTCCATGCATGACCATGCTCCAATGCTTGTCCCTCTCATCCATGCTTGGTCCATCATTCCTAAGAGTAAGAAATACATCTGATTTAGGCAGCATCATATTCTCATGTATGTGAGGAATAACTCCAAGAAACGAAAGTACCTGATAGTTAAGTTGTTTAGCACAAGATCGAGTGATAGGTCCTTGTATGTGTGTTGCTATAGGTACAAAGGTTGTATCAATAGATGGGATGTCCACATCATGCTCCCCTTCTTGAATTGAAGTCATCCTCGACGCAATCTCATCTTCCTCACCAAAGTAAGGCTTCAAATCTACAATGTTAATCGTAGGACTAACCGTACCAAAATCTGCAGGCAACTCAAGTTTATATGCATTATCGTTTATTTTCTCTAAAACCTTAAAGGGACCAGCAGAACACGACATTAACTTAGACTTGCGTAAATCAGGAAAATGATCTTTACGCAAATGTAACCAAACAAGATCTCCAACATCAAACACAACATGCTTTCTCCCTTTATCCCCAGCAAGTTTATACTTAGCATTCATGTGTTCTATGTTATCTGTTATGGGGTAACCCCTTGGGGTGGCCCGATCTTCCACAAATCTCCACGGGGATCGAGGGGAAAACGGTGGAAGGGGAAGAGGGGACGAAATCCGCGAACACACGCACACAAAGATCCCGATGAACTCACGCACACAAATCACGATACACGCCGATAACTCACGCCGGTGGCAACCGGTCCAACATAATCTCTAGGATCGGTGTTGGGAGAAGCTCTCTCTCCACGCCAACAACGGGGGACGAGGTGCTTGGTGAGACCTTGACGACTTGGGGGCGAGAAACCGAGAACCCAAGGCCTTGTACAACTTGAACGCAATAGGTAAGATCCAAGAGGAGGGGGGACAATAGGTGCTCCTTGGTAGGAGCATGAGACCAATAGATTGAAAGATCCTCAAAGGGGTATCCTTAATCTATTATTATCCAAGTCTAGGGTTTACATATGAGGGGTGGGGCTATATATAGGACAACCACATAAAGAGGGGTAGTTCTGGAATAAAACTGGAAGTTTGGGCGAAATTTGGGGGTTACATGGGCCAGGCCCAAAAGGCTTTAACATGCCTGGCGACGGTCAGTCCGGAGACTCCGGTCTGGGGTCCGGAGACTCCGGTCTGGACCGGAGACTCCAGTCAATCTCCGGACCAGTCTCAGGAGGGGGCTTCTGGCTGTCCCGGGCTTGGGTTTCCGGTCTGGACCGGAGGAAGGTCCGGAGACTCCGGTGTAGGAGACCGGTAGACTCCGGTCTACACCGGAGATTCCGGTGTGCAGCGCTCCAGCATCTTCTTCTCCTAGTCCTGCTTCCTTGGTGGCTTGGTGTGATAGTGTTGCTTCATATCTGAGGATACACAACGTAGATGCATGAAGTAGCAAGCCATCCAAAGGTAGGCCGAAATCACATGAGGAAAGGAGCGAGTTAACCTTGGCTTGTAGGAGCTTGGCACGGGCGCGAGTCATTGGTCCACTTGGGGGACTAGGTGTTGTAGATGGAGGTGCGTCCGTAGGACGGGCTGCATCAGCTCCCCCCCCCCCTTGGGAAAGAGTTGTCCTCGACTCTTCAATCTTCTCAACTTCATCTTCGCCATGGTAGGGTGATAGGTCCTTGACATTGAATGTCGGGCTCACAAGATACTTGGATGTTGGGATATCTATGATTTAGGCGTTGTTGTTGATCCTCTTTAGCACTTTGAACGGTCCATCACCTCTTGGCTTGAGTTTGGAGTCGCGGTCCTTGGGGAAGCAGTCTTTACTCAAGTGTATCCACACAAGGTCGCCTTCTTCGAAGATCATCTCTTTCTTGTTCTTGTTTAGCTTTGATGCTTGGCGAAGGACTTGTTTCTCGATCGTAGCTCTTGTGTCTTCATGGAGTTTCTTCATTGTTTGGGCACGCTTGACCACGTCCATATTGGCACGTTCATGAAGAGGTTGTGGAAGGATATCGAGCGCGGTGAGGGGCTCGAAGCCATAGACGATCATGAACGGGCTCCTCATGGTGGTGGGGTGCTTGGCACGATTGTAGGCGAACTCGGCGTGTGGAATACATTCCTCCCAGTCTTTAAGGTTCTTCTTTATCAACACCCGGAGGAGTGTGCCAAGACTACGATTGACGACCTCGGTTTGTCCATCGGTTTGAGGATGCGAGGCGGACGAGAAGAGGAGCTTGATGCCGAGCTTGGCCATGAGAGTCTTCCAGAAGTAGCTCATGAATTTGACGTCGCGATCGGAGACGATTGTTCTTGGTACACCGTGTAGCCGAATTATTTCCCTGAAAAACAAATTTGCTACATGTGAAGCATCATCGGTCTTATGGCATGGAATGAAGTGTGCCATTTTGGAAAAACGATCCACTACCACAAATATAGAATCATGTCCATGTTTAGATCTAGGCAAACCTAACACAAAGTCCATGCTAATTTCCGACCAAGGTGCATGAGGAATAGGCAATGGCATATAAAGACCAAAGGGATTGGACTTAGACTTAGCTTGGATACATTTAGTGCATCGTTGAACGCGGCGCTCCACGTCGCGCTTCATCTTTGGCCAAAAGTAGTGAGTGGAGAGCATGTCATAAGTCTTGTCATGGCCAAAGTGACCCATAAGGCCTCCACCATGGGACTCTTGAAGAAGCAAAAGTTGGAGAGACGATTTCGGAATGCAAAGCTTGTTTTGTTTGGAAAGAAAACCCTTATGCAAATAGAAATCATCAATCCCTATTGAACATGTTGCAAAAATTGGTCCAAAGAAAGGGTCGGACGCGTACAAAGATTTGATGTCATCAAGACCCAAGACATTTACTTCGAGTCGTGTAAGAAGGCTTGTGTTTTTGCGAGACAAGGCGTCCGCTACCTGCCCTTCTTGTATTTGACAATGTAAGGAAAAGACTCCATGAACTCAACCCATTTTGCGTGCCTTTTACTCAAGTTGGCTTGGCCCTTAAGATACTTCAACGACTCATGGTCGGAATGGATGATAAATTCTTTGGGCCAAAGATAGTGTTGCCACACTTGAAGAACTCGAACCAAGGCAAAAAGTTCTTTGTCATAAATGGGATAGTTGAGGCGTGCGCCATCAAGTTTCTCACTATGGTAAGCAATAGGACGCCCATTTTGCATAAGGACGCCACCAATGCCAATACCACTAGCGTCACATTCAATCTCAAAGGTTTTTATGAAATTCGGTAATGCAAGAAGTGGTGCTTCGGTGAGCCTCTTTTTGAGCTCATCAAAAGCCTTTTGTTGTGCTTTTCCCCAAACGAACGTGACATTTTTCTTGGTCAATTCGTTGAGGGGGCAAGCAATGGTAGAAAAGTCTTTCACAAAGCGACGGTAAAAGCCAGCCAACCCATGAAAACTACGAAGTTCACTAACATTTGTAGGGATGGTCCAATCTCGTATGTCCTTGAATTTTGAGACATCAACTTCAATGCCATTGGAAGACACAACAAAACCAAGGAAAATCAGCTTGTCTTTTGCAAAAGTGCACTTTGGGAGATTAGCATAAAGCTTTTCATGACGAAGGATTTGAAGGACCTCCTTGACATGAGTAACATGCTCCTCTAATGACTTGCTATAGACAAGTATGTCATCAAAGTAAACAACTACACTCTTCCCAATGAGAGATCTCAAAATATGGTTCATGAGGCGCATGAAGGTAGATGGGGCATTAGATAAGCCAAAAGGCATAACCAACCATTCATAGAGACCAAGCTTGGTCTTGAAGGCGGTTTTCCACTCATCACCTTCGGCCATGCGAATTTGATGGTAACCACTACGAAGATCAATTTTCGAAAATATAGTGGCTCCACATAACTCATCAAGCATGTCATCAAGACGCGGTATAGGATGTCGATAACGCACGGTGGTAGCATTGATTGGACGGCAGTCCATGCATAACCGCAACGTATCATCCGTTTTTGGAACTAGAATCACGGGGACCGCGCTTGGGCTAGTGCTTACTTGGATCAAACCTTTGGAGACGAGTTGGTTGATTTGTCGTTCTATCTCCTTCGTCTCTTCCGGGTTCGTGCGATACACGGCGCGGTTTGGGAGTGGGGCGCCGGGTATGAGGTCGATGCGGTGATCGATTCCATGAAGAGGAGGTAGTCCATGAGTAAGCTCTTCGGGAAATACATCTTGGAATTCCTGCAAAACAGCCATCAAAGAAGGAGGAACATTTGTCAAGTCATTAGTTCCTTGCGCTAGTCCCTTGCATACAAGGACATAGTGCAAAATGGATGGGTTGTTCCGCACTTCTCTCATCTCACTTTTGGTGGCAAGAAGAACACTCTTAGTTTTTCCACTCGAGTTTGGCTTGTGGCACTCACTCGCTATCGTGTGGTTCTCTCGCTCACCACTCTTCTCACAAGATGTTCTTGTGTATTGCGCCCTCGCTAAAGCCTTTGCATTATCCGCAATTATTTGGCTAGGAGTCATTGGTTGCAACACACAAGTTTTATCAAGCCATTTGAAGGTATAAGTGTTTGAGTGACCATCATGCAAACCACGCTTGTCATATTGCCACGGCCTTCCGAGCAACATATGGCAAACCTTCATTGGGACCACGTCACATTCCACCGTGTCCTTGTAGGGCCCAATTGAGAATGTTACCGAGACGGTGTGCTTGATCTTGATGGATCCTTGGTCACTTAGCCATTGGATATGGTAGGGGTGTTTATGCGTATGGAGGGTGAGGTTGAGTTTCTCACACAATTCTGTGCTTGCAAGATTGTGGCAACTCCCTCCATCGATGACAACTTTGATGGACCTCCCATTGATACCGGCACGAGTTTGGAAGATGTTTGATCGTTGGTCTTCATTCTCATTGGCTTGAGTAGTTAAGACCCTTGTGACCACAAGCGATGGACTTGCGTCATGCTCACACATGAGTAGCTCTTGGTCCTCTTCCAAATGTTGCCTTGCCATGGCTTCCTTGACCCTTGCATCAAACTCATCTTCACTCAAGTATTCTTCATCGCCGTTGTCATGGATGAACAAAACTTTCTTGTTCCCACATGCGGCCGACTTGTGTCCTTTGCCTCCACACTTGTAGCACTCACCATTGAATGGTTGTTCATATCTTGTGTACTTGCCACTTGGGGGCGGTTTTCCTTGAGGAAGTGTTGGCTTGAAGGGAAGCTTGGTGGTATTTGAGGAGCTTCCGCTTGGTGTTGTCGGAGTAGTGGTTGGAGCTTGCTTGTATGTGAAGTATGTCTTTGGCTTGTTGAACTTGATGTCCTCTTGCACTTGACGTTCGGCCTTTGATGCAATGTGCACAAGCTCAACCATGTTGTTGTACTTTTGGAACTCGGTGATGCGCTTGATAGGATGGTTCAAGCCATTGAGGAAACGTGCCATTGTTTGCTCATCACGCTCTTCAATGTTAGCACGGATCTTGTTGAGCTCCATTTGTTTGAAGTACTCTTCCACGGTCTTTGTTCCTTGACTAAGCGTTTGAAGCTTGTTGAAGAGGTCACGCGTGTTGTGTGAAGGAACAAAGTGGGATCTCATATGAGCCTTCATATCTTGCCAAGTTGAGATTGGGGGATCTTCTTTTGATTCACGAGCGAGTTGGACTTGTTCCCACCAAAGGTTGGCATATTCATCGAACTCGAGGGATGCCATGGCCATCATCTTCTCATTGCTAAAGTTGTGCATGCGGAAGATCTTATCAACCTTGAGTTCCCATGAGAGGTATTCTTCGGGATCATTGGAACCGGTGAACTTGGGCATGGTGAACTTGAGCTTGCCAAAAGTTTCTTCCTCATTGCGGTTCCGGTTGCGACGGTTGCCATGATTGTGGCGGCCATCTTCATCATCCGAGCTCTCATGTCTTTCTTGTTGATGGTGGCGTTGCTCTTGCGGTTGTTGAGGTGCCGCGTTTTGTGGTGGAACTTGGTTTGGACGACGAGCTTGGGGAGATTTCTCTTGTTGCTGGCGCGGTTGAGGACGAGGAGGAGGTTGTTGGTCCTCACGGCGAGCTTGGGGAGCTTGCTCTTGTTCTTGTCGTGGTTGATGCCGAGGAGCATTATCTTGCGCCATGTGGCGAGGAGGACGTCGAGCCGCATGCGCAATGGGCTGCTCTCTTTCTTCTTGATGTGGAGGAGGCTCGTCGTGAAGATCATGTTGACGAAGTTGACGTTCATGTCGAGGGGGTCGCCTTAGTGGATCTTCGAGTGCTTCACGCCGCCGATGAACTTGTTCTTCCACTTCGGATGCTTCACTTGTTGTGGAAAGAACATGTCGATGGCGACGGGCTTGGTGGTCCATGTGAGGTTGTTCTTGTTGAAGTACAAGTGCCCTTTGTTGTGGCCGGTCCGCTTCACGTCTTGGAGGTCTTGCGGAGAGGTCACCATCATAGCTTGACGTTGCGGCATGTCGCGGAGATGGTACCGCTTGAGAAGAGCTCATGGATTGAAGGACGGGTCCATCCCGGTGCCTTGAAGCGTGACGGCGAGGTGCACTTGATTCACTTGAGGAGTGCCATGATGATCTTGAGTCTCGCGAGCGTGGCCTTGGCAACCCATCAATGAGGCGTTGAAGCTTCTCATCCGTTGAGGCGAGGGCATGACCAAGAGCTTCATTTTGATGACCGAGGTTGTGTTGCATGGCATGCATTTGGCCTCGGAATTCCTCGAAGCGGTTGTCGATGTTCTTGAACTCCACTCGGGCTTCGCTAAATTGTTCATCTTGGCGCCGCTCAAGGGCTTCACAACGGTAGTTGAATTCTCCTCGGACCTTCCAATGGTCCCATCTTGTCATGTATGGATTGTCGTCCTCCGGAGGTGCTGGAGGTGGTTGGGACGGCTCGCCATTCCTGTCCATGATGCAAAGCCGACAAGGGTTGTATATGGAGAAAAAGGGTACGTAGAGTTAGCCCGTTACCTCACCTTGGAGATTATATCAAACCAATTGCCACACAAAGGAGCGAACAGCGTGCAAAGTGAAATGGCAAAGAAACTCACACACAGAGGAGCTACAACTCTCAAACGCTTTTGGTGGATGGGTAGGATTGTGGGAAAACCAAAGAACCAACCGAACGCAAAGGATAGTCAAAAGTGGATAAAATCCAACAACTCAAGTCAAAAGGAAATGGTCAACTCAAAAGGTGACGAGAACCTACGACTACAGACACGCGTGGAGAAAAATGGGGTTAGCACGACTATGAAAGTGAGCACGAAATGGCCTAACGAAGACTACGCTCGGGTGTCGTGCCAACGCAAGGAGAGAACACAACTCGTATGCCAAAAGAGGGTAAGCAGCGGATTTGTGCACTTGCCTTGGCGCGCTTCTTCCTCTCTCTTTTGCTTACAAGCTTGATGCTCTCTTTGTATTGGGAGACTATGTATCTTTCTATTTTTCTTTTTCTTTTTCTCTCTTTTTTTTGATTCTTTTTCTTTTTCTCCCTTGCTATGCTACTATGTTAACTTTTGTATTTGCCCTCACACTCTCACTTTCCAATGGCAAGTGCACAATGCTTAGACAAACACAAAATGAGTTGCTCTCATAGGATAGGTACACACAAAGGAAGATATGGCTACAAGGGTTGACACAAGTTATACCTTAGTTGATGATGATGATCTTGTGTCGATGGAGCGGGGAAGAGTTTGGGTCCGTGGTGTCGAAGAGCGCGGCGATGTTGCGGAAGCTATCTGTTAGTTGGTGACACGCACACGGAACACAAACAACAAGTGGACAGATTAGCCAATGCAGAAAAGAGGAAAAAATGGGCAAAACAGGCGTCCAGGGCCGGAGACTCCGGTCTTGGGCCAGAGACTTCGGTGTAGATCGGAGACTCCGGTGCACAGGGCCGGAGACTCCGGTGTGGGGGGTCTGCTCGTGTTCTTGAGCGGAAATCCACGCCTAGAGTCCTCAAATACGCGAAAATTTGGCCAAAATTGGGCTGGGAAACGCAGGCAAAAGCTGAACCAACACCTTAGACAAGATTTGGTCGGATCAAAACCACAAATAACACTCCAAAACGACAGATCGATCCAAAGGCAAATTGGGGCTGTTTTTTGGGAATTTTTCAAATTTATGATGGATAGAAGAAAATTTGGGGGGCAATTCGTGATCAACCATGCTCTGATACCAAGATGTTATGGGGTAACCCTTTGGGGTGGCCCGATCTTTCACGAATCTCCACGGGGATCGAGGGGAAAACGGTGGAAGGGGAAGAGGGGACGAAATCCGCGAACACACGCACACAAAGATCCCGATGAACTCACGCACACAAATCACGATACACGCCGATAACTCACGCCGGTGGCAACCGGTCCAACATAATCTCTAGGATCGGTGTTGGGCGAAGCTCTCTCTCCACGCCAACAACGAGGGACGAGGTGCTTGGTGAGACCTTGACGACTTGGGGGCGAGAAACTGAGAACCCAAGGCCTTGTACAACTTGAACGCACTAGGCAAGATCCAAGAGGAGGGGGGACAATAGGTGCTCCTTGGTAGGAGCATGAGACCAATAGATTGAAAGATCCTCAAAGGGGTGTCCTTAATCTATTTTTATCCAAGTCTAGGGTTTACATATGAGGGGTGGGGCTATATATAGGCCAACCACATAAACAGGGGTAGTTCTGGAATAAAACTGGAAGTTTAGGTGAAATTGGGGGTTACATGGGCCAGGCCCAAAAGGCTTTAACATGCCTAGTGACGGTCAGTCCGGAGACTCCGGTCTGGACCGGAGACTCCGGTCAATCTCCGGACCCGTCTCCGGAGGGGGCTTCTGGCTGTCCCGGGCTTGGGTCTCCGGTCTGGACCGGAGGAAGGTCCGGAGACTCCGGTGTAGGAGACCGGAGACTCCGGTCTACACCGGAGATTCCGGTGTGCAGCGCTCCAGCATCCTTGGTGTGATGGTGTTGCTTCATATCTGAGGATACACAACGTAGATGCATGAAGTAGCAAGCCATCCAAAGGTAGGCCGAAATCACATGAGGAAAGGAGCGAGTTAACCTTGGCTTGTAGGAGCTTGGCACGGACGCGAGTCATTGGTCCACTTGGGGGGACTAGGTGTTGTAGATAGAGGTGCGTCCGTAGGACGGGCTGCATCATTATCTTTAGTAGTCTTATGCAAGTCTAATATCATTTCAGCGCATTGTGTAGCATCCAAATTATTTTGCACCGAAGAAGGTAAAGGCAATAAATCAATAGGTGCACGAGGAACAAAACCATACACGATCTCAAACGGGCACATCTTTGTGGTAGAATGCAGCGAACGATTATAAGCAAATTCTATATGAGGTAAACACTCTTCCCACAATTTTAAGTTCTTCTTTCAAACAGCCCGCAACATAGTAGACAAAGTTCTATTTACTACTTCAGTTTGTCCATCAGTTTGGGGATGACATGTAGTACTAAACAGCAATTTAGTCCCCAACTTAGCCCATAAACATCTCCAAAAGTGGCTAAGAAATTTAGTATCACGATCAGAAACAATAGTATTTGGCACACCATGTAAACAAACAATTTCACGAAAGAACAAATCAGCAATATGTGCAGCATCAGACGTTTTATGACAAGGAATAAAGTGTGCCATCTTAGAAAACCGATCCACAACAACAAAAATACTATCCCTCCCCTTCTGTGTACATGGCAATCCCAAAACAATGTCCATAGAAATATCCTCCCAAGGAACACTAGGAACAGGAAGAGGCATATATAAATCATGTGGATTAAGGCGTGACTTAGCTTTTTGACAAGTACTGCAGCATGCCACAAATCTCTCAACATCTCGACGCATACGTGGCCAAAAGAAGTGTGCAGCAAGAACATCCTCCGTTTTCTTGACACCAAAGTGTCCCATCAATCCTCCTCCATGCGCCTCCTGTAACAACAAAAGACGAACAGAACTATCTTGAATGCATATGATGCAGCCCGACCTACGGTCGTTACCACATCATGGTTTGCAACTTACGCCAAGTCGTCATGGACTCCAAAGGTGAATTCGTTCCTCTATGCGAGCCCACTTCCTACCCTATTGAACGGTATGCTACTTCATACTCCGTCACATATGCATGATAGGTTCACACGGACAAGTACGGAGGAAAGGGAGGAAGCCCGGAACATCAAGCCCGACAAGACGGAGGCTTGGAAGAGGAGGCGGAAGAAGCCACGGCTGAACCACCGGAGTCTCCGGCCTACACCGGAGTCTCCGGCCTACACCGGAGTCTCCGGTCCTGCTACACCGGAGTCTCCGGTCCTGCGCACAGGAGTCTCCGGACCGACCCCAGCAACCGACCCGGGGACAGTCAGTACGCCACTCCGGAGACGACACCGGAGTCTCCGGCCTACACCAGAGTCTCCGGCCCCTACACCGGTGATGCAGCCCGTCCTACGGACGCACCTCCATCTACAACACCTAGTCCCCCAAGTGGACCAATGACTCATGCCCGTGCCAAGCTCCTACAAGCCAAGGTTAACTCGCTCCTTTCCTCATGTGATTTTGGTCTACCTTTGGATGGTTTGCTACTTCATGCATCTACGTTGTGTATCCTCAGATATGAAGCAACATCACCACACCAAGCCACCAAGGAAGCAGGACCAGGAGAAGAAGCTGCTGGAGCTCTGCACACCGGAGTCTCCGGTGTAGACCAGAGTCTCCGGTCTCCTACACCGGAGTCTCCGGACCTTCCTCCGGTCCAGACCGGAGACCCAAGCTCGGGACAGCCAGAAGCCCCCTCCGGAGACGGGTCCGGAGATTGACCGGAGTCTCCGGACCCCAGACCGGAGTCTCCGGACTGATCGACGCCAGGCATGTTAAAGCCTTTTGGGCCTGGCCCATTTAACCCCCAATTTCGCCCAAACTTCCAGTTTTATTCCAGAACTACCCCTGTTTATGTGGTTGGCCTATATATAGCCCCACCCCTCATAGGTAAAACCTAGACTTGGATAATGATAGATTAAGACACCCCTTTGAGGATCTTTTAATCTATTGGTCTCATGCTCCTACCAAGGAGCACCTATTGTCCACCCTCCTCTTGGATCTTGCCTAGTGCGTTCAAGTTGTACAAGGCCTTGGGTTCTCGGTTTCTCGCCCCCAAGTCGTCAAGGACTCACTAAGCACCTCGTCCCCCGTTGTTGGCGTGGAGAGAGAGCTTCGCCCAACACCGATCCTAGAGATTATGTTGGACCGGTTGCCACCGACGTGAGATATCGGCGTGTATCGTGGTTTGCGTGCGTGTGTTCGTGGTTTTCATCCCTTCTTCCCCCGTCCACCGCTTTCCCCTCGTTTCCCGTGGAATTTCGTGAAAGATCGGGCCACCCCAAGGGGTTACCCCATAACATCTTGGTATCAAGAGCAAGGTTGATCACGAATTTCCCCCCAATTTTTCTTCTATCCATCATAAATTCGAAAATTTCCCAAAAAAACATCCCCAATTTGCCTTTGGATCGATCTGTCATTTTGGAGTGTTATTTGTGGTTTTGATCCGACCAAATATTGTCTAAGGTGTTGGTTCAGCTTTTGCCTGCGTTTCCTAGCCCAATTTTCGCCAAATTTTCACGGATTTGAGGACTCTAGGCGTGGATTTCCGCTCAAGAACACGAGCAGACATCCCACACCGGAGTCTCCGGCCTATACACCGGAGTCTCCGGTCCAAGACCGGAGTCTCCGGCCCTGAACGCCAGTTTTGCCCATTTTTTCCTCTTTTCTGCATTGGCTAATCTGTCCACTTGTTGTTTGTGTTCCGTGTGCGTGTCACCAACTAACAGATAGCTTCCGCAACATCGCCGCGCTCTTCGACACCACGGACCCTAAACTCTTCCCCACTCCATTGACACAAGATCATCATCATTAACTAAGGTATAACTTGTGTCAACCCTTGTAGCCATATCTTCCTTTGTGTGTACCTATCCTATGAGAGCAACTCATTTTGTGTTTGTCTAAGCATTGTGCACTTGCCATTGGAAAGTGAGAGTGTGAGGGCAAATACAAAAGTTAACATAGTAGCATAGCAAGGGAGAAAAAGAAAAAGAATAAAAAAAAGAGAGAAAAAGAAAAAGAAAAATAGAAAGATACATAGTCTCCCAATACAAGGAGAGCATCAAGCTTGTAAGCAAGAGAGAGAGGAAGAAGCGCGCCAAGGCAAGTGCACAAATCTGTTGCTTACTCTCTGATAGGGCAAAGGTGTCCGATCTTTCGATGAGATGGCGATAATCGATTTGGTGGAGTTCGGGCTTGACGATCCGACTACACGTGCGAGCACGAGCGCCAATGCAATCGCTAGGCCAATCTCCTGGAGGTTACCGATCCTGCGTGAACACGATCAGCCTGACCAGCGAGGGTCTTAATTCCTACCTGAAATCGAGAACAAGTAAGAACCAATATTGCAATCAAGATATTGCGGATTAAGAGGAAAGCTTTATTGAAAGAGGTGGGATCCTGAATAGGTGCGAAGTACAAGAGGCCTCTGCGACGCTCGAGCCTTGGAGAAGTTGCGACTATGGCTAACTTAATGTCTAAACAAAATCCGAGTCTAGAGGTTCGGCTATGGGGTGTATCTAAGGGCGAAAAGGTGGGGTTTCGGCCAGCCAAGGAAGTGGTGGCCGAATCCAACCCTAAAAGTCCTTTTCCCCTCAAATACGGACTCTAAAAAGTGGCTAATTAAAATCCTGCGAAAATTACATGGGCCTGGCCCAAAATAAAGGTGTCGCAGCACCATATTATGCTATGGACGAATTCGTAAAGTATTGATCTTGAATATTTCGTCCAAGCCTTCTTTCTTCATTATGGTGGCCTCAAAGTTCTGAAATCTTCATCCGTGGCCTTCTCTTGGATCATCACATGCTTGCTGCCATCTCCATGCATGGCCATGCTCCAATGCTTGTCCCTCTCATCCATGCTTGGTCCATCATTCCTAAGAGTAAGAAATGTATCTGATTTAGGCAGCATCATATTCTCATGTATGTAAGGAATAGTTCCAAGAAACGAAAGTACCTGATAGTTAAGTTGTTTGGCACGAGATCTTGTGATGGGTCCTTGTATGTGTGTTGCTGTAGGTACAACGGTTGTATCAATAGTAGGGATGTCCACATCATGCTCCCCTTCTTGAATTGAAGTCGTCCTCGACGCAATCTCATCTTCCTCACCAAAGTAAGGCTTCAAATCTGCAATGTTAAATGTAGGACTAACCGTACCAAAGTCTGCAGGCAACTCAAGTTTATATGCATTATCATTGATTCTCTCTAACACCTTAAAGGGACCAGCAGCACGTGGCATTAACTTAGACTTGCGTAAATCAGGAAAACGATCTTTACGCAAATGTAACCAAACAAGATCGCCAACATCAAACACAACATGCTTTCTCCCTTTATCCCCAGCAAGTTTATACTTAGCATTCATGTGTTCAATGTTATCTTTAGTAGTCTTATGCAAGTTTAATATCATTTCAGCGCGTTGTGTAGCATCCAAATTATGTTGCACCGAAGAAGGTAAAGGCAATAAATCAATAGGTGCACGAGGAACAAAACCATACACAATCTCAAATGGGCACATCTTTGTGGTAGAATGCAATGAACGATTATAAGCAAATTCTATATGAGGTAAACACTCTTCCCACAATTTTAAGTTCTTCTTTAAAACAGCCCGTAACATAGTAGACAAAGTTCTATTTACTACTTCAGTTTGACCATCAGTTTGGGGATGACATGTAGTACTAAACAGCAATTTAGTCCCCAACTTAGCCCATAAACATCTCCAAAAGTGGCTAAGAAATTTAGTATCACGATCAGAGACAATAGTATTTGGCACACCATGTAAACGAACAATTTCACGAAAGAACAAATCAGCAATATGCGCAGCATCATCCGTTTTATGACAAGGAATAAAGTGTGCCATCTTAGAAAACCGATCCACAACAACAAAAATACTATCCCTCCCCTTCTGTGTTCGTGGCAATCCCAAAACAAAGTCCATAGAAATATCCTCCCAAGGAACACTAGGAACAGGAAGAGGCATATATAAACCATGTGGATTAAGGCGAGACTTAGCTTTTTGACAAGTAGTGCAGCGTGCCACAAATCTCTCAACATCGCGACGCATACGTGGCCAAAAGAAGTGTGCAGCAAGAACATCCTCCGTCTTCTTGACACCAAAGTGTCCCATCAATCCTCCTCCATGCGCCTCCTGTAACAACAAAAGACGAACAGAGCTATCTGGAATGCATAGTTTGTTAGCACGGAACACAAATCCATCATTGAAGACGAACTTGTTCCAAGTTCTACCATCTCTACAATTCTGCAACACATCTTTAAATTCAGCATCATGCACATATTGTTCCTTAATAGTTTCCAATCCAAATATTTTGAAGTCAAGTTGAGATAACAAAGCATAACGGCGTGACAAAGCATCAGCAATAATATTATCTTTACCCTTTTTGTGTTTGATAACATAAGGAAAAGACTCAATAAATTCAACCCACTTTGCATGACGACGATTCAACTTAGCTTGACTACGAATATGCTTCAAAGATTCATGATCAGAATGAATAACAAATTCCTTAGGCCATAGATAATGTTGCCAAGTTTCTAATGTCCGAACCAACGCATATAATTCTTTATCATAAGTAGAATAGTTCAGACTAGCCCCACTCAATTTCTCACTAAAATATGCAACAGGTTTTCCCTCTTGTAATAACACCCCTCCCAAACCAATGCCACTAGCATCACATTCAAGCTCAAAAGTCTTAGTAAAATCAGGAAGTTGGAGTAAGGGAGCATGTGTTAGCTTATCTTTCAATATGACGAAGGCCTGTTGTTGTGCATCGCCCCAAACAAAGGGCACATCCTTCTTGGTAAGCTCATTCAGCGGCGCGGCAATTGATCCAAAGTCTTTAACAAAGCGCCTATAAAAACCAGCGAGGCCAAGAAAACTCCTCACTTGTGTGACCGTCTTGGGCTGCGGCCAATTCTCAATAGCTTCAATCTTGGCTGGATCCACTTCAATACCCTGTGATGTAACAACATAGCCAAGAAACGCAACTCGATTGGTGCAAAATGTGCACTTCTCAAGGTTACCAAACAAACGTGCATCACGTAAAGCATTGAAAACAGCACGTAAATGGTCCAAATGTTCCTCTAAAGATTTGCTATAAATCAGAATATCATCAAAGTAGACTACCACAAAACGGCCAATGAAAGCACGTAAAACTTCGTTCATTAATCTCATGAAAGTGCTAGGTGCATTAGTTAAACCAAAAGGCATTACTAACCACTCATATAAACCGAACTTAGTTTTAAATGCTGTTTTCCATTCATCTCCTAATTTCATACGAATCTGGTGGTAACCACTACGCAAATCAACTTTAGAAAACATGGTAGAGCCACTCAATTCATCAAGCATGTCATCTAAACGTGGAATAGGATGACGATATCGAATAGTAATATTATTGATAGCTCTACAATCAGTACACATGCGCGAAGAACCATCTTTCTTAGGTACCAAAATAATAGGAACAGCACAAGGGCTAAGGGACTCACGAATATGATCTCTGTCGAGTAGTTCCTGAATTTGGCGTTGTATCTCCTTTGTCTCCTCTGGATTGGTTCTATATGGCGCGCGGTTGGGCAACGTGGCACCAGGAATTAGATCAATTTGATGCTCAATTCCTCTAATAGGAGGTAGTCCTGGTGGCAACTCAGCGGGAAAGACGTCCTCATATTCCTGCAAAAGGTTAGCAACAGCGGGTGGCAAAGAAGGAGGCATATCCTCAAATGAAAACAAAACCTCTTTGCAGACAATTGCATAACATTGAGTATTGTTTACATCTAGTTCAGCAATATCAATTTTATTTGCAAGCATACATGGACTCTTCAAACGAATTTCAGTAGCATGTGTAGAATCAGATTTAGTGTTCTTTGGTGGTATAAAATCTGCAGCAACAATCTGATTCTCACTTTTATTTTTCTCCTCAGTTTTAGCTCTACTAGCTCTAGCAAGATCATCTTTTAAAATCTGTTCGGGAGTCATAGGTTTTAAACCAATTTTCTTTCCATCATGCATAAGAGAATAGTGATTAGTTTTGCCATTATGAACAGATTCTCTATCAAATTGCCATGGTCTACCAAGTAACAAAGAACAAGCTTGCATAGGTACAACATCACAATCAACAAAATCAGAATATGTACCAATAGTAAAATGCACGCGTACCGTTCTTGTTACCTTGATCTTGCGAGAACTCTCAAACCATTGGATGTAGTATGAATGTGGGCGTTGTCTTGTTGGAAGCGCAAGCTTCTCTACCATGTCAACACTGGCCAGATTATTACAACTCCCTCCATCAATGATGATCCGTATAGCTCTTTCCTTGACAACACCACGTGTTTGGAACAGGTTGTGGCGTTGATCTTGCTCAGATTTGCTCAATTGCACACTCAACACACGTTGTGTAATTAAACTCTTGTATTGATCAGCAGCTTCAGCTCCCATTACCTCTGGCTCTTCATCATCATCAGAATTGTCTCCATCTCGAGCAGAAATAAGGGCTAGTGTATCTTCATCGAAGTCACTCGCTGAATCGTATTCACCATCTTCTCGCACCATCATCACACGTTGTGTTGTGCACTGTCTCTCAATATGACCAAAACCCCAGCACTTGCGGCATTGTATATCCTTTGTCTTACCCGTGGAAGCCATAGAAGATGCACTACGAGCAGGAGCATTGGATGATGGTGGAGGAGCAGCTGGAAATCTTGTGGTGGCCTTGGATGTGGTAGTAGCTGGAGGCGAATCACGAGGAGGCGCTGATTGTCGGGATGTCCAAGTGGATGTGCGACCTGCAGAATTATTAGTCCTCCTCCATGGTGTTTGGCGATCCTGCACTTCACGTTCAGCTTTGCAAGCAAGATGAAACAAACGAGTGATAGAATTATATTCCTTATAATCTAATATGTGCTGAATGTCCTTGTTTAATCCACCAAAGAAACGTGCAAGCATTTGTTCATTAGATTCAACAAGACCACACCTAACCATCCCCGTTTGCAATTCCTGATAATACTCTTCTACAGAATTTTTCCCTTGCTCTAAGCGTGTCAGATTCTTTAGTAAATCACGTTGATAAGTGGGAGGTACAAAACGAACACGCATAGCAGTTTTTAAAGCAGTCCAAGTACTAGGAATAGTAGTAGGATTTAAACGACAATACTCAGACCACCAAAGGGAAGCAAATTTAGTAAATTCACATGTAGCAGCACTAACACGCATATTCTCAGGATATTTTAAGCATGCAAAACGTTGTTCTACTTCCATCTCCCATGTAAGATATGCATCAGGATTATATTTACCCTCAAAAGATGGAATATTTAATTTAAGCTTTGCAACATGATCATCATCATTACGTACCGGTGGGCGAGCGTTGCGGTAGTAATGTCGGGGGCGACCAGCAGGTACCTGTGGAGGTTGTTCAACCTCCTCGTCAAACAGATCGTCGTCGTCGGGGTCGTAGTAGTACCCGTCGTCTGTCCCCAATGTCGCAGCAGCAGCCGCGGCGGAAGACTGAGGAACGTCAGTCGCAGCAGGAGCCGCCGGGGGTGCGGCGGGAGCCGAACCAGCAGTCCGACCCGTGATCGGAACGCGCCGTGCGCCATGTGTGGGTGCCGGTGCGGGTGCGGGCAATCGGTTCAGAAGCTCCTTGAACCGAACGTCAAGCTTGGCGTTGAAGGATTTCTCGAGTCCATCGATCTTGTCCACGGCGTTGGTGAGCTTGGTGTCAAACTCCCCTAGGCGCGTATCCACGTCTTCAGCGCGACTGACCAGGAGCGCGGAGAAGTGGGCATGTAGCTCTTCGTTCGTCATGGTGGCAGGGTTTCGCGAAGTATCTGTCATGGTTAGTCCTTAAAAAGCACAGGTATATACTACAGGAATATGGTGGAAGTCACGCGTAATCCGTCAAGCAATATACGAAGCTCTTACAAGTTCTTACCAAACAGCAGGAAAAGGCGATGTGCAACCACGAGGATCAGTGGGTCCAGAGATTGAACCAAGCGATTACCAGGAGTCGAAACACCGCACGTGGAGAGTATCTGTGGAGCTCTGGGAAGGCTTAGCAAAGGGGTTAGCAATTATCAAAACAGCAATGCAAAAGTTGAAAGAATGCTCAACGACGGTACTGTGCTGGTCCTAGGCTAGACCGTACTAGAGACGCGAGCCTAGATCACCAACGATGTCACGACGCGACACAACAAGCACTGTATGATGATATAGCACCCTGAAAAGCGATCCGAGATGCAGAAAATTACTAGGATGGCGAGTGTCTAGAACTGATCTACGGGGTCTAAAAAGAGGTTAGCCCCCAAAATTTTTTTCGAAATTTTTTTATTTTGTTCCGGAAAGCGCGCAGGCGCCAAAAAAATATCGCTATAACGGCCGATGGAGAAAAGTGATCCCCAAAGCCGAAAACCAGTATAGCCAGAAAAGATTTTTTAGCTTTTTTTTTTTTTTTTTTTTTTTTTTTTTTGCTCTCCTTCTGGACTTACGACCGGACTCTTAGCTCGACACGGACTTTAGCGGAACACGGAAACAACAAAGAAGGAAAGTCAAAGAAATAACTAGGAAATAATGACTCAACTCGGACTCGTGCCGCGGCAGGGAAGGTGATCGGATCCGTGTCGCGGTAGGGAGGCGGTGGCGGAGTTTTAGGGTTTATGGTGGCAGGGTATATGGCGGCGGAATATGGTGGTGGTGATCGGCGAGTGTGGCGGTGACTAGTATGATTAGAACTCGAAACTCTAAGGGACGAAACACTAAGACCAGCAACTCGACGCGACGATGTAGACACAAATTCAACAATGCAAAAACTGAAAAGATAATGCGAGGCGTAGATTGGTTATGGGATGGATCTAAACTCTAACTGTGTTTTTGGCTTTTTCGTGGGTTATAGGTAAAAACAGATCTAATCTATGAAAAACAGTAAAATCTCACCGAGCAACCTGAAATCTGATACCACTTGATAGGGCAAAGGTGTCCGATCTTTCGATGAGATGGCGATAATCGATTTGGTGGAGTTCGGGCTTGACGATCCGACTACACGTGCGAGCACGAGCGCCAATGCAATCGCTAGGCCAATCTCCTGGAGGTTACCGATCCTGCGTGAACACGATCAGCCTGACCAGCGAGGGTCTTAATTCCTACCTGAAATCGAGAACAAGTAAGAACCAATATTGCAATCAAGATATTGCGGATTAAGAGGAAAGCTTTATTGAAAGAGGTGGGATCCTGAATAGGTGCGAAGTACAAGAGGCCTCTGCGACGCTCGAGCCTTGGCGAAGTTGCGACTATGGCTAACTTAATGTCTAAACAAAATCCGAGTCTAGAGGTTCGGCTATGGGGTGTATTTAAGGGCGAAAAGGTGGGGTTTCGGCCAGCCATGGAAGTGGTGGCCGAATCCAACCCTAAAAGTCCTTTTCCCCTCAAATACGGACTCTAAAAAGTGGCTAATTAAAATCCTGCGAAAATTACATGGGCCTGGCCCAAAATAAAGGTGTCGCAGCACCATATTATGCTATGGACGAATTCGTAAAGTATTGATCTTGAATATTTCGTCCAAGCCTTCTTTCTTCATTATGGTGGCCTCAAAGTTCTGAAATCTTCATCCGTGGCCTTCTCTTGGATCATCACATGCTTTCTGCCATCTCCATGCATGGCCATGCTCCAATGCTTGTCCCTCTCATCCATGCTTGGTCCATCATTCCTAAGAGTAAGAAATGTATCTGATTTAGGCAGCATCATATTCTCATGTATGTAAGGAATAGTTCCAAGAAACGAAAGTACCTGATAGTTAAGTTGTTTGGCACGAGATCTTGTGATGGGTCCTTGTATGTGTGTTGCTGTAGGTACAACGGTTGTATCAATAGTAGGGATGTCCACATCACTCTCTTTTGGCAAACGAGTTGTGGTCTCTCCTTGCGTTGGCACGACACCCGAGCGAAGTCTCCGTTAGGCCATTTCGTGCTCACTTTCATAGTCGTGCTAACCCCATTTTTCTCCACGCGTGTGTGTAGTCGTAGGTTCTCGTCACCTTTTGAGTTGACCATTTCCTTTTTACTTGATTTGTTGGATTTTCTCCACTTTTGACTATCCTTTGCGTTCGGTTGGTTCTTTGGTTTTTCCACAATCCTACCCATCCACCAAAAGCTTTTGCGAGTTGTCGCTCCTTTGTGTGTGAGTTTCTTTGCCATTTCACTTTGCACGCTGTTCGCTCCTTTGTGTGGCAATTGGTTTGATATAATCTCCAAGGTGAGGTAAAAGGCTAACTCTATGCACCTTTAGTCTCCATATACAACCCTTGTCGGCTTTGCATCATGGACAGGAATGGCGAGCCGTCCCAACCACCACCACCACCTCCGGAGGACGACAATCCATACATGACAAGATGGGACCATTGGAAGGTCCGAGGAGAATTCAACTACCGTTGTGAAGCACTTGAGCGGCGACAAGATGAACAATTTAGTGAAGCCCGAGTGGAGTTCAAGAACATCGACAACCGCTTCGAGGAAGTCTGAGGCCAAATGCATGCCATGCAACACAACCTTGGTCATCAAAATGAAGCTCTTGGTCATGCCCTCGCCTCAACGGATGAGAAGCTTCAACGCCTCATTGATGGGTTAGCAAGGCCACGCTCGCGAGACTCAAGATCATCACGGCACTCCTCAAGTGAATCAAGTGCTCCTCGTCGTCCCGCTTCAAGGCATCGGGATGGACCCGTCCTTTAATCCATGAGCTCTTCTCAAGCGGTACCATCTCCGCGACATACCGCAACGTCAAGCTATGATGGTGACCTCTCCGCAAGACCTCCAAGACGTGAAGCGGACCGGCCACAACAAAGGGAACTTGTACTTCAACAAGAACAACCTCACATGGACCACCGAGCCTGTCGCCATCGACATGTTCTTTCCACAACAAGTGAAGCATCTGAAGTGGAAGAACAAGTTCGCCGGCGGCGTGAAGCACTCGAAGATCCACCAAGGCGACACCCTCGACATGAACGTCAACGTCGTCAACATGATCTTCACGACGAGCCTCCTCCACATCAAGAAGAAAGAGAGCAAGCTCCCCAAGCTCGCCGTGAGGACCAACAACCTCCTCCTCGTCCTCAACCGCGCCAACAACAAGAGCAAGCTCCCCAAGCTCGTCGTCCAAACCAAGTTCCACCACCAAACGCGGCACCGCAACAACCGCAAGAGCAACGCCACCATCAACAAGAAAGACATGAGAGCTCGGATGATGAAGATGGCCGCCACAATCATGGCAACCATCGAAACCAGAACCGCAATGAGGAAGAAACTTTTGGCAAGCTCAAGTTCACCATGCCCAAGTTCACCGGTTCCAACGATCCCGAAGAATACCTCTCATGGGAACTCAAGGTTGACAAGATCTTCCGCATGCACAACTTTAGCAATGAGAAGATGATGGCCATGGCATCCCTCGATTTCGATGAATATGCCAACCTTTGGTGGGAACAAGTTGTAGCATCCCATTTGTCTAACAACTGCAATGCTACTTGGTCTAGTAATATAATGGCTACTTCATATATATAATTGTTGCATCACCATTCTATCATGCTCATGTCATCTTGCCACCTTGCATTTGAGCATCATACAAAAACCCTTTTTGTTTTGGTTCTTATCTCATATGCATTATTATTTGTATTTGCCTCTTGATATTGTATCTGGTTCTTGATATATTGTTTGAATGCCCAAGTTGAGTTGAGGGCATATCTTTTATTCCACTCCACCACCTTTCTTTGTCACCACCTATAATTCTACCACCCTAATTACCCATGGGCTTTTTATTTTAGTTTGGCATTTACTCTAGCTCATGTGGTTTGGGATGGATCTAAATCCAAATCCTTTTGCTTGGCCTTATTCCACTTTTGGAAATGCATAAGAATAATGCCATGTTAATAATATTGTTTTCACAAGAATTTAATCATGACAATTATCATTTTTGCATGGGCCATGCAAGAGTATCCCTCACCTTTAACCTTTTGTTTTTCTTGGGTTTAGTGATCCATTCTTTGTGGGATCATCTACATATCTTCCCACCATCTCCATAATCTCATCTACACCATTTGATCCTTTCCTTTTCCTTATGCAAATGAGGCCTCTTCCCTTAATTCTTTTCCTTCTCTTTTCCTGGATTACTTTTTCACCTCATCTTAGCCTAGATCCAAGCCCTCTCCTCACTCCATAGCTATCTCTGTCTATATCAATTTTTTTTCTAAAAGCTTCCAAAAAGGGATATTTCTTAGGTTTGTTTAAACCTGCAACAAAACAAAACAAGTCAAAACAGTTTTTGTTAAAATAAAAAGAGTTAAGAGAGGAAAAACCTTACCTGCAGCCCAGTAGCAGTACCAGAGCACCAGCCCACCCTCGGCCCAGTACCCCTTCACCGCTTCGACGCCGTCGCCCCTGTGCCTCTTCTCCGTTCGCTCCCTCCTCTCTGAAGACCAGCAAACGGAGCAGGTCGCCGTCCCTTTCGTCAGTCGCGTCACCACAGCCACCTGCCCTTCTTATTCATCCCCAGATCGAGCCTTGGAACCCTAGCTTCTCCCTTTATCCCTTCCCCACGCCGCCGATTCCTTGCTATCTGCCTCCCTCTCCTCTCTTCGAGTTCTCCAGACCAGAGAGGAAACCGAGCATGACCTCACCGCCGGTTGGACATCTTCCACCGGAGCTACAACAGGAGAAGAAGAAGGCCGCAACCCCGACGTCACTGTGAAGCACCAGCAGGAGCCAAACGCGCCCAGGAGCAGCTACCATCTTCTTCCCATCGGAGAGCAAGAGCACCTCTGCCTGCTGTTCGTCGCTTTCTCCACCTCGCCTCCTTCCACTCCCGAGCCTACCTAGGCCTCCTCCGACCTCGTGGTAAGCCCCCCTCTCCATTCCCCTCCTTCCAGCATCCATCACGTCGTCCTGTAGCTCGCCACCATCACCTGAATTCGTCCCTGCCGCACTTCACACGCGAAGTCAGTACAGCAGCAACAGCAGTGTCGCAGTCCTTATTCACCTGTCTCCCCAGCCGCCTCAGTTCTTCCGCATATTTCGATCGATGTGGGCCGTATCCGTGCGAACTTGCGAAACCAAAGTTGTAGCCCTATCATCCCTCTTCATCTTTCATTTTTGCATCATGGCGAAATTCGCAGTAGATCGCTCGCCATCGTCTCCAGAAGATCGCTCGAACCCGCTATAAAACTGAAGACTTCCGTCAGTTTTTAAACCACGAGATCTCCTCTGTTCATCTCCTTGCCCCGTCCGCTGCAGGCCTCCGTCGACGAAACTCCAAACACCAAAGTTGTAGTCCGTCGCTAGGTCTACATCTTTTGTTTTTGCGGCATCACCAAATTCCCAAAGGATTGATCGCCATCGTCCTCCGAAGTTTAGCTCAGCTAGCAGGTTTCGTGTTGATTTTTAGTTTCGTCAGAGAGTAGAGCAGCCGCGATTTTGCAAAAGGGCCCCTCACTTTTTGTTCTTTCCACCCCGCAGCCCCGCTGCTGCCCGCGTGGCACGCCCCCGTGTGTTCACTCGCGCAGTGGGCCAGGCCGCCTGTGACCCCACTGATCAGCGGCTCTGGGTAGCTCTAGACCGAGTAAGAAAAACCTTCAGATATTTCTTAAATCAATTAAAATTTCAATAAATGATTAATATCAAATAAATTCATAACTATTTAAATATTTGGAATTTGAATTCAAACCTTATATGAAATATGTTTTGTTTTTGAATGTCAATTCAAATCTTTAATCAAATATTTTAAGAATTGATTTAAAATAGTCAACCCTTTGACTTTGACTTAATTTGACTAATTTTTACTTTAAATTAAAATTAAATTCATAATTCCAAATAATACAAATAATATATGTTTTCAAATAAGAAAAATGTGAGCATTTCAAATATGCCATTCAAAATATTATTTGAACACTTTAAATTTCCAAGTTGATTAAAATTACAATAAAATGCCCTTTTCTTAATTAATTAATAACTTTTGATTTATAACTCCAAATTTAACAAATGATATGTCTAAAATGATTAGCTCGACGAGACCTTTCTGTTTTTGCACTCCATGTTCTGTTTTGCAGCATGCATCATATAAATATAATGTAACCAGCAACTTATATGGGGATAACACATGATTAAAACTCAATAAAATGACTTATTCTTGTGTTCTCACCTCACCCATACCATGCTACTTTATTGCCATGCAAACTGTGCATCATTCATCATGGCATGATTGTTTGCTTGTCGCATTTTATTCCTATGCTTGTGCACTTTATTTATGTTGGCCCTTGTTTGTTTGGTTCTTCTTCGAATAGACACTAAGCAGGGGATATATCAAGAGACCTAGGAGCACTACCCAGATCCTTCTCTCGCTTCAACTGAGCTACCAGGCAAACACTACCACATGCTTGCATACATATAGTACCTATTGCCTCTATCTTATTCTTGCATCATTGAGTCGCGATTGCATTAAAGTGAATCCCAAGTATTGCATAGCCTTTACTTTTAAACCCCACCAAGCTTGTTCCTCCATCCCATGAGCCATTACTACAGGAGTTGTTTGAGCCACGCGAGTCGTAGAACAGCATGTGTAGGGTATGTGAGTGTCTGATGGACAACGAGGTACCTAAACAACTTAACCTGAGTAGTAATGGGATAACTAATGAAAGTGGCACCGGTGAGCAATATCTGCTATTTGGTTTTTCCTGCTCACTTGTGTCCCGTAGGACCCCGAGTACTTGATTCCTGTTCCTTGAATATTCGCGCTATCCACATCCGGGAGGCTTATGGGACCCCCTGAGCCAGATCTTGATTCATTCTTATTTCTTGGGTCCACAAACTAGTTTGAGGTTTTATTTACTATCCTGTACTTATGCCATGCTTTACTGCTTTATTACGATTGTGCGAGGAGCACCTGTACTGTTTAGGTAAGCGGAGTGTTTTCGCGGTATCGACAAGCCCAGTTTTGGGTTCCCAGTCGTTTACAGCCACTGGCGCAAACCTTGAGTCCGTCTTGGAGTCAGCTAACTTCGTTGCGGTTGTACTCAATGGGGTGGACCCCTGAAATATTTCTGAATCCTGTGATTGCTTTGTTGTGAAGGCCTCGTTGGGTTTTGATTTGGTTTTTCCGAGGTTGATCGAGTGTGTGTTGCTATTTGTGCACCCCTGCAGGGAAAAACTTTCTAAAAGCCGTGTCCGCGGTTATGGACGACTTGGAGCACAGTTTCTCGATCATAGACAAGTATAACTAAAGTACCGCTTTTAATCTGACTAAGTAACTGACTAGTAAATAGTGCAACACTCATGGAATGGTTAATAAAACTGCCAACGGATGGGGGTTGTTCGTCCGCTTCCTCGTTGGTAAGCGAGGAGGAGGATGGATCTGTGGATATTACTGTTATAACCGTTGTCATTAATTCACGGACATCCGTCTATCTTTGGTTAGGCGGATGGTTAGCGAGTATCTATAGAACTGTTAGGATTTATCTTTTGCTGCAATTGCGTCACCCCAGGTTGTGTCCCCTTTAGAGGCATAAAGACTTGCTGAGTACCCCTAGGGTCTCACACGATAAATTGTTTGATTCAGATGAACAGGTACACTCACAAGATGGATACTGGGTGGAGGAGGCGGACGATGTGGGCAACGATCGTTCGCTGTAGAGATTCCGGGAACGGGGATCCATGAGATCTGTGGGCGGGATGTGTTTTATTTATGGGGCATCTTATGCCGATTTGCTTCTTATCCGTACTCGGATCTTGTTTGACGCTTCCGCCTGATACTCTGATGTTTGATGAATGAGGAGATATCCTAAACTATTATATCTATCTAGGACATTTGAATCTTGCCGTATGGCGTTGCTATATTTCCTTTCTTTTTAGATGGAATGGCTCTGATGTACTGTTGTATGGTGGCTTGCATACATACTCATTTGTGTATGTAGTTGATCCCTTCGCCTGCCGATTACGCCGCCCGTTCTGGTCCCGATGAATTGGAAATGGTTGGGACGGCCGAAAGGTCTACCTGTGAGTGGCATTTGGGCCCCATCGTACTATTTCAACCATTTCCGCTCATCCAGGCTTGTAACTAGGAGCGTAATTCACCGAGGTAGTTACAATTGGTATCAGAGCCATCCCGCCCTTCAGGGTCTCAGCCAAATGGTCGTTGTCAGTCTAGCAAAATATTTTTGGTAGTTATGTATACTAGGGAAAAACAAAACGTGAGAGTAGGACTGCTTCCATTTTTCTTCTTACCCACCCACCCACCCTTTTCTGGTAAGGAAGTGTAACGTTTTCAATCCTCTTCTTAAAAATTCAAACTAGGATTCACGTGTTCTGGGTTTCCGTAGTACCATAGGGTGTGTGTGTGTGTGTGTGTGTGTGTGTGTGTGGAATTCCTTGTCTATCTGTTGCATCCAAGTT
Organism: Avena atlantica; assembly: GCA_910589765.1. NCBI lineage: Eukaryota > Viridiplantae > Streptophyta > Magnoliopsida > Poales > Poaceae > Avena > Avena atlantica. The sequence continues at coordinate 277,612,556 of OU342737.1, read as the reverse complement.
GTTATCACAATCGGCCTTTTGGTTATCAACTGTTGGTACATTCCATACCGACAGGCTTTTGCAAACCGATGCGATCTATCTGATTTGTTGTATACCGACGCGATATGTCTTACTCTTGGTTATCCGACATTATCTTGTTTGGGGTGTTTGTTTCCGTAGTTGCTAATCTTTAGGTTCATCGTGAGAAGAAGGGGTTAGGATATGTGCTCTACTTATCCATGTGCGGAGTAATGCTTTGAGTGCGGGATGGAGTCGCGACCATACCACTACTCTTATCATTCGCTTTTGTATATTGAATTGGTAGAGTCACTAATCTTGATTCGTTAAGTGATTTTGCGCATCTATTGGTATTTTAATGCCGAAATTTGTGGAAAATGTTTCTTTGATATATTTGTGTACCACACTCCTTTTCAGTCGTGTGCGATATGCTTAATATCTTCTAGGTGCTTTGAACTTTGTTGATATTTTAATATCATCTTAGTAAATTGTATCCTTTAATCTTGGTTAATTCCATCTTGGTACTATGTTGGATTATTATTATTCTCCATTATAGTACTGACTTGTGTTTTATATCAATCACAAGATGGCTCCACCACGCCGTTCTGATGAGGACATACCACCTGAACTGGGGTCCGCGTTGTCAAACATCGCCAATGCCTTGGCAGCAATGCAGCAGAACCAGCAGCGTTTTGAGGGAAGTGTTAGGAGGAATGAGTTTGCTCCGCTACCTCCACCTCCCAAGCGAGGAGACATCAAAAGCTTCCTGAAGTTCAACCCTCGTCAATTTGATGTTTCTGATCAACCACTTGATGCTTATGATTGGTTGCGTGAGATGTCAAGGCTACTGGAGACTGCTGATGTTCCTGAGCAAGAATGGGTAAAATGTGCTACTCACCTTCTGAAGGGAGATGCAGCTCTCTGGTGGGAGAATTACCTGAAGGCAAACTGCATTGGTTTTCAGCCTACTTGGGAACTGTTCACTGGAGCCTTCAAAGAGCAGTATCTGTCAGAAATTGTCATGGAAAGGATGAAGGAAGTGTTTCTCAACCTCAAGCAGGGAAATGACAATGTCAATACCTACATCAGGAACTTCATGAATCTTTCTCGTTATGGTGGCGATGAGATCTCTGATGACAAGAAGAAACAAAAGAGGTTCCGGCAAGGGCTCAATGCATCGATTAAATATGCAATCACACATGCAAGGCCGACGTCTTTTCTGGAACTTCAGCATACAGTTCTGCAGGAGGAAGCAAGTAGGCAAGTGTTTGAGGAGTCAAAGAAACACAACCGTGATGCAGCAAGCTCTTCAGCTATGTCAGCTCCTTCTTAGCGTCGTGTTTGGGTTCCTAACACCCCACCGTCGCTCCCGGCTCCACCAAGACCTTCAAGCTACGCGGCAAGGCCACCAAACTTCCTCACTGCGGCTCCCAGGGGCTACAACCACCACTACCCTGGAGCGCCTGGCGGAGTGCCTGGCTACGTTGCTCCACGTCCACCTGGTTCTTGTTTCACGTGTGGAGACTCTGGGCATCTAAACTGGAATTGTCTGATGAAAAACAAAGCTCTTCCGCCACCACCTCCAAGATCTGCGGCAAGCTCTCCTATGGTTCGTGCACCACCACCTCGGGCTCTCAACATCAACACCAAGCTCGGGTCTACTGTTGCTCGTGCCAACTGTGTCAACGCCGCTCAAGCTGAGCATGCACCTGGAGTTGTGATGGGTATGCTTCCCGTTAACTCAGTCCCTGCACGAGTTTTGTTTGATTCTGGTGCATCGCATTCTTTTGTTTCTATCAAGTTTGCATATGAGAATGGGTTAGCGTTGGTTCCTCTCCTAAAGCGGTTAATGGTCCTTTCTCCTGGAGCAAATATGGCAGCTTCTAAAATCAGCCATGGCAATCAAATTGAGATTGGTGGCTCTTCGTTCTCGGCATCCTTAATTGTTCTGGGAAATTCTGACATTGATGTCATCTTGGGCATGGATTGGTTGACAGCAAATGCAGCTGTGATTGATTGTGCTGAACGCTCGGTTTCTCTGAAGATTCCTGAAGGCCATATAGTCTATTCTCCAAGTCCGACTCCTGCTATCCAGCTTTTCTCTTTGGCGGCTCTGAATGATGATGCTATGGAAGCTATTCAGAGTGTTCCGATGGTCTGTGAGTTCCCAGATGTCTTTCCTGAAGAGTTGCCGGGTATGCCTCCGGATCGTGAGGTTGAGTTTGTAATTGAGCTTGAACCTGGAACGGCTCCTATCTCCAAGCGGCCTTATAAAATGGGTCCTGCTGAGTTGGGTGAACTCAAACGACAGCTTGATGAACAAGAGAAGTTGGGTTTCATTCAACACAATACCTCTTCTTGGGGTAGCCCAACAATCTTTGTGAAGAAGCGGGACAGGACTGATAGACTTTGTGTGGACTATCGGGCTCTCAATGCTAAAACCATCAAGAATAAATATCCCCTTCCGCGGATTAATGATCTCTTCGATCAGCTAGCTGGAGCTGTGGTGTTCTCTAAGCTTGACTTGAGAAGTGGTTATCATCAAATCAAGATTCGCAAGGAAGATGTTCCTAAAACAGCTTTCACCACCCGCTATGGCCTGTATGAATACACGGTCATGTCTTTTGGTCTCACCAACGCACCTGCTACCTTCTCGAGGCTTATGAACTCGGTTTTCATGGAGTATCTTGATAAGTTCGTTGTGGTCTATCTGGATGACATCCTAGTCTATTCTAAGTCAAAGGAAGAACATGAAGAACACCTTCGGTGCGTCCTAAACAATCTTCATGAGAACCGCTTGTATGCAAAGTTCTCAAAGTGTGAGTTTTGGCTGCCTCAAGTAACCTATCTGGGTCACGTCATCTCTGCCAAGGGCATTGCAGTCAACCCGGAAACTGTGAAGACAATTGTTGAATGGCTTCCTCCTGTAAATGTCAAAGAAGTGCGGAGTTTCCTTGGTTTGGCTAGTTATTGCCGTCGCTTCGTTCAGAACTTTTCGAAGATAGCGAAGCCTCTTACCGATCTCCTCAAGAAAGGCAAGAAATACCTTTGGACTCCTGCATGTCAAGCAAGCTTTGAGACACTCAAAGAGAAGCTCATGTCCACGCCAGTCTTGGTTCCTCCGGACACCTCTAAGCCTTTCCAGATATTCTGTGACGCCTCTTTGCAAGGATTGGGTGCGGTCCTTATGCAAGAAAAACAAGTTGTTGCTTATGCCTCTCGACAGTTGAAGACGCATGAGATCAACTATCCTACACATGACCTCGAGCTCGCAGCAGTTGTCTTTGCTTTGAAGCTATGGAGGCACTACTTGCTTGGCAACCGTTGTGAAATCTTTTCTGATCACAAAATTTTGAAGTATATCTTCACTCAGCCTGATCTCAACCTTCGGCAGAGGAGATGGATTGAAGCAATCAATGATTTTGATTTGACCATCAACTACACTCCGGGCAAAGCTAATGTCATGGCCGATGCTCTCAGCCGCAAAGCTTATGTCAATAACCTCATGATGGAAGAACAACAGCCTCTCTTGTGCGAGGAATTCCGTCAGCTCAACCTTGAAATTGTGGAACAAGGGCATCTCCTGAACCTTCTGGCAACCCCTCTCTTGGAAGAAAAGGTTCGCTCTCGTCAGCTTGGTGATCTGCACACCAGAAAGATCATCTCAAACCTTCAGCTTCCGAAGTATGAGTCCTTCCACGTCGATGATCAAGGCACGCTTTTCTTTGAACACCGGATGTTTGTTCCGAACTACCCGGGTTTGAGAGAGCAAGTTCTCAAGGAGGCGCATGATTCTATTCTTTCTATCCACCCTGGCAGCACAAAGATGTACATGGACTTGAAAACACAATATTGGTGGCCGGGTTTGAAACGATATTGTGCCAAGTATGTCTCAGAGTGTGATGTCTACCGCAGAGTAAAAGCTGTCCATCAGAAACCTTTCGGTCTTCTACAGCCATTGAAACCTCCGGAATGGAAATGGGAGAAAGTAGAGATGGACTTCGTCACTGGTTTTCCTAGGTCGCAGAAGGGCAACAATGCAATCTTTGTTGTCATTGACAGGCTTTCCAAAGTGGCTCACTTCTTCCCCGTCAAGGAAACAATTTCTGGAATTCAGTTGGCTGAGCTCTATATCAACCGAATTGTCTCTCTGTATGGGGTTCCGCTTGAGATCAGTTCAGACCGTGGGAGCATCTTCACTTCCAAGTTCTGGGAAAGTTTCCAAAGTGCTTTGGGAACAAAATTGAACTTCAGCATAGCTTACCACCCTCAGTCGCAAGGACAAGTTGAAAGGATCAATCAGATTCTGGAAGATATGCTTCGTGCTTGCGTCATCTCTTTTGGCATCAAGTGGGAGGAATGTCTTCCTTATGCTGAATTCTCTTACAACAACAGCTTCCAGAAAAGTCTGAAGATGGCACCATTTGAAGCTCTCTATGGCCGCAAATGCAGAACTCTGATTGGTTGGTCAGGTGCAGGAGAAAGAATTTGGTTTGGCCCTGACATTGTAACTCAAGCGGAGGAGAAGGTGCATATCATTCTTGAAAATCTGAAGATTGCTCAAAGTCGCCAGAAGAGCAATTATGACAGGAAGCACACGGACATGGTGTATGTCCCTGGTGATCTCGTTTACCTTCGTGTCACTCCCATGAAAGGCACACACCGTTTTGGTATCAAAGGAAAGCTGGCTCCTAGATACATCGGTCCTTTCAAAATTCGTGGAAGAAGAGGAGAAGTTGCTTATGCTCTTGAGCTCCCGGAAAAACTCAAGGTCCATGATGTTTTCCACATCTCTCAACTCAAGAAGTGCTTCAAGGATCCCGGCAGGACCGTGGATCATGAGCTAATCGATCTCCAAGAAGACCTGTCTTATCAAGAACACCCCACAAAAATCCTTGAGACCGCAGAAAGAAGGACTGGCAACAAGTCCATCAAGTTCTGCAAGGTGCAGTGGTCGCACCATTCCGTTGATGAAGCCACTTGGGAACGTGAAGAGGAGTTCCGTGCCAACTATCCTACCCTCTTTGAGTCTTCTTCTTCTTCCTAGAATCTCGGGGCGAGATTCCTATTTAGTGGGGGAGAGTTGTAGCATCCCATTTGTCTAACAACTGCAATGCTACTTGGTCTAGTAATATAATGGCTACTTCATATATATAATTGTTGCATCATCATTCTATCATGCTCATGTCATCTTGCCACCTTGCATTTGAGCATCATACAAAAACCCTTTTTGTTTTGGTTCTTATCTCATATGCATTATTATTTGTATTTGCCTCTTGATATTGTATCTGGTTCTTGATATATTGTTTGAATGCCCAAGTTGAGTTGGGGGCATATCTTTTATTCCACTCCACCACCTTTATTTGTCACCACCTATAATTCTACCACCCTAATTACCCATGGGCTTTTTATTTTAGTTTGGCATTTACTCTAGCTCATGTGGTTTGGGATGGATCTAAATCCAAATCCTTTTGCTTGGCCTTATTCCACTTTTGGAAATGCATAAGAATAATGCCATGTTAATAATATTGTTTTCACAAGAATTTAATCATGACAATTATCATTTTTGCATGGGCCATGCAAGAGTATCCCTCACCTTTAATCTTTTGTTTTGCTTGGGTTTAGTGATCCATTCTTTGTGGGATCATCTACATATCTTCCCACCATCTCCATAATCTCATCTACACCATTTGATCCTTTCCTTTTCCTTATGCAAATGAGGCCTCTTCCCTTAATTCTTTTCCTTCTCTTTTCCTGGATTACTTTTTCACCTCATCTTAGCCTAGATCCAAGCCCTCTCCTCACTCCATAGCAATCTCTGTCTATATCAAAAAATTTGCTAAAAGCTTCCAAAAAGGGGTATTTCTTAGGTTTGTTTAAACCTGCAACAAAACAAAACAAGTCAAAACAGTTTTTGTTAAAATAAAAGGAGTTAAGAGAGGAAAAACCTTACCTGCAGCCCAGTAGCAGTACCAGAGCAGCAGCCCACCCTCGGCCCAGTACCCCTTCACCGCTTTGACGCCGTCGCCCCTGTGCCTCTTCTCCGTTCGCTCCCTCCTCTCTGAAGACCAGCAAACGGAGCAGGTCGTCGTCCCTTCCGTCAGTCGCGTCACCACATCCACCTGCCCTTCTTATCCATCCCCAGATCGAGCCTTGGAACCCTAGCTTCTCCCTTTATCCCTTCCCCACGCCGCCGATTCCTTGCTATCTGCCTCCCTCTCTTCTCTTCGAGTTCTCCAGACCAGAGAGGAAACCGAGCATGACCTCACCGCCCGTTGGACATCTTCCACCGGAGCTACAACAGGAGAAGAAGAAGGCCGCAACCCCGACGTCACTGTGAAGCACCAGAAGGAGCCAGACGCGCCCAGGAGCAGCTACCATCTTCTTCCCATCGGAGAGCAAGAGCACCTCTGCCTGCTGTTCGTCGCTTTCTCCACCTCGCCTCCTTCCACTCCTGAGCCTACCTAGGCCTCCTCCGACCTCGTGGTAAGCTCCCCTCTCCATTCCCCTCCTTCCAGCATCCATCACGTCGTCCTGTAGCTCGCCACCATCACCTGAATTCGTCCCTGCCGCACTTCACACGCGAAGTCAGTACAACAGCAACAGCAGTGTCGCAGTCCTTATTCACCTGTCTCCCCAGCCACCTCTGTTCTTCTGCATATTCCGATCGATGTGGGCCGTATCCGTGCGAACTTGCGAAACCAAAGTTGTAGCCCTATCATCCCTCTTCATCTTTCATTTTTGCATCATGGCGAAATTCATAGTAGATCGCTCGCCATCGTCTCCAGAAGATCGCTCGAACCCGCTGTAAAACTGAAGACTTCCGTCAGTTTTTAAACCACGAGATCTCCTCTATTCATCTCCTTGCCCCGTCCGCTGCAGGCCTCCGTCGACGAAACTCCAAACACCAAAGTTGTAGTCCGTCGCTGGCTCTACATCTTTTGTTTTTGCGGCATCACCAAATTCCCAAAGGATTGATCGCCATCGTCCTCCGAAGTTTAGCTCAGTTAGCAGGTTTCGTGTTGATTTTCAGTTTCGTCACAGAGTAGAGCAGCCGCGATTTTGCAAAAGGGCCCCTCGCCTTTTGTTCTTTCCACCCCGCAGCCCCGCTGCTGCCCACGTGGCACGCCCCCGTGCGTTCACTCGCGCAGTGGGCCAGGCCGCCTGTGACCCCACTGATCAGCGGCTCTGGGTAGCTCTAGACCGAGTAAGAAAAACCTTCAGATATTTCTTAAATCAATTAAAATTTCAGTAAATGATTAATATCAAATAAATTCATAACTATTTAAATATTTGGAATTTGAATTCAAACCTTATATGAAATATGTTTTGTTTTTGAATGTCGATTCAAATCTTTAATCAAATATTTTCAGAATTGATTTAAAATAGTCAACCCTTTGACTTTGACTTAATTTGACTAATTTTGACTTTAAAATAAAATTAAATTCATAATTCCAAATAATACCAATAATATATGTTTTCAAATCAGAAAAATGTGAGGATTTCAAATATGCCATTCAAAATATTATTTGAACACTTTAAATTTCCAAGTTGATTAAAATTACAATAAAATGCCCTTTTCTTAATTAATTAATAACTTTTGATTTATAACTCCAAATTTAACAAATGATATGTCTAAAATGATTAGCTCGACGAGACCTTTCTGTTTATGCACTCCATGTTCTGTTTTGCAGCATGCATCATATAAATATAATGTAACCAGCAACTTATATGGGGATAACACATGATTAAAACTCAATAAACTGACTTATTCTTGTGTTCTCACCTCACCCATACCATGCTACTTTATTGCCATGCAAACTGTGCATCATTCATCATGGCATGATTGTTTGCTTGTCGCATTTTATTCCTATGCTTGTGCACTTTATTTATGTTGGCCCTTGTTTGTTTGGTTCTTCTTCGAATAGACACTGAGCAGGGGATATATCAAGAGACCCAGGAGCACTACCCAGATCCTTCTCTCGCTTCAACTGAGCTACCAGGCAAGCACTACCACATGCTTGCATACATATAGTACCTATTGCCCCTATCTTATTCTTGCATCATTGAGTCGCGATTGCATTAAACTGAATCCCAAGTATTGCATAGCCTTTACTTTTAAACCCCACCAAGCTTGTTCCTCCATCCCATGAGCCATTACTACAGGAGTTGTTTGAGCCATGCGAGTCGTAGAACAGCATGTGTAGGGTATGTGAGTGTCTGATGGACAACGAGGTACCTCAACAACTTAACCTGAGTAGTAATGGGATAACTAATGAAAGTGGCACCGATGAGCAATATCTGCTATTTGGTTTTTCCTGCTCACTTGTGTCCCGTAGGACCTCGAGTACTTGATTCCTGTTCCTTGAATATTCGCGCTATCCATATCCGGGAGGCTTATGGGACCCCCCTGAGCCAGAGCTTGATTCATTCTTATTTCTTGGGGCCACAAACTAGTTTGAGGTTTTATTTACTATCCTGTACTTATGCCATGCTTTATGCTTTATTACGATTGTGCGAGGAGCACCTGTACTGTTTAGGTAAGCGGAGTGTTTTCGCGGTATCGACAAGCCCAGTTTTGGGTTCCCAGTCGTTTACAGCCACTAGTGCAAACCTTGAGTCCGTCTCGGAGTCAGCTAACTTTGTTGCCGTTGTACTCAATGGGGTGGCCCCCTGAAATATTTCTGAATCCTGTGATTGCTTTGTTGTGAAGGCCTCGTTGGGTTTTGATTTGGTTTTTCCGAGGTTGATCGAGTGTGTGTTGTTATTTGTGCACCCCTGCAGGGAAAAACTTTCTGAAAGCCGTATCCGCGGTTATGGACGACTTGGAGCACAGTTTCTCGATCATAGACAAGTATAACTAAAGTACCGCTTTTAATCTGACTAAGTAACTGACTAGTAAATAGTGCAACACTCATGGAATGGTTAATAAAACTGCCAACGGATGGGGGTTGTTCGTCCGCTTCCTCGTTGGTAAGAGAGGAGGAGGATGGATCTGTGGATATTACTGTTATAACTGTTGTCATTAATTCACGGACATCCGTCTATCTTTGGTTAGGCGGATGGTTAGCGAGTATCTATAGAACTGTTAGGATTTATCTTTTGCTGCAATTGCGTCACCCCAGGTTGTGTCCCCTTTAGAGGCATAAAGACTTGCTGAGTAGCCCTAGGGTCTCACACGATAAATTGTTTGATTCATATGAACAGGTACACTCACAAGATGGATACTGGGTGGAGGAGGCGGACGATGTGGGCAACGATCGTTCGTTGTAGAGATTCCGGGAACGAGGATCCGTGAGATCTGTGGGCGGGATGTGTTTTATTTATGGGGCATCTTATGCCGATTTGCTTCTTATCCGTACTCGGATCTTGTTTGTTATGGGGTAACCCTGGGGTTGGCCCGATCTTTCACGAATTCCACGAGAAACGAGGGGGAAAGAGGTGGTCGGTGGATGAAATCAAGGAAAGCGATGAAAACCACGAACACACACACACCAAAACACGATACACGCCTACTCCTCACGCCGGTGGCAACCGGTCCAACATAATCCCTAGGATCGGTGTTGGGCGAAGCTCGCTCTCCACGCCAACAACGGGGGATGAGGTGCTTGGTGAGACCTTGACGACTTGGGGGCGAGACACCGAGAACCCAAGGCCTTGTACAACTTGAACGCACTTAAGCAAGATCCAAGAGGGGGTGGATAATCCGGTGCTCCTTGGTAGGAGCATGAGACTAATAGATATAAGTCCTCAAAGGGTTTCCTTAATATCTATTATTATCCAAGTCTAAACGTTTACAATAGAGGGTGGGGGCTATATATAGTCCAGCCACAAAACAGGGGTAGTTTCGGAATGGAGAGATAAATGATAGGTTGGGTTACAAGGCACAGGGCCGAACTTAGGTGATCAGGGTCAGGCAGGACCGGTAGTACCGGTCCGGTAAACGGTAGTACCGGTGGTGACCGGTAGTACCGCTTCCGGAGCGGTAGTACCGCTTGAGGGCCTGGAGCTTCCGTCGGAGGCATCAGTGGCGAGCGGTAGGAGGAGGCGGTAGTACCGGCCACCGGTAGTACCGGTTACAGGACCGGTAGTACCGCTTGCGTCTGGGGCATGGGGTAGTGCTTCCTGTGGCGAGCGGTAGGAGGAGGCGGTAGGTCCGCTTGGAGCGGTAGTACCGGTCGTCCCCACCGGTAGTACCGCTTGCGTCTGGCAGCGACTGGTGGCTTCTTCGTACCTGATGATGCACAGAGTTTGCGTGTGAAGTAGCAAGCCATCCAAGGGGGTGTCGAAGTCACACAAGGAAAGGAGCGAGTTCACCTTAGTTTGAAGGAGCTTGGCTCGGGCACGAGTCATGGGTCCATCTGGGTAGCTCGTGGGAGTAGATGTAGTAGCGGTCGGAGGACGGGCTGCATCAGCTCCCCCCCCTTGGGAAAGAGTCGTCCTCGACTCGACAACCGTCACAACTTCCTCTTCGCCATGGTAGGGGGAGAGGTCCTTGACATTGAATGTCGAGCTCACAAGATACTTCGATGTTGGTATATCGATCACATAGGCGTTGTTGTTTATCCTTTTTAGCACCTTGAATGGTCCGTCGCCTCGTGGCTTTAGCTTGGAGTCGCGTTCCTTGGGGAAGCGGTCTTTACTCAAGTGTATCCATACAAGGTCGCCCTCATCAAAGATCATCTCTTTCTTGGTCTTGTTTAGCCTTGATGCTTGGCGAAGGACTTGTTGCTCGATAGTAGCTCGTGTGTCTTCATGGAGTTTCATCATTGCTTGGGCACGCTTGACAACGTCCATATTGGCACGTTCATGAAGTGGAAGTGGAAGGATATCGAGCGCGGTGAGAGGCTCGAACCCATAGACGATCATGAACGGGCTCCTCATGGTGGTGGAGTGCTTGGCGCGGTTGTAGGTGAACTCGGCGTGTGGAATGCATTCCTCCCAGTCTTTAAGGTTCTTCTTTATCAACACCCGGAGAAGTGTGCCAAGACTTCGATTGACTACCTCGGTTTGTCCATCGGTTTGAGGATGCGAGGCGGACGAGAAAAGGAGCTTGATGCCGAGCTTGGCCATGAGGGTCTTCCAGAAGTAGCTCATGAATTTTACGTCACGGTCGGAGACGATTGTTCGTGGCACGCCGTGTAGCCGAATTATTTCCCTGAAAAACAAATTTGCGACATGTGAAGCATCATCGGTCTTATGGCACGAAATGAAATGTGCCATTTTTGAAAAGCGATCCACGACTACAAATATGGAATCGTGACCATGTTTAGATCTAGGCAAGCCTAATACAAAGTCCATGCTAATGTCCGACCAAGGTGCATGAGGAATAGGCAATGGCATATAAAGACCAAAGGGGTTGGACTTAGACTTAGCTTGGATACAAGTAGTGCATCGTTGAACGTGGCGCTCCATGTTGTGCTTCATCTTTGGCCAAAAGTAGTGAGTGGAGAGCATGTCATATGTCTTGTCACGGCCAAAGTGACCCATAAGGCCTCCACCATGGGACTCTTGAAGAAGCAAAAGTTGGAGAGAGGATTTCGGAATGCAAAGCTTGTTTTGTTTGAAAAGAAAACCCTTGTGCAAATAGAAATCGTCAATCCCTTTGTCTATTGAACATTGTGCAAATATTGGTCCAAAGAAAGAATCGGACGCGTACAAAGATTTGATGTCCTCAAGACCCAAAACATTGACTTCGAGTCGTGTAAGAAGGCTTGTGGTTTTGGGAGACAAGGCGTCCGCCACCACATTTTCTTTGCCCTTCTTGTATTTTACAATGTAAGGAAAAGACTCCATAAACTCAACCCACTTTGCGTGCCTTTTACTCAAGTTGGCTTGGCCCTTAAGGTACTTCAACGACTCATGGTCGAAATGGATTATAAATTCTTTGGGCCAAAGATAGTGTTGCCACACTTGAAGAACACGAACCAAGGCAAAAAGTTCTTTGTCATAAATGGGATAATTGAGACGTGCGCCATCAAGTTTCTCACTATGGTAAGCAATAGGACGCCCATTTTGCATAAGGACGCCACCAATGCCAATACCACTAGCGTCACATTCAATCTCAAAGGTTTTTGTGAAATCCGGCAATGCAAGAAGTGGTGCTTCGGTGAGCCTCCTTTTGAGCTCATCAAAAGCCTTTTGTTGTGATTTTCCCCAAACGAACGTGACATTCTTCTTGGTCAATTCGTTGAGGGGGCAAGCAATTGTGGAAAAATCTTTCACAAAGCGACGGTAAAAGCCAGCCAACCCATGAAAACTACGAAGTTCACTAACATTTGTAGGGGTGGGCCAATCTCGTATGTCCTTGACTTTTGATACATCAACTTCAATGCCATTAGAAGACACGACAAAACCAAGGAAAATCAGCTTGTCTCTTGCAAAAGTGCACTTGGGGAGGTTAGCATAAAGCTTTTCATGACGAAGGATTTGTAAGACCTCCTTAACATGAGTAACATGCTCCTCTAGTGACTTGCTATAGACAAGAATGTCATCAAAGTAAACAACTACACTCTTTCCAATGAGTGACCGCAAAATATGGTTCATGAGGCGCATGAAGGTAGATGGGGCATTGGATAAGCCAAAAGGCATAACCAACCATTCATATAGACCAAGCTTGGTCTTGAAGGCGGTTTTCCACTCATCACCTTCAGCCATGCGAATTTGATGGTAGCCACTACGAAGATCAATTTTCGAAAATATAGTGGCTCCACATAACTCATCAAGCATGTCATCAAGACGCGGTATAGGATGTCGATAACGCACGGTGATAGCATTGATTGGACGACAGTCCATGCATAACCGCAACGTATCATCCGTTTTCGGGACTAGGATCACGGGAACCGCGCTTGGGCTAGTGCTTACTTGGATCAAACCTTTGGAGACGAGTTGGTTGATTTGACGCTCGATCTCCTTTGTCTCTTCCGGGTTTGTGCGATACGCAGCGCGGTTTGGTAGTGGTGCGCCGGGTATGAGGTCAATGCGGTGCTCGATTCCACGAAGAGGAGGAAGGCCATGAGGCAGCTCTTCGGGAAATACATCTTGGAATTCCTGCAAAACAGCCATCAAAGAAGGAGGAATATTTGTCAAGTCATTAGTTCCTTGCGCTAGTCCCTTGCATACGAGGACGTAGTGCAAGATGGATGGGTTGTTCCTCACTTCTCTCATATCACTTTTGGTGGCAAGAAGAACACTCTTAGTTTTTCCGCTCGAGTTTGGCTTGTAGCTCTCACTCACTATGGTGTGGTTCTCTCGCTCACCACTCTTCTCACACGGTGGTTTTGCGTATTGCGCCCTCGCTAAAGCCTTTGCATTGTCCCCAATTATTTGGCTAGGAGTCATTGGTTGCAACACACAAGTTTTATCAAGCCATTTGAAAGTGTAGGTGTTTGAGTGACCATTATGCAAAGCACACTTGTCATATTGCCACGGCCTTCCGAGCAACATGTGACAAACCGTCATTGGGACCACGTCACATTCCACCGTGTCCTTGTAGTGTCCAATGGAGAACGTCACCGAGACGCTGTGCTTGATCTTGACGGATCCTTGATCACTTAGCCATTGGATATGGTAGGGGTGTCTATGTGGGTGAAGGGTGAGGTTGAGTTTCTCATACAATTCCGTGCTTGCGAGGTTGTGGCAACTTCCTCCATCGATGACAACTTTGATGGACTTCCCATTGATGCTGGCACGAGTTTGGAAGATGTTCGAGCGTTGGTCGTCATTTTCATTGGCTTGGGTAGTCAAGACCCTTGTGACCACAAGCGATGGACTTGCGTCATGCTCACACACAAGAAGTTCTTGGTCCTCTTCCAAGTGTTGCCTTGCCATGGCTTCCTTGACCCTTGCATCAAACTCTTCTTCACTCAAGTATTCTTCATCGCCGTTGTCATGGATGAACAAAACTTTTTTGTTTCCACATGCATTGGACTTGTGCCCTTTGCCTCCACACTTGTAGCATTCACCATTGAATGGTTGATCATCGCGTGTTTGTTTGCCACTTGGGGGCTGTTTTCCTTGGGGAATAGTTGGCTTGAAGGGAAGCTTGGTTGTACTTGGGGAGCTTCCACTTGGTGTCGTTGGAGTAGTGGTTGGAGCTTGCTTGTATGTGAAGTACGTCTTTGGCTTGTTGAATTTGATGTCCTCTTGCACTTGACGTTCAACCTTTGATGCAATGTGCACAAGCTCAACCATGTTGTTGTACCTTTGGAACTCTGTGATGCGCTTGATAGGATGGTTCAAGCCATTGAGGAAGCGTGCCATTGTTTGCTCATCTCGCTCCTCAATGTTGGCACGGATCATGTTGAGCTCCATTTGCTTGAAATACTCTTCCACGGTCTTTGTTCCTTGACTAAGCGTTTGAAGCTTGTTGAAGAGGTCACGCGTGTAGTGCGAAGGAACAAAGCGGGATCTCATATGGGCCTTCATGTCTTGCCAAGTTGCAATTGGAGGCTCTTCTTTTGCTTCGCGAGCGAGTTGGACTTGTTCCCACCAAAGGTTGGCATACTCATCAAACTCGAGGGATGCCATGGCCATCATCTTCTCATTGCTATAGTTGTGCATGCGGAAGATCTTGTCGACCTTGAGTTCCCAAGAGAGATATTCTTCGGGCTCATTGGAACCGGTGAACTTTGGCATGGTGAATTTGAGCTTGCCGAAAGTTTCTTCTCCATTGCGGTTCCGGTTGCGGCGGTTGCCATGATTTTGGCGGTCATCATCATCATCATCCGAGCTCTCATGTCTTGCTTGGTGATTGTTTCGTTGCTCTTGCGGTTGTTGAGGTGCCTCGTTTGGTGGTGGAACTTGTTGTGGACGACGAGCTTGGGGAGCTTGCTCGTTTTGTTGTCGCGGTTGAGGACGAGGAGGAGGTTGATGGTCCTCACGACGAGCTTGGGGAGCTTGCTCTTGTTCTTGTCGTGGGTGATGTCGAGGAGCATTGTCGTGCGCCCTGTGGCGAGGAGGACGTCGAGCCACATGCGCGATGGGCTGCTCTTCTTCTTCTTGGAGTAGAGGAGTCTCGTCACGATCATCATGTTGGCGACGTGGACGTTCCGGTCGATGATGACGCCTTGGAGGATCTTCGAGTGCTTCTCGCCGACAATGATCTTGATCGTCCTCTTCGGATGCTTCACTTGTTGTTGAAGGAGCGTGTCGACGTCGATGGCCTTGGTGGTCCATGCGCGGTTGCTCTTGTTGAATCACAAGTGCCCTTGGTTTTGGCCGATTCGCTTCGCTCCTTGGAGGTCTTGCGGAGAGGTCACCATCGTAGCTTGACGTTGCGGCGTGACGCGGAGATGGTACCGCTTGCGAAGAGCTCATAGATTGAAAAAGGGTCCAGTCCGGTGCCTTGAAGCGTGACGGCGAGGTGCACTTGATTCACTTGGGGAGTGCCGAGATGAGCTTGATTCGCGCGAGCGTGTCCGTGCGAGTCCATCAATGATGTGTTGAAGCTTCTCATCCGTTGAGGCGAGTGCACGACCAAGAGCTTCATTTTGATGTCCGAGGTTGTGTTGCATGGCATGCATTTGTCCACGGACTTCTTCGAAGCGGTTGTCGATGTTTTTGAATTCCACACGGGCCTCGCTAAATTGTTCATCTTGGCGCCGCTCGAGAGCGTCACAACGATAGTTGAATTCTCCTCGGACCTTCCAATGGTCCCATCTTGTCATGAATTGGTTATCATCCTCCGGAGGTGGTGGTGGTTGGGATGGCTCTCCATGCCTGTCCATAATGCAAAGCCAACAAGGGTTGTATATGGAGAGAACGGGTGTGGAGAGTTAGCCTTTTACCTCACCTTGGAGATTATATCAAACCAATTGCCACACAAATGAGTGAAAAAGCATGCAAAGTAAAATGGCAAGAAACTCTCAAAGGCTTTTGGTGGAAGGTTAGGATTGTGGAAAAACCGAACGAAACGATCCAAGCAAAAGGTTATTGTCCTACGTGGTAAAGAACCAAAAATCAAAAGCAAAAGGATACGATCTACAAAAACACGGAAAACACACACGTGGAGAAAAATGGGGTTAGCACGACTATGAAAATGAGCACAAAAGGTCCTAACGAAGACTACGCTCGGTTGTCGTGCCAACACAAGGAGAGACCACAACTCGTTTGCCAAAAGAGTGTAAGCAATAGATTTGTGCACTTGCCTCGGTGCGCTCTTTCTTTTCTCTTGATGGCTTACAAGCTTGGTATACTCTTTGTATTGGGAGACTATGTATCTTACTATTCTATGTATCTTAGCTTGGTGCACAATGCTTAGACAAACACAAAATGAGTTGCTCTCATAGGATAGGTACACACAAAGGAAGATATGGGGCTGTCAAGGTGGTGCAAGTTATACCTTTGGTATCGTTGACGACTTGCAACCGAGTGTGGGTGGAAATGTTCGAGTGTCGTGGTGTCGTTGAGCGCGGAATGACTTTGATGCGGAAGCTGTTGTGAACAAATGGCGACAAAAACGCGAAACACGAACAAGCGAGGTGGAAAAGGTCAGCGAACGAAAACGAGGCGGCAACTGGCGAGGAAAAACAGCCAGGGTCCAGCGGTAGTACCGCTTGTGACAACCGGTAGTACCGGTGAGCGGTAGTACCGCTAGTACTACCGGTAGTACCGGTTACTTGCGGTAGTACCGCTTTCTCGGCCGGTAGTACCGCTTGGCACAGAACTGGAACGCGATGATCTTTCCAAGAACCTCAAATTCGTGGGAAAACTGACCGAACGGTTGGGCTAGAAACAACAGGGGCTATAGATCGACTCCCAAAGCAACAGATCTATGGACCAAAACCACGAAAAACTCACCAAATCCAGAGATCAATCCGAAGGCAAATTGGGGCTCTTTTTGGTAGGATTTTCGATTTTAAGACGGATAAAAGAAAAATTGGGGGGAAATTCGTGATCAACCGTGCTCTTGATACCAATATGTTATGGGGTAACCTTGGGTTGGCCCGATCTTTCACGAATTCCACGAGAAACGAGGGGGAAAGAGGTGGTCGGTGGATGAAATCGAGGAAAGCGATGAAAACCACGAACACACACACACCAAAACACGATACACGCCTACTCCTCACGCCGGTGGCAACCGGTCCAACATAATCCCTAGGATCGGTGTTGGGCGAAGCTCGCTCTCCACGCCAACAACGGGGGATGAGGTGCTTGGTGAGACCTTGACGACTTGGGGGCGAGACACCGAGAACCCAAGGCCTTGTACAACTTGAACACACTTAAGCAAGATCCAAGAGGGGGGTGGATAATCCGGTGCTCCTTGGTAGGAGCATGAGACCAATAGATATAAGTCCTCAAAGGGTTTCCTTAATATCTATTATTATCCAAGTCTAAACGTTTACAATAGAGGGTGGGGGCTATATATAGTCCAGCCACAAAACAGGGGTAGTTTCGGAATGGAGAGATAAATGATAGGTTGGGTTACAAGGCACAGGGCCGAACTTAGGTGATCAGGGTCAGGCAGGACCGGTAGTACCTGTCCGGTAAACGGTAGTACCGGTGGTGACCGGTAGTACCGCTTCCGGAGCGGTAGTACCGCTTGAGGGCCTGGAGCTTCCGTCGGAGGCATCAGTGGCGAGCGGTAGGAGGAGGCGGTAGTACCGGCTACCGGTAGTACCGGTTACAGGACCGGTAGTACCGCTTGCGTCTGGGGCATGGGGTAGTGCTTCCTGTGGCGAGCGGTAGGAGGAGGCGGTAGGTCCGCTTGGAGCGGTAGTACCGGTCGTCCCCACCGGTAGTACCGCTTGCGTCTGGCAGCGACTGGTGGCTTCTTCGTACCTGATGATGCACAGAGTTTGCATATGAAGTAGCAAGCCATCCAAGGGGGTGTCGAAGTCACACAAGGAAAGGAGCGAGTTCACCTTAGTTTGAAGGAGCTTGGCTCGGGCACGAGTCATGGGTCCATCTGGGTAGCTCGTGGGAGTAGATGTAGTAGCGGTCGGAGGACGGGCTGCATCATTGTTTGACGCTTCCGCCTGATACTCTGATGTTTGATGTATGAGGAGATATCCTAAACTATTATATCTATCTAGGACATTTGAATCTTGGCGTATGGCGTTGCTATATTTCCTTTCTTTTTAGATGGAATGGCTCTGATGTACTGTTGTATGGTGGCTTGCATACATACTCATTTGTGTATGTAGTTGATCCCTTCGCCTGCCGATTACGCCGCCCATTCTGGTCCCGATGAATTGGAAATGGTTGGGACGGCCGAAAGGTCTACCTGTGAGTGGCATTTGGGCCCCACCGTACTATTTCAACCATTTCCGCTCATCCAGGCTTGTAACTAGGAGCGTAATTCACCGAGGTAGTTACATAAGTCCAACTCGGTCGTGAATCAAAAGAAGAGCCCCCAATCTCAACTTGGCAAGATATGAAGGCTCATATGAGATCCCGCTTTGTTCCTTCACACTACACGCGTGACCTCTTCAACAAGCTTCAAACGCTTAGTCAAGGAACAAAGACCGTGGAAGAGTACTTCAAGCAAATGGAGCTCAACATGATCCGTGCCAACATTGAAGAGCGTGATGAGAAAACAATGGCACGTTTCCTCAATGGCTTGAACCATCCTATCAAGCGCATCACCGAGTTCCAACGGTACAACAACACGGTTGAGCTTGTGCACATTGCATCAAAGGCCGAACGTCAAGTGCAAGAGGACATCAAGTTCAACAAGCCAAAGACATACTTCACATACAAGAAAGCTCCAACCACTACTCCGACAACACCAAGCGGAAGCTCCTCAAATACCACCAAGCTTCCCTTCAAGCCAACACTTCCTCAAGGAAAACCGCCCCCAAGTGGCAAATACGCAAGAGATGAACAACCATTCAATGGTGAGTGCTACAAGTGTGGAGGCAAAGGACACAAGTCGGCCGCATGTGGGAACAAGAAAGTTTTGTTCATCCATGATAACGGCGATGAAGAATACTTGAGTGAAGATGAGTTTGATGGAAGGGTCAAGGAAGCCATGGCAAGGCAACATTTGGAAGAGGACCAAGAGCTACTCATGAGTGAGCATGACGCAAGTCCATCGCTTGTGGTCACAAGGTTCTTAACTACTCAAGCCAATGAGAATGAAGACCAACGATCAAACATCTTCCAAACTCGTGCCGGTATTAATGGGAGGTCCATCAAAGTTGTCATCGATGGAGGGAGTTGCCACAATCTTGCAAGCACGGAATTGTGTGAGAAACTCAACCTCACCCTCCATCCGCATAAACACCCCTACCATATCCAATGGCTAAGTGACCAAGGATCCGTCAAGATCAAGAACACCGTCTCGGTAACGTTCTCAATTGGGCCTACAAGGACACGGTGGAATGTGACGTGGTCCCAAAGACGGTTTGCCATATGTTGCTCGGAAGGCCGTGGCAATATGACAAGCATGCTTTGCATGATGGTTACTCAAACACTTATACCTTCAAATGGCTTGATAAAACTTGTGTGTTGCAACCAATGACTCCTAGCCAAATAATTGCGGATAATGCAAAGGCTTTAGCGAGGGCGCAATACACAAAAACATCTAGTGAGAAGAGTGGTGAGCGAGAGAACCACACTATAGTGAGTGAGTGCCACAAGCCAAACTCGAGTGGAAAAACTAAGAGTGTTCTCCTTGCCACCAAAAGTGAGATGAGAGAAGTGCGGAACAACCCATCCATTTTGCACTATGTCCTTGTATGCAAGGGACTAGCGCAAGGAACTAATGACTTGACAAATGTTCCTCCTTCTTTGATGGCTGTTTCGCAGGAATTCCGAGATGTATTTCCCGAAGAGCTTCCTCATGGACTACCTCCTCTTCGTGGAATCGAGCACCGCATCGACCTCATACCCGGCGCCCCACTCCCAAACCACGCCGCGTATCGCACGAACCCAGAAGAGACGAAGGAGATAGAACGACAAATTAACCAACTCGTCTCCAAAGGTTTGATCCAAGTAAGCACTAGCCCAAGCGCGGTCCCCGTGATTCTAGTTCCAAAAACGGCTGATACGTTACGGTTATGCATGGACTGCCGTCCAATCAATGCTATCACCGTGCGTTATCGACATCCTATACCGTGTCTTGATGACATGCTTGATGAGTTATGTGGAGCCACTATATTTTCGAAAATTGATCTTCGTAGTGGTTACCATCAAATTCGCATGGCCGAAGGTGATGAGTGGAAAACCGCCTTCAAGACCAAGCTTGGTCTCTATGAATGGTTGGTTATGCCTTTTGGCTTATCTAATGCCCCATCTACCTTCATGCGCCTCATGAACCATATTTTGCGATCTCTCATTGGGAAGAGTGTAGTTGTTTACTTTGATGACATCCTTGTCTATAGCAAGTCACTAGAGGAGCATGTTACTCATCTTAAGGAGGTCCTTCAAATCCTTCGTCATGAAAAGCTTTATGCTAATCTCCCAAAGTGCACTTTTGCAAAAGACAAGCTGATTTTCCTTGGTTTTGTTGTGTCTTCCAATGGCATTGACGTTGATGTCTCAAAAGTCAAGGACATACGAGATTGGCCCATCCCTACAAATGTTAGTGAACTTCATAGTTTTCATGGGTTGGCTGGCTTTTACCGTCGCTTTGTGAAAGACTTTTCTACCATTGCTTTCCCCCTCAACGAATTGACCAAGAAAAATGTCACGTTCGTTTGGGGAAAAGCACAACAAAAGGCTTTTGATGAGCTTAAAAAGAGGCTCACCGAAGCACCACTTCTTGCATTACCGGATTTCACAAAAACCTTTGAGATTGAATGTGACGCTAGTGGTATTGGCATTGGTGGCGTCCTTACGCAAAATGGGCGTCCTATTGCTTACCATAGTGAGAAACTTGATGGCGCACGCCTCAACTATCCCATTTATGACAAAGAACTTTTTGCCTTGGTTCGAGTTCTTCAAGTGTGGCAACACTATCTTTGGCCCAAAGAATTTATCATCCATTCCGACCATGAGTCATTGAAGTATCTTAAGGGCCAAGCCAACTTGAGTAAAAGGCACGCAAAATGGGTTGAGTTCATGGAGTCTTTTCCTTACATTGTCAAATACAAGAAGGGCAAAGAAAATGTGGTAGCGGACGCCTTGTCTCGCAAAAACACAAGCCTTCTTACACGACTCGAAGTAAATGTCTTGGGTCTTGATGACATCAAATATTTGTACGCGCCCGACCCTTTCTTTGGACCAATTGTTGCAACATGTTCAATAGACAAAGGGATTGATGATTTATATTTGCATGAGGGTTTTGTTTTCAAACAAAACAAGCTTTGCATTCCGAAATCGTCTCTCCAACTTTTGCTTCTTCAAGAGTCCCATGGTGGAGGCCTTATAGGTCACTTTGGCCGTGACAAGACTTATGACATGCTCTCCACTCACTACTTTTGGCCAAAGATGAAGCGCGACGTGGAGCGCCACGTCCAACGATGCACTACATGTATCCAAGCTAAGTCTAAGTCCAACCCCTTTGGTCTTTATATGCCATTGCCTATTCCTCATGCACCTTGGTCGGATATTAGCATGGACTTTGTGTTAGGCTTGCCTAGATCTAAACATGGTCACGATTCTATATTTGTAGTAGTGGATCGATTTTCAAAAATGGCACATTTCATTCCATGCCATAAGACCGATGATGCTTCACATGTAGCAAATTTGTTTTTCAGGGAAATAATTCGGCTACACTGTGTACCAAGAAACAATCGTCTCCGACCGCGACGTAAAATTCATGAGCTACTTCTGGAAGACTCTCATGGCCAAGCTCGGCATCAAGCTCCTCTTCTCGTCCGCCTCGCATCCTCAAACCGATGGACAAACCGAGGTCGTCAATCGAAGTCTTGGCACACTCCTCCGGGTGTTGATAAAGAAGAACCTTAAAGACTGGGAGGAATGTATTCCACACGCCGAGTTCGCCTACAACCGCGCCAAGCACTCCACTACCATGAGGAGCCCGTTCATGATCGTCTATGGCTTCGAGCCCCTCACCGCGCTCGATATCCTTCCACTACCTCTTCATGAACGTGCCAATATGGACGTGGTCAAGCGTGCCCAAACAATGAAGAAACTCCATGAAGACACAAGAGCTACGATCGAGAAACAAGTCCTTCGCCAAGCATCAAGGCTAAACAAGAACAAGAAAGAAATGATCTTCGAAGAAGGCGACCTTGTGTGGATACACTTGAGTAAAGACCGCTTCCCCAAGGACCGCGACTCCAAACTCAAGCGAAGAGGTGATGGACCGTTCAAAGTGCTAAAGAGGATCAACAACAACGCCTACATCATAGATATCCCAACATCCAAGTATCTTGTGAGCCCGACATTCAATGTCAAGGGCCTATCACCCTACCATGGCGAAGATGAAGTTGAGAAGGTTGAAGAGTCGAGGACGACTCTTTCCCAAGGGGGGGAGCTGATGCAGCCCGTCCTACGGACGCACCTCCATCTACAACACCTAGTCCCCCAAGTGGACCAATGACTCGCGCCCGTGCCAAGCTCCTACAAGCCAAGGTTAACTCGCTCCTTTCCTCATGTGATTTTGGTCTACCTTTGGATGGCTTGCTACTTCATGCATCTACGTTGTGTATCCTCAGATATGAAGCAACATCACCACACCAAGCCACCAAGTAAGCAGCACCAGGAGAAGAAGCTTCTGGAGCTCTGCACACCGGAGTCTCCGGTCTCCTACACCGGAGTCTCCGGACCTTCCTCCGGTCCAGACCGGAGACCCAAGCCCGGGACAACCAGAAGCCCCCTCCGGAGACGGGTCCGGAGATTGACCGGAGTCTCCGGTCC
Organism: Avena atlantica; assembly: GCA_910589765.1. Taxonomy (NCBI): domain Eukaryota; kingdom Viridiplantae; phylum Streptophyta; class Magnoliopsida; order Poales; family Poaceae; genus Avena; species Avena atlantica. The sequence continues at coordinate 277,589,789 of OU342737.1, read as the reverse complement.
AGACCGGAGTCTCCGGACTGATCGACGGCAGGGATGTTAAAGCCTTTTGGGCCTGGCCCATGTAACCCCCAATTTTGCCCAAACTTCCAGTTTTATTCCAGAACTACCCCTGTTTATGTGGTTGGCCTATATATAGGCCCACCCCTCATATGTAAACCCTAGACTTGGATAATGATAGATTAAGACACCCCTTTGAGGATCTTTTAATCTATTGGTCTCATGCTCCTACCAAGGAGCACCTATTGTCCACCCTCCTCTTGGATCTTGCCTAGTGCGTTCAAGTTGTACAAGGCCTTGGGTTCTCGGTTTCTCGCCCCCAAGTCGTCAAGGACTCACCAAGAACCTCGTCCCCCGTTGTTGGCGTAGAGAGAGCTTCGCCCAACACCGATCCTAGAGATTATGTTGGACCGGTTGCCACCGGCGTGAGATATCGCCGTGTATCGTGGTTTGCGTGCGTGTGTTCGTGGTTTTCATCCCTTCTTCCCCCGTCCACCGCTTTCCCCTCTTTTCCCGTGGAATTTCGTGAAAGATCGGGCCACCCCAAGGGGATACCCCATAACAACCGGAGTCTCCGGCCTGCGCGCCTCCAGCTGGGCCTTCGGCCCATGTACCCCTCTAGCTCGTCCAACCCTAGTTTTATCCCTAAACTACCCCTGATTATGTCCCTAGGTATAGATGATAGACTAAAGAAAACCCCCATTGTGGAATCTCTAGTTTTCCCTCATACCCTTTACCAAGGGGACCGACTATCGTCACCAACCTCGATTGGACTTTTCATCACGCATCCATCGTTGAACAAGGCCTTGGAGTTCATTGTCCCCTCTCCAAGTTGCCAAGACCCTCCCCAAGGTGTTCTTCCCTCTCCGATGTGGATTTGAGGGAGCACGTTGACCGATCTTTCCTTGCGAGGATTCTATCAGACCGGTGGCTGCTGTTCGGGAGCAATCGGCCTTGTATTGTGTGAGTTTTGCGTGTGTTCATCGTGTTCTTCGCGAGGTGTGTGTTTGCTTTCGCTACCTTCTCCCTTTCCCCTCGCTTTCCCATCGATTTGACCACAAGATCTGTGAAGATCGGGCCACCCAAGAGGTTAACCCCTCCATCATCTGGTATCAGCAACTTTTGGTTGCCACGGATTTCTCATCGATTTGGTCTTTTCCCCATAAATTCGAAAATTCCACAAAAACAGCCCCATTTCGTGTTTTGTATCGATATGTGATTTGAGTGATTTTTGGTTGGTTTTGATCTATGGATTACTTGCTAAATTTGTTGATCTACCTTCCCCTGTGTTCCCATGGCCTACTTCCTTGGTTTTCCCCATCAATCTGAGGTTTTGGTTCGAGTTTTTCCGCCCAAAACGCGCCCCGTTCGAGTTCTGGACGTCCTGGAATCTCCCGGACCGGAGTCTCCGGCCTAGACCGGAGTCTCCAGACTTTTTGAGCTCCAGACCGGAGTCTCCGGACCTCCAGACCGGAGTCTCCGCCCCTTCCTGCAGACAGAAAAACTGCAGCACGGTTTTGAGCATAACTTTTGCATTTCAACTCGGATTTTGGTGTTCTTTAGCTCGTTTCTAAGAGTAGAAGGAGCTCTACATCATCATCCACGTTGTTTATGCTATCTACTCAATCCAAATTCCGTGAGCAAGGCGGAATCCACCAATAAATGGTGAAGATCGTCGATGAAAGGTATAAACATTCCGTGACTTTTCCCCACTTGCATTCCTTTGTGAACCCCACTATCTTTGTGAGCAACAAACACCTATTGAGACTAGTTCCTCTTATGATTGCTTGGGCTATGCACATTTGATACCTTGTAGATTCCGAGAAAACGTTGTGAGCGCTATCTCATATAGTTATCTTGTATAGTTGTTGGCAAAAGGAAGAGGCAAGTGAAATAGAAAAGAAAAAAAGAGAAAAAAAGAGAAAAAGATAAAAAGAAAGAAATATACATGTGCCTCATAGAATAGGAAGCGCAAGCTCGATGAACATCATATAGGTGGTACTTATTGTGCATATCTTGTAGCCCACCAATTAATTGCAATCGAACTAGCGTCTCTCCTTGTACTTGTGTGACATGAGCTTATAGTCTTCGCTAGGTAATCATTTGGTTCTTAGCTCACTTTCTCCATCGCACAAGTCCCATTTATCCAACCGCGTGTGTTTCCTTATACATATTTCCTATCTTGTGGATTGACTTGTTTTGCTTTGTGATCATTGTGGTTCTTTACTTGCCATTACAACATCTTGATTTCGGATTGGTTCTTCACATGCCACTTTCCATACCTATCCACCATAGGCCTTGTGTGTGTGTTTTTTGGTTAATAGTTGGTTTTGGTGTTTCGCGTGAACTTCACTTTGCTTGGTTTATTGCTCTCAAGTGTGGCCACTTGCACGATACGATCTTCCAAGGTAAAGTAAGGTTTGACGTTGTATCCCTAACTCCCACTACCACTTCCATATACACCGCTTGGTCTTGTGCATCATGTCTAGGGACTCCGGAACCGAGAATGATATCTATGAAGAATCCATGATGAGCCACCATGACTACGACTCCACAAGTATAGAGGACATGACGGAGCACAACACCGACAATGGCTCCGCATGCTTTGAGGACCTAGAGCACTACACCGACAACGGCTCCACATGGATGGAAGACTTGGAGCTCTACATCGACAATGGCTCCTCATGCATGGAGAATATGGAGCACTACGCCGACAATCGCTCCACATGCTTGGGTGATATGGAGTACTACACCAATAATTACTCCCCAAGCATGGACGACTTCGAGTGCGACATCGACGATGCGTCGCCAAGCATGGAGGACACGGAGAACTTCATCGACTTTGATGGCTCCTCCATGAGCCATGAAGAATTCCTCCACCGTGTGGATATGGAAGCCTACTACGCCAAGCAAGCGGAGGCGCATCATCAAGATCCCATGACCTTCAAGGCCAAGCATGCCACACCAAAGGGCACCACCTACTTCGATGATCCACCTCCAAGGCGACAAGCGCCACCACCTCCAAGGCGTCAAGCGCCACCATCGACAAGGCATCAAGTGCCACCACCTAGATGGCGTCAAGCTCCACCATCTCCAAGGCACCAAGCTCCATCACCTCCAAGGCGCCAAGATCCACGTCCTATTCAAACAAGAGTGGCGTCAAAACATCATATACATCAAGAGGCACCAAGAAACAAGAATCTTCATTGAAAAACATCCTCCCATGAGCATCACCACCATAAAGAGGATACAAGACATCGTCAAAGGCATCTTTGCCACCAAGACGAAGAATTCTTGATGAGCACCAACCATAATTCTCAAGCAAGATCAAGAAGGCACCACAAGCACAAGAAGAGTGCCAAGGCAAATGATCATCGTCGCGAGCATCATGTGGATGACCAAGTGCTTCACCAACATCAACCATCGTCAAGGCACGCCAATGACCTCCGTCGACACCATCATAGGGCACCTTCAACTACTCGTGCCACCACCACAATCGCACCAAGAGCAAGCCTTCCTCCACGCCATCAAGCTTCAACGCCTACGCTTGACTTCCACGACCTCGCGAATGAAAAAAAATGTAGACCTCTACTTCGCCAAGTTGGATAGCATGAGCCTACCTCCACCACTACTACGAGATGTCCACAAAAAGGTCGAGCATGGTATTTTCCCTTCGACCATGGAGGAGTGCGATGATGCCCATCTTATGGCATCCAACCTTGAAGGCGACAAGGTCAAGAATGGTGAGCATGGGATTTTCCCTTTACCAAAGGAGGCGCATGGAGTTGAGGAACCCGAGCCTACCCCTATATGCTTGAGTGATGATGTGGTACCAATCCCATGTGAGTATGAGAGCCACTTAGCCCACTTGAGTGAGAACAAGAGTGAGATGAGTGACTCCACCTTATGTGAGATTGAGTGCTTCCACTTGGAGGGCATGAGCGATACACATAGTGAGTTCTCTTGTGTTGTGCTAGGTTCCATGGATGAAGACGCGCCAAGCCATGAAGCAATGATGCCTCGAATGGAGAAGATGTACATGGTGGATGAAGAGGATGCTACGCCATGGCTACATCAAGAAGACGAAGTGGTCCACAAGGAGGCCACTACTTCCACAACACCCACTGCATATGAGAGGTATGACCAAGGTAACAATAAGGGTGTTGATGATGCCATGATCCCACTAGTGGACATGATGAGTTGTGAGGATATGCATGCTATGGATGATACTTATGACATTACATATGCTTCACTCATATTCCCATGTGATGATTTGTCCTTGCATAATATTGATCATGTGGAATTGTTTGAGTGCAATAACATTGCCATAAACATGCCATGCTATGCATCTTGTGTGTATCCTCCAATTGCTTCGGACATCCGTTGTCATGCTAGTCATTCAATTTCTCCCATTGCTTGCAATAAGATGAATGCTTGCTATTTCACTTGTTTTTCTTGCAACAATATTGACCACATGCGTTATAATGAGATGGCCCCCATAGCTTTCTCAATTTTTGGAAATTTTGATGATTGCCATGATAAGCATGTTCCCCACTTGCATACTCACCATGCATCAATTTCATACTTGATTGACATTAATGGTGATGTGCACAAGAAGAGATACGTCATGATGGATGATGTGTATCTCTACCATGCACACACGTTCTTCCTTTTGTGTATGATGTGTGTAGGTACCCGCACTATCATGTCAACCTCGGTTGAGCATGAGTTGACAAAAATAGCTCTTGAGAGCATCCCACAAGTGCGTTCAAGATCAAACCCAACTCTGATACCTTTTGCATGCTTTGCATCTTTCATGTTGGCAAATTGCTCTTTCCTATGGTTTGATTGCAAGCATGTTGATGGTATTATCTCTTCTTGTGACATTCATGTTTCTTTGCTATTGGATATTGATGCTTTGTGTGTTGCAACAAAAATGTTGAACAATTTACCTTTCCGATGTTTTGTGTGCAACCATAATGCCATTAAGAGCATGTATTGTCAGGAGAGTTTCCAAGAATCTTGTCTTGTTGTTGCAACAAACATAAGGACCACTTGCTCTTTCATTTGGTTTGTTTGCAAACATGCCGTTTTTGCTTCCACTTGGGATACCCATACTCCCATGAAATTTGCTTTTGATGATTTGTGTGTGACGTCCAACATGTTGAACAATTTCTCTTTCCAATGGTTGGTTTGCACACATAATGATGTTTCTTTGGACATTCTTCCTTGTGTGTTTTTGCCAAATTCTCCTATTCTTGCATCAAAGATGTTGTTTGAAATTTGGATCCAATGCTTTGAGTGCCCCACTACTACCTTATATGGAGTTTTTGAGTTTCCACATTTGGATGATGTTCAAATGATTTCCATGCACTTTGACCTTGCATATGCATTCTGTTATGGGGTAACCCCTTGGGGTGGCCCGATCTTTCACGAATCTTCACGGGGATCGAGGGAAAAGCGGTGAAGGGGAAGAGGGGACGAAATCCACAAACACATGCACACTAAGATCCCGATGAACTCAGGCACACAAATCACGATACACGCCGATAACTCACATCGGTGGCAACCGGTCCAACATAATCTCTAGGATCGGTGTTGGGCGAAGCTCTCTCTCCACGCCAACAACGGGGGACGAGGTGCCTGGTGAGACCTTGACGACTTGGGGGCGAGAAACCGAGAACCCAAGGCCTTGTACAACTTGAACGCACTAGGCAAGATCCAAGAGGTTGTGGATAATAGGGTACCCCTTGGTAGGAGCATGAGACCAATAGATGAAAGATCCTCAAAGGGGTGTCCTCAATCTATTATTATCCAAGTCTAGGGTTTACAATGGAGGGTGGGGGCTATATATAGGCCAGCCACATAAACAGGGGTAGTTTAGGAACGAAATGGGAAAATATAGAGAGGGGTACAGGGCGCTGGGCCGAACTAATGCGATCGGTTCAGTTAAGGCCGGTAGTACCGGTCGGGCAACCGGTAGTACCGGTCGCAGCCGGTAGTACCGCTCTGGTGGCGGTAGTACCGCGGGCGGTCCTGGAGCTTCCGTCGGAGTCGCCAGTAGCGAGCGGTAATACCGCTCACCGGTACTACCGGTTCCCGGACCGGTAGTACCGCAGGCGTCTGGGCCTTGGTTGGGTTCCTCTTGGATCGTCCGGTAGCTGGGGCCGGTTGTGCCGCTTGAACCGGTAGTACCGGCCGTAGGGTCCGGTAGTACCGCTGGAGTCTGGCGGCGATTGGTCGCTTCCGCTCCGGTTTCTCTGTTCCATGGGTCTGATGTGGACATCCCTTCTATTGATACAACCGTGGAACCAATAACAACACACATACAAGGACCCATCACAAGATCTTGTGCCAAACAACTTAACTATCATGTACTTTCATTTCTTGGAACTATTCCTCACATACATGAGAATATGATGCTGCCTAAATCAGATGTATTTCTTACTCTTAGGAATGATGGACCAAGCATGGATGAGAGGGACAAGCATTGGAGCATGGCCATGCATGGAGATGGCAGCAAGCATGTGATGCTCCAAGAGAAGGCCACAGATGAAGATTTCAGAACTTTGAGGCCACCATAATGAAGAAAGAAGGCTTGGACGAAATATTCAAGATCAATACTTCACGAATTCGTCCATAGCTTAATATGGTGCTGCGACACCTTTATTTTGGGCCAGGCCCGTGTAATTTTCGCAGGATTTTAATTAGCCACTTTTTAGAGTCCGTATTTGAGGGGAAAAGGACTTCTAGAGTTGGATTCGGCCACCACTTCCATGGCTGGCCGAAACCCCACTTTTTCGCCCTTAAATACTCCCCATAGCCGTCCCCCTAGACTCGGATTTTGTTTAGACATTAAGTTAGCCATAGTCGCAACTTCGGCAAGGCTCGAGCGTCACAGAGGCCTCTTGTACTTCGCACCTATTCAGGATCCCACCTCTTCAATAAAGCTTTCCTCTTAATCCGCAATATCTTGATTGCAATATTGGTTCTTACTTGTTCTCGATTTTAGGTAGGAATTAAGACCCTCGCTGGTCAGGCTGATCGTGTTCCCGCAGGATCGGTAACCTCCAGGAGATTGGCCTAGCGATTGCATTGGCGCTCGCGCTCGCACGTGTAGTCGGATCGTCAAGCCCGAACTCCACCAAATCGATTATCTTCATCTCATCGAAAGATCGGACACCTTTGCTCTATCAAGTGGTATCAGATTTTAGGTTGCTCGGTGATATTTCCCTGTTTTCGTAGATTAGATCTGTTTTTACCTATAACCCACGAAAAAGCCAAAAACACAGTTAGATTTTAGATCCATCCCATAACCAATCTATGCCTCGCATTATCTTTTCAGTTTTTGTATTGTTGAATTTGTGTCTACATCGTCGCGTTGAGTTGCTGGTCTTAGTGTCTCGTCACTTAGAGCTTCGAGTTCTGATCATAGTAGTCACCGCCACACTCGCCGATCACCGCCACCATATTCCGCCACCATATTCCGCCGCCATATACCCAGCCACCATAAACCCTAAACACTCCGCCACCGCCTTCCTACCGCGACACGGATCCGAACACCTATCCTGCCTGGCACGAGTCCGAGTTGAGTTATTGTTTCCTAGTTATTTCTTTTTTACTTTCCTTCTTTGTTGTTTCCGTGTTCAGCTAAAGTCTGAGTCGAGCTCCGAGTTCGGTTCTAAGTCCAAAAGGAGAGCAAAAAAAAATCGGCCGTTATAGCGATATTTTTTTGGCGCCTGCGCTTTCCGGAGCAAAATAAAATATTTCAAAAAAAATTTTTTTGGGGCTAACCTATTTTTAGACCCCGTAGATCAGTTCTAGACACTCGCCATCATAGTGTTTTTCCACCTCTCGGTTCGCTTTTCAGGGTGCCATATCATCATACATTGCTTGTTGTGTCGCGTCGTGACATCGTTGGTGATCTAGGCTCGCGTCTCTAGTATGGTCTAGCCTAGGACCAGCACAGTACCGTCGTTGAGCATTCTTTCAACTTTTGCATTGCTGTTTTGATAATTGCTAACCCCCTTTGCTAAGCCTTCCCAGAGCTCCACAGATATTCTCCACGTGCGGTGTTTCGACTCCTGGTAATCGCTTGGTTCAATCTCTGGACCCACTGATCCTCACGGTTGCACCTCGCATTTTCCTGTTGTTTGGTAAGAACTTGTAAGAGCTTTGTATATTGCTTGACGGATTACGCGTGACTTCCACCATCTTTCCGTAGTATATACCTGTGCTTTTTAAGGACTAACCATGACAGATACTTCACGGAACCCTGCCACAATGACGAACGAAGAACTACATGCCCACTTCTCCGCGCTCTTGGTCAGTCGCGCTGAAGACGTGGATACGCGCCTAGGGGAGTTTGACACCAAGCTCACCAACGCCGTGGACAAGATCGATGGACTCGAGAAATCCTTCAACGCCAAGCTTGACGTTCGGTTCAAGGAGCTTTTGAACAGATTGCCCGCCCCCGCACTCGCACCCACACATGGCGCAAGGCGCATTCCGATCACGGGTCGGACTGCTGGTTCGGCTGCCGCCGCACCCCCGGCGGCTACCGCTGCGGCTGACGCACCTCAGACTTCCGCCGCGGCTGCTACTGCGACATTGGGGACAGACGACGGGTACTACTACGACCCCGACGACGACGATCTGTTTGACAAGGAGGTTGAACAACCTCCACAGGTACCTGCTGGCCGTCCCCGACATTACTACCGCAACGCTCGACCACCGGTACGTGATGATGATCATATTGCAAAGCTTAAATTAAATATTCCATCTTTTGAGGGTAAATATAATCCTGATGCATATCTTACATGGGAGATGGAAGTAGAACAATGTTTTGCATGCTTAAAATATCCTGAGAATATGCGTGTTAGTGCTGCTACATGTGAATTTACTAAATTTGCTTCCCTTTGGTGGTCTGAGTATTGTCGTTTAAATCCTACTACTATTCCTAGTACTTGGACTGCTTTAAAAACTGCTATGCGTGTTCGTTTTGTACCTCCCACTTATCAACGTGATTTACTAAAGAATCTGACACGTTTAGAGCAAGGGAAAAATTCTGTAGAAGAGTATTAAACAAGGACCTCTCCATGCATGGCCATGCTCCAATGCTTGTCCCTCTCATCCATGCTTGGTCCATCATTCCTAAGAGTAAGAAATACATCTGATTTAGGCAGCATCATATTCTCATGTATGTGAGGAATAGTTCCAAGAAACGGAAGTACCTGATAGTTAAGTTGTTTGGCACGAGATCTTGTGATGGGTCCTTGTATGTGTGTTGCTGTAGGTACACCAGTTGTATCAATAGTAGGGATGTCCACATCATGCCCCCCTTCTTGAACTGAAGTCGTCCTCGACGTAATCTCATCTTCCTCACCAAAGTAAGGCTTCAAATCCGCAATGTTAAACGTAGGACTAACCGTACCAAATTCTGCAGGCAACTCAAGTTTATATGCATTATCATTTATTTTCTCTAACACCTTAAAGGGGCCAGCAGCACGTGGCATTAACTTAGACTTGCGTAAATCAGGAAAACGATCTTTACGCAAATTGTTACGGGGTAACCCCTTGGGGTGGCCCGACCTTTCACGAATCTCCGCGGGATCGAGGGGAAAGCGGTGGAAGGGGAAGAGGGGACAAAATCCATGAACACACGCACGCAAAGATCCCGATGAACTCACGCACACAAATCACGATACACGCCGATATCTCACGCCGGTGGCAACCGGTCCAACATAATCTCTAGGATCGGTGTTGGGCGAAGCTCGCTCTCCACGCGAACAACGGGGGACGAGGTGCTTGGTGAGACTTTGACGACTTGGGGGCGAGAAACCGAGAACCCAAGGCCTTGTACAACTTGAACGCACTAGGCAAGATCCAAGAGGAGGGTGGACAATAGGTGCTCCTAGGTAGGAGCATGAGACCAATAGATTAAAAGATCCTCAAGGGGTGTCTTAATCTATCATTATCCAAGTCTAGGGTTTACATATGAGGGGGTGGGGCTATATATAGGACAACCACGTAAACAGGGGTAGTTCTGGAATAAAACTGGAAGTTTGGGGCGAAATTGGGGGTTACATGGGCCTGGCCCAAAAGGCTTTAACATGCCTGGCGACGGTGAGTCCGGAGACTCCGGTCTGGGGTCCGGAGACTCCGGTCTGGACCGGAGACTCCGGTCAATCTCCGGACCCGTCTCCGGAGGGGGCTTCTGGCTGTCCCGGGCTTGGGTCTCCGATCTGGACCGGAGGAAGGTCCGGAGACTCCGGTGTAGGAGACCGGAGACTCCGGTCTACACCGGAGATTCCGGTGTGCAGCGCTCCAGCAGCTCCTTCTCCTGGTCCTGCTTCCTTGGTGGCTTGGTGTGGTGGTGTTGCTTCGTATCTGAGGATACACAACATAGATGCATGAAGTAGCAAGCCATCCAAAGGTAGACCAAAATCACATGAGGAAAGGAGCGAGTTAACCTTGGCTTGTAGGAGCTTGGCACGGGCGCGAGTCATTGGTCCACTTGGGGGACTAGGTGTTGTAGATGGAGGTGCGTCCGTAGGACGGGCTGCATCAGCTCCCCCCCCTTGGGAAAGAGTCATCCTCAACTCTTCAACCTTCTCAACTTGATCTTCGCCATGGTAGGGTGATAGGTCCTTGACATTGAATGTCGGGCTCACACGATACTTGGATGTTGGGATATCTATGATCTAGGCGTTGTCGTTGACCCTCTTTAGCACTTTGAACGGTCCATCACCTCTTGGCTTGAGTTTGGAGTTGCGGTCCTTGGGGAAGCGGTCTTTACTCAAGTGTATCCACACAAGGTCGCCTTCTTCAAAGATCACCTCTTTCTTGTTCTTGTTTAGTCTTGATGCTTGGCGAAGGACTTGTTTCTCGATCGTGGCTCTTGTGTCTTCATGGAGTTTCTTCATTGTTTGGGCACGCTTGTCCACGTCCATATTGGCACGTTCATGAAGAGGAAGTGGTAGGATATCGAGCGCGGTGAGGGGCTCGCAGCCATAGACGATCATGAACGGGCTCCTCATGGTGGTGGAGTGCTTGGCGCGGTTGTAGGCGAACTCGGCATGTGGGATACATTCCTCCCAGTCTTTAAGGTTCTTCTTTATCAACACCCGGAGGAGTGTGCCAAGACTTCGATTGACGACCTCGGTTTGTCCATCGGTTTGAGGCTGCGAGGCGGACGAGAAGAGGAGCTTGATGCCGAGCTTGGCCATGAGAGTCTTCCAGAAGTAGCTCATGAATTTTACGTCGTGGTCAGAGACGATTGTTCTTGGTACACCGTGTAGCCGAATTATTTCCCTGAAAAACAAATTTGCTACATGTGAAGCATCATCGGTCTTATGGCACGGAATGAAGTGTGCCATTTTTGAAAAGCGATCCACTACTACAAATATAGAATCATGACCATGTTTGGATCTAGGCAAGCCTAACACAAAGTCCATGCTAATGTCCGACCAAGGTGCATGAGGGATAGGCAATGGCATATAAAGACCAAAGGGATTGGACTTAGACTTAGCTTGGATACATGTAGTGCATCGTTGAACGTGGCGCTCCACGTCGCGCTTCATCTTTGGCCAAAAGTAGTGAGTGGAGAGCATGTCATAAGTCTTGTCACGGCCAAAGTGACCCATAAGGCCTCCACCATGGGACTCTTGAAGAAGCAAAAGTTGGAGAGACGATTTCGGAATGCAAAGCTTGTTTTGTTTGAAAAGAAAACCCTTATGCAAATAGAAATCATCAATCCCTTTGTCTATTGAACATGTTGCAAAAATTGGTCCAAAGAAAGGGTCGAACGCGTACAAAGATTTGATGTCATCAAGACCCAAGACATTTACTTCGAGTCGTGTAAGAAGGCTTGTGTTTTTGCGAGACAAGGCGTCCTCTACCACATTTTCTTTGCCCTTCTTGTATTTGACAATGTAAGGAAAAGACTCCATGAACTCAACCCATTCTGCGTGCCTTTTACTCAAGTTGGCTTGGCCCTTAAGATATTTCAACGACTCATGGTCGGAATGGATGATAAATTCTTTGGGCCAAAGATAGTGTTGCCACACTTGAAGAACTCGAACCAAGGCAAAAAGTTCTTTGTCATAAATGGGATAGTTGAGGCGTGCGCCATCGAGTTTATCACTATGGTATGCAATGGGACGCCCATTTTGCATAAGGACGCCTCCAATGCCAATTCCACTAGCGTCACATTCAATCTCAAAAGTTTTTGTGAAATCAGGTAATGCAAGGAGTGGTGGTTCGGTGAGCCTCTTTTTGAGCTCATTAAAAGCCTTTTGTTGTGCTTTTTCCCAAACGAACGTGACATTTTTCTTGGTCAATTCGTTGAGGGGGCAAGCAATGGTAGAAAAGTCTTTCACAAAGCGAGGGTAAAAGCCAGCCAACCCATGAAAACTACGAAGTTCACTAACATTTGTAGGTATGGGCCAATCTCGTATGTCCTTGACTTTTGAGACATCAACTTCAATGCCATTGGAAGACACAACAAAACCAAGGAAAATCAGCTTGTCTTTTGCAAAAGTGCACTTTGGGAGATTAGCATAAAGCTTTTCATGACGGAGGATTTGAAGGACCTCCGTAACATGCTCCTCTAGTGACTTGCTATAGACAAGGATGTCATCAAAGTAAACAACTACACTCTTCCCAATGAGAGATCTCAAACTATGGTTCATGAGACGCATGAAGGTAGATGGGGCATTAGATAAGCCAAAAGGCATAACCAACCATTCATAGAGACCAAGCTTGGTCTTGAAGGCGGTTTTCCACTCATCACCTTCGGTCATGCAAATTTGATGGTAACCACTACGAAGATCAATTTTTGAAAATATAGTGGCTCCACATAACTCATCAAGCATGTCATCAAGACGCGGTATAGGATGCCGATAACGCACAGTGATAGCATTGATTGGACGGCAGTCCATGCATAACCGCAACGTATCATCCGTTTTAGGGACTAGAATCACGGCGACCGCGTTTGGGCTAGTGCTTACTTGGATCAAACCTTTGGAGACGAGTTGGCTGATTTGTCGTTCGATCTCTTTTGTCTCATCCGGGTTCGTGCGATACGCGGCGCGGTTTGGAAGTGGGGCACCGGGTATGAGGTCGATGCGGTGCTCGATTCCACGAAGAGGAGGAAGGCCATGAGGAAGCTCTTCGGGAAATACATCTTGGAATTCCTGCAAAATAGCCAGCAAAGAAGGAGGAACATTTGTCAAGTCGTTAGTTCCTTGCGCTAGTCCCTTGCATACAAGGACATAGTGCAAGATGGATGGGTTGTTCCGCACTTCTCTCATCTCACTTTTGGTGCAAGAAGAACACTCTTAGTTTTTCCACTCGAGTTTGGCTTGTAGCTCTCACTCACTATGGTGTGGTTCTCTCGCTCACCACTCTTCTCACAAGGTGTTTTTGTGTATTGCGCCCTCGCTAAAGCCTTTGCATTGTCCGCAATTATTTGGCTAGGAGTCATTGGTTGCAACACACAAGTTTTATCAAGCCATTTGAAGGTATAAGTGTTTGAGTGACCATCATGCAAAGCACGCTTGTCATATTGCCACGGCCTTCCGAGCAACATATGGCAAACCGTCATTGGGACCACGTCACATTCCACCGTGTCCTTGTAGGGCCCAATTGAGAACGTTACCGAGACGGTGTGCTTGATCTTGACGGATCCTTGGTCACTTAGCCATTGGATATGGTATGGGTGTTTATGCGGATGGAGGGTGAGGTTGAGTTTCTCACACAATTCCGCGCTTGCAAGGTTGTGGCAACTCCCTCCGTCGATGACAACTTTGATGGACCTCCCATTGATACCGGCACGAGTTTGGAAGATGTTTGATCGTTGGTCTTCATTCTCATTGGCTTGAGTAGTTAAGACCCTTGTGACCACAAGCGATGGACTTGCGTCATGCTCACACATGAGTAGCTCTTGGTCCTCTTCCAAATGTTTCCTTGCCATGGCTTCCTTGACCCTTGCATCAAACTCATCTTCACTCAAGTATTCTTCATCACCGTTGTCATGGATGAACAAAACTTTCTTGTTCCCACATTCGGCCGACTTGTGTCCTTTGCCTCCACACTTGTAGCATTCACCATTGAATGGTTGTTCGTCTCTTGTGTACTTGCCACTTGGGGGCTATTTTCCTTGAGGAAGTGTTGGCTTGAAGGGAAGTTTGGTGGTATTTGAGGAGCTTCCACTTGGAGTTGTCGAAGTAGTGGTTGGAGCTTGCTTGTATGTGAAGTATGTCTTTGGCTTGTTGAACTTGATGTCCTCTTGCACTTGACGTTCGGCCTTTGATGCAATGTGCACAAGCTCAACCATGTTGTTGTACCTTTGGAACTCGGTGATGTGCTTGATAGGATGGTTCAAGCCATTGAGGAAATGTGCCATTGTTTGCTCATCACGCTCTTCAATGTTGGCACGGATCATGTTGAGCTCCATTTGCTTGAAGTACTCTTCCACGGTCTTTGATCCTTGACTAAGCGTTTGAAGCTTGTTGAAGAGGTCACGCGTGTAGTGTGAAGGAACAAAGCGGGATCTCATATGAGCCTTCATATCTTGCCAAGTTGAGATTGGGGGCTCTTCTTTTAATTCACGAGCGAGTTGGACTTGTTCCCACCAAAGGTTGGCATATTCATCGAACTCGAGGGATGCCATGGCCATCATCTTCTCATTGCTAAAGTTGTGCATGCGGAAGATCTTGTCAACCTTGAGTTCCCATGAGAGGTATTCTTCGGGATCATTGGAACCGGTGAACTTGGGCATGGTGAACTTGAGCTTGCCAAAAGTTTCTTCCTCATTACGGTTCCGGTTTCGACGGTTGACATGATTGTGGCGGCCATCGTCATCATCCGAGCTCTCATGTCTTTCTTGTTGATGGTGGCGTTGCTCTTGCGGTTGTTGAGGTGTCGCGTTTGGTGGTGGAACTTGGTTTGGACGATGAGCTTGGGGAGCTTGCTCTTGTTGTTGGCGCGGTTGAGGACGAGGAGGAGGTTGTTGGTCCTCACGGCGAGCTTGGGGAGCTTGCTCTTGTTCTTGTCGTGGTTGATGCCGAGGAGCATTATCTTGCGCCATGTGGCGAGGAGGATGTCGAGCCGCATGCGCAATGGGCTGCTCTCTTTCTTCTTGATGTGGACGAGGCTCGTCATGACCATCATGTTGCCGACGTGGACGATCATGTCGATGATGACGGCTTGGAGGATCTTCGAGTGTTTCACGTCGACGGTGATCTTGTTCGTCCTCTTCGGATGCTTCACTTGTTGTTGAAGGGACATGTCGACGGCGATGGCCTTGGTGGTCCATGTGAGGTTGCTCTTGTTGAATCACAAGTGCCCTTAGTTGTGGTCGGTTCGCTTCACGTTGTGGAGGTCTTGCGGAGAGGTCACCATCATAGCTTGACGTTGCGGCGTGATGCGGAGATGGTACCGCTTGCGAAGAGCTCATGGATTGAAGAACGGGTCCATCTCGGTGCCTTGAAGCGTGACGGCGAGGTGCACTTGATTCACTTGAGAAGTGCCGAGATGAGCTTGATTCGCGCGAGCGTGGCCTTCCTAGTCCATCAATGAGGCGTTGAAGCTTCTCATCCGTTGAGGCGAGTGCACGACCAAGAGCTTCATTTTGATGACCGAGGTTGTGTTGCATGGCATGCATTTGGCCACGGACTTCTTCGAAGCGGTTGTCGATGTTCTTGATCTCCACTCGGGCTTCGCTAAATTGTTCATCTTGGCGCCGCTCAAGGGCTTCACAACGGTAGTTGAATTCTCCTCGAACCTTCCAATGGTCCCATCTTGTCATGTATGGATTGTCGTCCTCCGGAGGTGGTGGTGGTGGTTGGGACGGCTCGCCATTCCTGTCCATGATGTAAAGCCGATAAGGGTTATATATGGAGAGTAAAGGTGCGTAGAGTTAGCCTTTTACCTCACCTTGGAGATTATATCAAACCAATTGCCACACAAAGGAGCGAACATCGTGCAAAGTGAAATGGCAACGAACTTCACACACAAAGGAGCTACAACTCTCAAAAGCTTCAGGTGGATGGGTAGGATTGTGGGAAAACCAAAGAACCAACCGAACGCAAAGGATAGTCAAAAGTGGAGAAAATCCAACAACTCAAGTCAAAAGGAAATGGTCAACTCAAAAGGTGATGAGAACCTACGACTACACACACAAGTGGAGAAAAATTGGGTTAGCACGACTATGAAAGTGAGCACGAAATGGCCTAACGAAGACTACGCTCGGGTGTCGTGCCAACACAAGGAGAGACCACAACTCGTTTGCCAAAAGAGGGTAAGCAACGGATTTGTGCACTTGCCTTGGCGCGCTTCTTCCTCTCTCTTTTGCTTACAAGCTTGATGCTCTCTTTGTATTGGGAGACTATGTATCTTTCTATTTTTCTTTTTCTTTTTTTTGATTCTTTTTCTTTTTCTCCCTTGCTATGATACTATGTTAACTTTTGTATTTGCCCTCACACTCTCACTTTCCAATGGAAAGTGCACAATGCTTAGACAAACACAAAATGAGTTGCTCTCATAGGATAGGTACACACAAAGGAAGATATGGCTACAAGGGTTGACACAAGTTATACCTTAGTTGATGGTGATGATCTTGTGTCGATGGAGCAGGGAAAAGTTTGGGGTCCGTGGTGTCGAAGAGCGTGGCGATGTTGCGGAAGCTATCTGTTAGTTGGTGACACGCGCACGGAACACAAACAACAAGTGGATAGATTAGCCAATGCAGAAAAGAGGAAAAAATGGGCAAAACTGGCGTCCAGGGCCGGAGACTCCGGTCTCGGGCCGGAGAATCCGGTGTAGACCGGAGACTCCGGTGTGCAGGCCGGAGACTCCAGTGTGGGAGGTCTGCTCGTGTTCTTGAGCGGAAATCCACACCTAGAGTCCTCAAATCCGCGAAAATTTGGCCAAAATTGGGCTGGAAAACCCAGGCAAAAGCTGAACCAACACCTTAGACAAGATTTGGTTGGATCAAAACCACAAATAACACTCCAAAACGATAGATCGATCCAAAGGCAAATTGGGGCTGTTTTTTGGGAAATTTTCGAATTTATGGTGGATAGAAGAAAAATTGGGGGGAAATTCGTGATCAACCTTGCTCTTGATACCAAGATGTTACGGGGTAACCCCTTGGGGTGGTCCGACCTTTCACGAATCTCCGCGGGATCGAGGGGAAAGCGGTGGAAGGGGAAGAGGGGACGAAATCCACGAACACACGCACGCAAAGATCCCGATGAACTCACGCACACAAATCACGATACACGCCAATATCTCACGCCGGTGGCAACCGGTCCAACATAATCTCTAGGATCGGTGTTGGGCGAAGCTCGCTCTCCTCGCCAACAACGGGGGACGAGGTGCTTGGTGAGACCTTGACGACTTGGGGGCGAGAAACCGAGAACCCAAGGCCTTGTACAACTTGAACGCACTAGGCAAGATCCAAGAGGAGGGTGGACAATAGGTGCTCCTAGGTAGGAGCATGAGACCAATAGATTAAAAGATCCTCAAGGGGTGTCTTAATCTATCATTATCCAAGTCTAGGGTTTACATATGAGGAGGTGGGGCTATATATAGTCCAACCACGTAAACAGGGGTAGTTCTGGAATAAAACTAGAAGTTTGGGGCGAAATTGGGGGTTACATGGGCCAGGCCCAAAAGGCTTTAACATGCCTGGCGACGGTCGGTCCGGAGACTCCGGTCTAGGGTCCGGAGACTCCGTTCTGGACCGGAGACTCCGGTCAATCTCCGGACCCGTCTCCGGAGGGGGCTTCTGGCTGTCCCGGGCTTGGGTCTCCGGTCTGGACCGGAGGAAGGTCCGAAGACTCCGGTGTAGGAGACTGGAGACTCCGGTCTACACCGGAGATTCCGGTGTGCAACGCTCCAGCAGCTCCTTCTCCTGGTCCTGCTTCCTTGGTGGCTTGGTGTGGTGGTGTTGCTTCATATCTGAGGATACACAACGTAGATGCATGAAGGAGCAAGCCATCCAAAGGTAGACCAAAATCACATGAGGAAAGGAGCGAGTTAACCTTGGCTTGTAGAAGCTTGGCACGGGCGCGAGTCATTGGTCCACTTGGGGGACTAGGTGTTGTAGATGGAGGTGCGTCCGTAGGACGGGCTGCATCACAAATGTAACCAAACAAGATCGCCAACATCAAACACAACATGCTTTCTCCCTTTATCCCCAGCAAGTTTATATTTAGCATTCATGTGTTCAATGTTATCTTTAGTAGTCTTATGCAAGTTTAATGTCATTTCAGTGCGTTGTGTAGCATCCAAATTATGTTGCACCGAAGAAGGAAAAGGCAATAAATCAATAGGTGCACGGGGAACAAAACCATACACAATCTCAAATGGGCACATCTTTGTGGTAGAATGCAGCGAACGATTATAAGCAAATTCTATATGAGGTAAACACGCTTCCCACAATTTTAAGTTCTTCTTTAAAACAGCCCACAACATAGTAGACAAAGTTCTATTTACTACTTCAGTTTGTCCATCAGTTTGGGAATAAAGTGTGCTATCTTAGAAAACCGATCCACAACAACAAAAATACTATCCCTCCCCTTCTGTGTTCGTGGCAATCCCAAAACAAAGTCCATAGAAATATCCTCCCAAGGAACACTAGGAACAGGAAGAGGCATATATAAACCATGTGGATTAAGGCGAGACTTAGCTTTTTGACAAGTAGTGCAGCGTGCCACAAATCGCTCAACATCTCGACGCATACGTGGCCAAAAGAAGTGTGCAGCAAGAACATCCTCCGTCTTCTTGACACCAAAGTGTCCCATCAGTCCTCCTCCATGCGCCTACTGTAACAACAAAAGACGAAAAGAACTATCTGGAATGCATAGTTTGTTAGCACGGAACACAAATCCATCATTGAAGACGAACTTGTTCCAAGTTCTACCATCTCTACAATTCTGCAACACATCTTTAAATTCAGTATCATGCACATATTGTTCCTTAATAGTTTCCAATCCAAATATTTTGAAGTCAAGTTGAGATAACAAAGCATAACGGCGCGACAAAGCATCAGAAATAATATTATCTTTACCCTTTTTGTGTTTGATAACATAAGGAAAACACTCAATAAATTCAACCCACTTTGCATGACGATGATTCAACTTAGCTTGACTACGAATATGCTTCAAAGATTCATGATCAGAATGTATAACAAATTCTTTAGGCCATAGATAATTGCCAAGTTTCTAATGTCCGAACCAATGCATATAATTCTTTATCATAAGTAGAATAGTTCAAACTAGCCCCACTCAATTTCTCACTAAAATATGCAACAGGTTTTCCCTCTTGTAATAACACCCCTCCCAAACCAATTCCACTAGCATCACATTCAAGCTCAAAAGTCTTAGTAAAATTAGGAAGTTGGAGTAAGTGAGCATGTGTTAGCTTATCTTTCAATATGACGAAGGCCTGTTGTTGTGCATCGCCCCAAACAAAGGGCACATCCTTCTTGGTAAGCTCATTCAGCGGCGCGGCAATTGATCCAAAGTCTTTGACAAAGCGCCTATAAAAACCAGCGAGGCCAAGAAAACTCCTCCCTTGTGTGATCGTCTTGGGCTGCGGCTAATTCTCAATAGCTTCAATCTTGGCTGGATCCACTTCGATACCCTGTGATGTAACAACATAGCCAAGAAACGCAACTCGATTGGTGCAAAAGGTGCACTTCTCAAGGTTACCAAACAAACGTGCATCACGTAAAGCATTGAAAACAGCACGTAAATGGTCCAAATGATCCTCTAAAGATTTGCTATAAATCAGAATACCATCAAAGTAGACTACCACAAAACGTCCAATGAAAGCACGTAAAACTTCGTTCATTAATCTCATGAAAGTGCTAGGTGCATTAGTTAAACCAAACGGCATTACTAACCACTCATATAAACCGAACTTAGTTTTAAATGCTGTTTTCCATTCATCTCCTAATTTCATACGAATCTGGTGGTAACCACTACACAAATCAACTTTAGAAAACATGGTAGAGCCACTCAATTCATCAAGCATGTCATCTAAACGTGGAATAGGATGACGATATCGAATAGTAATATTATTGATAGCTCTACAATCAGTACACATGCGCGAAGAACCATCTTTCTTAGGTACCAAAATAATAGGAACATCATAGGGGCTAAGGGATTCACGAATATGATCTCTGTCGAGTAGTTCCTGAATTTGGCGTTGTATCTCCTTTGTCTCCTCTGGATTGGTTCTATATGGCGCGCGGTTGGGCAACGTGGCACCAGGAATTAGATCAATTTGATGCTCAATTCCTCTAATAGGAGGTAGTCCTGGTGGCAACTCAGCGGGAAATACGTCCTCATATTCCTGCAAAAGGTTAGCAACAGCGGGTGGCAAAGAAGGAGGCATATCCTCAAATGAAAACAAAACCTCTTTGCAGACAATTGCATAACATTGAGTATTGTTTACATCTAGTTCAGCAATATCAATTTTATTTGCAAGCATACATGGACTCTTCAAACGAATTTCAGTAGCATGTGTAGAATCAGATTTAGTGTTCTTTGGTGGTATAAAATCTGCAGCAACAATCTGATTCTCACTTTTATTTTTCTCCTCAGTTTTAGCTCTACTAGCTCTAGCAAGATCATCTTTTAAAATCTGTTCGGGAGTCATAGGTTTTAGACCAATTTTCTTTCCATCATGCATAAGAGAATAGTGATTAGTTTTGCCATTATGAACAGATTCTCTATCAAATTGCCATGGTCTACCAAGTAACAAAGAACAAGCTTGCATAGGTACAACATCACAATCAACAAAATCAGAATATGTACCAATAGTAAAATGCACGCGTACCGTTCTTGTTACCTTGATCTTGCGAGAACTCTCAAACCATTGGATGTAGTATGAATGTGGGCGTTGTCTTGTTGGAAGCGCAAGCTTCTCTACCATGTCAACACTGGCCAGATTATTACAACTCCCTCCATCAATGATGATCCGTATAGCTCTTTCCTTGACAACACCACGTGTTTGGAACAGGTTGTGGCGTTGATCTTGCTCAGATTTGCTCAATTGCACACTCAACACACGTTGTGTAATTAAGCTCTTGTATTGATCAGCAGCTTCAGCTCCCATTACCTCTGTCTCTTCATCAGCATCAGGATTGTCTTCATCTCGAGCAGAAATAAGGGCTAGTGTATCTTCATCGAAGTCACTCGCTGAATCGTATTCACCATCTTCTCGCACCATCATCACACGTTGTGTTGTGCACTGTCTCTCAATATGACCAAAACCCCAGCACTTGCGGCATTGTATATCCTTTGTCTTACCCGTGGAAGCCATAGAAGATGCACTACGAGCAGGAGCATTGGATGATGGTGGAGGAGCAGCTTGAAATCTTGTGGTGGCCTTGGATGTGGTAGTAGCTGGAGGCGAATCACGAGGAGGCGCTGATTGTCGGGATGTCCAAGTGGATGTGCGACCTGCAGAATTATTAGTCCTCCTCCATGGTGTTTGGCGATCCTGCACTTCACGTTCAGCTTTGCAAGCAAGATGAAACAAACGAGTGATAGAATTATATTCCTTATAATCTAATATGTGCTGAATGTCCTTGTTTAATCCACCAAAGAAACGTGCGAGCATTTGTTCATTAGATTCAACAAGACCACACCTAACCATCCCCGTTTGCAATTCCTGATAATACTCTTCTACAGAATTTTTCCCTTGCTCTAAGCGTGTCAGATTCTTTAGTAAATCACGTTGATAAGTGGGAGGTACAAAACGAACACGCATAGCAGTTTTTAAAGCATTCCAAGTACTAGGAATAGTAGTAGGATTTAAACGACAATACTCAAACCACCAAAGGGAAGCAAATTTAGTAAATTCACATGTAGCAGCACTAACACGCATATTCTCAGGATATTTTAAGCATGCAAAACGTTGTTCTACTTCCATCTCCCATGTAAGATATGCATTAGGATTATATTTACCCTCAAAAGATGGAATATTTAATTTAAGCTTTGCAACATGATCATCATCATTACGTACCGGTGGGCGAGCGTTGCGGTAGTAATGTCGGGGACGACCAACAGGTACCTGTGGAGGTTGTTCAACCTCCTCGTCAAACAGATCGTCGTCGTCGGGGTCGTAGTAGTACCCGTCGTCTGTCCCCAATGTCGCAGCAGCAGCCGCGGCGGAAGTCTGAGGAACGTCAATCGCAGCAGTAGCCGCCGGGGGTGCGGCCGTAGCCAAACCAGCAGTCCGACCCGTGGTCGGAATGCGCCGTGCGCCATGTGTGGGTGCCGGTGCGGATGCGGGCAATCGGTTCAGAAGCTCCTTGAACCGAACGTCAAGCTTGGCGTTGAAGGATTTCTCTAGTCCATCGATCTTGTCCACGGCATTGGTGAGCTTGGTGTCAAACTCCTCGAGACGCGTATCCACGTCTTCAGCGCGACTGACCAAGAGCGCGGAGAAGTGTGCATGTAGTTCTTCGTTCGTCATTGTGGCAGGGGTCCGCGAGGTATCTGTCATGGTTAGTCCTTAAAAAGCACAGGTATATAGTACGGAAATATGGTGGAAATCACGCGTAATCCGTCAAGCAATATACAAAGCTCTTACAAGTTCTTACCAAACAGCAGGAAAAGGCGATGTGCAACCACGAGGATCAGTGGGTCCAGAGATTGAACCAAGCGATAACCAGGAGTCGAAACACCGCACGTGGAGAGTATCTGTGGAGCTCTGGGAAGGCTTAGCAAAGGGGGTTAGCAATTATCAAAACAGCAATGCAAAAGTTGAAAGAATGCTCAACGACGGTACTGTGTTGGTCCTAGGCTAGACCGTACTAGAGACGCGAGCCTAGATCACCAACGATGTCACGACGCGACACAACAAGCACTGTATGATGATATGGCACCCTGAAAAGCGAACCGAGAGGTGAAAAATCACTATGATGGCGAGTGTCTAGAATTGATCTACGGGGTCTAAAAATAGGTTAGCCCCAAAATTTTTTTTTTGAAATTTTTTATTGTGCTCCGGAAAGCGCGCAGACGCCAAAAAAATATTGCTATAACGGCCGATGGAGAAAAGTGATCCCCGGGGTCGAAAAATAGTATAGGAAGAAAAAATTTTCGGAGGCGGTTCCAGACTTTTTTTTTTTTGCTCTCCTTCTGGACTTACGACCGGACTCTTAGCGCGACACGGACTTTAGCTGAACACGGAAACAACAAAGAAAGAAAGTCAAAAGAAATAACTAGGAAACAGTAACTCTACTCGGACTCGTACCGCGGCAGGAAAACTGATCGGATCTGTGTCGCGGTAGGAAGGCGGTGGCGGAGGATGAGGGTTTATGGTGGCTGGGTATATGGCGGCGGAATATGGTGGCGGAATATGGCGGCGGTGAGCGGCGAGTGTGACGGTGACTAGTATGATCAGAACTCGAAACTCTAAGGGACGAGACACTAAGACCAGCAACTCGACGCGACGATGTAGACACAAATTCAACAATGCAAAAACTGAAAAGATAATGCGAGGCGTAGATTGGTTATGAGATGGATCTAAACTCTAACTGTGTTTTTGGCTTTTTCGTGGGTTATAGGTAAAAACAGATCTAATCTATGAAAAACAGTAAAATCTCACCGAGCAACCTGAAATCTGATACCACTTGATAGGGCAAAGGTGTCCGATCTTTCGATGAGATGGCGATAATCGATTTGGTGGAGTTCGGGCTTGACGATCCGACTACACGTGCGAGCACGAGCGCCAATGCAATCGCTAGGCCAATCTCCTGGAGGTTACCGATCCTGCGTGAACACGATCAGCCTGACCAGCGAGGGTCTTAATTCCTACCTGAAATCGAGAACAAGTAAGAACCAATATTGCAATCAAGATATTGCGGATTAAGAGGAAAGCTTTATTGAAAGAGGTGGGATCCTGAATAGGTGCGAAGTACAAGAGGCCTCTGCGACGCTCGAGTCTTGGCGAAGTTGCGACTATGGCTAACTTAATGTCTAAACAAAATCCGAGTCTAGAGGTTCGGCTATGGGGCGTATTTAAGGGCGAAAAGGTGGGGTTTCGGCCAGCCATGGAAGTGGTGGCCGAATCCAACCCTAAAAGTCCTTTTCCCCTCAAATACGGACTCTAAAAAGTGGCTAATTAAAATCCTGCGAAAATTACATGGGCCTGGCCCAAAATAAAGGTGTCGCAGCACCATATTATGCTATGGACGAATTCGTAAAGTATTGATCTTGAATATTTCGTCCAAGCCTTCTTTCTTCATTATGGTGGCCTCAAAGTTCTGAAATCTTCATCCGTGGCCTTATCTTGGATCATCACATGCTTGCTGCCATCTCCATGCATGGCCATGCTCCAATGCTTGTCCCTCTCATCCATGCTTGGTCCATCATTCCTAAGAGTAAGAAATGTATCTGATTTAGGCAGCATCATATTCTCATGTATGTAAGGAATAGTTCCAAGAAACGAAAGTACCTGATAGTTAAGTTGTTTGGCACGAGATCTTGTGATGGGTCCTTGTATGTGTGTTGCTGTAGGTACAACGGTTGTATCAATAGTAGGGATGTCCACATCACCTTGAGTGCCACACTAAAACATTTTATTGAGTTCAAACGATTTCCATGCACATTGACCATGCATATGCATTCCGTTTGCTATACTTGAGTTGTGCTAATCGTGTGGTAAACAAGAATGGACATGCCACAAATGACATGCTCCTCTATCACACACAAACATATGTTGCTTGGTCTTTGTTGTATGAAGGTACAAATGCATACACGTCAACCTCTATGGACTATATGTTGACAAGAACCGAAGAGAGATACCTATGGCTACCCTTCATCGAGCTATCTCTACAAGCTAAAGTGACTTCCTTCTACTTGAGGACTCATGCTATAATCTTCGTGAATTGGTACGCTTTGAGTGTTGCTTTGCTTTTGTTGTGAGCTTTGTAGGCTTCAAGGAAGGTGAAGGAACATTGAAGTGTTGTCAAGTCAATCTTCCCGAGAACGACTATATGGTGGACCCCAGGATCAAGAAGGTCTCTGGACCGCTTCTACTTTGTGATGAGCATGTAGAGTCGAGGACGACTCTTTTTGAAGGGGGGGAGCTGATGTAGCCCGACCTACGGTCGTTACCACATCTTGGTCTCCAACTTACGCCAAGTCGTCATGGACTCCAAAGGTGAATTCGTTCCTCTATGCGAGCCCCCTTCCTACCCTATTGAATGGTATGCTACTTCATACTCCGTCACATATGCATGATAGGTTCACACTGACAAGTACGGAGGCAAGGGAGGAAGCCCGGAGCATCAAGCCCGACAAGACGGAGGCTTGGAAGAGGAGGCGGAAGAAGACAGGTCACCAAGTGCTCTTTGTCGCCAGCGGTACTATCGGGTCTGGCGACCGGTACTACCGCACGGCGGCACTGCCGCCCCCTGCTACCACCACCAACAGACGACGCCAACAGAAGCCAAATACTCTCTGTCTCCGGCGGTACTACCGGATCTGGACCCGGTACTACCGGTTAGCGGTACTACCGTCCCCTGATACCGCTCGCTACAAACGGCTCCAGCTGACGCTCCAGGACCGCAAGCGGTACTACCGGTCCCAGAGCGGCACTACCGGACCAAGCGGTACTACCGGTCCCAAGTCCGGTACTACCGCTCCTGGCAGTGCCTGCGCGCACTAGTTGGGCCACAGCCCATGTATCCCCCTTTACTTACCTATTCGCCTAGTTTATCCCCAAACTACCCCTGTTTATGTGGTTGGCCTATAAATAGAGCCCCCACCCCTCATGTATCCCTTAGGCATAGATGATAGACTAAAGACAACCCCCATTGTGGAATCTCTAGTTTTGCCTCATCCCCTTTACCAAGGGGACCGACTATCGTCACCAACCTCGATTGGACTTTGCATCACGCATCCATCGTTGAACAAGGCCTTGGAGTTCATTGTCTTGTCTCCAAGTTGTCAAGACCCTCCCCAAGGTGTTCTTCCCTCTCCGATGTGGATTTGAGGGAGCACATTGACCGATCTTTCCTTGCGAGGATTCTATCGGACCGGTGGCCGCCGTTCGGGAGCAATCGGCCTTGTATCGAGTGAGATTTGCGTGTGTTCATCGTGTTCTTCGCGAGGTGTGTGTTCGCTTCCGCTACCTTCTCCCTTTCCCCTCGCATTCCCATCGATTTGACCACGAGATCCGTGAAGATCGGGCACCCAAGAGGTTAACTCCTCCATCAGAAACTCTAAGGGGCGAGACACAAAGACCAGCAACTCGACATGACGATGTAGACACAAATTCAACAATGCAAAAACTGAAAAGATAATGCGAGGCGTAGATTGGTTATGGGATGGATCTAAACCTAAACTGTGTTTTTGGCTTTTTCGTGGGTTATAGGTAAAAACAGATCTAATCTACGAAAACAATAAAATCTCACCGAGCAACCTGAGCTCTGATACCACTTGATAGGGCAAAGGTGTCCGATCTTTCGATGAGATGATGATAGTCGATTTGGTGGAGTTCGGGCTTGGCGATCAGACTACACGTGCGAGCACGAGCGCCAATGCAATCGCTAGGCCAATCTCCTGGAGGTTACCGATCCTGCGGGAACACGATCAGCCTGACCAGCGAGGGTCTTAATTCCTACCTGAAATCGAGAACAAGTAAGAACCAATATTGCAATCAAGATATTGCGGATTAAGAGGAAAGCTTTATTAAAGAGGTGGGATCCTGAAAAGGTGCGAAGTACAAGAGGCCTCTGCGATGCTCGAGCCTTGGCGAAGTTGCAACGATGGCTAACTTAATGTCTAAACAAAATCCGCGTCTAGGGTGACGGCTATGGGGAGTATTTAAGGGCGAAAAGGTGGGGTTTCGGCCAGCCATGGAAATGGTGGCCGAATACAACCCTAAAAGTCCTTTTCCCCTCAAATACGGACTCTAAAAAGTGGCTAATTAAAATCCTGCGAAAATTACATGGGCCTGGCCCAAAATAAAGGTGTCGCAGCACCATATTAAGCTATGGACGAATTCGTAAAGTATTGATCTTGAATATTTTGTCCAAGCCTTCTTTCTTCATTATGGTGGCCTCAAAGTTCTGAAATATTCATCCGTGGCCTTCTCTTGGATCATCACATGCTTGCTGCCATCTCCATGCATGGCCATGCTCCAATGCTTGTCCCTCTCTTCCATGCTTGGTCCATCATTCCTAAGAGTAAGAAATACATCTGATTTAGGCAGCAACATATTCTCATGTATGTGAGGAATAGCTTCAAGAAACGAAAGTACCTGATAGTTAAGTTGTTTGGCACGAGATCTTGTGATGGGTCCTTGTATGTGTGTTGCTGTAGGTACAACGGTTGTATCAATAGAAGGGATGTCCACATCATGCTCCTTGACAAGGAGCACCAAATTATCCACAACCTCTTGGATTTTGCCTCGTGCGTTCAAGTTGTACAAGTCCTTGGGATCTCGGTGTCTCGTGCCCAAGTAGTCAAGATCTCATCAAGCCTCTCACCCCCTTTGTTGGCCGTGCGAGAGTGTCTTGCCCAATGTCGATCCTAGGGATTGTGTTGGATCGGTTGCCACCGACGTGAGCTATCGGCTTGTTTCATGTTTTCGTGTGTGTGTGTTCATCGAGTTCTTCGCGTGTGTGTTCGTGGATTTCATCCCCTCCCTCCTTCCACCGCTTTCCCCTCGATTTCCCACGGAATTCGTGAAAGATTGGGCCACCCTAAGGGGTCACCCCTAACATATACTACTTCATTCTCCATCCTACGACCATGATAGGTTCACACCGACGAGTACAAAGACGAGGGAGGAAGCCCAAGGACTCACGCCCGACAAGACGGAGGCTTGGAAGAGGATACGGAAGAAAGCTATAGCTGGAATCGGCGTCAGCACCGGCGAACCGGTTCCACCGCTGGAATCCCCGGCGACAGCACCGGCGAACCGGGCTCCCCGCCGGAATCCCCGGCGCCAAGACCGGTCGACCGGAACCACCGCCGAAAGCGCTTACAGAGAGCAGTTCTGGTGCGCAACCGGAACATCCGGCGATGACCGGAAATCCCGGCACCAGATCCGGCGCCGCCGGAATCCCCTGCCTGCGCGCGGATCTGGGTTTGATGCCCTGGAATATTCCCTTTACTTACCCCTTTGCCTAGTTTATTCCCAAACTACCCCCTTGTTTAGTGGCTGGCCTATAAATAGATCCCCCACCCCTCATGTACCCCTCAGTCATAGATGATAGACTAAAGACAATCCCCATTGTGGAATCTCTAGTTTTGCCTCATCCCCTTTACCAAGGAGACCGACTATCGTCACCAACCTCGATTGGACTTTGCATCACGCATCCATCGTTGAACAAGGCCTTGGAGTTCGGTGTCTCGTCTTCAAGTTGTCAAGACCCTCCCCAAGGTGTTATTCCTTCTCCGATGTGGATTTGAGGGAGCACGTTGACCGATCTTTCCTTGCGAGGATTCTATCGGATCGGTGGCCGTCGTTCGGGAGCAATCGGCCTTGTATCGTGTGAGTTTTGCGTTTGTTCATCGTGTTCTTCGCGAGGTGTATGTTCGCTTCCGCTACCTTTTCCCTTTCCCCTCGCTTTCCCATCGATTTGACCACGACATCCGTGAAGATCGGGCCACCTAAGAGGTTAACCCCTCCATCAAAGAATCAACTCCAAAATATTTTAACGTGGTGATGTGGACATCCCTACTATTGATACAACCGTTGTACCTACAGCAACACACATACAAGGACCCATCACAAGATCCCGTGCCAAACAACTTAACTATCAGGTACTTTCGTTTCTTGGAACTATTCCTTACATACATGAGAATATGATGCTGCCTAAATCAGATACATTTCTTACTCTTAGGAATGATGGACCAAGCATGGATGAGAGGGACAAGCATTGGAGCATGGCCATGCATGGAGATGGCAGCAAGCATGTGATGATCCAAGAGAAGGCCACGCATGAAGATTTCAGAATTTTGAGGCCACCGTAATGAAGAAAGAAGGCTTGGACGAAATATTCAAGATCAATACTTTACGAATTCGTCCATAGTATAATATGGTGCTGCGACACCTTTATTTTGGGCCAGGCCCATGTAATTTTCGCAGGATTTTAATTAGCCACTTTTTAGAGTCCGTATTTGAGGGGAAAAGGACTTTTAGGGTTGGATTCGGCCACCACTTCCTTGGCTGGCCGAAACCCCACCTTTTCGCCCTTAAATACACCCCATAGCCGAACCTCTAGACTCGGATTTTGTTTAGACATTAAGTTAGCCATAGTCGCAACTTCGCCAAGGCTCGAGCGTCGCAGAGGCCTCTTGTACTTCGCACCTATTCAGGATCCCACCTTTTTCAATAAAGCTTTCCTCTTAATCCGCAATATCTTGATTGCAATATTGGTTCTTACTTGTTCTCGATTTCAGGTAGGAATTAAGACCCTCGCTGGTCAGGCTGATCGTGTTCACGCAGGATCGGTAACCTCCAGGAGATTGGCCTAGCGATTGCATTGGCGCTCGTGCTCGCACGTGTAGTCGGATCGTCAAGCCCGAACTCCACCAAATCGATTATCGCCATCTCATCGAAAGATCGGACACCTTGCCCTATCAAGTGGTATCAGATTTCAGGTTGCTCGGTGAGATTTTACTGTTTTTCGTAGATTAGATCTGTTTTTACCTATAACCCACGAAAAAGCCAAAACACAGTTAGAACTTAGATCCATCCCATAACCAATCTACGCCTCGCATTATCTTTTCAGTTTTTGCATTGTTGAATTTGTGTCTACATCGTCGCGTCGAGTTGCTGGTCTTAGTGTCTCGTCCCTTAGAGTTTCGAGTTCTAATCATACTAGTCACCGCCACACTCGCCGATCACCACCACCATATTCCGCCGCCATATACCCTGCCACCATAAACCCTAAAACTCCGCCACCGCCTTCCTACCGCGACACGGATCCGATCAGTTTTCTTGCCGCGGTACGAGTCCGAGTAGAGTTACTGTTTCCTAGTTATTTCTTTTGACTTTCCTTCTTTGTTGTTTCCGTGTTCCGCTAAAGTCCGTGTCGAGCTAAGAGTCCGGTCGTAAGTCCAGAAGGAGAGCAAAAAAAAAAAAAAAAAAAAAAAAAAAAAAAAAAGAGTCTGGAACCGCCTCCAAAAAAATTTTCTGGCTATACTGGTTTTCGGCTTTGGGGATCACTTTTCTCCATCGGCCGTTATAGCGATATTTTTTTGGCACTTGCGCGCTTTCCGGAACAAAATAAAAAATTTCGAAAAAATTTTTGGGGGCTAACCTCTTTTTAGACCCCGTAGATCAATTCTAGACACTCGCCATCCTAGTAATTTTCTGCATCTCGGATCGCTTTTCAGGGTGCTATATCATCATACAGTGCTTGTTGTGTCGCGTCGTGACATCGTTGGTGATCTAGGCTCGCGTCTCTAGTACGGTCTAGCCTAGGACCAGCACAGTACCGTCGTTGAGCATTCTTTCAACTTTTGCATTGCTGTTTTGATAATTGCTACCTGCTGGTCGCCCCCGCCATTACTACCGCAACGCTCGCCCACCGGTACGTAATGATGATGATCATGTTGCAAAGCTTAAATTAAATATTCCATCTTTTGAGGGTAAATATAATCCTGATGCATATCTTACATGGAAGATGGAAGTAGAACAACGTTTTGCATGCTTAAAATATCCTGAGAATATGCGTGTTAGTGCTGCTACATGTGAATTTACTAAATTTGCTTCCCTTTGGTGGTCTGAGTATTGTCGTTTAAATCCTACTACTATTCCTAGTACTTGGACTGCTTTAAACACTGCTATGCGTGTACGTTTTGTACCTCCCACTTATCAACGTGATTTACTAAAGAATCTGACACGCTTAGAGCAAGGGAAAAATTCTGTAGAAGAGTATTATCAGGAATTGCAAACGGGGATGGTTAGGTGTGGTCTTGTTGAATCTAATGAACAAATGCTTGCACGTTTCTTTGGTGGATTAAACAAGGACATTCAGCACATATTAGATTATAAGGAATATAATTCTATCACTCGTTTGTTTCATCTTGCTTGCAAAGCTGAACGTGAAGTGCAGGATCGCCAAACACCATGGAGGAGGACTAATAATTCTGCAGGTCGCACATCCACTTAGACATCCCGACAATCAGCGCCTCCTCGTGATTCGCCTCCAGCTACTACCACATCCAAGGCCACCACAAGATTTCCAGCTGCTCCTCCACCATCATCCAATGCTCCTGCTCGTAGTGCATCTTCTATGGCTTCCACGGGTAAGACAAAGGATATACAATGCCGCAAGTGCTGGGGTTTTGGTCATATTGAGAGACAGTGCACAACACAACGTGTGATGATGGTGCGAGAAGATGGTGAATACGATTCAGCGAGTGACTTCGATGAAGATACACTAGCCCTTATTTCTGCTCGAGATGGAGACAATTCTGATGCTGATGAAGAGCCAGAGGTAATGGGAGCTGAAGCTGCTGATCAATACAAGAGTTTAATTACACAACGTGTGTTGAGTGTGCAATTGAGCAAATCTGAGCAAGATCAACGCCACAACCTGTTCCAAACACGTGGTGTTGTCAAGGAAAGAGCTATACGGATCATCATTGATGGAGGGAGTTGTAATAATCTGGCCAGTATTGACATGGTAGAGAAGCTTGCGCTTCCAACAAGACAACGCCCACATTCATACTACATCCAATGGTTTGAGAGTTCTCGCAAGATCAAGGTAACAAGAACGGTACGCGTGCATTTTACTATTGGTACATATTCTGATTTTGTTGATTGTGATGTTGTACCTATGCAAGCTTGTTCTTTGTTACTTGGTAGACCATGGCAATTTGATAGAGAATCTGTTCATAATGGCAAAACTAATCACTATTCTCTTATACATGATGGAAAGAAAATTGGTTTAAAACCTATGACTCCCGAACAGATTTTAAAAGATGATCTTGCTAGAGCTAGTAGAGCTAAACCGAGGAGAAAAATAAAAGTGAGAATCAGATTGTTGCTGCAGATTTTATACCACCAAAGAACACTAAATCTGATTCTACACATGCTACTGAAATTCGTTTGAAGAGTCCATGTATGCTTGCAAATAAAATTGATATTGCTGAACTAGATGTAACCAATACTCAATGTTATGCAATTGTCTGCAAAGAGGTTTTGTTTTCATTTGAGGATATGCCTCCTTCTTTGCCACCCGCTGTTGCTAACCTTTTGCAGGAATATGAGGACGTCTTTCCCGCTGAGTTGCCACCAGGACTACCTCCTATTAGAGGAATTGAGCATCAAATTGATCTAATTCCTGGTGCCACGTTGCCCAACCGCGCGCCATATAGAACCAATCCAGAGGAGACAAAGGAGATACAACGCCAAATTCAGGAACTACTCGACAGAGATCATATTCGTGAGTCCCTTAGCCCTTGTGCTGTTCCTATTATTTTGGTACCTAAGAAAGATGGTTCTTCGCGCATGTGTACTGATTGTAGAGCTATCAATAATATTACTATTCGATATCGTCATCCTATTCCACGTTTAGATGACATGCTTGATGAATTGAGTGGCTCTACCATGTTTTCTAAAGTTGATTTGCGTAGTGGTTACCACCAGATTCGTATGAAATTAGGAGATGAATGGAAAACAGCATTTAAAACTAAGTTCGGTTTATATGAGTGGTTAGTAATGCCTTTTGGTTTAACTAATGCACCTAGCACTTTCATGAGATTAATGAACGAAGTTTTACGTGCTTTCATTGGACGTTTTGTGGTAGTCTACTTTGATGATATTCTGATTTATAGCAAATCTTTAGAGGAACATTTGGACCATTTACGTGCTGTTTTCAATGCTTTACGTGATGCACGTTTGTTTGGTAACCTTGAGAAGTGCACCTTTTGCACCAATCGAGTTGCGTTTCTTGGCTATGTTGTTACATCACAGGGTATTGAAGTGGATCCAGCCAAGATTGAAGCTATTGAGAATTGGCCGCAGCCCAAGACGGTCACACAAGTGAGGAGTTTTCTTGGCCTCGCTGGTTTTTATAGGCGCTTTGTTAAAGACTTTGGATCAATTGCCGCGCCGCTGAATGAGCTTACCAAGAAGGATGTGCCCTTTGTTTGGGGCGATGCACAACAACAGGCCTTCGTCATGTTGAAAGATAAGCTAACACATGCTCCCTTACTCCAACTTCCTGATTTTACTAAGACTTTTGAGCTTGAATGTGATGCTAGTGGAATTGGTTTGGGAGGGGTGTTATTACAAGAGGGAAAACCTGTTGCATATTTTAGTGAGAAATTGAGTGGGGCTAGTCTGAACTATTCTACTTATGATAAAGAATTATATGCGTTGGTTCGGACATTAGAAACTTGGCAACATTATCTATGGCCCAAGGAATTTGTTATTCATTCTGATCATGAATCTTTGAAGCATATTCGTAGTCAAGCTAAGTTGAATCGTCGTCATGCAAAGTGGGTTGAATTTATTGAGTCTTTTCCTTATGTTATCAAACACAAAAAGGGTAAAGATAATATTATTGCTGATGCTTTGTCACGCCGTTATGCTTTGTTATCTCAACTTGACTTCAAAATATTTGGATTGGAAACTATTAAGGAACAATATGTGCATGATGCTGAATTTAAAGATGTGTTGCAGAATTGTAGAGATGGTAGAACTTGGAACAAGTTCGTCTTCAATGATGGATTTGTGTTTCGTGCTAACAAACTATGCATTCCAGATAGCTCTGTTCGTCTTTTGTTGTTACAGGAGGCGCATGGAGGAGGATTGATGGGACACTTTGGTGTCAAGAAGACGGAGGATGTTCTTGCTGCACACTTCTTTTGGCCACGTATGCGTCGAGATGTTGAGAGATTTGTGGCACGCTGCACTACTTGTCAAAAAGCTAAGTCTCGCCTTAATCCACATGGTTTATATATGCCTCTTCCTGTTCCTAGTGTTCCTTGGGAGGATATTTCTATGGACTTTGTTTTGGGATTGCCACGAACACAGAAGGGGAGGGATAGTATTTTTGTTGTTGTGGATCGGTTTTCTAAGATGGCACACTTTATTCCTTGTCATAAAACGGATGATGCTGCGCATATTGCTGATTTGTTCTTTCGTGAAATTGTTCGTTTGCATGGTGTGCCAAATACTATTGTCTCTGATCGTGATACTAAATTTCTTAGCCACTTTTGGAGATGTTTATGGGCTAAGTTGGGGACTAAATTGCTCTTTAGTACTACATGTCATCCCCAAACTGATGGTCAAACTGAAGTAGTAAATAGAACTTTGTCTACTATGTTACGGGCTGTTTTAAAGAAGAACTTAAAATTGTGGGAAGAGTGTTTACCTCATATAGAATTTGCTTATAATCGTTCATTGCATTCTACCACAAAGATGTGCCCATTTGAGATTGTGTATGGTTTTGTTCCTCGTGCACCTATTGATTTATTGCCTTTACCTTCTTCGGTGCAACATAATTTGGATGCTACACAACGCGCTGAAATGATATTAAACTTGCATAAGACTACTAAAGATAACATTGAACACATGAATGCTAAGTATAAACTTGCTGGGGATAAAGGGAGAAAGCATGTTGTGTTTGATGTTGGCGATCTTGTTTGGTTACATTTGCGTAAAGATCGTTTTCCAGATTTACGCAAGTCTAAGTTAATGCCACGTGCTGCTGGTCCCTTTAAGGTGTTAGAGAGAATCAATGATAATGCATATAAACTTGAGTTGCCTGCAGACTTTGGTACGGTTAGTCCTACATTTAACATTGCAGATTTGAAGCCTTACTTTGGTGGGGAAGATGAGATTGCGTCGAGGACGACTTCAATTCAAGAAGGGGAGCATGATGTGGACATCCCTACTATTGATACAACCGTTGTACCTACAGCAACACACATACAAGGACCCATCACAAGATCCCGTGCCAAACAACTTAACTATCAGGTACTTTCGTTTCTTGGAACTATTCCTTACATACATGAGAATATGATGCTGCCTAAATCAGATACATTTCTTACTCTTAGGAATGATGGACCAAGCATGGATGAGAGGGACAAGCATTGGAGCATGGCCATGCATGGAGATGGCAGCAAGCATGTGATGATCCAAGAGAAGGCCACGCATGAAGATTTCAGAATTTTGAGGCCACCGTAATGAAGAAAGAAGGCTTGGACGAAATATTCAAGATCAATACTTTACGAATTCGTCCATAGTATAATATGGTGCTGCGACACCTTTATTTTGGGCCAGGCCCATGTAATTTTCGCAGGATTTTAATTAGCCACTTTTTAGAGTCCGTATTTGAGGGGAAAAGGACTTTTAGGGTTGGATTCGGCCACCACTTCCTTGGCTGGCCGAAACCCCACCTTTTCGCCCTTAAATACACCCCATAGCCGAACCTCTAGACTCGGATTTTGTTTAGACATTAAGTTAGCCATAGTCGCAACTTCGCCAAGGCTCGAGCGTCGCAGAGGCCTCTTGTACTTCGCACCTATTCAGGATCCCACCTTTTTCAATAAAGCTTTCCTCTTAATCCGCAATATCTTGATTGCAATATTGGTTCTTACTTGTTCTCGATTTCAGGTAGGAATTAAGACCCTCGCTGGTCAGGCTGATCGTGTTCACGCAGGATCGGTAACCTCCAGGAGATTGGCCTAGCGATTGCATTGGCGCTCGTGCTCGCACGTGTAGTCGGATCGTCAAGCCCGAACTCCACCAAATCGATTATCGCCATCTCATCGAAAGATCGGACACCTTGCCCTATCACGTGGTCTGACTGGAAAGAAACTGATGGAGGGGTTAACCTCTTGGGTGCCCGATCTTCACGGATCTCATGGTCAAATTGATGGGAAAGCGAGGGGAAAGGGAGAAGGTAGCGGAAGCGAACACACACCTCGCGAAGAACACGATGAACACAAGCAAAACTAACACGATACAAGACCGATTGCTCCCGAACCATCATCATGCATTTATTCGCCCAAAACAGTTTCCCAAAAGCCTATTTTGTTTTCTAGATATTCCCATCTTTATTTCAAACCAAAACCCTAGATCTGTCTGGATCTTTTATTTTGACTAAATACTATTTACAAAAAAAATTATAAATGAAACAGATAATAAAACAGTTTTAATCGGGGAGATAGTTTAGCCGGTTAGACCTCAGGCCCAACTGATCTAGTCCACCTACAACCGACCCATCTAAAGAAACCCTAGTCTAAACCTAGAAACCCTAACCCTAACCCTAGATCTACCGACCCAGTCCACACACACGCACCCGCACTCCCCAGCAGCCGCCGCCACTACCCGGTCCACCCCGTTAACGCGCCCCCCACGCGATCCCTCCCAACTCCCATCGCTCTCGGCCCCACCTGCGGGCACAGCATGTGTGCCCCCGCTCCTCTCCACCTAACTGTCCCCAACAAGCAACCCCACCTCCTCTGCCTCGTGACCCTTCCCCGCCGCCGCCCTCCTCCTTGCTCGCGCCCTCTGTCCCACGAGCACACCGCCCCGCCAGCGTCCGCCCGCGCCGCAACTAGTCGCCCTCGCGCCCGAGCACACTCCGCCACCAGCGAACGCCCTCCCCCGCCGTCTGCCTGAGCCGTCCCCTCCGCTTCGAGCTCCCCGTCGACCGCCTCACCGCCGCGCGACCCGACTGCCTCTGCCCGCCTCCCCGGCATAGTAGCGCGCCCCGCGGTCGCCTTCCACCTCACCAGCCCCGTGGCCTCACCTCGAGCCCGCGACCTTCCACCGCCGCGCTGCCCTCTGCCTCGCCTGGACTCCGCCTTCCCGAGCACATGATGTCGCCTCGTCGTCGCCTTCCTCAAGATCGCCTCCGTCGGCCCCGTCCTCT
The DNA here is from genome assembly GCA_910589765.1 of Avena atlantica. Lineage (NCBI taxonomy): Eukaryota > Viridiplantae > Streptophyta > Magnoliopsida > Poales > Poaceae > Avena > Avena atlantica. The sequence goes on along the minus strand of OU342737.1, from coordinate 277,552,912 downwards.
CCACGCGCGGCCGTCCTCGCCGACCCCTGCTGCCCACCCTTCCTCTATAGCGCCGACCGCGGTCCCCTGTTCCGGCCCGCGCCCGCCCGTGGAGCTCTGCCACCACCGCCTCTTCCAGCGAAGATCGCGTCGGCCTCTCATCCCCGGTCCCGCCAGGCTCAGGCCAGATCTTTTGTCCGCCCCTAGGTCGGCCCCACCTCGATCCATGCCTTCTAGACATGGGCGCCATTAACTGCCAGCGTGCATGCTTCTGTAATGTGCTCCTATGATACCTGGTGGTGTTAATGTGGTCTGTGTATGCCGTTGTGTTTCAATGCCAGTGTTTGGACCGATGGTCTGGTGAGGTTGCCTTGTTTTGGCAGTCATGTGAAGATGGTGCGACGCAATCTCGACTATCGTCTGACAGACCCTGACGATTGAAGGATGAACCAGTACCTTGACTCCGATGCCGAACCAAGTTCTTTCGGAACCCGCACCCTTTGGATAGCCAAGACCTCCTTCCGGACCCGAAGATCGATTCTCCGAACCCTCGGAACCCCAAGTTCGACGAGTTTCGATGTGCGACCCATTTTCCTTCTGAGCCCCTATTTTTTTTAATAAATTGCATAATAAACTTGTCGCATATTAATTCATCCATACTCGCATACATGTTTATTTGTTTGGGGGTACTTTGTCATTTCACCTAAATTAAATATGGAGACTATATGCGAGATATGTGTTTCTTATCTCGGCTTCATTTAATTTGTGTAGCGAACCGTTGATACAATTTGCCTTGATAAGACAACATTTAAATTGCGGGTGCCAAAACAACATGAACCTATTAATTAATTGTCGGGACCCCGGTTCCGCTTAATATGGCCTAATTGCATCGCATCTTTGTCATGCCATACATCATACATGCACCATGCTCGATCTTTTGCCGTAGTATTAAATGGTGCATCCGGGGTTTTCTTCTAGTGCTTTGCTTCTTCACGGATTAGGACATTGAGTTGATGCGAGTGACGCCCGTTCTTCGGATGAATCTTCGACAATGTTTTCCAGGCGAGCATCTCCCCCTTTCTACCTATCTTACTTTTATAGTATTTATTCCCTCCTGTTGATCTATTGCTATCTATGTTGCGATGCTCTAGTTTTCGTGTCCGTGATATCCCTTGCAGCCTTATATTGCCTTGGAGACATCCTATTACCTGTTGGTTGGTAGTTAGTTGGACTTGCGCGTCGTAGTCGCTTGCTTAAGTGCTGTTGCGTGTCGTCCAGTACCACAGCTGTTGGAAGGCTGCCATATGCTTTATGTTGGAGATGATCATGGCTTTAATTATTGTTTAATAACTAAAATTGAAAGTAGGTAAATGCAGAGGCACCGGTGGGTAATAGACAATATTTGGATTTTAACCGCTCACTGGTGTCCCGTAGGACCCCGAGTTCTTGACACCTGTTCCGAGATCGAGCGCGCTAACCACAGGTGGGGTGTGTGGGCACCCCCATCGATTTAGTACCTGATTTCAAGTACTGTAATGGGTCCACAAAGTAGTTTGGGGATTTATTACTATCATGTACTTATGCCATGCTTTACTGCTTTATTTACGATTGCGTGTGGAGCGCCTGTACTATTTAGGAACCCCGTGATACGTTTTCGCTGTATCGACAAGCCCAGTCACACTTTCGGGTTCCCAGTCGTTTACAGCCGTCGACACAAACCCTAGGTCCGTCTCGGAGACCGGCCGACTTCGTTACGGGTAGCTTAGTGGGGTGGACCCCCCGTGCTTGCTTTGGGTCTGGGAAACGTCGTGTTCGAAACCCCGTCGACATACCGTTGGGTGTATGTTTTGTGATCTTGTACCTACCTGATCTGACAACAAGGGTGTAGGTGCGTGTGGAAACTTTGGTGCACCCCTGCAGGGTTAAATCTTTTCGAGAAGCCGTGTCCGCGGTTATGGACGACTTGGAGCACAGTTCTCGATCATAGACAACTATAACTAAAGTTTACTGTTATAATTTGACTTGTATCCGATATGACTAGTAATCAGCTTCACTGCAACGGAATGGCTAAATAAAAGTACCAACAACTGCTGGGTTTGGGATATCTCATGCTAATGGTATCTGACTAGTAAGTGTTGCAACTACAACGGAATGGTTAACTAAAAGTGCCCACTGTTTATTATATCAGGATGACTATCTATACCTGACTAGTAATTGCTGCAACGATAACTGAATAAATAAAACTGCCAACGGTGTGAGTTCCTCGGTTGACTTCCTCGTTTGGTCTCGAGGGGGAAACACCTGGATGGGTATGTTTGGTGGTAGTATCAGGTTAGTTCCGAATAGGTCTTTCTTACCCCTCTCTGATAGCCGCTATTTGTATCGAGTCTCTATAGGTTGTTTAGTGCATGCAGCGCTGCCGCTTCAGTCCACCATAACTATGTAGGCGAGGACCGCCGAATTCTAGTCTCGCCGTGTACTGGCCTCAGTACTGACCGCTCTCTTTTCCTTTGCCCTTTGTCGGCACCCCTTTTGTTTTTAGCAGGTTTTGAGATCGACGTCGTTAGCAGGGCTACCCTTCCGGCTTGGCCTGGGCAGGGTTATGGACGCCATTGGTTATTCTTTAGGGCTCTTAGCTCAATTTGCATCTTGTCCGTACTCGGACGCTGTATTGTTTTCAAGGTGATTTGGATCTTTGTACTGTAAATCTGTATTCTGGACTCTTTGAGTCGCTGTTGTATATATATATGTTTCGTGGGTTCCATCGAGGACTATTGTGTAATGATGTTACTTCGTTGTCCACCCGCACGCAAGTGCCTGGTGGGCACCTTTGAATCGTTTCTATGCGGGTTTGGCGGGAAGCGCTGAAACTTGCATAGGGCCGATTCTGAGGGTGTTACAGAGTGGTATCAGAGCTCAGCAGTTGCGATACCCCACTGGTCCAGCCTGTAGGATAACCTAGCTAACGGATGTTGTAGAGTGTCAAAACTATTTTGGGAAATCGGTTGGATAGATCTGATTAGGTATTTTTTTACTCCTTACCCTTCTGCTATTCTCCTCTTACCTTTGCGTGTTTTAAATCTACCCCTTATCTTTCCTTCGGGTCCAGGAATTCTCGTGGTTGGGATTCTGTCGTACCTTCAGGGTTTTGCTTCCGTCCTCTTGTAACGGTGCCTCGACAACTGGACTTCATGCTATATGATGAATCTATCATCTGTTGTACCTTCCAGTGGACCGAAAAGTCACTAAATTTTTCTTTGTATCTTCGGTGTTTTTGAATGAGCCGCCTTCATCTGCATCAAGTCCGATGAAGAACCTGCATCACTCCTTTGTTTTCGAATATCATTTGTTAAGATCTTCAATCTACATCTCGAGGATAGTTGAAAATTCTTCTATTCATGTACAGAGTAATGCTTTGAGTGCGGGGTGGAGTCGCGACCATACCACTACTCTTATCATTCGCTTTTGTACAGGGAATAGCGGATTGATGCAATTTTACTCTTTCCATGGAAGTGAGAGGTGGCCTTATCTTTTTATACCTCTACCTTCGTCTTTGTTTCTCTAGAGTTGTAGGGGTCCCAACCTTTAATAAGATTGATCCCTCCTGTGTTTACAATGCTAGTCCCTGGATCAATAGCTAGCATCCACAGTTTAGATGTAATATCAAGAAACAAGGGTCATAATATAACTTTATAACCAGGAATAACATAATTTTATTACATCAAACATAGCTCATTAGGCTATTACATTACATTGCAGCGGAATAACTATAATCATGGGTCCTTCATCTTCAAAGTGCCACAGGCAGATGTTGGTTGTAGACTTTGTAATCCTAATCAATCAGTCCTCACTAAATCAATCAAACCTGCAACATACAAGTTACAGCCACAAAGGGTCAATACATTTGAATTGTATTGGCAAGTGATACTATGGTAGTATTGTGGAGTCTATCAACTATATGCATTTGGCTAAGTGGAGTTGAGTCTTGCATTGCTCAAAATAGATTTTTCTTATCATTTTGAAAATACTAAGTTTTTGCTTGACAAAATCATTTTTCTCAATCAAAGATTTCAAGATCCTTGTACCAAGCCATCTCTCCATCAATGATTGAAGAATTCAAACAACCCTTGTTCAAACCACAAGATTTTAATTTAGAAATTGGAATGATGAGATTCTTGATTGCTTCCATGTCTTGATGCTCAAATTGTCCTTTACCAGGGACATGGCTAAGTACTTAGATTTTACACTCTGCAGAGGTGGTGCACTTTCCCCACAAGACTTGGTTTCCCAAGACAAGATCTTTCAGAAGCCTTCCCTTAGACCAAAAATGGACGCGCTCCAACCTATCAAACACTACCACCCACTGTCCATTTGGCTAAGTTCTTGCATCCTATATGATCATGGCAGAGCCCATATTGCCAAGTGGTTGCACTTGAAGCTTCTCAACATTTGACATCTCAAATCCCTTTGTTTCCTGGGTGGCATACCACAAGTGAGATACACAATCCAAGCCCATGGCATTGTGAACCACTCAACCATTCTCCACCAATCAAGCCCATTCCACCCAGGGGATTCATTAACTTAGTTGTTTTATTAAACAAAAACATAAGTCCTCAGACTTAGAATATTTTTCCATAGTGTGAATATATTTTCGACCCATGTTTTCTATTAGCTAGGCTAAGCTTGATAGTAGTAGGAATCTTTAACTTAGGAAAATCCTACTAAGGATTCATTACTATGTTTTCCTATAGCAAGATCTATACTTAGCAAAATCCATGCAAGTTTTACTTAGCAAAATCACTAATGCATGGTGAAAGTAATAGGACAAAAAGTATGAAGCATCACTTGCCTTTTTGGTAGAGTATAGGTTCACTTCTTGATCTTTGCAACAATCACACTCTTCAAGTCACTACAAATCAATCAAACAAGGCACAAACTCAATCTACCAATCAAGCAAAATAACACACATAAATAACAAAGTCAAAGAAATGCATGCAAGCATGCCAAGCTTTGTTTTGTTTGAAAAATTGGTTCCTAGTGGGTCATAGTCATTTGGGTACATCTAATGGTCATTCTCTAAAGTGGCCAAGTCATTTGCAAAAGGTTTCACTTTAAAACCATTTTCAAAACAAAGTGTTATTTTATGTGGTGTAGAAATATTTTTACTAAGGCATTAGCCCATAGGGTTCACCAAATGAGTTGCTATTGCAAAACTTGGTGTTTTGGTCAGTAGGTTTGGTCCAAACCATCTACTCAAAGTTTTCTTCCCATAAACATTTCCATAATAAAATCAATGAGTTTATTTGGCTAGAAAATGGCTAAGTTAAATAATTCAACTTAAATTTCACAAAAATCATTTTTAACACTATGGGTTGGTTCCTAGGGTCAGTAAGGTCACACAAATCCATTTTGCAAAAGATTTAATCCTAAAAACAATTTTAAACAATTTTTATACTCTAAACAAGTACACAAATGTTTCTGTAAATTCAAACAAGCTAACAGATACTATTTTCAAAACTAAGGCCATGGTTGGTTAGGTCTTGTTCTCCTGAATCCATTGATATAAAATTTGCCAAATTTGGACGTGTGGTTTGAAAGTTATAGGGTTTTCAAATTGCTACTTAAATCTGTTTTTCTAATTCTGTTTTAAAACAGATCCTGCCACGTGTCGCTGTCTCATTGGGCGATACCGCTTCAGCCGGATCACGCTGCGGTGCGTTGGATCTACTCCTATCGTGCGGTACAGATTGCTCGATACCGCTTCGCTCTTATTTTCTATCCTATCCACCGGATCCAGATCGGACGGCTCTCAGTGCCCCGACCATAAGCTGGCGGCGCTGGGCTCTGGCGCGCGGCGGCGGCGCTCTGCTAGCGGCGGAGCTGGCGATGCAGGAAGCGAGGGAGAGGGGGAGGATGCTCACCGGGTTCGTGGAGCGACGCTGATGCTCAACGTGGTCGTGATAGTCCAAGGGGCGCTCGGGGTGGACGGCAATCGCTCGCCGGAGATGAGCTGAACTTCGGGCGATTCAGGAGGTCGTTGTGGGCGAGGATAGGAAGCGCCCTAAGACCAGTAGATGGTACCGTTAGGTTCGTAAGAAGCAGGCGAGTATGTGTGCATCATAGGGGGGTGAAGGGGGAGTCTGGTCTCACCAGTAGATGCCGCCGGAGTTGGAGAAGGAGGTGGTGGCGTGCTGATGTCGTCGGGGCGACGTCCTGGGGCGTGCGCGAGTGAGCTACCGTCACTGGGAGATACGCCTGGTGCTGGCGAGCACGCTTGTGTGCTCCCTGGGTAGTGGGGTTGTCGGGTTCAGCCGGAATTCGAGTAGGACCTCGCTGGAGTTGGTGAGGTTGCAGTGGTCAATTGGAATAGCCCTGGGGCGGAGAGGAACTGGAACCAGAGGGGAAACGGAGAGGAGGGACTGGCGATTTAATACGCGTGTTCACTGCAGGTTTAACTCGTGGCATCAAGGCGAATTAAGCCGAGGAATCAATGGCAGGGCGGGGGAGAACGGTCGAGGTGGGTGAGGAAGAAGGGTGTGGTGGTGGGGTCCTTTGATCAGTGGGGAAAAGAAATGAGGGGGGGTCCACTTGTCAGGGGCTTGCGGGTTGTTTCAGTCGGTGAAGAAAACGGTTCGGGGTGGAGAGGAGGTGGGCTGCGAGTTGGGCTGTTGGGCCAGATGGTGGGCTGGTCGTTTTCTTATTTTTTTCTGTTTACTTTGTTTTATTCTTTTCTAATTCTATTTTCTGATTTGAAATTCAATTCATAATTCAAACAACAAGATAGCATTCAAACAATTCAAACTATTGTAATGAGTTTTTTTTTGGTTCTGTTTATCAACATAATTCACATTATAAAATAAAATATTATTTTAAATCTTTTTAGGTTCCATTTATTAATTAAATAAGTAGGCCATGGTTTATTAATTAAATAGGGTTTGATTTTTAGTTAATAAAATTTTTATTTGAAATCCAAATGTTTTCAAAACCAAATCAGTAGGTTTTATTTGAAATTATAAGATACTTGAAATACTTGTTAAAAATAAAATCAAATAACATTTTATTTTAGGTCCATTAATAATTATATATATAATAGATTTTCAATATTAAATCAAATAGGATTTGTTTTATTAAAACTTTTATTTTGAAATCTAAAATAAAACCAAAACACTTTAGTAGGTTTTATTTGAGTATATACTTTACTTAGAAAATTTATTTAAAATAATTTAATAAGTTTTAATTAGAATGGTAAAACCTTTTATTTAAATAAATAGGATATTACAATCTCTATTATTTTATTTAAACAATCCTTTACTATTTTCAAATAAACTTTTGCTACTTTATTTTAAAATAAACTGTTTTTAATTCCCAAAGTTTGGCCAAGGATTAATTTGGCTTTATATCATAATCTTTATTTATAACTTCTATTTCATCTGAAAACAATTCTTTTCATTTGATTGCTTTTAAGATAATATTTCTAATTGTTTCCTTTCATGAAATGTTTATCTTTTTAATTCCTTTTAGGATTTTATTTCATTCAAATGGGTTTGAGGTTCTATTTTAATTCAAAAAGTTTCTCCTGGCTCTGAAAATCAAACAAAGTTTTATTTTATTAATTTATTTTCACATTACAAGATTTGGAAAATCTTGGGATGTGACAAGAGTGTTCCCTCGATGCACGTGGGCAACATCCCTCGTTGGTGGTGTCGCCGATTTCAACATGGAGCAAGAATCTTTGTTAGTAGTGTCGCGAGGACCTACACGAAGCGAGAATATTCAGAGTGTCGGTGTTTTTCCCCGTACCAGGAGGCGGATCTCGAGGGCGAGATCCATTGTTAGTGGTGTCGAATTGTAGCACTCTGGTTAAATCCACTACTAGAAAATCGCTGTTGTTGTTATTATGGCATCATCATGACATCATCATGCATTTATTCGCCTAAAACAATTTCCCAAAAGCCTATTTTGTTTTCTAGATATTCCCATCTTTATTTCAAACCAAAACCCTAGATCTGTCTGGATCTTTTATTTTGACTAAATACTATTTACAAAAAAAATTATAAATGAAACAGATAATAAAACAGTTTTAATCGGGGAGATAGTTTAGCCGGTTAGACCTGAGGCCCAACTGATCTAGTCCACCTACAACCGACCCATCTAAAGAAACCCTAGTCTAAACCTAGAAATGCTAACCCTAACCCTAGATCTACCGACCCAGTCCACACACACGCACCCGCACACCCCAGCAGCCGCCGCCACTACCCGGTCCACCCCGTTAACGTGCCCCCCACGCGATCCCTCCCAACTCCCATCGCTCCCGGCGCCGCCTGCGGGCACAGCATGCGTGCCCCCGCTCCTCTCCACCTAACTGTCCCCAACAAGCAACCCCACCTCCTCTGCCTCGTGACCCTTCCCCGCCGCCGCCCTCCTTCTTGCTCGCGCCCTCTGTCCCACGAGCACACCGCCCCGCCAGCGTCCGCCCGCGCCGCAACTAGTCGCCCTCGCGCCCGAGCACACTCCGCCACCAGCGGACGCCCTCCCCCGCCGTCTGCCTAAGCCGTCCCCTCCGCTTCGAGCTCCCCGTCGACCGCCTCACCGCCGCGCGACCCCACTGCCTCTCCCCGCCTCGCCGGTGCAGTAGCGCGCCCCGCGGTCGCCTTCCACCTCACCAGCCCCATGGCCTCACCTCGAGCCCGCGACCTTCCACCGCCGCACTGCCCTCTGCCTCGCCTGGACTCCACCTTCCCGAGCACATGATGCCGCCTCGTCGTCGCCTTCCTCAAGATCGCCTCCGTCGGCCCCGTCCTCTCCATGCGCGGCCGTCCTCGCCGACCCCTGCTGCCCACCCTTCCTCTACAGCGACGCCCGCGGTCCCCTGTTCCGACCCGCGCCCGCCCGTGGAGCTCTGCCACCACCGCCGCTTCCAGCGAAGATCGCGTCGGTCTCTCATCCCCGGTCCCGCCAGGCTCAGGCCAGATCTTTTGTCCGCCCCTAGGTCGGCCCCACCTCGATCCATGCCTTCCAGACATGGGCGCCATTAACTGCCAGCGTGCATGCTTCTGTAATGTGCTCCTATGATACCTGGTGGTGTTAATGTGGTCTGTGTATGCCGTTGTGTTTCAATGCCAGTGTTTGGACCGAAGGTTGCCTTGTTTTGGCAGTCATGTGAAGATGGTGCGACGCAATCTCGACTATCGTCTGACAGACCCTGACGATTGAAGGATGAACCAGTACCTTGACTCCGATGCCGAACCAAGTTCTTTCGGAACCCGCACCCTTTGGATAGCCAAGACCTCCTTCCGGACCCGAAGATCGATTCTCCGAACCCTCGGAACCCCAAGTTCGACGAGTTTCGATGTGCGACCCATTTTCCTTCTGAGCCCCTGTTTTTTTTAATAAATTGCATAATAAACTTGTCGCATATTAATTCATCCATACTCACATACATGTTTATTTGTTTGGGGGTACTTTGTCATTTCACCTAAATTAAATATGGAGACTATATGCGAGATATGTGTGTCTTATCTCGGCTTCATTTAATTTGTGTAGCGAACCGTTGATACAATTTGCCTTGATAAGACAACATTTAAATTGCGGGTGCCAAAACAACATGAACCTATTAATTAATTGTCGGGACCCCGGTTCCGCTTAATATGGTCTAATTGCATCGCATCTTTGTCATGCCATACATCATACATGCACCATGCTCGATCTTTTGCCGTAGTATTAAATGGTGCATCCGGGGTTTTCTTCTAGTGTTTGCTTCTTCACGGATTAGGCCATTGAGTTGATGCGAGTGACGCCCGTTCTTTGGATGAATCTTCGACAATGTTTTCCAGGCGAGCATCTCCCCCTTTCTACCTATCTTACTTTTATAGTATTTATTCCCTCCTGTTGATCTATTGCTATCTATGTTGCGATGCTCTAGTTTTCGTGTTCGTGATATCCCTTGTAGCCTTATATTGCCTTGGACACATCCTATTACCTGTTGGTTGGTAGTTAGTTGGACTTGCGCGACGTAGTCGCTTGCTTAAGTGCTGTTGCGTGTCGTCCAGTACCACAGCTGTTGGAAGGCTGCCATATGCTTTATGTTGGAGATGATCATGGCTTTAATTATTGTTTAATAACTAAAATTGAAAGTAGGTAAATGCAGAGGCACCGGTGGGTAATAGACAATATTTGGATTTTAACCGCTCACTGGTGTCCCGTAGGACCCCGAGTTCTTGACACTTGTTCCGCGATCAAGCGCGCTAACCACAGGTGGGGTGTGTGGGAACCCCCATCGATTTAGTACCTGATTTCAAGTACTGTACTGGGGGCCACAAAGTAGTTTGGGGCTTTATTACTATCCTGTACTTATGCCATGCTTTACTTGCTTTATTTACGACTGCGCGTGGAGCGCCTGTACTTTTTAGGAACCCCGTGATACGTTTTCGCTGTATCGACAAGCCCAGTCACACTTTCGTGTTCCCAGTCGTTTACAGCCGTCGACACAAACCCTGGGTCCGTCTCGGAGACCAGCCGACTTCGTTACGGGTAGCTTAGTGGGGTGGCCCCCCGTGCTTGCTTAGGTTCCGGGAATCGTCGTGTCCGAAACCCCGTCGACATACCGTTGGGTGTATGTTTTGTGATTTTGTACCTAGCTGATCTGACAACAAGGGTGTAGGTGCGTGTGGAAACTTTGGTGCACCCCTGCAGGGTTAAATCTTTTTGGAGAAGCCGTGTCCGCGGTTATGGACGACTTGGAGCACAGTTCTCGATCATAGACAACTATAACTAAAGTTTACTGTTATAATTTGACTTGTATCCGATACGACTAGTAATCAGCTTCACCGCAACGGAATGGATAAATAAAAGTACCAACAACTGCTGGGTTTGGGATATCTCATGCTAATAGTATCTGACTAGTAAGTGTTGCAACTACAACGGAATGGTTAACTAAAAGTGCCCACTGCTTATTATATCAGGATGACTATCTATACCTGACTTGTAATTGCTGCAACGATAACTGAATAAATAAAACTGCCAATGGTGTGAGTTCCTCGGTTGACTTCCTCGTTTGGTCTCGAGGGGGAAACACCAGGATGGGTATGTTTGGTGGTAGTATCAGGTTGGTTCCGAATAGGTCTTTCTTACCCCTCTCTGATAGCCGCTATTTGTATCGAGTCTCTATAGGTTGTTTAGTGCATGTCGCCCTGCCGCTTCAGTCCACCATACCTATGGAGGCGAGGACCGCCGAATTCTAGTCTCGCCGTGTACTGGCCTCAGTACTGACCGCTCTCTTTTTCCTTTGCCCTTTGTCGGCACCCCTTTTGTTTTTAGCAGGTTTTGAGATCGACGTCGTTAGCAGGGTTACCCTTCCGGCTTGGCCTGGGCAGGGTTATGGACGCCATTGGTTATTCTTCAGGGCTCTTAGCTCAATTTGCATCTTGTCCGTACTCGGACGCTGTATTGTTTTCAAGGTGATTTGGATCTTTGTACTGTAAATCTGTATTCTTGAATCTTTGAGTCGTTGTTGTATATATATGTTTCGTGGGTTCCATCGAGGACTATTGTGTAATGATATTACTTCGTTTTCCACCCGCACGCAAGTGCCTGGTGGGCACCTTTGAATCGTTTCTATGCGGGTTTGGCGGGAAGCGCTGAAACTTGCATAGGGCCGATTCTGAGGGTGTTACAACATTGAACTCCAAGGCCTTGTTCAACGATGGATGCGTTATGCAAAGTCCAATCAAGGTTGGTGACGATAGTCGGTCCCCTTGGTGAAGGGGATGAGGCAAAACTAGAGATTCCACAATGGGGGTTGTCTTTAGTCTATCATCTATGCCTAAGGGATACATGAGGGGTGGGGGCTCTATTTATAGGCCAGCCACTAAAGAAGGGTATCTTAGGGATAAACTAGGCGAATAGGTAAGTAAAGGGGATACATGGGCTGTGGCCCAACTGGTGCGCGCAGGCACAGGCATGACCGCTAGTACCGGACTTAGGACCGGTAGTACCGGTCATCACCGGTAGTACCGCTCTGGGACCGGTAGTACCGCTTGCGGTCTTGGAGCATCCGTTGGAGCCGTCAGTAGCGAGCGATAGAAGGGGGCGGTAGTACCGGTTCCGACAACCGGTATTACCGCTTGGACCTGGCAGCTGCCGACCTGTCTTCTTCCGTCTCCTCTTCCAAGCCTCCGTCTTGTCGGGCTTGATGTTCCGGGCTTCCTCCCTTGCCTCCATACTGGTCGGTGTGAACCTATCATGCATATGTGACGGAGTATGAAGTAGCATACCATCAATAGGGTAGGAAGTGAGCTTCCATAGAGGAACGGATTCACCTTTGGAGTCCATGGCGACTTGGCGTAAGTTGGAGACCTTGATGTAGTAACGACCGTAGGTAGGGCTACATCATCTCCCCCACTTCAAAAAGAGTCTTCCTCGACTCTCCATGTCCATCACGAAGTAGAAGAGGTCGAAGGACATCCTTGATCCTGGGGTTCACCATATAGTCGTCCTCGGGAAGATTGACTTGACAACACTTCAATGTTCCTTCACCTTCCATGAAGCCTACAAAGCTCACGACAAAAGCGAAGCAACACTCAAAGCATAGCCAATTCATGAAGATTATAGCATGAGTCTTCAAGTAGAAGGAAGTCACCTTAGTGATGTGGACATCCCTACTATTGATACAACCGTTGTACCTACAGCAACACACATACAAGGACCCATCACAAGATCTCGTGCCAAACAACTTAACTATCAGGTACTTTCGTTTCTTGGAACTATTCCTTACATACATGAGAATATGATGCTGCCTAAATCAGATACATTTCTTACTCTTAGGAATGATGGACCAAGCATGGATGAGAGGGACAAGCATTGGAGCATGGCCATGCATGGAGATGGCAGCAAGCATGTGATGATCCAAGAGAAGGCCACGGATGAAGATTTCAGAACTTTGAGGCCACCATAATGAAGAAAGAAGGCTTGGACGAAATATTCAAGATCAATACTTTACGAATTCGTCCATAGCATAATATGGTGCTGCGACACCTTTATTTTGGGCCAGGCCCATGTAATTTTCGCAGGATTTTAATTAGCCACTTTTTAGAGTCCGTATTTGAGGGGAAAAGGACTTTTAGGGTTGGATTCGGCCACCACTTCCTTGGCTGGCCGAAACCCCACCTTTTCGCCCTTAAATACACCCCATAGCCGAACCTCTAGACTCGGATTTTGTTTAGACATTAAGTTAGCCATAGTCGCAACTTCGCCAAGGCTCGAGCGTCGCAGAGGCCTCTTATACTTCGCACCTAATCAGGATCCCACCTCTTTCAATAAAGCTTTCCTCTTAATCCGCAATATCTTGATTGCAATATTGGTTCTTACTTGTTCTCGATTTCAGGTAGGAATTAAGACCCTCGCTGGTCAGGCTGATCGTGTTCACACAGGATCGGTAACCTCCAGGAGATTGGCCTAGCGATTGCATTGGCGCTCGTGCTCGCACGTGTAGTCGGATCGTCAAGCCCGAACTCCACCAAATCGATTATCGCCATCTCATCGAAAGATCGGACACCTTTGCCCTATCAAGTGGTATCAGATTTCAGGTTGCTCGGTGAGATTTTACTGTTTTTCATAGATTAAATCTGTTTTTAGCTATAACCCACGAAAAAGCCAAAAACACAGTTAGAGTTTAGATCCATCCCATAACCAATCTACGCCTCGCATTATCTTTTCAGTTTTTGCATTGTTGAATTTGTGTCTACATCGTCGCGTCGAGTTGCTGGTCTTAGTGTCTCATCCCTTAGAGTTTCGAGTTCTAATCATACTAGTCACCGCCACACTCGCCGATCACCACCACCATATTCCGCCGCCATATACCCTGCCACCATAAACCCTAAAACTCCGCCACCGCCTTCCTACCGCGACACGGATCCGATCACCTTTCCTGCCGCGGCACGAGTCCGAGTTGAGTCATTATTTCCTAGTTATTTCTTTTGACTTTCCTTCTTTGTTGTTTCCGTGTTCCGCTAAAGTCCGTGTCGAGCTAAGAGTCCGGTCGTAAGTCCAGAAGGAGAGCAAAAAAAAAAAAAAAAAAGTCTGGAACCGCCTCCGAAAAAATTTTCTGGCTATACTGGTTTTCGGCTTTGGGGATCACTTTTCTCCATCGGCCGTTATAGCGATATTTTTTTGGCGCCTGCGCGCTTTCCGGAGCACAATAAAAAATTTCGGAAAAAAATTTTGGGGGCTAACCTCTTTTTAGACCCCGTAGATCAGTTCTAGACACTCGCCATCCTAGTAATTTTCTGCATCTCGGATCGCTTTTCAGGGTGCTATATCATCATACAGTGCTTGTTGTGTCGCGTCGTGACATCGTTGGTGATCTAGGCTCGCGTCTCTAGTACGGTCTAGCCTAGGACCAGCACAGTACCGTCGTTGAGCATTCTTTCAACTTTTGCATTGCTGTTTTGATAATTGCTAACCCCTTTGCTAAGCCTTCCCAGAGCTCCACAGATACTCTCCACGTGCGGTGTTTCGACTCCTGGTAATCGCTTGGTTCAATCTCTGGACCCACTGATCCTCGTGGTTGCACATCGCCTTTTCCTGCTGTTTGGTAAGAACTTGTAAGAGCTTCGTATATTGCTTGACGGATTACGCGTGACTTCCACCATATTCCTGTAGTATATACCTGTGCTTTTAAGGACTAACCATGACAGATACTTCGCGGAATCCTGCCACCATGACGAACGAAGAACTACATGCCCACTTCTCCGCGCTCTTGGTCAGTCGCGCTGAAGACGTGGATACGCGCCTAGGGGAGTTTGACACCAAGCTCACCAACGCCGTGGACAAGCTCGATGGACTCGAGAAATCCTTCAACGCCAAGCTTGACGTTCGGTTCAAGGAGCTTTTGAACCGATTGCCCGCACCCGCACCGGCACCCACACATGGCGCACGGCGCATTCCGATCACGGGTCGGACTGCTGGTTCGGCTCCCACCGCACCCCCGGCGGCTCCTGCTGCGACTGACGTTCCTCAGACTTCCGCCGCGGCTGCTGCTGCGACATTGGGGACAGACGACGGGTACTACTACGACCCCGACGACGACGATCTGTTTGACGAGGAGGTTGAACAACCTCCACAGGTACCTGCTGGTCGCCCCCGACATTACTACCGCAACGCTCGCCCACCGGTACGTAATGATGATGATCATGTTGCAAAGCTTAAATTAAATATTCCATCTTTTGAGGGTAAATATAATCCTGATGCATATCTTACATGGGAGATGGAAGTAGAACAACGTTTTGCATGCTTAAAATATCCTGAGAATATGCGTGTTAGTGCTGCTACATGTGAATTTACTAAATTTGCTTCCCTTTGGTGGTCTGAGTATTGTCGTTTAAATCCTACTACTATTCCTAGTACTTGGACTGCTTTAAAAACTGCTATGCGTGTTCGTTTTGTACCTCCCACTTATCAACGTGATTTACTAAAGAATCTGACACGCTTAGAGCAAGGGAAAAATTCTGTAGAAGAGTATTATCAGGAATTGCAAACGGGGATGGTTAGGTGTGGTCTTGTTGAATCTAATGAACAAATGCTTGCACGTTTCTTTGGTGGATTAAACAAGGACATTCATCACATATTAGATTATAAGGAATATAATTCTATCACTCGTTTGTTTCATCTTGCTTGCAAAGCTGAACGTGAAGTGCAGGATCGCCAAACACCATGGAGGAGGACTAATAATTCTGCAGGTCGCACATCCACTTGGACATCCCGACAATCAGCGCCTCCTCGTGATTCGCCTCCAGCTACTACCACATCCAAGGCCACCACAAGATTTCCAGCTGCTCCTCCACCATCATCCAATGCTCCTGCTCGTAGTGCATCTTCTATGGCTTCCACGGGTAAGACAAAGGATATACAATGCCGCAAGTGCTGGGGTTTTGGTCATATTGAGAGACAGTGCACAACACAACGTGTGATGATGGTGCGAGAAGATGGTGAATACGATTCAGCGAGTGACTTCGATGAAGATACACTAGCCCTTATTTCTGCTCGAGATGGAGACAATTCTGATGATGATGAAGAGCCAGAGGTAATGGGAGCTGAAGCTGCTGATCAATACAAGAGTTTAATTACACAACGTGTGTTGAGTATGCAATTGAGCAAATCTGAGCAAGATCAACGCCACAACCTGTTCCAAACACGTGGTGTTGTCAAGGAAAGAGCTATACGGATCATCATTGATGGAGGGAGTTGTAATAATCTGGCCAGTGTTGACATGGTAGAGAAGCTTGCGCTTCCAACAAGACAACGCCCACATTCATACTACATCCAATGGTTTGAGAGTTCTCGCAAGATCAAGGTAACAAGAACGGTACGCGTGCATTTTACTATTGGTACATATTCTGATTTTGTTGATTGTGATGTTGTACCTATGCAAGCTTGTTCTTTGTTACTTGGTAGACCATGGCAATTTGATAGAGAATCTGTTCATAATGGCAAAACTAATCACTATTCTCTTATGCATGGTGGAAAGAAAATTGGTCTAAAACCTATGACTCCCGACCAGATTTTAAAAGATGATCTTGCTAGAGCTAGTAGAGCTAAAACTGAGGAGAAAAATAAAAGTGAGAATCAGATTGTTGCTGCAGATTTTATACCACCAAAGAACACTAAATCTGATTCTACACATGCTACTGAAATTCGTTTGAAGAGTCCATGTATGCTTGCAAATAAAATTGATATTGCTGAACTAGATGTAAACAATACTCAATGTTATGCAATTGTCTGCAAAGAGGTTTTGTTTTCATTTGAGGATATGCCTCCTTCTTTGCCACCCGCTGTTGCTAACCTTTTGCAGGAATATGAGGACGTCTTTCCCGCTGAGTTGCCACCAGGACTACCTCCTATTAGAGGAATTGAGCATCAAATTGATCTAATTCCTGGTGCCACGTTGCCCAACCGCGCGCCATATAGAACCAATCCAGAGGAGACAAAGGAGATACAACGCCAAATTCAGGAACTACTCGACAGAGATCATATTCGTGAGTCCCTTAGCCCTTGTGCTGTTCCTATTATTTTGGTACCTAAGAAAGATGGTTCTTCGCGCATGTGTACTGATTGTAGAGCTATCAATAATATTACTATTCGATATCGTCATCCTATTCCACGTTTAGATGACATGCTTGATGAATTGAGTGGCTCTACCATGTTTTCTAAAGTTGATTTGCGTAGTGGTTACCACCAGATTCGTATGAAATTAGGAGATGAATGGAAAACAACATTTAAAACTAAGTTCGGTTTATATGAGTGGTTAGTAATGCCTTTTGGTTTAACTAATGCACCTAGCACTTTCATGAGATTAATGAACGAAGTTTTACGTGCTTTCATTGGCCGTTTTGTGGTAGTCTACTTTGATGATATTCTGATTTATAGCAAATCTTTAGAGGAACATTTGGACCATTTACGTGCTGTTTTCAATGCTTTACGTGATGCACGTTTGTTTGGTAACCTTGAGAAGTGCACATTTTGCACCAATCGAGTTGCGTTTCTTGGCTATGTTGTTACATCACAGGGTATTGAAGTGGATCCAGCCAAGATTGAAGCTATTGAGAATTGGCCGCAGCCCAAGACGGTCACACAAGTGAGGAGTTTTCTTGGCCTCGCTGGTTTTTATAGGCGCTTTGTTAAAGACTTTGGATCAATTGCCGCGCCGCTGAATGAGCTTACCAAGAAGGATGTGCCCTTTGTTTGGGGCGATGCACAACAACAGGCCTTCGTCATATTGAAAGATAAGCTAACACATGCTCCCTTACTCCAACTTCCTGATTTTACTAAGACTTTTGAGCTTGAATGTGATGCTAGTGGCATTGGTTTGGGAGGGGTGTTATTACAAGAGGGAAAACCTGTTGCATATTTCAGTGAGAAATTAAGTGGGGCTAGTCTGAACTATTCTACTTATGATAAAGAATTATATGCGTTGGTTCGGACATTAGAAACTTGGCAACATTATCTATGGCCTAAGGAATTTGTTATTCATTCTGATCATGAATCTTTGAAGCATATTCGTAGTCAAGCTAAGTTGAATCGTCGTCATGCAAAGTGGGTTGAATTTATTGAGTCTTTTCCTTATGTTATCAAACACAAAAAGGGTAAAGATAATATTATTGCTGATGCTTTGTCACGCCGTTATGCTTTGTTATCTTAACTTGACTTCAAAATATTTGGATTGGAAACTATTAAGGAACAATATGTGCATGATGCTGAATTTAAAGATGTGTTGCAGAATTGTAGAGATGGTAGAACTTGGAACAAGTTCGTCTTCAATGATGGATTTGTGTTCCGTGCTAACAAACTATGCATTCCAGATAGCTCTGTTCGTCTTTTGTTGTTACAGGAGGCGCATGGAGGAGGATTGATGGGACACTTTGGTGTCAAGAAGACGGAGGATGTTCTTGCTGCACACTTCTTTTGGCCACGTATGCGTCGCGATGTTGAGAGATTTGTGGCACGCTGCACTACTTGTCAAAAAGCTAAGTCTCGCCTTAATCCACATGGTTTATATATGCCTCTTCCTGTTCCTAGTGTTCCTTGGGAGGATATTTCTATGGACTTTGTTTTGGGATTGCCACGAACACAGAAGGGGAGGGATAGTATTTTTGTTGTTGTGGATCGGTTTTCTAAGATGGCACACTTTATTCCTTGTCATAAAACGGATGATGCTGCGCATATTGCTGATTTGTTCTTTCGTGAAATTGTTCGTTTACATGGTGTGCCAAATACTATTGTCTCTGATCGTGATACTAAATTTCTTAGCCACTTTTGGAGATGTTTATGGGCTAAGTTGGGGACTAAATTGCTGTTTAGTACTACATGTCATCCCCAAACTGATGGTCAAACTGAAGTAGTAAATAGAACTTTGTCTACTATGTTACGGGCTGTTTTAAAGAAGAACTTAAAATTGTGGGAAGAGTGTTTACCTCATATAGAATTTGCTTATAATCGTTCATTGCATTCTACCACAAAGATGTGCCCATTTGAGATTGTGTATGGTTTTGTTCCTCGTGCACCTATTGATTTATTGCCTTTACCTTCTTCGGTGCAACATAATTTGGATGCTACACAACGCGTTGAAATGATATTAAACTTGCATAAGACTACTAAAGATAACATTGAACACATGAATGCTAAGTATAAACTTGCTGGGGATAAAGGGAGAAAGCATGTTGTGTTTGATGTTGGCGATCTTGTTTGGTTACATTTGCGTAAAGATCGTTTTCCTGATTTACGCAAGTCTAAGTTAATGCCACGTGCTGCTGGTCCCTTTAAGGTGTTAGAGAGAATCAATGATAATGCATATAAACTTGAGTTACCTGCAGACTTTGGTACGGTTAGTCCTACATTTAACATTGCAGATTTGAAGCCTTACTTTGGTGAGGAAGATGAGATTGCGTCGAGGACGACTTCAATTCAAGAAGGGGAGCATGATGTGGACATCCCTACTATTGATACAACCGTTGTACCTACAACAACACACATACAAGGACCCATCACAAGATCTCGTGCCAAACAACTTAACTATCAGGTACTTTCGTTTCTTGGAACTATTCCTTACATACATGAGAATATGATGCTGCCTAAATCAGATACATTTCTTACTCTTAGGAATGATGGACCAAGCATGGATGAGAGGGACAAGCATTGGAGCATGGCCATGCATGGAGATGGCAGCAAGCATGTGATGATCCAAGAGAAGGCCACGGATGAAGATTTCAGAACTTTGAGGCCACCATAATGAAGAAAGAAGGCTTGGACGAAATATTCAAGATCAATACTTTACGAATTCGTCCATAGCATAATATGGTGCTGCGACACCTTTATTTTGGGCCAGGCCCATGTAATTTTCGCAGGATTTTAATTAGCCACTTTTTAGAGTCCGTATTTGAGGGGAAAAGGACTTTTAGGGTTGGATTCGGCCACCACTTCCTTGGCTGGCCGAAACCCCACCTTTTCGCCCTTAAATACACCCCATAGCCGAACCTCTAGACTCGGATTTTGTTTAGACATTAAGTTAGCCATAGTCGCAACTTCGCCAAGGCTCGAGCGTCGCAGAGGCCTCTTGTACTTCGCACCTAATCAGGATCCCACCTCTTTCAATAAAGCTTTCCTCTTAATCCGCAATATCTTGATTGCAATATTGGTTCTTACTTGTTCTCGATTTCAGGTAGGAATTAAGACCCTCGCTGGTCAGGCTGATCGTGTTCACGCAGGATCGGTAACCTCCAGGAGATTGGCCTAGCGATTGCATTGGCGCTCGTGCTCGCACGTGTAGTCGGATCGTCAAGCCCGAACTCCACCAAATCGATTATCGCCATCTCATCGAAAGATCGGACACCTTTGCCCTATCACTTAGCTTGTAGATATATCTCAAAGAAGTGTAGCCATAGGTAACTCTCTTCAGTTCTTCTTGTCAACACGTAGTTGGTAGAGGTTGACGTGTATGCACTTGTACCTTCACACAACAAAGACCAAGAAAAATATTTTCATGCGTGATAGAGGAGCATGTCAAATGTGTCATGTCCATTATTCTTCACAACACTATTAGCAAAATGCATGTATAGCAAATGGGATGCATATGCAAGGTCAAAGTGCATGGAAATCGTTTGAAAATCATCCAAATGTGGAAACTCAAAAACTCCATATAACGTAGTAGTGGGGCATTCAAAGCATTGTGATGGAGGGGTAACCTCTTGGGTGCCCGATCTTCACGGATCTCGTGGTCAAATCGATGGAAAAGCGAGGGAAAAGAGAGAAGGTAGCGGAAGCGAACACACACCTCGCGAAGAACACGATGAACACACGCAAAACTCACTCGATACAAGGCCGATTGCTCCCGAACGATGGCCACCGGTCCGATAGAATCCTCGCAAGGAAAGATCGGTCAACGTGCTCCCTCAAATCCACATCGGAGAGGGAAGAACACCTTGGGGAGGGTCTTGACAACTTGGAGACGAGACATCGAACTCCAAGGCCTTGTTCAACGATGGATGCGTGATGCAAAGTCCAATCGAGGTTGGTGACGATAGTCGGTCTCCTTGGATAAGGGGATGAGGCAAAACTAGAGATTCCACACAAGGGGGTTGTCTTTAGTCTATCATCTATGCCTAAGGGATACATGAGGGGTGGGGGCTCTATTTATAGGCCAACCACATAAACAATGGTATTTGGGGATAAACTAGGCGAATAGGTAAGTAAGGGGGATACATGGGCTGTGGCCCAACTAGTGCGCAGGCACTGCCATGAGCGGTAGTACCGGACTTGGGACCGGTAGTACCGCTTGGTCCGGTAGTGCCGCTCCGGGACCGGTAGTACCGCTTGCGGTCCTGGGGCTTCTGTTGGTGTCGTCTGTTGGGAGCGGTAGTCGGGGGCGGTAGTACCGCTGGCCGGTAGTATCGGTCGCCGGATCCGGTAGTACCACCGAAGACAGAGAGCATTTGGTGATCTGTCTTCTTCCGTCTCCTCTTCCAAGCCTCCGTCTTGTCGGGCTTGATGTTCCGGGCTTCCTCCCTTGCCTCGGTACTGGTCGGTGTGAACCTATCATGCATATGTGACGGAGTATGAAGTAGCATACCATTCAATAGGGTAGGAAGGGGGCTCGCATAGAGGAACGGATTCACCTTTAGAGTCCATGACGACTTGGCGTAAGTTGGAGACCAAGATGTGGTAACGACCGTAGGTCGGGCTACATCAGCTCCCCCCCCCTTCAAAAAGAGTCGTCCTTGACTCTACATGCTCATCACAAATTAGAAGCGGTCGAGAGACCTTCTTGATCCTGGGGTTCACCATATAGTCGTCCTCGGGAAGATTGACTTGACAACACTTCAATGTTCCTTCACCTTCCTTGAAGCCTACAAAGCTCACAACAAAAGCAAAGCAACACTCAAAGCGTAGCCAATTCATGAAGATTATAGCATGAGTCCTCAAGTAGAAGGAAGTCACCTTATCGTGTAGAGATAGCTCGATGAAGGGTAGCCATAGGTAACTCTCTTCGGTTCTTCTTGTCAACATATAGTCCATAGAGGTTGACGTGTATGCATTTCTACCTTCATACAACAAAGACCAAGCAACATATGTTTGTGTGTGATAGAGGAGCATGTCATGTGTGGCATGTCCATTCTTGTTCACAACACGATTAGCACAACTCAAGTATAGCAAACGGAATGCATATGCATGGTCAATGTGCATGGAAATCGTTTGAACATCATCCAAATGTGGGAACTCAAAAACTCCATATAACATCTTATTGTGGCATTCAAAGCAATCGAATAGAAATTTGATCAACATATTTGATGGAAAGTTAGGAGAATTTGGCAAAAACACAAAAGGAAGAATATCCAAAGCAACATCATTATGTGTGTAAACCAACCATTGGAAAGAGAAATTGTTCGACATGTTGGATGTTACACACAAATCATCGAAAGCAAATATCATGGGAAAATGAGTATCCCAAGCGGAAGCCAAAGTAACGTGTTTGCAAACAAACCAAATGAAAGAGCAAGTGGTCCTTATGTTTGTTGCAACAACAATACGAGATTCTTGGAAGCTCTCATGACAATACATGTTCTTAATGGAATTATGGTTGCACACAAAATATCGGAAAGGTAAATTGTTCAACATTTTTGTTGCAACACACAAAGCATCATTATCTAAAAGCGAAGAAACATGAATGTCACAAGGTAAGATAATACCATTAACATGCTTGCAAGCAAACCATAGGAAGGAACAATTTGTCAACATGAAAGATGCACAACATGCAAAAGGTATCAGAGCTGGGTTCGATCTTGAACTCACTTGTGGGATGCTCTCAAGAGATCTTTTTGTCAACTCGTTCTCAACCGAGGTTGACATTCTCATGCGGGCACCTACACACATCATATGTAAAAGGAAGAACGTGTGTGCATGGTAGAGATACACATCATCCATCATGACGTATCTCTTCTTGTGCACATCGCCATTAATGTCATTCAAGTATGAAATAGATGCATGGTGAGTATGCAAGTGGGGAACATGCTTATCATGGCAATCATCAAAATCTCCAAAAATTGAGAAAGCTATGGGGGGCATCTCATTATAACGGATATGTTTAATATTGTTGCAAGCAAAACAAGTGAAATAGCAATCATTCATCTTATCGCAAGCAACGGGAGAAAGTGAACGACTAGCATGACTAGGCAAGTCCAAAGGAATTGGAGGATACACACAAGATGCATAGCATGGCATGTTTATGGCAATGATATCGCAATCAAACAATTCCACATGATCAATATTATGCAAAGGCAAATCATCACATGGGAAAGTGGATGAAGCATATGTAATGTCACAAGTATCATCCATAGCATCCATATCCTCACAATTCATCATGTCCACTAGTGGGATCATGGCATCATCAACACCCTTATTGTTACCTTGTTCATACCTCTCATATGAAGTGGGTGTTGTGGAAGTAGTGGTCTCCTTGTGGACGACTTCGTTTTATTGATGTAGCCATGGCATAACATCATCTTCATGCCTCATGTACATCTTCTCCAATTGAGGCATCATTGCTTCATGGCTTCGGGCGTCTTCCTCCATGGAACCTAGCACAACACAAGATAAAACACTAGAGGTAGAGGGTAAGTTGTTAGAAATCGAAATGGTCTCACTTGACCTATCAACTACCACTCTCAACTCACTAGGAGTATCGCTCATGCCCTCCAAGTGGAAGCACTCAATCTCACATAAGGTGGAGTCACTCATCGCACTCTTGTTCTCACTCAAGTGGGCTAAGTGGATCTCATACTCACATGGGATTGGTACCACATCATCACTCAAGCATATGGGGATAGGCTCGGTTTCCTCAACTCCATGCGCCTCCTTTGATGAAGGGAAAATCCCATGCTCACCATTCTTGACCTTGTCGCCTTCAAGGTTGGATGCCATAAGTTGGACATCATCGCTCTCCTCCATGGTCGAAGGGAAAATCCCATGCTCGGCCGTCTTGTGGCCATCTCGTTGTAGTGGTGGAGGTAGGCTCATGCTATCCAACTTGGCGAAGTAGAGGTTTACATTTTCCTCGTTCGCGAGGTCGTGGAAGTCAAGCGTAGGCGTTGAAGCTTGATGGCATGGACGAAGGCTTGCTCTTGGTGCCATTTTGGTGGTGGCACTAGTAGTTGAAGGTGCCCTATGATGGTGTCGACGGAGGTCATTGGCGTGCCTTGCCGATGGTTGATGTTGGTGAAGCACTTGGTCATCCACATGACGCTCACGACGGTGTTCATTTGCCTTGGCACTCTTCTTGTGCTTGTGGTACCTTCTTGAGCTTGCTTGAGCATTATGGTTGGTGCTCATCACGAATTCTTCGTCTTGGTGGCGAAGATGCCTTTGACGATGTCTTGTATCCTCTTTATGGTGGCGATGCTCATGAGAGGATGTTTGTCGATGAAGATTGTTGTTTCTTGGCGCCTCTTGATGTATATGATGTTTGGAAGCCACTCTTGTTTGGATAGGAGTTGGATCTTGGCGCCTTGCAGGTGATGTAGCTTGGCGCCTTGGATATGGTGGAGCTTGACGCCTTGGAGGTGGATCATCGAAGTAGGTGGTGCCCTTTGGTGTGGCACGCTTGGCCTTGAATGATGCAGCCCGTCCTCCGACCGCTACTACATCTACTCCCACGAGCTACCCAGATGGACCCATGACTCGTGCCCGAGCCAAGCTCCTTCAAACTAAGGTGAACTCGCTCCTTTCCTTGTGTGACTTCGACACCCCCTTGGATGGCTTGCTACTTCACACGCAAACTCTGTGCATCATCAGGTACGAAGAAGCCACCAGTCGCTGCCAGACGCAAGCGGTACTACCGGTGGGGACGACCGGTACTACCGCTCCAAGCGGACCTACCGCCTCCTCCTACCGCTCGCCACAGGAAGCACTACCCCATGCCCCAGACGCAAGCGGTACTACCGGTCCTGTAACCGGTACTACCGGTGGCCGGTACTACCGCCTCCTCCTACCGCTCGCCACTGATGCCTCCGACGGAAGCTCCAGGCCCTCAAGCGGTACTACCGCTCCGGAAGCGGTACTACCGGTCACCACCGGTACTACCGTTTACCGGACCGGTACTACCGGTCCTGCCTGACCCTGATCACCTAAGTTCGGCCCTGTGCCTTGTAACCCAACCTATCATTTATCTCTCCATTCCGAAACTACCCCTGTTTTGTGGCTGGACTATATATAGCCCCCACCCTCTATTGTAAACGTTTAGACTTGGATAATAATAGATATTAAGGAAACCCTTTGAGGACTTATATCTATTGGTCTCATGCTCCTACCAAGGAGCACCGGATTATCCACCCCCCTCTTGGATCTTGCTTAAGTGTGTTCAAGTTGTACAAGGCCTTGGGTTCTCGGTGTCTCGCCCCCAAGTCGTCAAGGTCTCACCAAGCACCTCATCCCCCGTTGTTGGCGTGGAGAGCGAGCTTCGCCCAACACCGATCCTAGGGATTATGTTGGACCGGTTGCCACCGGCGTGAGGAGTAGGCGTGTATCGTGTTTTGGTGTGTGTGTGTTCGTGGTTTTCATCGCTTTCCTCGATTTCATCCACCGACCACCTCTTTCCCCCTCGTTTCTCGTGGAATTCGTGAAAGATCGGGCCAACCCCAGGGTTACCCCATAACATATTGGTATCAAGAGCACGGTTGATCACGAATTTCCCCCCAATTTTTCTTTTATCCGTCTTAAAATCGAAAATCCTACCAAAAAGAGCCCCAATTTGCCTTCGGACCGATCTCTGGATTTGGTGAGTTTTTCGTGGTTTTGGTCCATAGATCTGTTGCTTTGGGAGTCGATCTATAGCCCCTGTTGTTTCTAGCCCAACCTTTCGGTCAGTTTTCCCACGAATTTGAGGTTCTTGGAAAGATCATCGCGTTCCAGTTCTGTGCCAAGCGGTACTACCGGCCGAGAAAGCGGTACTACCGCAAGTAACCGGTACTACCGGTAGTACTAGCGGTACTACCGCTCACCGGTACTACCGGTTGTCACAAGCGGTACTACCGCTGGACCCTGGCTGTTTTTCCTCGCCAGTTGCCGCCTCGTTTTCGTTCGCTGACCTTTTCCACCTCGCTTGTTCGTGTTTCGCGTGTTTGTCGCCATTTGTTCACAACAGCTTCCGCATCAAAGTCATTCCGCGCTCAACGACACCACGACACTCGAACATTTCCACCCACACTCGGTTGCAAGTCGTCAACGATACCAAAGGTATAACTTGCACCACCTTGACAGCCCCATATCTTCCTTTGTGTGTACCTATCCTATGAGAGCAACTCATTTTGTGTTTGTCTAAGCATTGTGCACTTGCCTTCGGAAAAGTGAGAGTGTGAGGCCAAATACAAAAGCTAACATAGTAGCATAGCAAGGGAGAAAAAGATTCGAAAAAAAAAGATGAGTAATAAGAAAAAGATAGAATAGTAAGATACATAGTCTCCCAATACAAAGAGTATACCAAGCTTGTAAGCCATCAAGAGAAAAGAAAGAGCGCACCGAGGCAAGTGCACAAATCTATTGCTTACACTCTTTTGGCAAACGAGTTGTGGTCTCTCCTTGTGTTGGCACGACAACCGAGCGTAGTCTTCGTTAGGACCTTTTGTGCTCATTTTCATAGTCGTGCTAACCCCATTTTTCTCCACGTGTGTGTTTTCCATGTTTTTGTAGATCGTATCCTTTTGCTTTTGATCTTTGGTTCTTTACCACGTAGGACAATAACCTTTTGCTTGGATCGTTTCGTTTGGTTTTTCCACAATCCTAACCTTCCACCAAAAGCCTTTGAGAGTTTCTTGCCATTTTACTTTGCATGCTTTTTCACTCATTTGTGTGGCAATTGGTTTGATATAATCTCCAAGGTGAGGTAAAAGGCTAACTCTCCACACCCGTTCTCTCCATATACAACCCTTGTTGGCTTTGCATTATGGACAGGCATGGAGAGCCATCCCAACCACCACCACCTCCGGAGGATGATAACCAATTCATGACAAGATGGGACCATTGGAAGGTCCGAGGAGAATTCAACTATCGTTGTGACGCTCTCGAGCGGCGCCAAGATGAACAATTTAGCGAGGCCCGTGTGGAATTCAAAAACATCGACAACCGCTTCGAAGAAGTCCGTGGACAAATGCATGCCATGCAACACAACCTCGGACATCAAAATGAAGCTCTTGGTCGTGCACTCGCCTCAACGGATGAGAAGCTTCAACACATCATTGATGGACTCGCACGGACACGCTCGCGCGAATCAAGCTCATCTCGGCACTCCCCAAGTGAATCAAGTGCACCTCGCCGTCACGCTTCAAGGCACCGGACTGGACCCGTTTTTCAATCTATGAGCTCTTCGCAAGCGGTACCATCTCCGCGTCACGCCGCAACGTCAAGCTACGATGGTGACCTCTCCGCAAGACCTCCAAGGAGCGAAGCGAATCGGCCAAAACCAAGGGCACTTGTGATTCAACAAGAGCAACCGCGCATGGACCACCAAGGCCATCGACGTCGACACGCTCCTTCAACAACAAGTGAAGCATCCGAAGAGGACGATCAAGATCATTGTCGGCGAGAAGCACTCGAAGATCCTCCAAGGCGTCATCATCGACCGGAACGTCCACGTCGCCAACATGATGATCGTGACGAGACTCCTCTACACCAAGAAGAAGAAGAGCAGCCCATCGCGCATGTGGCTCGACGTCCTCCTCGCCACAGGGCGCACGACAATGCTCCTCGACATCACCCACGACAAGAACAAGAGCAAGCTCCCCAAGCTCGTCGTGAGGACCATCAACCTCCTCCTCGTCCTCAACCGCGACAACAAAACGAGCAAGCTCCCCAAGCTCGTCGTCCACAACAAGTTCCACCACCAAACGAGGCACCTCAACAACCGCAAGAGCAACGAAACAATCACCAAGCAAGACATGAGAGCTCGGATGATGATGATGATGACCGCCAAAATCATGGCAACCGCCGCAACCGGAACCGCAATGGAGAAGAAACTTTCGGCAAGCTCAAATTCACCATGCCAAAGTTCACCGGTTCCAATGAGCTCGAAGAATATCTCTCTTGGGAACTCAAGGTCGACAAGATCTTCCGCATGCACAACTATAGCAATGAGAAGATGATGGCCATGGCATCCCTCGAGTTTGATGAGTATGCCAACCTTTGGTGGGAACAAGTCCAACTCGCTCGCGAAGCAAAAGAAGAGCCTCCAATTGCAACTTGGCAAGACATGAAGGCCCATATGAGATCCCGCTTTGTTCCTTCGCACTACACGCGTGACCTCTTCAACAAGCTTCAAACGCTTAGTCAAGGAACAAAGACCGTGGAAGAGTATTTCAAGCAAATGGAGCTCAACATGATCCGTGCCAACATTGAGGAGCGAGATGAGCAAACAATGGCACGCTTCCTCAATGGCTTGAACCATCCTATCAAGCGCATCACAGAGTTCCAAAGGTACAACAACATGGTTGAGCTTGTGCACATTGCATCAAAGGCTGAACGTCAAGTGCAAGAGGACATCAAATTCAACAAGCCAAAGACGTACTTCACATACAAGCAAGCTCCAACCACTACTCCAACGACACCAAGTGGAAGCTCCCCAAGTACAACCAAGCTTCCCTTCAAGCCAACTATTCCCCAAGGAAAACAGCCCCCAAGTGGCAAACAAACACGCGATGATCAACCATTCAATGGTGAATGCTACAAGTGTGGAGGCAAAGGGCACAAGTCCAATGCATGTGGAAACAAAAAAGTTTTGTTCATCCATGACAACGGCGATGAAGAATACTTGAGTGAAGAAGAGTTTGATGCAAGGGTCAAGGAAGCCATGGCAAGGCAACACTTGGAAGAGGACCAAGAACTTCTTGTGTGTGAGCATGACGCAAGTCCATCGCTTGTGGTCACAAGGGTCTTGACTACCCAAGCCAATGAAAATGACGACCAACGCTCGAACATCTTCCAAACTCGTGCCGGCATCAATGGGAAGTCCATCAAAGTTGTCATCGATGGAGGAAGTTGCCACAACCTCGCAAGCACGGAATTGTGTGAGAAACTCAACCTCACCCTTCACCCACATAGACACCCCTACCATATCCAATGGCTAAGTGATCAAGGATCTGTCAAGATCAAGCACACCGTCTCGGTGACGTTCTCCATTGGACACTACAAGGACACGGTGGAATGTGACGTGGTCCCAATGACGGTTTGTCACATGTTGCTCGGAAGGCCGTGGCAATATGACAAGTGTGCTTTGCATAATGGTCACTCAAACACCTACACTTTCAAATGGCTTGATAAAACTTGTGTGTTGCAACCAATGACTCCTAGCCAAATAATTGCGGACAATGCAAAGGCTTTAGCGAGGGCGCAATACGCAAAACCACCGTGTGAGAAGAGTGGTGAGCGAGAGAACCACACCATAGTGAGTGAGAGCTACAAGCCAAACTCGAGCGGAAAAACTAAGAGTGTTCTTCTTGCCACCAAAAGTGAGATGAGAGAAGTGAGGAACAACCCATCCATCTTGCACTACGTCCTCGTATGCAAGGGACTAGCGCAAGGAACTAATGACTTGACAAATATTCCTCCTTCTTTGATGGCTGTTTTGCAGGAATTCCAAGATGTATTTCCCGAAGAGCTGCCTCATGGCCTTCCTCCTCTTCGTGGAATCGAGCACCGCATTGACCTCATACCCGGCGCACCACTACCAAACCGCGCTGCGTATCGCACAAACCCGGAAGAGACAAAGGAGATCGAGCGTCAAATCAACCAACTCGTCTCCAAAGGTTTGATCCAAGTAAGCACTAGCCCAAGCGCGGTTCCCGTGATCCTAGTCCCGAAAACGGATGATACGTTGCGGTTATGCATGGACTGCCGTCCAATCAATGCTATCACCGTGCGTTATCGACATCCTATACCGCGTCTTGATGACATGCTTGATGAGTTATGTGGAGCCACTATATTTTCGAAAATTGATCTTCGTAGTGGCTACCATCAAATTCGCATGGCTGAAGGTGATGAGTGGAAAACCGCCTTCAAGACCAAGCTTGGTCTATATGAATGGTTGGTTATGCCTTTTGGCTTATCCAATGCCCCATCTACCTTCATGCGCCTCATGAACCATATTTTGCGGTCACTCATTGGAAAGAGTGTAGTTGTTTACTTTGATGACATTCTTGTCTATAGCAAGTCACTAGAGGAGCATGTTACTCATGTTAAGGAGGTCTTACAAATCCTTCGTCATGAAAAGCTTTATGCTAACCTCCCCAAGTGCACTTTTGCAAGAGACAAGCTGATTTTCCTTGGTTTTGTCGTGTCTTCTAATGGCATTGAAGTTGATGTATCAAAAGTCAAGGACATACGAGATTGGCCCACCCCTACAAATGTTAGTGAACTTCGTAGTTTTCATGGGTTGGCTGGCTTTTACCGTCGCTTTGTGAAAGATTTTTCCACAATTGCTTGCCCCCTCAACGAATTGACCAAGAAGAATGTCACGTTCGTTTGGGGAAAAGCACAACAAAAGGCTTTTGATGAGCTCAAAAGGAGGCTCACCGAAGCACCACTTCTTGCATTGCCGGATTTCACAAAAACCTTTGAGATTGAATGTGACGCTAGTGGTATTGGCATTGGTGGCGTCCTTATGCAAAATGGGCGTCCTATTGCTTACCATAGTGAGAAACTTGATGGCGCACGTCTCAATTATCCCATTTATGACAAAGAACTTTTTGCCTTGGTTCGTGTTCTTCAAGTGTGGCAACACTATCTTTGGCCCAAAGAATTTATAATCCATTCCGACCATGAGTCGTTGAAGTACCTTAAGGGCCAAGCCAACTTGAGTAAAAGGCACGCAAAGTGGGTTGAGTTTATGGAGTCTTTTCCTTACATTGTAAAATACAAGAAGGGCAAAGAAAATGTGGTGGCGGACGCCTTGTCTCGCAAAACCACAAGCCTTCTTACACGACTCGAAGTCAATGTTTTGGGTCTTGAGGACATCAAATCTTTGTACGCGTCCGATTCTTTCTTTGGACCAATATTTGCACAATGTTCAATAGACAAAGGGATTGACGATTTCTATTTGCACAAGGGTTTTCTTTTCAAACAAAACAAGATTTGCATTCCGAAATCCTCTCTCCAACTTTTGCTTCTTCAAGAGTCCCATGGTGGAGGCCTTATGGGTCACTTTGGCCGTGACAAGACATATGACATGCTCTCCACTCACTACTTTTGGCCAAAGATGAAGCGCGACGTGGAGCGCCACGTTCAACGATGCACTACTTGTATCCAAGCTAAGTCTAAGTCCAACCCCTTTGGTCTTTATATGCCATTGCCTATTCCTCATGCACCTTGGTCGGACATTAGCATGGACTTTGTATTAGGCTTGCCTAGATCTAAACATGGTCACGATTCCATATTTGTAGTCGTGGATCGCTTTTCAAAAATGGCACATTTCATTCCGTGCCATAAGACCGATGATGCTTCACATGTCGCAAATTTGTTTTTCAGGGAAATAATTCGGCTACACGGCGTGCCACGAACAATCGTCTCCGACCGTGACGTAAAATTCATGAGCTACTTCTGGAAGACCCTCATGGCCAAGCTCGGCATCAAGCTCCTTTTCTCGTCCGCCTCGCATCCTCAAACCGATGGACAAACCGAGGTAGTCAATCGAAGTCTTGGCACACTTCTCCGGGTGTTGATAAAGAAGAACCTTAAAGACTGGGAGGAATGCATTCCACACGCCGAGTTCGCCTACAACCGCGCCAAGCACTCCACCACCATGAGGAGCCCGTTCATGATCGTCTATGGATTCGAGCCTCTCACCGCGCTCGATATCCTTCCACTTCCACTTCATGAACGTGCCAATATGGACGTTGTAAAGCGTGCCCAAGCAATGATGAAACTCCATGAAGACACACGAGCTACTATCGAGCAACAAGTCCTTCGCCAAGCATCAAGGCTAAACAAGACCAAGAAAGAGATGATCTTTGATGAGGGCGACCTTGTATGGATACACTTGAGTAAAGACCGCTTCCCCAAGGAACGCGACTCCAAGCTAAAGCCACGAGGCGACGGACCATTCAAGGTGCTAAAAAGGATAAACAACAACGCCTATGTGATCGATATACCAACATCGAAGTATCTTGTGAGCTCGACATTCAATGTCAAGGACCTCTCCCCCTACCATGGCGAAGAGGAAGTTGTGACGGTTGACGAGTCGAGGACGACTCTTTCCCAAGGGGGGGGAGCTGATGCAGCCCGTCCTCCGACCACTACTACATCTACTCCCACGAGCTACCCAGATGGACCCATGACTCGTGCCCGAGCCAAGCTCCTTCAAACTAAGGTGAACTCGCTCCTTTCCTTGTGTGACTTCGACACCCCCTTGGATGGCTTGCTACTTCACACGCAAACTCTGTGCATCATCAGGTACGAAGAAGCCACCAGTCGCTGCCAGACGCAAGCGGTACTACCGGTGGGGACGACCGGTACTACCGCTCCAAGCGGACCTACCGCCTCCTCCTACCGCTCGCCACAGGAAGCACTACCCCATGCCCCAGACGCAAGCGGTACTACCGGTCCTGTAACCGGTACTACCGGTGGCCGGTACTACCGCCTCCTCCTACCGCTCGCCACTGATGCCTCCGACGGAAGCTCCAGGCCCTCAAGCGGTACTACCGCTCCGGAAGCGGTACTACCGGTCACCACCGGTACTACCGTTTACCGGACCGGTACTACCGGTCCTGCCTGACCCTGATCACCTAAGTTCGGCCCTGTGCCTTGTAACCCAACCTATCATTTATCTCTCCATTCCGAAACTACCCCTGTTTTGTGGCTGGACTATATATAGCCCCCACCCTCTATTGTAAACGTTTAGACTTGGATAATAATAGATATTAAGGAAACCCTTTGAGGACTTATATCTATTGGTCTCATGCTCCTACCAAGGAGCACCGGATTATCCACCCCCTCTTGGATCTTGCTTAAGTGCGTTCAAGTTGTACAAGGCCTTGGGTTCTCGGTGTCTCGCCCCCAAGTCGTCAAGGTCTCACCAAGCACCTCATCCCCCGTTGTTGGCGTGGAGAGCGAGCTTCGCCCAACACCGATCCTAGGGATTATGTTGGACCGGTTGCCACCGGCGTGAGGAGTAGGCGTGTATCGTGTTTTGGTGTGTGTGTGTTCGTGGTTTTCATCGCTTTCCTCGATTTCATCCACTGACCACCTCTTTCCCCCTCGTTTCTCGTGGAATTCGTGAAAGATCGGGCCAACCCCAGGGTTACCCCATAACATTGAAGGTCATGGAATCTTGATGATGCGCCTCCTCTTGCTTGGCGTAGTAGGCTTCCATCTCCACACGGTGGAGGAATTCTTCATGGCTCATGGAGGAGCCATCAAAGTCGATGAAGTTCTCCGTGTCCTCCATGCTTGGCGAGGCGTCATCGATGTCGCACTCGAAGTCATCCATGCTTGGGGAGTAGTTGTTGGTGTAGTACTCCATATCACCCAAGCATGTGGAGCCATTGTCGGTGTAGTGCTCCATAGGCTCCATGCATGAGGAGCCATTGTCGACGTAGAGCTCCATGTCTTCCATGCAAGTGGAGTCATCGTAGGTGTAGTGCTCCGGGTCCTCAAAGCATGCGGAGCCATTGTCGGTGTTGTGCTCCGTCATGTCCTCTATACTTGTGGAGTCGTAGTCATGGTGGCTCATCATGGACTCTTCATAGATATCATCCTCGGTTCCGGAGTCCCTAGACATGATGCACAAGACCAAGCGATGTATATGGAAGTGGTAGTGGGAGTTAGGGATACAACGTCAAACCTTACTTTACCTTGGAAGATCGTATCGTGCAAGTGGCCACACTTGAGAGCAATAAACCATGCAAAGTGAAGTTCACGCGGAACACCAAAACCAACTACCAACAAAAAACACACAGACACAAGGCCTATGGTGGATAGGTATGGAAAGTGGCATGTCAAGAACCAATCCGAAATCAAGATGTTGTAATGGCAAGTAAAGAACCACAATGATCACAAAGCAAAACAAGTCAATCCACAAGATAGGAAATATGTACAAGGAAACACACACGGTGGGATAAATGGGACTTGTGCGACAGAGAAAGTGAGCTAAGAACCAAATGATTACCTAGCGAAGACTATAAGCTCGTGTCACACAAGTACAAGGAGAGACGCTAGTTCGATTGCACAAGATTGGTGGGCTACAAGATATGCACAATAAGTACCACCTATATGATGTTCATAGAGCTTGCGCTTCCTATTCTATGAGGCACATGTATATTTCTTTCTTTTTCTCTTTTCCTTTTCCTATTTTTTTCTTTTTCTTTCTTATTTCTTTTTCACTTGCCTCTTCCTTGTGCCAACAACTATACAAGATAACTATATGAGATAGTGCTCACAATGTTTGCTCGGAATTCTACAAGGTATCAAATGTGCATAGCCCAAGCAATCATAAGAGGAACTAGTCTCAATAGGGGTTTGTTGCTCGCAAAGATAGTGGGGTTCACAAAGGAATGCAAGTGGGGAGAAGTCGTGGAATGTTTATACCTTTCGTCGACGATCTTCACCCTTTATTTTTGGATTCCGCCTTGCTCACGGAATTTGTATGGAGTATATAGCATGAAAAACATGGATGATGATGTAGTGCTCCTTCTCCTCTTCGAAACGAGCTAAAGAACACCAAAATCCGAGTTCGAATGCAAAAGTTATGCTCAAAACGGTGAGAGGCTGAAATCTGGGAATCTGTTTTTTCTTTTTGTACTGGGCGGTAGTACCGGATTTTGGGCCCGGTAGTACCGGAAAAGGGCGGTAGTACCGGATTTTAAGCCCGGTAGTACCGCTGGGTCCAGAAACTCCCAGTTTTGACGCGTTTTCGCGATTATGGGGTGATTTGGGCGGAAAATCTTCAAGAAAAGCACCAAATCGAAGGGGGAAATCAAGGAATTAGGCCATGGGAACGCAGGGGAAGGTAGATCAACTATTTTAGCAAGTAATCCACGGATCAAAACCTACCAAAACTCACTCAAATCATAGATCGATCCAAAACACGAATTGGGGCTGTTTTTGGTGGAATTTTCGAATTTATGGGGAAAAGACCAAATCGATGGGAAATTCGTGGCAACCAAAAGCTGCTGATACCAGATGATGGAGGGGTTAACCTCTTGGGTGCCCGATCTTTACAGATCTCGTGGTCAACTCGATGGGAAAGCGAGGGGAAAGGGAGAAGGTAGCGGAAGCGAACACACACCTCGCGAAGAACACTATGAACACACGCAAAACTCACTCGATACAAGGCCGATTGCTCCCGAACGGCGGCCACCGG
The DNA here is from genome assembly GCA_910589765.1 of Avena atlantica. Lineage (NCBI taxonomy): Eukaryota > Viridiplantae > Streptophyta > Magnoliopsida > Poales > Poaceae > Avena > Avena atlantica. Next base: position 277,517,550 of record OU342737.1, on the reverse strand, counting down.
TCCGATAGAATCCTCGCAAGGAAAGATCGGTCAACGTGCTCCCTCAAATCCACATCGGAGAGGGAAGAACACCTTGGGGAGGGTCTTGACAACTTGGAGACGAGACATCGAACTCCAAGGCCTTGTTCAACGATGGATGCATGATGCAAAGTCCAATCGAGGTTGGTGACGATAGTCGGTCCCCTTGGATAAAGGGATGAGGCAAAACTAGAGATTCCACACAAGGGGGTTGTCTTTAGTCTATCATCTATGCCTAAGGGATACATGAGGGGTGGGGGCTCTATTTATAGGCCAACCACATAAACAAGGGTATTTTGGGGATAAACTAGGCGAATAGGTAAGTAAGGGGGATACATGGGCTGTGGCCCAACTAGTGCGCGCAGGCACTGCCATGAGCGGTAGTACCGGACTTGGGACCGGTAGTACCGCTTGGTCCGGTAGTGCCGCTCCGGGATCAGTAGTACCGCTTGCGGTCCTGGGGCTTCTGTTGGTGTCGTCTGTTGGGAGCGGTAGTCGGGGGCGGTAGTACCAGTCGTCGGATCCGGTAGTACCGCCGGAGACAGAGAGCATTTGGTGATCTGTCTTCTTCCGTCTCCTCTTCCAAGTGATAGGGCAAAAGTGTCCGATCTTTCGATGAGATGAAGATAATTGATTTGGTGGAGTTCGGGCTTGACGATCCGACTACACGTGCGACCACGAGCGCCAATGCAATCGCTAGGCCATTCTCCTGGAGGTTACCGATCCTGCAGGAACACGATCAGCCTGACCAGCGAGGGTCTTAATTCCTACCTGAAATCGAGAACAAGTAAGAACCAATATTGCAATCGAGATATTGCGGATTAAGAGGAAAGCTTTATTGAAAAGGTGGGATCCTCAATAGGTGCGAAGTACAAGAGGCCTCTGCGACGCTCGAGCCTTGGCGAAGTTGCTATGATGGCTAACTTAATGTCTAAACAAAATCCGAGTCTAGGGGGACGGCTATGGGGAGTATTTAAGGGCGAAAAGGTGGGGTTTCGGCCAGCCATGGAAGTGGTGGCCGAATCCAACCCTAAAAGTCCTTTTCCCCTCAAATACGGACTCCTAAAAGTGGCTAATTAAAATCCTGCGAAAATTACATGGGCCTGGCCCAATATAAAGGTGTCGTAGCACCATATTAAGCTATGGACGAATTCTTAAAGTATTGATCTTGAATATTTCGTCCAAGCCTTCTTTCTTCATTATGGTGGCCTCAAAGTTCTGAAATCTTCATCCGTGGCCTTCTCTTGGATCATCACATGCTTGCTGGCATCTCCATGCATGGCCATGCTCCAATGCTTGTCCCTCTCATCCATGCTTGGTCCATCATTCCTAAGAGTAAGAAATACATCTGATTTAGGCAGCATCATATTCTCATGTATGTGAGGAATAGTTCCAAGAAACGAAAGTACCTGATAGTTAAGTTGTTTGGCACGAGATCTTGTGATGGGTCCTTGTATGTGTGTTGCTGTAGGTACAACGGTTGTATCAATAGAAGGGATGTCCACATCATGCTCCCCTTCTTGAATTGAAGTCGTCCTCGACGCAATCTCATCTTCCTCACCAAAGTAAGGCTTCAAATCTGCAATGTTAAACGTAGGACTAACCGTACCAAAGTCCGCAGGCAACTCAAGTTTATATGCATTATCATTTATTTTCTCTAACACCTTAAAGTGACCAGCAACACGTGGCATTAACTTAGACTTGCGTAAATCAGGAAAGCGATCCTTACGCAAATGTAATCAATAGGTGCACGAGGAACAAAACCATACACAATCTCAAATGGGCACATCTTTGTGGTAGAATGCAGTGAACGTTTATAAGCAAATTCTATATGAGGTAAACACTCTTCCCACAATTTTAAGTTCTTCTTTAAAACAGCCCGCAACATAGTAGATAAAGTTCTATTTACTACTTCAGTTTGACCATCAGTTTGGGGATGACATGTAGTACTAAAGAGCAATTTAGTCCCCAACTTAGCCCATAAACATCGCCAAAAGTGGCTAAGAAATTTAGTATCACGATCAGAGACAATAGTATTTGGCACACCATGCAAACGAACAATTTCACGAAAGAACAAATCAGCAATATGCGCAGCATCATCCGTTTTATGACAAGTAATAAAGTGTGCCATCTTAGAAAACCGATCCACAACAACAAAAATACTACCCCTCCCCTTCTATGTTCGTGGCAATCCCAAAACGAAGTCCATAGAAATATCCTCCCAAGGAACACTAGGAACAGGAAGTGGCATATATAAACCATGTGGATTAAGGCGAGACTTAGCTTTTTGACAAGTAGTGCAGCGTGCCACAAATCACTCAACATCTCGACGCATACGTGTCCAAAAGAAGTGTGCAACAAGAACATCCTCCGTCTTCTTGACACCAAAGTGTCCCATCAATCCTCCTCCATGCGCCTCCTGTAACAACAAAAGACGAACAGAACTATCCGGAATGCATAGTTTGTTAGCACGGAACACAAATCCATCATTTAAGACGAACTTGTTCCATGTTCTACCATCTCTACAATTCTGCAACACATCTTTAAATTCAGCATCATGCACATATTGTTCCTTAATAGTTTCTAATCCAAATATTTTGATGTCAATTTGAGATAACAAAGTATAACGACGCGACAAAGCATCAGAAATAATATTATCTTTACCCTTTTTGTGTTTGATAACATAAGGAAAAGACTCAATAAATTCAACCCACTTTGCATGACGATGATTCAACTTAGCTTGACTACGAATATGCTTCAAAGATTCATGATCAGAATGTATAACAAATTCTTTAGGCCATAGATAATGTTGCCAAGTTTCTAATGTCCGAACCAATGCATATAATTCTTTATCATAAGTAGAATAGTTCAGACTAGCCCCACTCAATTTCTCACTAAAATATGCAACAGGTTTTCCCTCTTGTAATAACACCCCTCCCAAACCAATTCCACTAGCATCACATTCAAGTTCAAAAGTCCTAGTAAAATCAGGAAGTTGGAGTAAGGGAGCATGTGTTAGCTTATCTTTCAATATGACGAAGGCCTGTTGTTGTGCATCGCCCCAAACAAAGGGCACATCCTTCTTGGTAAGCTCATTCAGCGGCGCGGCAATTGATCCAAAGTGTTTGACAAAGCGCCTATAAAAACCAGCGAGGCCAAGAAAACTCCTCACTTTTGTGACCGTATTGGGCTGCGACCAATTCTCAATAGCTTCAATCTTGGCTGGATCCACTTCAATACCCTGTGATGTCACAACATAGCCAAGAAACGCAACTCGATTTGATAGGGAAAAGGTGTCCGATCTTTCGATGACATGATGATAATCGATTTGGTGGAGTTCGGGCTTGACGATCCGACTACACGTGCGAGCACGAGCGCCAATGGAATCGCTAGGCCAATCTCCTGGAGGTTACCGATCCTGCGGGAAAACGATCAGCCTGACCAGCGAGGGTCTTAATTCCTACCTGAAATCGAGAACAAGTAAGAACCAATATTGCAATCGAGATATTGCGGATTAAGAGGAAAGCTTTATTGAAGAGGTGGGATCCTGAATAGGTGCGAAGTACAAGAGGCCTCTGCGACGCTCTAGCCTTGGCGAAGTTGCGACTATGGCTAACTTAATGTCTAAACAAAATCCGAGTCTAGGGTGACGGCTATGGGGAGTATTTAAGGGCGAAAAGGTGGGGTTTCGGCCAGCCATGGAAGTGGTGGCCGAATCCAACCCTAGAAGTCCTTTTCCCCTCAAATACGGACTCTAAAAAATAGTTAATTAAAATCCTGCGAAAATTACATGGCCCTGGCCCAAAATAAAGGTGTCGCAACACCATATTAAGCTATGGACAAATTCGTGAAGCATTGATCTTGAATATTTCGTCCAAGCCTTCTTTCTTCATTATGGTGGCCTCAAAGTTCTGAAATCTTCATCCGTGGCCTTCTCTTGGATCATCACACGCTTGCTGCCCTCTCCATGCATGGCCATGCTCCAATGCTTGTCCCTCTCATCCATGCTTGGTCCATCATTCCTAAGAGTAAGAAATACATCTGATTTAGGCAGCATCATATTCTCATTTATGTGAGGAATAGTTCCAAGAAACAAAAGTACCTGATAGTTAAGTTGTTTGGCACGAGATCTTGTGATGGGTCCTTGTATGTGTGTAGCTGTAGGTACAACAGTTGTATCAATAGAAGGGATGTTCACATCATGCTCCCCTTCTTGAATTGAAGTCGTCCTCGACGCAATCTCATCTTCCTCACCAAAGTAAGGCTTCAAATCTACAATGTTAAACGTAGGACTAACCGTACCAAAGTCCGCAGGCAACTCAAGTTTATATGCATTATCATTTATTTTCTCTAACACCTTAAAGGGACCAGCAACACGTGGCATTAACTTAGACTTGCGTAAATCAGGAAAGTGATCCTTACGCAAATGTAACCAAACAAGATCTCCAACATCAAACACAACATGCTTTCTCCCTTTATCACCAGCAAGTTTATACTTAGCATTCATATGTTCGATGTTATCTTTAGTAGTCTTATGCAAGTTTAATATCATTTCAGCGCGTTTTGTAGCATCCAAATTATGTTGCACCGAAGTAGGTAAAGGGTAGGTGCACGAGGAACAAAACCATAGACAATCTCAAACGGGCACATCTTTGTGGTAGAATGCAGAGAACGATTATAAGAAAATTCTATATGAGGTAAACACTCTGCCCACAATTTTAAGTTCTTCTTTAAAACAGCCCGCAACATAGTAGACAAAGTTCTATTTACTACTTCAGTTTGTCCATCAGTTTGGGGATGACATGTAGTACTAAACAGCAATTTAGTCCCCAACTTAGCCCATAAACATCTCCAAAAGTGGATAAGAAATTTAGTATCACGATCAGAAACAATAGTATTTGGCACACCATGCAAACGAACAATTTCACGAAAGAACAAATCAACAATATGCGCAGCATCATCCGTTTTATTACAAGGAATAAAGTGTGCCATCTTAGAAAACCGATCCACAACAACAAAAATACTATCCCTCCCCTTCTGTGTTCGTGGCAATCCCAAAACAAAGTCCATAGAAATATCCTCCCAAGGGACACTAGGAACAGGAAGAGGCATATATAAACCATGTGGATTAAGGCGAGACTTAGCTTTTTTACAAGTAGTGCAGCGTGCCACAAATCGCTCAACATCTCGACGCATACGTGGACAAAAGAAGTGTGCAGCAAGAACATCCTCCGTCTTCTTGACACCAAAGTGTCCCATCAATCCTCCTCCATGCGCCTCCTGTAACAACAAAAGACGAACAGAACTATCCGGAATGCATAGTTTGTTAGCACGGAACACAAATCCATCATTGAAGACGAACTTGTTCCATGTTCTACCATCTCTACAATTCTGCAACACATCTTTAAATTTAGCATCATGCACATATTGTTCCTTAATAGTTTCTAATCCAAATATTTTGAAGTCAAGTTGAGATAACAAAGTATAACGGCGCGACAAAGCATCAACAATAATATTATCTTTTCCCTTTTTGTGTTTGATAACATAAGGAAAAGACTCAATAAATTCAACCCACTTTGCATGACGACGATTCAACTTAGCTTGACTACGAATATGCTTCAAAGATTCATGATCAGAATGTATAACAAATTCTTTAGGCCATAGATAATGTTGCCAAGTTTCTAATGTCCGAACCAATGCATATAATTCTTTATCATAAGTAGAATAGTTCAGACTAGCCCCACTCAATTTCTCACTAAAATATGCAACAGGTTTTCCCTCTTGTAATAACACCCCTCCCAAACCAATTCCACTAGCATCACATTCAAGCTCAAAAGTCTTAGTAAAATCAGGAAGTTGGAGTAAGGGAGCATGTGTTAGCTTATCTTTCAATATGACGAACGCCTGTTGTTGTGCATCGCCCCAAACAAAGGGCACATCCTTCTTGGTAAGCTCAATCAGCGGCGCGGCAATTGATCCAAAATCTTTGACAAAGCGCCTATAAAAACCAGCGAGGCCAAGAAAACTCCTCACTTGTGTGTCCGTCTTGGGCTGCGGCCAATTCTCAATAGCTTCAATCTTGGCTGGATCCACTTCAATACCCTGTGATGTAACAACATAGCCAAGAAACACAACTCGATTGGTGCAAAAGGTGCACTTCTCAAGGTTACCAAACAAACGTGCATCACGTAAAGCATTGAAAACAACACGTAAATGGTCCAAATGATCCTCTAAAGATTTGCTATAAATCAGAATATCATCAAAGTAGACTACCACAAAACGTCCAATGAAAGCACGTAAAACTTCGTTCATTAATCTCATGAAAGTGCTAGGTGCATTAGTTAAACCAAACGGCATTACTAACCACTCATATAAACCGAACTTTGTTTTAAATGTTGTTTTCCATTCATCTCCTAATTTCATACGAATCTGGTGGTAACCACTACGCAAATTAACTTTAGAAAACATGGTAGAGCCACTCAATTCATCAAGCATGTCATCTAAACGTGGAATAGGATGACGATATCGAATAGTAATATTATTGATAGCTCTACAATCAGTACACATGCGCGAAGAACCATCTTTCTTAGGTACCAAAATAATAGGAACATCACAGGGGCTAAGGGACTCACGAATATGATCTCTATCGAGTAGTTCCTGAATTTGGCGTTGTATCTCCTTTGTCTCCTCTGGATTGGTTCTATATGGCGCGCGGTTGGGCAACGTGGCACCAGGAATTAGATCAATTTGGTGCTCAATTCCTCTAATAGGAGGTAGTCCTGGTGGCATCTCAGCGGGAAAGACGTCCTCATATTCCTGCAAAAGGTTAGCAATAGCGGGTGGCAAAGAAGGAGGCATATCCTCAAATGAAAACAAAACCTCTTTGCAGACAATTGCATAACATTGAGTATTGTTTACATCTAGTTCAACAATATCAATTTTATTTGCAAGCATACATGGACTCTTCAAACGAATTTCAGCAGCATGTGTAGAATCAGATTTAGTGTTCTTTGGTAGTATAAAATCTGCAGCAACAATCTGATTCTCACTTTTATTTTTCTCCTCAGTTTTAGCTCTACTAGCTCTAGCAAGATCATCTTTTAAAATCTGTTCGGGAGTCATAGGTTTTAGACCAATTTTCTTTCCATCATGCATAAGAGAATAGTGATTAGTTTTGCCATTATGAACAGATTCTCTATCAAATTGCCATGGTCTACCAAGTAACAAAGAACAAGCTTGCATAGGTACAACATCACAATCAACAAAATCAGAATATGTACCAATAGTAAAATGCACGCATACCGTTCTTGTTACCTTGATCTTGCGAGAACTCTCAAACCATTGGATGTAATATGAATGTGGGTGTTGTCTTGTTAGAAGTGCAAGCTTCTCTACCATGTCAACACTGGCCAGATTATTACAACTCCCTCCATCAATGATGATCCGTATAGCTCTTTCCTTGACAACACCACGTGTTTGGAACAGGTTGTGGCGTTGATCTTGCTCAGATTTGCTCAATTGCACACTCAACACACGTTGTGTAATTAACCTCTTGTATTGATCAGCAGCTTCAGCTCCCATTACCTCTGTCTCTTCATCAGCATCAGAATTGTCTCCATCTCGAGCAGAAATAAGGGCTAGTGTATCTTCATCAAAGTCACTCGCTAAATCGTATTGACCATCTTCTCGCACCATCATCACACGTTGTGTTGTGCACTGTCTCTCAATATGACCAAAACCCCAGCACTTGCGGCATTGTATATCCTTTGTCTTACCCGTGGAAGCCATAGAAGATGCACTACGAGCAGGAGCATTGGATGATGGTGGAGGAGCAGCTGAAAATCTTGTGGTGGCCTTGGATGTGGTAGTAGCTGGTGGCAAATCACGAGGAGGCGCTGATTGTCGGGATGTCCAAGTGGATGTGCGACCTGCAGAATTATTAGTCCTCCTCCATGGTGTTTGGCGATCCTGCACTTCACGTTCAGCTTTGCAAGCAAGATGAAACAAACGAGTGATAGAATTATATTCCTTATAATCTAAGATGTGCTGAATGTCCTTGTTTAATACACCAAAGAAACGTGCAAGCATTTGTTCATTAGATTCAACAAGACCACACCGAACCATCCCCGTTTGCAATTCCTGATAATACTCTTCTACAGAATTTTTCCCTTGCTCTAAACATGTCAGATTCTTTAGTAAATCACGTTGATAAGTGGGAGGTACAAAACGAACACGCATAGCAGTTTTTAAAGCAGTCCAAGTACTAGGAATAGTAGTAGGATTTAAACGACAATACTCAGACCACCAAAGGGAAGCAAATTTAGTAAATTCACATGTAGGAGCACTAACACGCATATTCTCAGGATATTTTAAGCATGCAAAACGTTGTTCTACTTCCATCTCCCATGTAACATATGCATCAGGATTATATTTACCCTCAAAAGATGGAATATTTAATTTAAGCTTTGCAACATGATCATCATCACGTACCGGTGGTCGAGCGTTGCGGTAGTAATGTCGGGGACGGCCAGCAGGTACCTGTGGAGGTTTTTCAACCTCCTCGTCAAACAGATCGTCGTCGTCGGGGTCATAGTAGTACCCGTCGTCTGTCCCCAATGTCGCAGCAGCAGCCGCGGCGGAAGTCTGAGGTGCGTTAGCCGCTGTGGCTACCGCTGTGGCCATCATAGCAACTTCGCCAAGGCTCGAGCGTCGCAGAGGCCTCTTGTACTTCGCACCTATTCAGGATCCCACCTTTTCAATAAAGCTTTCCTCTTAATCCGCAATATCTTGATTGCAATATTAGTTCTTACTTGTTCTCGATTTCAGGTAGGAATTAAGACCCTCGCTGGTCAGGCTGATCGTGTTCCCGCAGGATCGGTAACCTCCACGAGATTGGCCTAGCGATTGCATTGGCGCTCGTGCTCGCACGTGTAGTCGGATCGTCAAGCCCGAACTCCACCAAATCGACTATCACCATCTCATCGAAAGATCGGATACCTTTGCCCTATCAGACCGGTAGTACCGGTCATCACCGGTAGTGTCGCTCTGGGACCGGTAGTACCGCTTGCGGTCTTGGAGCATCCGTTGGAGCCATCAGTAGCGAGCGATAGAAGGGGGTGATAGTACTGCTGACCGGTAGTACCAGTTCCGACAACCGGTATTAACGCTTGGACCTGGCAGCTGCCGACCTGTCTTCTTCTGTCTCCTCTTCCAAGCCTCTGTCTTATCGGGCTTGATGGTCCGGGCTTCCTCCCTTGCCTCCATACTGGTCGGTGTGAACCTATCATGCATATGTGACGGAGTATGAAGTAGCATACCATTCAATAGGGTAGGAAGTGAGCTTCCATAGAGGAACGGATTCACCTTTGGAGTCCATGGCGACTTGGCGTAAGTTGGAGACCTTGATGTAGTAACGACCGTAGGTCGGGCTGCATCAGAAACGGTACCCCCATCTATTTAAGAGAGAGGGGCGGCTAGGCTAAGAGTCCAAGATGCAAACGACTACAACTAAGATACATGCCGACGCAGGTGGGACAGCTTTCTAGGCGCACAGGCCTGTTTCCTGCCGTGGCAGCATATTGGGCCTAAAACGTGCCGCGGCACGACTCTCTGTTGTGGCAGGATTTCAGCCACTTTCTGTGCCGCGGCAGCCTGCCGTGGCAGGATTTGGCATCGTTTCTCTTCCACGGCAGAGACTCTGCCAGGTGTTGATCCCTTCCTTTGCAGCTTCCTCCCTCTCCTCCCTCGCGCTTGTTTCATTGATCAACACACCTTTCTCCATGTGCTTCACCTCCTTGCTCCGTGCTATGCCTTCTTTTCCAATGTACCTGATCATACAATAACACAGAGACTTAGGCTGTGTAAAATTCCCATTAAGTAAAACATCAGGCTCATTAAGAAACAAATTCACCTGTTGTTCTAGTAGCTTAGCACGATCTCCTGTAATTGGTTCAATTCTAATCTCACTGGACTTATCCTTCTTAGTAGCAGTTGGAACATCATCAATAGTAACTCGGGTAGGTGTAAGTATAGGGATGTTGATAGGGCAAAGGTGTCCGATCTTTCGATGAGATGGTGATAGTCGATTTGTTGGAGTTCGGGCTTGCTGATCCGACTACAGGTGCGAGCACGAGCGCCCATGCAATCGCTAGGCCAATCACCTGGATGTTACTGATCCTGCGGAAACACGATCAGCCTGACCAGCGAGGGTCTTAATTCCGACCTGAAATCGAGAACAAGTAAGAACTAATATTGCAATCAAGATATTGCGGATTACGATGAAGGCTTTATTGAAAATGTGGGATCCTGTATAGGTGTGAAGTACAAGAGGCCTCTACGACGCTCGAGCCTTGGCGAAGTTGCTATGATGGCTAACATAATGTCTAAACAAAATCCGAGTCTATGGTGACGGCTAAGGCGAGTATTTAAGGAGGAAAAGGTAGGGTTTCGGCCTGCCATAGAAGTGTTGGCCAAAATCCAACCCTAGAAGTCCTTTTCTCCTCAAATACGGACTCTAAAAAGTGGCTATTCAAAAACCCTGCAAAAATTACATGGGCCTGGCCCAAAATAAAGGTGTCGCAGCACCATATTAAGCTATGGACGAATTTGTGAAGTACTAATCTTGAATATTTCGTCCAAGCCTTCTTTCTTCATTATTGGTGGCCTCAAAGTTCTAAAATCTTCATCCGTGGCCTTCTCTTGGATCATCACATGCTTGCTGCCATCTCCATGCATGACCATGCTCCAATGCTTGTCCCTCTCATCCATGCTTGGTCCATCATTCCTAAGAGTAAGAAATACATCTGATTTAGGCAGCATCATATTCTCATGTATGTGAGGAATAGCTCCAAGAAACGAAAGTACCTGATAGTTAAGTTGTTTAGCACGAGATCGAGTGATAGGTCCTTGTATGTGTGTTGCTATAGGTACAACGGTTGTATCAATAGATGGGATGTCCACATCATGCTCCCCTTCTTGAATTGAAGTCGTCCTCGACACAATCTCATCTTCCTCACCAAAGTAAGGCTTCAAATCTACAATGTTAATCGTAGGACTAACCGTACCAAAGTCTGCAGGCAACTCAAGTTTATATGCATTATCGTTTATTTTCTCTAACACCTTAAGGGGACCAGCAGCACACGAAATTAACTTAGACTTGCGTAAATCAGGAAAACGATCTTTACACAAATGTAACCAAACAAGATCTCCAACATCAAACACAACATGCTTTCTCCCTTTATCCCCAGCAAGTTTATACTTAGCATTCATGTGTTCTATGTTATCTTTAGTAGTCTTATGCAAGTTTAATATCATTTCAGCGCCTTGTGTAGCATCCAAATTATTTTGCACCGAAGAAGGTAAGGCAATAAATCAATAGGTGCACGAGGAACAAAACCATACACGATCTCAAACGGGCACATCTTTGTGGTAGAATGCAGCGAACGATTATAAGCCAATTCTATATGAGGTAAACACTCTTCCCACAATTTTAAGTTCTTCTTTAAAACAGCCCGCAACATAGTAGTCAAAGTTCTATTTACTACTTCAGTTTGTCCATCAGTTTGGGGATGACATGTAGTACTAAACAGCAATTTAGTCCCCAACTTAGCCCATAAACATCTCCAAAAGTGGCTAAGAAATTTAGTATCACGATCAGAAACAATAGTATTTGGCACACCATGTAAGCAAACAATTTCACGAAAGAACAAATCAGCAATATGTGCAACATCATCCGTTTTATGACAAGGAATAAAGTGTGCCATCTTAGAAAACTGATCCACAACAACAAAAATACTATCCCTCCCCTTCTGTGTACGTGGAAATCCTAAAATAATGTCCATAGAAATATCCTCCCAAGGAACACTAGGAACAGGAGAGGCATATATAAATCATGTGGATTAAGGCGAGACTTAGCTTTTTGACAAGTACTGCAGCGTGCCACAAATCTCTCAACATCTCGACGCATACATGGCCAAAAGAAGTGTGCAGCAAGAACATCCTCCGTTTTCTTGACACCAAAGTGTCCCATCAATCCTCCTCCATGCGCCTCCTGTAACAACAAAAGACGAACAGAACTATCTGGAATGCATATGATGCAGCCCGACCTATGGTCGTTACCACATCATGGTCTGCAACTTACGCCAAGTCGTCATGGACTCCAAAGGTGAATCCGTTCCTCTATGCGAGCCCACTTCCTACCCTATTGAACGGTATGCTACTTCATACTCCGTCACATATGCATGATAGGTTCACACCGACAAGTACGGAGGCAAGGGAGGAAGCCCGGAACATCAAGCCCGACAAGACGGAGGCTTGGAAGAGGAGGCGGAAGAAGCCACGGCTGAACCACCGGAGTCTCCGGTCCTGCTCACCGGAGTCTCCGGTCCTGCGCACCGGAGTCTCCGGACTGACCCCAGCAACCGACCCGGGGACAGTTAGTACGCCACTCCGGAGACGACACCGGAGTCTCCGACCTACACCAGAGTCTCCGGCCCCTACACCGGAGTCTCCGGCATACACCAGAGTCTCCGGCCCCTACACCGGAGTCTCCGGCCTGCGTGATGGGCCTGCGCGCCTCCAGCTGGGCCTTCGGCCCATGTACCCCTCTAGCTCGTCCAACCCTAGTTTTATCCCTAAACTACCCCTGTTTATGTGGCTGGCCTATAAATAGAGCCCCCACCCCTTCATGTATCCCTTAGGCATAGATGATAGACTAAAGACAACCCCCTTTTGTGGAATCTCTAGTTTTGCCTCATCCCCTTTACCAAGGGGACCGACTATCGTCACCAACCTCGATTGGACTTTGCATCACACATCCATCGTTGAACAAGGCCTTGGAGTTCATTGTCCCCTCTCCAAGTTGTCAAGACCCTCCCCAAGGTGTTCTTCCCTCTCCGATGTGGATTTGAGGGAGCACGTTGACCGATCTTTCCTTGCGAGGATTCTATCGGACCCGTGGCTGCCGTTCGGGAGCAATCGGCCTTGTATTGTGTGAGTTTTGCGTGTGTTCATCGTGTTCGCGAGGTGTGTGTTTGCTTACGCTACCTTCTCCCTTTCCCCTCGCTTTCCCATCGATTTGACCACGAGATCTATGAAGATCGGGCCACCCAAGAGGTTAACCCCTCCATCATCTGGTATCAGCAGCTTTTGGTTGCCACGGATTTCTCATCGATTTGGTCTTTTCCCCATAAATTCGAAAATTCCACCAAAAACAGCCCCAATTCGTGTTTTGGATCGATATGTGATTTGAGTGAGTTTTGGTAGGTTTTGATCCGTGGATTACTTGCTAAACTTGTTGATCTACCTTCCCCTGCGTTCCTATTGCCTAATTCCTTGATTTTCCCCATCAATCTGAGGTTTTGGTTCGAGTTTTTCCGCCCAAAACGCGTCCCGTTCGAGTTCTGGACGTCCTGGAATCTCTCGGACCGGAGTCTCCGGACTTTTTGAGCTCCAGACCGGAATCTCCGGACTTCCAGACCGGAGTCTCCGCCCCTTCCTGCAGACAGAAAAATGGCAGCACGGTTTTGAGCATAACTTTTGCATTTCAACTCGGATTTTGGTGTTCTTTAGCTTGTTTCGAAGAGGAGAAGGAGATCTACATCATCATCCACGTTGTTTATGCTATCTACTCAGTCCAAATTCCGTGAGCATGGCGGAATCCAACAATAAATGGTGAAGAACGTCGATGAAAGGTATAAACATTCCGCGACTTTTTCCCCACTTGCATTCCTTTGTGAAACCCACTATCTTTGTGAGCAAAAAAACACCTATTGAGACTAGTTCCTCTTATGATTGCTTGGGATATGCACATTTGATACCTTGTAGATTCCGAGCAAACGTTGTGAGCGCTATCTCATATAGTTATCTTGTATAGTTGTTGGCAAAAGGAAGAGGCAAGTGAAATAGAAAAGAAAAAAAAAGAGAAAAAGGAGAAAAAGAGAAAAAGAAAGAAATATACATGTGCCTCATAGAATAGGAAGCGCAAGCTCGATGAACATCATATAGGTGGTACTTATTGTGCATATCTTGTAGCCCACCAATTAATTACAATCGAACTAGCGTCTCTCCTTGTACTTGTGTGATACAAGATTATAGTCTTCCCTAGTTAATCATTTGGTTCTTAGCTCACTTTCTCCATCGCACAAGTCCCATTTATCCCACCGTGTGTGTTTCCTTATACATATTTCCTATCTTGTGGATTGACTTGTTTTGCTTGGTGATCATTGTGGTTCTTTACTTGCCATTACAACATCTTGATTTCGGATTGGTTCTTCACATGCCACTTTCCATACCTATCCACCATAGGCCTTGTGTGTGTGTTTTTTTGGTTAGTAGTTGGTTTTGGTGTTCCGCGTGAACTTCACTTTGCTTGGTTTATTGCTCTCAAGTGTGGCCACTTGCACGATACGATCTTCCAAGGTAAAGTAAGGTTTGACGTTGTATCCCTAACTCCCACTACCACTTCCATATACACCGCTTGGTCTTGTGCATCATGTCTAGGGACTCCGGAACCGAGAATGATATCTATGAAGAATCCATGATGAGCCACCATGACTATGACTCCACAAGTATAGAGGACATGACGGAGCACAACACTGACAATGGATCCGCATGCTTTGAGGACCCAGAGCACTACACCGACAACGGCTCCACATGGATGGAAGACTTGGAGCTCTACATCGACAATGGCTCCTCATGCATGGAGAATATGGAGCACTACACCGACAATCGCTCCATATGCTTGGGTGATATGGAGTACTACACCAACAATTACTCCCCAAGCATGGACGACTTCGAGTGCGACATCGACGATGCGTCGCCAAGCATGGAGGACACGGAGAACTTCATCGACTTTGATGGCTCCTCCATGAGCCATGAAGAATTCCTCCACCGTGTGGATATGGAAGCCTACTACGCCAAGCAAGCGGAGGCGCATCATCAAGATCCCATGACCTTCAAGGACAAGCATGCCACACCAAAGGGCACCACCTACTTCGATGATCCACCTCCAAGGCGACAAGCGCCACCACCTCCAAGGCGTCAAGCGCCACCATCGACAAGGCATCAAGTGCCACCACCTAGATGGCGTCAAGCTCCACCATCTCCAAGGCGCCAAGCTCCATCACCTCCAAGGCGCCAAGATCCACGTCCTATTCAAACAAGAGTGGCGTCCAAACATCATATACATCAAGAGGCGCCAAGAAACAAGAATCTTCATTGAAAAACATCCTCTCATGAGCATCGCCACCACAAAGAGGATACAAGACATCGTCAAAGGCATCTTCGCCACCAAGACGAAGAATTCTTGATGAGCACCAACCATAATGCTCAAGCAAGCTCAAGAAGGCACCACAAGCACAAGAAGAGTGCCAAGACAAATGATCATCGTCGCGAGCATCATGTGGATGACCAAGTGCTTCACCAACATCAACCATCGGCAAGGCACGCCAATGACCTCCGTCGACACCATCATAGGGCACCTTCCACTACTCGTGCCACCACCACAATGGCACCAAGAGCAATCCTTCCTCCACGCCATCAAGCTTCAACGCCTACACTTGACTTCCACGACCTCGCGAATGAAAAAATTTAGACCTCTACTTCGCCAAGTTGGATAGCATGAGCCTACCTCCACCACTACTACGAGATGTCCACAAAAAGGTCGAGCATGGGATTTTCCCTTCGACCATGGAGGAGAGCGATGATGCCCATCTTATGGCATCCAACCTTGAAGGCGACAAGGTCAAGAATGGTGAGCATGGGATTTTCCCTTCACCAAAGGAGGCGCATGGAGTTGAGGACACCGAGCCTACCCCTATATGCTTGAGTGATGATGTGGTACCAATCCCATGTGAGTTTGAGAGCCACTTAGCCCACTTGAGTGAGAACAAGAGTGAGATGAGTGACTGATAGGGCAAAGGTGTCCGATCTTTCGATGAGATGGCGATAATCGATTTGGTGGAGTTCGGGCTTGACGATCCGACTACACGTGCGAGCACGAGCGCCAATGCAATCTCTAGGCCAATCTCCTGGAGGTTACCGATCCTGCGGGAACATGATCAGCCTGACCAGCGAGGTTCTTAATTCCTACCTGAAATCGAGAGCAAGTAAGAACCAATATTGCAATCAAGATATTGTGGATTAAGAGGAAAGCTTTATTGAAAAGGGTGGGATCCTGTATAGGTGCGAAGTACAAGAGGCCTCTACGACGCTCGAGCCTTGGCGAAGTTGCTATGATGGCTAACTTAATGTCTAAACAAAATCCGAGTCTAGGGGGGCGGCTATGGTGAGTATTTAAGGGCGAAAAGGTGGGGTTTCGGCCAGCCATGGAAGTGGTGGCCGAATCCAACCCTAAAAGTCCTTTTCCCCTCAAATACAGACTCTAAAAAGTGGCTAATTAAAATCCTGCGAAAATTACATGAGCCTGGCCCAAAATAAAGGTGTCGCAGCACCATATTAAGCTATGGACGAATTCGTAAAGTATTGATCTTGAATATTTCGTCCAAGCCTTCTTTCTTCATTATGGTGGCCTCAAAGTTCTGAAATCTTCATCCGTGGCCTTCTCTTGGATCATCACATGCTTGCTGCCATCTCCATGCATGGCCATGCTCCAATGCTTGTCCCTCTCATCCATGCTTGGTACATCATTCCTAAGAGTAAGAAATACATCTGATTTAGGCAGCATCATATTCTCATGTATGTGAGGAATAGTTCCAAGAAACGAAAGGACATGATAGATAAGTTGTTTGGCACGAGATCTTGTGATGGGTCCTTGTATGTGTGTTGCTGTAGGTACAACGGTTGTATCAATAGAAGGGATGTCCACATCAGTGACTCCACCTTATGTGAGATTGAGTGCTTCCACTTGGAGGGCATGAGCGATACACATAGTGAGTTCTCTTGTGTTGTGCTAGGTTCCATGGATGAAGACGCGCCAAGCCATGAAGCAATGATGCCTCGAATGGAGAAGATGTACATGGTGGATGAAGAGGATGCTACGCCATGGCTATATCAAGAAGACGAAGTCGTCCACAAGGAGGCCACTACTTCCACAACACCCACTGCATATGAGAGGTATGACCAAGGTAACAATAAGGGTGTTGATGATGCCATGATCCCACTAGTGGACATGATGAGTTGTGAGGATATGCATGCTATGGATGATACTTATGACATTACATATGCTTCACTCATATTCCCATGTGATGCTTTGCCCTTGCATAATATTGATCATGTGGAATTGTTTGAGTGCAATAACATTGCCATAAACATGCCATGCTATGCATCTTGTGTGTATCCTCCAATTGCTTCGGACATGCGTTGTCATGCTAGTCATTCAATTTCTCCCGTTGCTTGCAATAAGATGAATGCTTGCTATTTCACTTGTTTTGCTTGCAACAATATTGACCACATGCGTTATAATGAGATGGCCCCCATAGCTTTCTCAATTTTTGGAGATTTTGATGATTTCCATGATAAGCATGTTCCCCACTTGCATACTCACCATGCATCTATTTCATGCTTGATTGACATTAATCGTGATGTGCACAAGAAGAGATACGTCATGATGGATGATGTGTATCTCTACCATGCACACACGTTCTTCCTTTTGTGTATGATGTGTGTAGGTACCCGCACTATCATGTCAACCTCGGTTGAGCATGAGTTGACAAAAATAGCTCTTGAGAGCATCCCACAAGTGAGTTCAAGATCGAACCCAACTCTGATACCTTTTGCATGCTTTGCATCTTTCATGTTGGCAAATTGCTCTTTCCTATGGTTTGATTGCAAGCATGTTGATGGTATTATCTCACCTTGTGACATTCATGTTTCTTTGCTATTGGATATTGATGCTTTGTGTGTTGCAACAAAAATGTTGAACAATTTACCTTTCCGATGTTTTGTGTGCAACCATAATGCCATTAAGAGCATGTATTGTCATGAGAGTTTCCAAGAATCTCGTCTTGTTGTTGCAACAAACATAAGGACCACTTGCTCTTTCATTTGGTTTGTTTGCAAACATGCCGTTTTTGCTTCCACTTGGGATACCCATACTCCCATGAAATTTGCTTTTGATGATTTGTGTGTGACTTCCAACATGTTGAACAATTTCTCTTTCCAATGGTTGGTTTGCACACATAATGATGTTTCTTTGGACATTCTTCCTTGTGTGTTTTTTCCAAATTCTCCTATTCTTGCATCAAAGATGTTGTTTGACATTTGGATCCAATGCTTTGAGTGCCCCACTACTATATTATATGGAGATTTTGAGTTTCCACATTTGGATGATGTTCAAACGATTTCCATGCACTTTGACCTTGCATATGCATTCTGTTATGGGGTAACCCCTTGGGGTGGCCCGATCTTTCACGAATCTCCACGGGGATCGAGGGAAAAGCGGTAGAGGGGAAGAGGGGACGAAATCCACGAACACACGCACACTAAGATCCCGATGAACTCACGCACACAAATCACGATACACGCCGATAACTCACACCGGTGGCAACCGGTCCAACATAATCTCTAGGATCGGTGTTGGGCGAAGCTCTCTCCACGACCAACAACGGGGGACGAGGTGCTTTGTGAGATCTTGACGACTTGGGGCGAGAAACCGAGAACCCAAGGCCTTGTACAACTTGAACGCACTAGGCAAGATCCAAGAGGTTGTGGATAATAGGGTACCCCTTGGTAGGAGCATGAGACCAATAGATGAAAGATCCTCAAAGGGGTGTCCTCAGTCTATTATTATCCAAGTCTAGGGTTTACAATGGAGGGTGGGGGCTATATATAGGCCATCCACATAAACAGGGGTAGTTTAGGAACGAAATGGGAAAATATAGAGAGGGGTACAGGGCGCTGGGCCGAACTAATGCGATCGGTTCAGTTAAGACCGGTAGTACCGGTCGGGCAACCGGTATTACCGGTCGCAGCCGGTAGTACCGGTCGCAGCCGGTAGTACCGCTCTGGTGGTGGTAGTACCGCTGGCGGTCCTGGAGATTCCGTCGGAGTCGCCAGTAGCGAGCGGTAGGAGAGGGCGATAGAACCGCCCACCGGTAGTACCGGTTCCCGGACCGGTAGTACCGGTTCCCGGACCGGTAGTACCGCAGGCGTCTGGGCCTTGGTTGGGTTCCTCCTGGATCGTCCGGTAGCTGGGGCCGGTTGTGCCGCTTGAACCGGTAGTACTGGCCGTAGGGTCCGGTAGTACCGCTGTAGTCTGGCGGCGATTGGTCGCTTCCGCTCCGGTTTCTCTGTTCCATGGGTCCTTCTCTTCGTACCTGATGATGCACAGTGTATGCGTATGAAGTAGCAGGACATCCAGGGGCGTATCGAAATCATGCAAGGAAAGGAGCGAGTTAACCTTGGCTTGTAGGAGCTTGGCTCGGGCACGATTCATTGGTCCACTGGGAGGGCTAGGTGTTGTAGATGGAGGTGCGTCCGTAGGACGGGCTGCATCAGCTCCCCCCCTTGGGGAAGAGTCGTCCTCGACTCTTCAACCTTCTCAACTTCATCTTCGCCATGGTAGGGTGAGAGGTCCTTGACATTGAATGTCGGGCTCACTAGATACTTGGATGTTGGGATATCTATGATGTAGGCGTTGTTGTTGATCCTCTTTAGTACTTTGAACGGTCCATCAACTCTTGGATTGAGTTTGGAGTCATGGTCCTTGGGAAAGCGGTCTTTACTCAAGTGTATCCACACAAGGTCGCCTTCTTCGAAGATCATCTCTTTCTTGTTCTTGTTCAGCCTTGATGCTTGGCGAAGGACTTGTTTCTCGATCGTAGCTCTTGTGTCTTCATGGAGTTGCTTCATTGTTTGGGCACGCTTGACAATGTCCATATTGGCACATTCATGAAGCGGAAGTGGGAGGATATCGAGCGCGGTGAGGGGCTCGAAGCCATAGACGATCATGAACAGGCTCCTCATGGTGGTGGAGTGCTTGGCGCGGTTGTAGGCGAACTCGGCGTGTGGAATACATTCCTCCCAGTCTTTAAGATTCTTCTTTATCAACACACGTAGGAGTGTGCCAAGGCTTCGATTGACGACCTCGGTTTGTCCATCGGTTTGAGGATGCGAGGCGGATGAGAAGAGAAGCTTGATGCTGAGCTTGGCCATGAGAGTCTTCCAAAAGTAGCTCATGAATTTGACGTCGCGGTCGGAGACGATTGTTCTTGGTACACCGTGTAGCCGAATTATTTCCCTGAAAAACAAATTTGCTACATGTGAAGCATCATCGGTCTTATGACACGGAATGAAGTGTGCCATTTTGGAAAAACGATCCACTACCACAAATATAGAATAATGTCCATGTTTAGATCTAGGCAATCCTAACACAAAGTCCATGCTAATGTCCGACCAAGGTGCATGAGGAATATGTAATGGCATATAAAGACGAAAGGGGTTAGACTTAGACTTAGCTTGGATACATGTAGTGCATCGTTGGACGTGGCGCTCCACGTCGCGCTTCATCTTTGGCCAAAAGTAGTGAGTGGATAGCATGTCATATGTCTTGTCACGGCCAAAGTGACCCATAAGGCCTCCACCATGGGACTCTTGAAGAAGCAAAATTTGGAGAGACGACTTCGGAATGCAAAGCTTGTTTTGTTTGAAAATAAAACCCTTATGAAAATAGAAATCATCAGTCCCTTTGTCTATTGAACATCTTGCAAAGATTGGTCCAAAGAAAGGGTCGGACGCGTACAAAGATTTGATGTCATCAAGACCCAAGACATTTACTTCAAGTCGCGTAAGAAGGTTTGTGTTTTTGCGAGACAAAGCGTCCGCTACAACATTTTCTTTGCCCTTCTTGTACTTGACAATGTAAGGAAAAGACTCCATGAACTCAACCCATTTGGCGTACCTTTTACTCAAATTGGCTTGTCCCTTAAGATACTTCAACGACTCATGGTCGGAATGGATGATAAATTCTTTGGGCCAAAGATAGTGTTGCCACACTTGAAGGACACGAACCAAGGAAAAAAGCTCTTTGTCATAAATGGGATAGTTTAGGCGTGCGCCATCTAGTTTCTCACTATGGTATGCAATAGGACGCCCATTTTGCATAAGGACGCCTCCAATGCCAATTCCACTAGCGTCACATTCAATCTCAAAGGTTTTTGTGAAATCTGGTAATGCAAGAAGTGGTGCTTCGGTGAGCCTCTTTTTGAGCTCATCAAAAGCCTTTTGTTGTGCTTTTCCCCAAACGAACGTGACATTTTTCTTGGTCAATTCGTTGAGGGGGCAAGCAATGGTAGAAAAGTCTTTCACAAAGCGACGGTAAAAGCCAGCCAACCCATGAAAACTACGAAGTTCACTAACATTGGTCGGTATGGGCCAATCTCGTATGTCCTTAACTTTTGAGACATCAACTTCAATGCCATTAGAAGACACAACAAAACCAAGAAAAATGAGTTTGTCTTTTGCAAAAGTGCACTTTGGGAGATTAGCATAAAGCTTTTCATGACGAAGGATTTGAAGGACCTCCTTAACATGAGAAACATGCTCCTCTAGTGACTTGCTATAGACAAGGATGTCATCAAAGTAAACAACGACACTCTTCCCAATAAGAGATCTCAAAATATGGTTCATGAGGCGCATGAAGGTGGATGGGGCATTTGATAAGCCAAAAGGCATAACCAACCATTAATAGAGGCCAAGCTTGGTCTTGAAGGCGGTTTTCCACTCATCACCTTGGGCCATGCGAATTTGATGGTAACCACTACGAAGATCAATTTTCGAAAATATAGTGGCTCCACATAACTCATCAAGCATGTCATCAAGGCGCGGTATAGGATGTCGATAACGCACGGTGATAGCATTGATTGGACGACAGTCCATGCATAACCGCAACGTATCATCCGTTTTTGGAACTAGAATCACAGGAACCGCGCTTGGGCTAGTGCTTACTTGGATCAAACCTTTGGAGACTAGTTGGTTGATTTGTCATTCTATCTCCTTCGTCTCCTCCGGGTTCGTGCGATACGTGGCGCGGTTTGGGAGTGGGGCTCCGGGTATAAGGTCGATGCGGTGCTCGATTCCACGAAGATGAGGTAGTCCATGAGGAAGCTCTTCGGGAAATACATCTTGGAATTCTTGCAAAATAGCCATCAAAGAAGGAGGAACATTTGTCAAGTCATTAGTTCCTTGCGCTAGTCCCTTGCATACAAGGACATAGTGCAAGATGGATGGGTTGTTCCGCACTTCTCTCATCTCACTTTTGGTGGCAAGAAGAACACTCTTAGTTTTTCCACTGAGTTTGGCTTGTGGCACTCACTCACTATAGTGTGGTTCTCTCGCTCACCACTCTTCTCACAAGGTGTTTTTGTGTATTGCGCCCTCGCTAAAGCCTTTGCATTGTCCGCAATTATTTGGCTAGGAGTCATTGGTTGCAGAACACAAGTTTTTTCCAGCCATTTGAAGGTATAAGTGTTTGAGTGACCATCATGCAAAGCACGTTTGTCATATTGCCACGGCCTTCCTAGCAAAATATGGCAAACCATCATGGGGACCACGTCACATTCCACCGTGTCTTTGTATGGTCCAATTGAGAACGTTACCGAGACGGAGTGCTTGATCATGACGGACCCTTGGTCACTTAGCCATTGGATATGGTAGGGGTGCTTATGTGGATGGAGGGTGGGGTTGAGTTTCTCACACAATTCTGTGCTTGCAAGATTGTGGCAACTCCCTCCATCGATGACAACTTTGATGGACTTCCCATTGATACCGGCACGAGTTTGGAAGATGTTTGATCGTTGGTCTTCATTTTCATTGACTTGAGTAGTTAAGACCCTTGTGACCACAAGCGATGGACTTGCGTCATGCTCACACACAAGTAGTTCTTGGTCCTCTTCCAAATGTTGCCTTGCCAATGCTTCCTTGACCCTTGCATCAAACTCATCTTCACTCAAGTATTCTTCGTCGCCATTGTCATGGATTAACAAAACTTTCTTGTTCCCACATGCGGCAGACTTGTGTCCTTTGCCTCCACACTTGTAGCACTCACCATTGAAAGTTTGATCATCCCTTGTGATAGGGCAAAGGTGTCCGATCTTTCGATGAGATGATGATAATCGATTTGGTGGAGTTCGGGCTTGACGATCCGACTACACGTGCGAGCACGAGCGCCAATGCAATCGCTAGGCCAATCTCCTAGAGGTTACCGATCCTGCGTGAACACGATCAGCCTGACCAACGAGGGTCTTAATTCCTACCTGAAATCGAGAACAAGTAAGAACTAATATTGCAATCAAGATATTGCGGATTAAGAGGAAAGCTTTATTGAAAAGGTGGGATCCTGAATAGGTGCGAAGTACAAGAGGCCTCTGTGACGCTCGAGCCTTGGCGAAGTTGCTATGATGGCTAACTTAATGTCTAAACAAAATCCGAGTCTAGGGGGACGGCTATGGGAAGTATTTAAGGAGGAAAAGGTGGGGTTTCGGCCAGCCATGCAAGTGGTGGCCGAATCCAACCCTAGAAGTCCTTTTCCCCTCAAATACGGATTCTAAAAAGTGCCTAATTAAAATCCTGCGAAAATTACATGGGCCTGGCCCAAAATAAAGGTGTCGCAGCACCATATTAAGCTATGGACGAATTCGTGAAGTATTGATCTTGAATATTTCGTCCAAGCCTTCTTTCTTCATTATGGTGGCCTCAAAGTTCTGAAATCTTCATCCTTGGCCTTCTCTTGGATCATCACACGCTTGCATCCATCTCAATGCATGGCCATGCTCCAATGCTTGTCCCTCTCATCCATGCTTGGTCCATCATTCCTAAGAGTAAGAAATACATCTGATTTAGGCAGCATCATATTCTCATGTATGTGAGGAATAGTTCCAAGAAACGAAAGTACCTGATAGTTAAGTTGTTTGGCACGAGATCTTGTGATGGGTCCTTGTATGTGTGTAGCTGTAGGTAAAACGGTTGTATCAATAGAAGGGATGTCCACATCATGCTCCCCTTCTTGAATTGAAGTCGTCCTCGACGCAGTCTCATCATCCTCACCAAAGTAAGGCTTCAAATCTGCAATGTTAAATGTAGGACTAACCGTACCAAAGTCTGCAGGCAACTCAAGTTTATATGCAATCATTTTTTTCTCTAACACCTTAAAGGGACCAGCAGCACGCGGCATTAACTTAGACTTGCGTAAATCAGGAAAGCGATCCTTACGCAAATGTAACCAAACAAGATCGCCAACATCAAACACAACATGCTTTCTCCCTTTATCCCCAGCAAGTTTATACTTAGCATTCATATGTTCGATGTTATCTTTAGTAGTCTTATCCAAATTATGTTGCACCAAAGTAGGTAAAGGTAATAAATCAACAGGTGCACGAGGAACAAAACCATAGAAGATCTCAAACAGGCACATCTTTGTGGTAGAATGCAGCGAACGATTATAAGCAAATTCTATATGAGGTAAACACTCTTCCCACAATTTTAAGTTCTTCTTTAAAACAGCCCGCAACATAGTAGACAAAGTTCTATTTACTACTTCAGTTTGTCCATCAGTTTGGGGATGACATGTAGTACTAAACAGCAATTTAGTCCCCAACTTAGCCCATAAACATCTCCAAAAGTGGCTAAGAAATTTAGTATCACGATCAGAAAAAATTGTATTTGGCACACCATGCAAACGAACAATTTCACGAAAGAACAAATCAGCAATATGCGCAGCATCATCCGTTTTACGACAAGGAATAAAGTGTGCCATCTTAGAAAACCGATCCACAACAACAAAAATACTATCCCTCCCCTTATGTGTTCGTGGCAATCCCAAAACAAAGTCCATAGAAATATCCTCCCAAGGAACACTAGGAACAGGAAGAGGCATATATAAAGCATGTGGATTAAGGCGAGACTTAGCTTTTTGACAAGTAGTGCAGCGTGCCACGAATCGCTCAACATCTCGACGCATACGTGGCCAAAAGAAGTGTGCAGCAAGAACATCCTCCGTCTTCTTGACACCAAAGTGTCCCATCAATCCTCCTCCATGCGCCTCCTGTAACAACAAAAGACGAACAGAACTATCCGGAATGCATAGTTTGTTACCACGGAACACAAATCCATCATTAAAAACGAACTTGTTCCATGTTCTACCATCTCTACAATTCTGCAACACATCTTTAAATTCAGCATCATGCACATATTGTTCCTTAATAGTTTCGAATCCAAATATTTTGAAGTCAAGTTGAGATAACAAAGTATAACGGCGTGACAAAGCATCAGCAATAATATTATCTTTACCCTTTTTGTGTTTGATAACATAAGGAAAAGACTCAATAAATTCAACCCACTTTGCATGCCGACGATTCAACTTAGCTTGACTACAAATATGCTTCAAAGATTCATGATCAGAATGTATAACAAATTCTTTAGTCCATAGATAATGTTGCCAAGTTTCTAATGTCCGAACCAAGGCATATAATTTTTTATCATAAGTAGAATAGTTCAGACTAGCCCCACTCAATTTCTCACTAAAATATGCAACAGGTTTTCCCTCTTGTAATAACACCCCTCCCAAACCAATTCCACTAGCATCACATTCAAGCTCAAAAGTCTTAGTAAAATCAGGAAGTTAGAGTAAGGGAGCATGTGTTAGCTTATCTTTCAATATGACGAAGGCCTGTTGTTGTGCATCGCCCCAAACAAAGGACACATCCTTCTTGGTAAGCTCATTCAGCGGCGCGGCAATTGATCCAAAGTCTTTGACAAAGCGCCTATAAAAACCAGCGAGGCCAAGAAAACTCCTCACTTGTGTGACCGTCTTGGGCTGCGGCCAATTCTCAATAGCTTCAATCTTGGCTGGATCCACTTCAATACCCTGTGATGTAACAACATAGCCAAGAAACGCAACTCGATTGGTGCAAAAGGTGCACTTCTCAAGGTTACCAAACAAACGTGCATCACGTAAAGCATTGAAACAGGGGCGGAGCTCCCCTTTGGGCAAGGTATGGCAGATGCCCTACCTTCATTTTTTGCAAAAAATCACATATACATATGCATCTATAGACATACAATTAGTTTTGTACAAGTTCTGTCCGTTTCTACAGAAAAATAAGAAGAGAAAAGAAGAATTGAGCCGAATGGATCGAACTGGGCTGCTAGCGATCGGCCAGACGTGTAAGGGAGGCGTATACCGTGCGCCCGGCCGTCCAGGAAACTCCTGATCGCGTGCGCCCAACTGCATAGGAAACCGCCTAGGAAATCGCCTGCACTTCTGATCGAGTAGGCAACGCCGCGATGGCCGACGGGAAACGACCTTCCGGCCACCGTCCTCGTCGTCTTTTCATTGCGCCGCCTGACGCTCTGTCCTGGAGGCTTCTTCCCAAGCGAATCCCTCCGAGTCTCCGACTTTTACCATCGACACGTCTAGCTTGTACGCCCTGTCCTGGCGGCTTCTTCTCAAGATGCAGATCACCCGGCGGCCGGCGCTGGTCAAGGTTATCTACGATATTTCGAGTTTGAAGTTCGTATAGTTTTTCACTGTGATTTTGTGGTCAAGGTTCGAGAAGAACTAAGATGGACAGGAAAGGGAAGAATGCTGCAGGTAAAGGGGGAGGTACAATTGTAGATGTTTTTGTCAATCAAATAAACTTTAAATTTATGAATTGTGAGCTCGGTAACATGAAAAACTACTAATGTATTTTATGTTTTTAATTGCAGATTTGAAGAGATATTTTATGCACATTGCTAGTAGCAGCCAATCTAAACGAAGCACCTATGAGGAAACTACAAATGTTATGCCAAATTAAGCTGAAGAGCAAGCGGGAAATCACGTGGTCACCATTGATCATTTTTACCGTGTTAACACATTTTATGTTGCCATAGACTCTATTATCACAGAGTTTGATCATCGATTTAATGAGGCATCTTCAGAGGTTATTCAGAACTTCTCGTGTCTTGATCCAAGAGACTCATTTGCAAGGTTCAATGTGATTAAGCTTGCTTGTCTTATAGAGATTTATCATGATGATTTCTCTGATTATGAACAAGATCGTATAGAAGATTCCCTTAAGCTATTCCTTGTTCATATGAAGAGAGTTGAAGATTTCAGAGTTTGTCTTGACATTGCAAGCCTAGCTAAAAAGATGGCTAAACTTGAAAGGCACGTCATGTTTCCTACAATTTACCGTCTTATTGAGTTGGCAATGCTTTTACCGGTGGGGACGGCAACAGAGGATATTCTCAGCTATGAAGATTATCAAGACTGAGTTGCGCAACAAGATGTCGGATGGTTGGCTTAATGATATGATGGTGTGCTACATCAGCGAGGGATATTCAAAAGTCTTGATCTTGGTGAAATTAAAAAGGATTTTCAAAAGGAAGGTAGAGTTTTTCCATTGCCTGGAATTTTTAGACGTCATTAAAGCTTCATTATCGGTACGTTTGTAGGCTATACTTATATTTGAACATGTTGTTATTACCATAGTACTGAATGACTATACTTACAGTCATATAAACTATTAATGTGTCGAGACAGTTTATTCTTTTGCATCATTTTTTTACGTTTACAATTTTGCCCGACCTTAATTTTTTTCCGTCCTTCGCCACTGCATTGAAAACAGCACGTAAATGGTCCAAATGATCTTCTAAAGATTTGCTATAAATCAGAATATCATCAAAGTAGACTACCACAAATCGTCCAATGAAAGCACGTAAAACTTCGTTCATTAATCTCATGAAAGTTCTAGGCGCATTAGTTAAACTAAACGGCATTACTAACCACTCATATAAACCGGACTTAGTTTTAAATGTTGTTTTCCATTCATTGCCTAATTTCATACGAATCTGGTGGTAACCACTACGCAAATCAACTTTAGAAAACATGGTAGAGCCACTCAATTCATCAAGCATGTCATCTAAACGTGGAATAGGATGACGATATCGAATAGTAATATTATTGATAGCTCTACAATCAGTACACATGCGCGAAGAACCATCTTTCTTAGGTACCAAAATAATAGGAACAGCATAGGGGCTAAGGGACTCACGAATATGATCTCTGTCGAGTAATTCTTGAATTTGGCGTTGTATCTCCTTTGTCTCCTCTGGAATGGTTTTATATGGCGCGCGGTTGGGCAACGTAGCACCAAGAATTAGATCAATTTGGTGCTCAATTCCTCTAATAGGAGGTAGTCCTGGTGGTAGCTCAGCGGGAAAGACGTCCTCATATTTCTGCAAAAGGTTAGCAATAGCGGGTGGAAAAGAAGGAGGCATATCCTGAAAAGAAAACAAAACCCTTTGCAGACAATTGCATAACATTGAGTATTGTTTACATCTAGTTCAGCAATATCAATTTTATTTGCAAGCATACATGGACTCTTCAAACGAATTTCAGTAGCATGTGTAGAATCAGATTTAGTGTTCTTTGGTGGTATAAAATCTGCAGCAACAATCCGAATCTCACTTTTATTTTTCTCCTCAGTTTTAGCTCTACTAGCTCTAGCAAGATCATCTTTTAAAATCTGTTCGGGAGTCATAGGTTTTAGACCAATTTTCTTTCCATCATGCATAAGAGAATAGTGATTAGTTTTGCCATTATGAACAGATTCTTTATCAAATTGCCATGGTCTACCAAGTAACAAAGAACAAGCTTGCATAGGTACAACATCACAATCAACAAAATCAGAATATGAACCAATAATAAAATGCACGCGTACCGTTCTTGTTACCTTGATCTTGCGAGAACTCTCAAACCATTGGATGTAATATGAATGTGGGCGTTGTCTTGTTGGAAGCGCAAGATTCTCTACCATGTCAACACTGGCCAGATTATTACAACTCCCTCTATCAATGATGATCTGTATAGCTCTTTCCTTGACAACACCACGTGTTTGGAACAGGTTGTGACATTGATCTTGCTCAGATTTTCTCAATTGCACACTCAACACACGTTGTAATTAAGCTCTTGTATTGATCAGCAGCTTCAGCTTCCATTACCTCTTTCTCTTCATCAGCATCAGAATTGTCTCCATCTCGAGCAGAAATAAGGGCTAGTGTATCTTCATCAAAGTCACTCGCTGAATTGTATTGACCATCTTCCCGTACCATCATCACACGTTGTGTTGTGCACTGTCTCTCAATATGACCAAAACCCCAGCACTTGCGGCATTGTATATCCTTTGTCTTACTCGTGGAAGCCATATAAGATGTACTACGAGCAGGAGCATTGGATGATGGTGGAGGAGCAGCTGGAAATCTTGTGGTGGCCTTGGATGTGGTAGTAGCTGGTGGCGAATCACGAGGAGGCGCTGATTGTCGGGATGTCCAAGTGGATGTCCGACCTGCAGAATTATTAGTCGTCCTCCATGGTGGTCGGCGATCCTGCACTGCACGTTCAGCTTTGCAAGCAAGATGAAACAAACAAGTGATAGAATTATATTCCTTATAATCTAATATGTGCTGAATGTCCTTGTTTAATCCACCAAAGAAACGTGCAAGCATTTGTTCATTAGATTCAACAAGACCACACCGAACCATCCCCGTTTGCAATTCCTGATAGTACTCTTCTACATAATTTTTCCCTTGCTCTAAACGTGTCAGATTCTTGAGTAAATCACGTTGATAAGTGGGAGGTACAAAACGAACACGCA
Organism: Avena atlantica; assembly: GCA_910589765.1. NCBI lineage: Eukaryota > Viridiplantae > Streptophyta > Magnoliopsida > Poales > Poaceae > Avena > Avena atlantica. Next base: position 277,487,941 of record OU342737.1, on the reverse strand, counting down.
TAGCAGTTTTTAAAGCACTCCAAGTACTAGGAATAGTAGTAGGATTTAAACGACAATACTCAGACCACCAAAGGGAAGCAAATTTAGTAAATTCACATGTAGCAGCACTAAGACGCATATTCTCAGGATATTTTAAGCATGCAAAA